>CM024756.1:152388792-152562413 GCA_014218235.1 Colocasia esculenta
TTGAGAAGGTGACTCTGTAGATACGTTTAGGAGTTTATCTGTTAGATTTTGATGAGGAGCGTAGTTGGGAGATCTTGGGTCGGGAGAAGAGGACCCAGTGAGCTCTTATGTGATGGCACAAAAAGGTTCGACGAGCCAACCATGGCTGCAGACGAGCCCACTAAAGAAGTCAACCTTGGCACTGAAGAATCCCCGAAGATAGTTTTGATTAGTGCCAACTTGAGTGTTGAAGAAGAAGAAGCTTTGTAGCCATTCTCAAAGAATTTTCCGACGGATTTGCTTGGTCTTATGAGGACATGCCGGGACTCGATACCTCTTTGGTCGAGCATCGATTGGTCCTAAAAGCCGACGCAAAGGCCGTCAAGCAAAAGTTGAGAAGGCTACATCCTAAGCTTGCACTCAAGATCAAAGAGGAGGTTGACAAGTTGCACAAAGCCAAATTATTAGGGTTGTGCTATATCCACAATGGGTAGCTAATATCGTCCCTGTAATGAAGAAGGATGGTAAGGTTAGGATCTGTATAGATTTCCGTGACCTTAATCGTGCTTGCCTAAAGAACATTTCCCTCTCCCACACATAGATGTCCTAGTGGACAATACTGCCGGCTTCGAGCTTTTGTCATTTATGGATGGTTCTCTGGGTACAACCAGATTCGTTTGGTGGAGGAAGACCAGGAGAAAACTTCATTTACAACGCCCTGGGGACTTATTGTTATGTCGTCATGCCCTTCGGATTAAAGAATGCGGGGGCAACCTATCAAAGGGCTATGATGGCGATATTTCATGACATGATGTATGTGCACATGGAGGTCTATGTGGACGATGTCTTGGTTAAATCAAAGACTCGACATGGCCATGCTGAGGTCCTCCAGGCAGTTCTCCAAAGGTCTAGAGAGCACAATCTTAAGATGACCCCAAGAAGTGCGTCTTTGGTGTCTCTTCGGGGAAATTGCTTGGGTTCATCGTTAAGCGGGAATTGAAATTGATCCTAACAAGGCCAAAGCAATAATTGACATGCCTCCTCCTAGGAATATCAGAGAAGTCAGAGGGCTAATTGGCAGTCTCTAGTTTATTCAGAGATTTATCTCCCAGCATTCAATCTGCTGTAAGCCCTTCTACAAGATGCTTAGAGGAGAGGCGAAGTTTAATTGGGACGATAAATGTCAGAAGGCCTTTGATGAATTGAAGAGCTATCTTTTTAATCCCCCTGTTCTCGCTCCTCCGGTCCCGGGTCGGCCTTTACTGCTCTATGTGTCAACCACTGAGGATTCAACTGGAGCGGTTTTGGCCCAATACGACGACGAGAAGAAGGAGAGAGCGGTGTACTATTTATCCAAGTTGTTCAATGAAGCTGAACAGAAGTACACCGCCATGGAAAGAACGTGCGCGGCCGTCGTCTGGGTTGCCCAGAAGTTGAAGCACTATTTCTTGGCTCATGAAGTGAACCTTCTGGCGCGTATGGACCCCATTCGGTACTTACTTGAGAAGCCCGCCCTGACTGAGCGTTGATGAGGTGGCAAAGCTTCCTTAACCAATTTGATATCACCTATGTCAACCAAAAGTCAATCAAGGGGCATGCCATAGCTGAGCATTTGGCCCACCACCCCTTACCTTTATACTCCCCCGTTGATGAAAGCTTTCCCGATGAAGAGTTAGGAGCCATTATCGATGGTGAACCTTCGTGGGTGCTTTACTTCGACGGGCACTCAATTCTAAAGGGTGTGGGATAGGGGTAGTCCTCCTCTCACCGAAGGGGTAGTCATTCCGCACGCCTATCAGTTAACCTTCCGAGCCACGAACAATGTGGCTGAGTACGAGGCTCTCCTAGTCGAGCTGAAAATGGCTTTATTGCTCGGAGTCAAGGAGTTAAGGATTATTGGAGATTCGCAGTTGATACTCCGGCAATCTCTTAGCAAGTACCAGACCCGGGACCCCAAGCTGAAACCATACCAAGAGTTGGTAGGGAAAGTAGTCCGGCAGTTTAGGAAGCTCACCTTAGTTCACACTCCTAGGCCCAAAACATCCTAGCAGATTCCTCGCCTCCCTCGCGTCTTCCATTCCCATTCCTTTGGGAAATCTTCCGAAACCGTCTCTGTTCAGAGGTTAAGAGTTCCTTCCCATGTCGATCTGTGGTTCTCTCAGCTCGTGCCCTTCTCCATCCCTTCGGGTCCATGCGCTTTCCAAAGAGCCAGAAATTGACCTTGAAGATGGCCATCCTTGGTATTTTGACATCGAAAACTTCTCAAAGATGGATCCTTCCCTGACTATGCCACCTCTGCCGATAGACGGGCAATTCGCCGCGTCTCGGAGCGCGACAAGATCATAGGTGGCATTCTGTACAAAAAGTCTCTCAGTGGGGTCTATCTCCGTTGCCTTGATGAATTCGAGTCAAAAATGTCGTCGAAGCTGCTCACTCTAGCGAATGTGGTGGCCATGTTAATGGTAGAGCAATTGCCCAGAAGTTGCTAAGACACTATTATTGGCCCACCATGGAAGAGGACTGTCGCCATTTTGTCCGTCACTGTGCTAAATGCCAATTGCACGGTGATAAAATTCATGCACCTTCTTCCTCTCTTCACCCCCTTATCGCTCCATGGTCTTTCGCCATGTGGGCATTTGACGTGGTCGGTCCTCTTGCGGACAGAACCGGAGAAATCCGTAAGAAGTCCTTCATTCTGACCGCCACGGAGTACTTCACGAAGTGGGCTGAAGCAGAAACGTTCATAGAGGTCAAAGCTTCAACAGTCGTCAAGTTCATCAAGCGCAACATCCTTGCAAGATTTGGCGTGCCTCGGGACATCGTCACCGACACGGACCGCAATTCACTTCACAGGAGCTTCGCGACATGTGTGTAAATATGGCATTAACTTGCATCATTCATCACCATATTATCCACAAGGTAATGGACAAGCGGAAGCTACTAATAAACTCTCATTAAAATCATAAAGAAAACATGCAGATCTCATAACAATGCTGACTGGCCAGATCGCTTAGTTGATGCTCTTTGGGCTTATCGCACCTCTGTCCGCACTCCTACGGGGCAAACCCCCTATGCTTTGACATATGGATCGGATGCGATACTCCCATATGAGATCTTCGTCCCTTCACTTAGAGTTCAATTGGATTCCGAACTTGATCCTGATCAACGTCGGGAAGCCTTATTGGCACAACTTGAACTCTTAGATGAAAGGCGAATGATAGCGGCTGACCATGCTCTAGTCTATCGTCAGAGAATTGCACGTTTTTATGCCAAACGAGTTCTTGAGAGAAAATTCGAAGTGGGTGAGATGGTCTTAAGCGTAAAATCTTAAAAGCACCAGGTCCCAGGAGCAAATTGCAAGAAAATTGGGAGGCCCGTTCGTTGTCAAAGAGGCATACTCAGGGAACGCTTATAGGTTAGTGGATGCCGAGGGAGTCGAGCTAACGCACCCTTGGAATGCAGTCTACCTCAAGAAATTCTACCCTTAGTCAGTCATCAGTCCGTCAAGTCGGTCATTCATCACTTGTTAAGGTGTGGGTCTACTTTTCCTACTTTTTCCAATTGGTCATTAGTAGGAAGGGTTTATTCACACACTCACGATGTTGGAGTACTACCCCTAACTGGAAAATCACAAGTACACTCGGCGGTCTCATCGGTCAATGTGTTTCCCCTATTCTTTTCCCACTCGGTCGTGTTTGGAAGGGGACAAACTACGAGTAGGGGACACCCACTCTCATTTAAAAGGACAAGGTCACCATGAAACAGGGGCAACTGATAAAAAGCAAGGGGCAAAATATCAAATCAAGCCTCAAGAAGGGAAAAGAAAAGCCAAAAGGTCAAAAAAGGGTAGCAAAAAGTACGTACCCGGAAAAAGGCTGACCAACTCAAGAAGGTAGCAAAAAGTACGTGCCTCCACCCTAGAAATTAGAAATGAAATGAGAAATGAAAATTTCTCCTGAAAACAATGGTTGACCAAGTCTGTTTAATATGAGATGTCGGTTCGGAAACAAAAAGTAGTTTGAACCAAAGCCCTACATGACTTCCTACACCCTTCTTCCCATTTCTCCCTCTAGGGGCAATTTGATTGTATAAGATCCTCCGTAGTGGAAAATGTCAAGAAGGCTAGGGGCAATTTCCAACATCAAGTTTCATGCACGTCCCTCCTCACTCTTGGCCTCTGTGGTTAAATAGATCGTGTAAACCCTATACCGCAACATGTGATGAATATGTGTCTTAGAGTAAAAAAAAATCCAAAAAATACAAAAACAACAAAAAGAGAGTCTTTGATGTACATATTCTCCCTTATTTTCAAAAAAAAAAGCTAAAAGCTAAAAAAATCAGAAAATTCAAAATCCAAAAAAAATTAGTGGTATCATGTAATATCTAACATTCTCCTTATTTTCTTATCAAAAACAAAAAAACAAAAAATCAAGAAAACAAAAACAACAAAAATGCATGTGCATATTTCCCTTTCAGTTATTTGTATTACGTTCCTATCTTTGATTAGACATTAGCCCCTTGACCAGATCTCAAGAAAGGTACATCGTAGGCAAGGGGCTAAAAATAGATCTACACTAACCTGTTTCTTTAAGTGTTATGGATACAGGATGCAGGAACCAAAGAACAGAAACAAACCATTCAAGTGCAAATGACAAAAGTCCACAAATTCCACTATAATGATCAAGTTCTGTACATGTCATGACAGGGGCATACCCCTGGTGATACAAAAGCTCACTCCTCTCTCCCCTCGCTAGGCCTCAGCCTACGCAAGCTGCTGACCTCCTCCTCCTCCCTCTCCCGACGCCTGTCTGGGACGGGAGGTCTCGTCGCAATGGAAACCTCTGGGCGTGCTCCCGCTCCTCGTCCGACGGACGGATCTCCCATTGACACGATGTCATCAACAGACCCGAACACGACCCCATCCTCCCGGCCGCCTCCTGCTAAGTCTGTCGCTGCTGCTCCCGGCGCTTCTTCAGCACCTGTTCTTCAAGAACTCCAAATCCGCGACAGCCTACACCCAGGCCTCGATGGCCCGTATCTTCTCTGCCTCCGCCCCTCGTGCTATCCCGAACGCGGTCATACGACCCTCCATCCTCGATAGATCCAGCCGCAGGGCCTCCACCTGCGCCTGGAGGTCGCTACTCCTCCTGCCTGTCGCTGCACACCAAAAAAAAGCAAACGCGTCAAATCAAATCAAATCACAGGTGTTCAGGTTTGGTTTAGTGTCTTACCTCCGCCTCGAGCTCCTGGCCCGCTCATCGCCCTATCCAGGGCCTCCTACAGGCGGACCGCCAGGTCCCCTCTGGCTGGCTGGGCGGACGAGCTCGCCCCTGCATCGTGGCTCGCCCGCACCCTCTGTTGCTCCGCCCTCTGCATTCACATATCTTGGTCAGCAATGAATCAAAGACAAATCAATTTCAAGATAGGTTGAGATGTTACTTACCAGTGTCCAAACCTCGGTGCGGAGCCTCGTCAGCTCTACCTCCTGCTCGGCCAACCGCCCCTCCAAAAGGCGGACGGCTTGTGACTCTGGCATCTGCCATTCACACTTCAAGGTTAGAATCAATTCAAATTCAACCAACAAAAGTTTAGAATTTCACTTACCACTCGTCGGTCAAGCCGGAGTCGCCCGGCATACCGTGCCTGGTAGTCCTCCATGTATGCCGAGCTGTCTAGGAGGTCTGTCACTCATCCCACCTGCTCGCCGCCCTCGTGCCAGTAGATGACGGTGCTGCCGTGATCCGCCCCTCAGTCGCGGTCCTCAGCGAAGAACCGCCGCGCGAGTGTCCCTCTCTCCCGAGGGAAGGCACCTTGATGGCCGGCTGGTGCCAGCCCAAGGTCCGTACCACCAGCTCCAATACAGTACCTCACATGTCCCGAGGCACACGTAAGAGAGGTGGCGGTCGAAAGGGGCTGGCCCGCCGCCACCGCCGGTGCGAGGCGTCCGCCTCCCCCGCATAGGGGGTCCACACCACCTGAGAAGAACAAGAAAGCACTGGTCAGTAACATCAAATGAAGCAGTAGTGAAAGAATGCAAGAGCTAGTTGAGATTTTCATACCTGCTCGTGCGGGTAGTGGTCAAGTGCGACCCGCACGTCTCCAACCCTCCTGTCTGTGACCCTGGGGTCCGGGGCCACCTCCCACCTCCCCATGAGAGGCACCATTGTCTGGCGCCCCTCTGCAAGTGTCCCGCGCCCCATAGGGAAGCGCGTATACCCCCAGATCTGCAAGGCAGCAAAAGATTGGTCAGTCAGGCAGTTAATCAAATTAAAATTCAATGATGAGCATAAGAGAAATTTGTGTACCTGAAGAAAGGGGGTGAAGCCCCCGGTGCTCTGAGAACGCCGCGAGCTGCTCGGAGAAGTGAGAAAAGGTGTCCCAGCATCGCGGCGCCCCAAGCATACCTCCCCGCCTGCGCCAGGTCCCTCAAGAGCAGCACGAACTTGCAATTCATCTGAGATGACTGCGTCGCGAACAGTAGGCGCCCGAAGAAATAGCTGACGAAGATCCGGACGCAGCGCTCCTCGCTCCGGCCTCCTAGATCCAGCAGACCCCTCACCCTGGCATAGAACTCCTCCAAAGTCTCCAGGGGGCCTCTCCGCCCTCCTCTCAGTCCCATGGCCTCTAAAAGTGATCCGAGCAAGATGCTCCGGATCGGCCGCCTCCTACCAGCCACAAACTCAGGCCTAGCAACTCTACGATGTCATCGTAATAGTCCCTCCTCTCCAACCCTACTACCTGTTCTCCCTGAACCGGTAGCCCTGTCAGATACGCCACATCCTCCAATGTGGGTATCATGTGCCCCAAGGCATGATGAATGCCTTGCAGTCCTCCTCCATCTCTCCCTCAACGCCTCTAAGTAAGGGACATCTAAGTGAAAAGGGCGTACCGATAGGAGATGACCGAACCCCATCCTTGCTATCTGGGCCTGCTGGGCCTCCGGAAGCGCCCTATACCATGCCCAGCACAGGTCCCAGGTGACCCGGCTCCTCATCCTCCCTTGCCCTGCAGAAAACACAGAAAAGTAAACGTCAGCATCGACTGCCGTTTATCAAGCATTGACGGCAAGGGGTTGGTCGTTTACTCAGGTCAGCGTCCATGTGTGGTCGTCAAGTTCCTCTGTCAGCGACCAACACCTTGACGTCAAGTTCCTTTTGACGGCAAGGGATTGGACGTCGGGAGGAACTCGACGGCAACCGATGTTGCCGTCAAGTTCCTGTCTGACCCGACAGCGCTTCCCTTGTTTTGCCTCCTTTTCACAAAATCACAAACCAGTTTTGAGAGTCTAAGAGCCTACCTTGGGCCGACGAGGTGCCTCCGCCTCCGTCTCATCTCCTCCCTCGTCTTCTCCGACCGTGTCTTCCCCCTCCGGTACGTCCTCCACCGCCACTTCTTCCTCTTCCTCCACCATAGCCATCTCCACCTCTTCCTCTTCCTCCTTCGGTCGACGGCGGCCCCAGAGAATGCTTCGTTTCTCTCTCGTCCTCATCGTAATCTCGAGCAAGGTAAGCGGGAGATTGTGGGTTCGGGTTCTCCTCTCCCGGCGTTGGGAAGGCGTAATGGCGCCGGGAGAGGGCGTCGGTTTAAAAAAAAGGCAGTTTCTGGTTTAACGTCAAGCTCTGGCCGTTTACCTTTTCCTAACGTCAAGCCCTGGCCGCGGACGTACCCTCAACGGCCAGGGTATGGACGTCAATGTCTCTTCAATGTCAGACCACGAAGCTTGGTCGACGACCATGTGTGGACGTCTAATTTGAATGTCGACGACCACCTCAGTGGACGTCTATCTTCTGTCTCAGTGGTTGGCAACGGGCCATGGACGTTTACCAGATGTGGCGGCCGTCGATGTGGACGCCAACAGCCCCGCACCAGTCCTCACAGCACACTCTTTTGAACCTTTTGAGGTCATTTCATTCCACACATTCCACAAGTCAAACAAACTCAAGTCAATTCAACACAAATGCAACTCACTTTTATACATCAAATTTGTGTTACACTTATTCAAATAGAAGATACATCATTTTGCCCTGCGGGCCATGAAAAAGTCACATGAAATGGGACAAATAGTGTCTGTGAAGTCCTCATACTGCCATACGTCTTCCGGTTTTTTCCTGCACTGCCAGTCCCACCTTCTTGCTCACTGTGTATTTCTTCCAAGTCTTCATAGCTTTCTTCATCATCCTTTCTTCTTCTCGGTGATTATCATATCAGTGCAACTGGATGAAGTTGGAATTCCCCGTGGAATCCCAAGCTGACAGTGGCACCGATGTGGTTGGTACACCACCATCTGACCTACTCCAATCAGCCACAAGTCTCTGTCCTCCCTGGTCCTTGCTCTAAACTCAATGGTCCTCATAAACGTGGCCTCACGATGAAGTCATCCATTACCAGAAATGCCAAATGATCTCTCCAGGCATCTCTGCTCTTCAAGTGTGCTGTCACACACTTGATCTCATTTTCCAGCTCATACCACGCCCTGCTACAGTATACCGACTCCGAAGGAAGATTCTGGAGGGGTAGGTTGACTCAGCAAAATCAATTTTAAATGAGCCTCCATCCATACCTGGAGCAGAAACAAACTCCCGCAAGTTGCGTCCACCTAGGCTCATTGTGATGAGTGAACTGTACAGGTGGGCCAGCACTGCAGGGGCAAGTGACTGCCCTCGCCACAGCAGAGAAAGTACTCCAACATGCTCATAAAGGATGAAGTCGCCACTCGTGGGGAATAGGAAGACTCCAGCCAGGCAGAGTGTCAATCCTAGGGTCGCCCTCTCTCCACCAATCTCCCTCGCATGCTGGATCAACCACCAGGCCAGCCGGTCTAGGAAGATCCCGTTCTTGTTCGTCATCCGCAAACCTCCTTCTTGTCTCGTACGATGCCCGTGAGGATCTCTTCCCACGGAAGGAGAGGAGTCGCTGCATCGTACTCCAGGCACCGCTGCCATCCCAGGAACAGTTCCACCTCCTCCTCCAGCAGATGCTCGCCTCGAAGCCCTGGAACACAAAGGTGTGTGTGTGTGGGTGCCATCTCTCTATCAGCGCCCCCAGGGCGTCAAAACCCCACCACATGTCTTTCATGTTCTTCGCCAGTACCACCATGAAGTTCAGGTTCCACATCCCGACGAAGCTCCGCATGTCCAGCGTGATAGCGTTTACCAGGTTCACAAGCCAGGAAAAGGCCCGTACCTGGCCCTGGCTAGGGAACGCTGGGATTTCCTGCATGGGAGTGGGGGTTTTTGTAAGAGCGATGTTCGGGCGTTTTCAGCCCAGGAAGGAGCAGAAATAATCATTGCTTACCTCTCTGTTGGCCAGCGCGTGCTCAAGTGACTCGGAACTTCACTTAGAACTCCGGGGTTTGCGCCTGTGGATCGTCCGGTCGATGAGGAGGCCATTTCGCTATGTTTTTCTGTCTCTCAGCTCTCTGGTTCGCAGCAGGAGCAGGGAGGGATGGAGGTAGGGGATGGAAGAGTCCTCATGGACTCCCATCACCTATATTTTCGGCCTGATCCGCTGTCAGATAGGCGTCCACATCGGTGGACGTCAGTTATAGTTGGCGGCCACATATGTGGACGTAACATGTGTACTGGCGGCCATCATATGGACGTTTATCTCTCGGATTTAAATTTTTATTTTTCATAATGGCCATTATCTTTTATCTTGTGCTTCAAGTTGTTTTTGCAGATATCTTAAGCACAGCTGCACTTCAGTTCGGAACGCTCATGCGACCTTGAGCGTTACAGGTATGTCTAACATAGGACCCCACCAGAGGCGAATAACTTGGCGACCGTGAACCCTGAGTTCCCCTTCACCAAAAACCATGATGGGTTTTATGATCTCTCAGTTATTCGTATAGCCTTTAGAATTTTCCTCTAGTGCTAACTTGCATTTTAGATAGGCAACCCACACCAGCATGCATCTTCACTACTAACATTCTCTTACTAACACTCAAAAAAAAATGTGATTTTCCTCGATCATATGATTGCTCCATGGCTCCCCCAGCTCAGGTAGCCTACCGGTCCGCCCTTCATGACTATCTAAGTTGATATCGGGTTTTTGTTGTCCCCCCTTCTCCACTTGTCCCACCTGTCTTTCACAAATAGTCAAGCAATCCTTATTTTCATTTGAGCCTTCGCCAGTCGCGAGCTTAATTCCGGACTTCAGGTTTTCCAAGCATGTGATTCCAGTTAGAATCTTTTGATAATCCTTTGAGAGATCAACCAACTCCTTGTCTCCATGACCTCCTAAATTCGGGACCGACATCCTGATTAGGCCAGCGAGCCCACGAGCTCCGGTTATGAGACCCTCCTGATTCAACCGTCATATTACAACTCCTTTGACTCAGACACACCAGAAACTAGTCAAAGTCCAACACGGCCATGCCAGGGACCCTGCCATTGGGTTGCAGTTGTAGTTACACGGGTAGATCACCATTTTTCTTACCACTATTTGTCTCTCAGACGGTACGTCATTTGTTTCTAGCCTGACTCTTTCGTTTGGTTGCTAGAACTCCTATCCTCGGAGATGGCCCTTCCATTAAATCTCTGCGTCCTTTGTTTACCGAGACACCAACCTTTCAGTCCGCTCTGCTCCCTTGCAAGACCGGATGTCTGGGAGGGGCATTTGTAGACGCCGATTTGGCCCATCTCCCGCAAGGCTCTTTGGCCCATTAAGCCTCGTTGACCATTTGTTGACCAGCCTCGGATACCATATAGACGGCAGCATCGATGGCCGCCGACTACTGGTTGGCGGCATTCCCTTGACGTTGACCCAAGTCGGCGTCCACCTCCATGGACGTCTGCATGGGGGTGGTGGCAGGATCACTTGACGTCAACAGGGTTTACCTGGTCTACGCAACTACCCCGAGATTCCAGCCCACTTGCACCTTTCTCTCGGCATGCAACGCATGTGACCGTTCCCAACGGGTATATGGCCACCTAGGCACCCCATTGACCCAGTAAAACATACTTGGCCTCTCCATTGGTTGGACCTTTAATGCATGGATTGCCAAGTGTGCAAGTGTGTTTCTTCACACTTGAGCATCCAAGGCTATCAACCCCGAGCTCCACTGTCTATATAACCTCCCTTTAGCCCTCTGAGCCAAGGGAGAGAGGCTGGACGTCCATATGCTGAAGCTTTGAGAGAGGAGAGAGAAAATTTTACCCAACCTTCCACAACTCATCCTCTTCACTCTCTCCACACTTGGGACGTCCAGAGGGTTGCTTTGAGCTGGAGGAGCCCTTGCAAGGAGCTACAACATCAACACGAGGATCTACCCTCCTTCCTCTCTCTCTCTCTTACTTTTTAGCTAATTTACATGTTGCACACATCTTCCTACTCACTCTAGGCACGTAGGTCACCTTCCTACACACCTAGAAAGGGGTTTCCCACCAAAAATAGAGGGAAGAAGGGTGGTCATAACATTTGGCCACCCCTCTTCTCAAGTCCGCAACCGGTACGGGACTCGCATTTTGGGCTTTCCTCTCTTCGTTTTGAACATTTACTACACTGCATTTGAGTCTAATAGAGCTTTGTTTGTGGCAGGAACACTGTGAACGTGACCGTGGAGCTCTCTTCCTTGGCCGGCCGAAGGAGGAGAAGTTGAAGCCCCATCTCCGTCCGCTGCGCGAGGCTGCTACAATAACGTGGTCAAAACACTCCCTTGGGTACAGTAAGCCCGGCAATGGACAATCACAACCTCCCCTTTCATCTCTGGTTTTCTTTGTTTTCTCCTCAGTCAACCTAGTCAACCGGGGAGTCAACGAGGTCACCAGCAACCCATCATCGCCAATGAGAGACCAGCGACGTTCGCGAGCCTCCGGAGGACATCCACAGTCGACACGGGGACACAGCGGAGGCGAAACGGATCGTCCACACTTCTCTCACCAGAGAGGTATTACAACCCACTTACTCCCACGTAAGTCTTCCCTTCACAAAGGGGTATTAGAAACACCTATCACCGTAGGTCTTCCCTTCACATAGGGGCACTACAGGGAACAAGCCCTCTTCTGTTTTAGAACACTGAATGTGATGTACATAGAGTGCCTGCTCAGAGAATGAGCAAACACTGAAGATTAGAAAGCGATATACAAATAAGAATGAATGCTCTAACTCTTTCTGAGTAAGGGTGGGCTGAAAAAATCTAGAACAAGTGAACACCACCCAAAAGCTTCTGAATGCAAGAGAGCAGGAAGTCGTAGCTTTAACAGAAGGCTCTCTTGAGATCTTGTGTGTTCTTCACTTTCTGAGTGTGGAAACTTCTTTTCTTGTATGCGCTCATGTATGTACATGTCTCTTTCTATCTATCTATCTCTATTTGTCTCTCATCTTCTATCTAATATGTATCTCTTTTTATTTCAAAAACTTAAGCTCATTATATAACTTCAAAGTCTTCAGCTCCCCGTTTGAATGTAGTCATTTGAAATTTGATCGTTTTGACTAGAAGAGAGCTTAAGAGATCCATCAGATCTTGAGCTTCTTAACGGCTTCGAAGCTACTTGGGTAGCAGCATGGTTCTGCAAACAACTGCAATAAATGCACACACCATACCCATGCAAAGTCTTTTCTCTTACAAATAGAAAGGTATGTCCTTAATTTGAAAAGTACGGGGTTAGGTGAGCATTTATAGAAGTTATGGACACCTATTTGGGGTGTAGTACATCTACAAAAAACTTTTCCTTAAAATTGGAAATTGTCAGTTTGAAGAATACAGACAAGTAACTTATAGAGCAAATCGTTGTCAGGAAACATCCTAAATAACAGTACTTTAGATATGTTCTCATAAATAAATGTTAAACTGAAATGCAGAGAACAGTAAGGTACTATGTGTACTGCTACTGGAGTTTCAGAAAGTATATTAAAGAAAGTTTCTATGATTAGAGAAACATTTGCAGAATCGAAGTGAAAGATTAAGAGTCAAGATATTAAGTTTAAAGATATTCAAAAGATTATGACATATTATGATTTGTTCACAATCAATATTAGAACTTAAACACAATCGATATTTATATAGTCATCAATCAATATACAAGTAGTCATCAATCGATATACAAATAGTCATCAATCGATATACAAAGTTATCAATTGATATACAAAGTCATCATCGATATACAAATAGTCATCAATCGATATACACTTCAACTGGACAAGAAAATAACGTAGTCGGTCGAAGTTAAGATTCAGATATAACAAAGTTAACTTCAGATATGACAAAGTGAACTTCGTATATGATGAAGTGAACTTCAGATATGACGAAGTGTAGCTTCAGATGAATAGTAATAATGTTGTCGGTCGAAGCTGAAACACGCAGTCAGTCGAAGTGAACTTCGGATATGATGAAGAACTTCGAATATGACCATGTAGCTTCGGATGAATAGAAAATAATGTTGTCGATCGAACCTGAAACATGCAGTCGGTCGAAGTAAACTTCGTATAGAACTTCGGATATGATGAAGTAAACTTTGGATATGACAAAGTTAGCTTCGTATATGACGAAGTTGGACTTCAACTGAACACGACCAAAAACATACATGACAAAGTGTAACTTCATATATGACGAAGTGTAACTTTGTATATGACAAAGTTGGCTTCAGATGTGATGAAGTGTAGCTTCAGATATAACGAACCTAGCTTCAACTGAACATGATCAAAACATACATGACGAAGTTGAATTTCAAATGTCTAAAATATAATATTCATGAGATAAATAATGATATTGAAATATATTAAGGACAATTATGATAAAAATGAGTGTTGTTATCACTAAAATAAAAGGATAATATATAAGAGTGGTTCAACAAGTTCAGTGTTGATGCACTCAACACCTACGTCTAGTCTTCAAGGGGAAACACCTTGATATTTCCACTACCGGCTGAAACTATATCCAACAGACACAGCACTAGAGGTCAATTTACCCTCTTTTGCAATCAGTTTCGCTACAGCGCCTACTGCTCTAGCTAATTGTCTACAAACCTCCAGTAGGTTCAACCAACCCACCTGAATACCTCAGGTCTTCTCCTTTAAAGGAGGAAGCACAAATCAGATACTGACCTCTGGCTGGTCCACAACCACACCTTCAATCACACAGTCAAGTCTTCACCTTGTGCTAAAGGTGGATCACAACACCTATGCAGCAGGTCTTCTCCTTTACCTAAGGAGGAAACACAATAACAAGAAAAGAGAGTGTCGGAGAAAATGTCTATTGTTAGACAGGTAAGCTCGAGATGGTTGGGCCTTCAATGCAGCTCAGTACAACGAAAAAGAGATGGCTTCTTGCCCATGTGGAAGTTGAGCAGGTAAAGTTTCTTTCTCCAGGTGAGATCCTCTTCAATGAGATTCATAGCAAAGAGTCAGAGGAGGACGAGAGTAAAGGCTTCTTGGAGTTGTAACTTCACTCGCACATAGAGACAGCTTGTTTGAATGATGGAGTTTTTCTTCTCTTCTATAACTTTTTTTTTTGCGGGTTCTCAGATATTTTTATAGACAAGGTCCTCTTTTCGAACGTTCTCTCATAAGAGTATACGTTAGATACACATAGAGAATAGAGACTGTTGAGCTTTGTGTGCTATGAGAATGGGAAGGCCTTTGCGTTGCTTTTGGTCCTATGTTTCTTATTTTGCGTAAACCTCGTACAGCATGTCTTGTTGTATTAATGTGACAATTTCTTGTCCTGCAAAAGAGATTTTCTATCTAAAAAAACCATTAGTTCTATCTAATGCGTATCTAGTTAGGACTTCATGAGAAATAGTAAAGAAAGTAACCCTTGTCCAGACGTATGACACGTAAAAAACACTTTTCCAGAATTTTAAATATGCATTCAATGCGTGTCACATTGCGATCAGCAAGACAAACATATGCAGGCTATGTAAAGGATATTTTTAATCTGATCATATCAAGAGTATTTAAACTGTCAAAATATTATGAGAATAAAGCTAAGAGATATGATAATGAAATCATTAAGACAAGCGTTTCAGGGATTATCGATTCTGTGAGAGAGACTACAACTATAATTGACTATTTTAAACATGCGAGACCAGGATTAATCGATTAATAGAGATAACAGTATAAATAACTGGTTAATCTAGATAACGGTTAAATAACTGATTAATCTGATCACCAAGGATACAAATTGAGTATAATATTTGTTAATCACCCAAAACATAAGGATGGTATGAACATTCTCCCCCTTTTTAGTGATTGACAAAACTTCTATTCGATGTGTAGGTGTATACGCAATGGACAACCAAGAGGGGAGAGGTGAATTGGCTAACGCCCAATAAAAATCTTTTACACACAGAATAGATAGACTTAAACAAGCAAACCTATTAAGTTAGATGCACAGCGGAATAACAAGTATATAGACGAAACCAACTATTCTAGAGTGTATAGAATGGAGGTAGAAGATATGGATCAAACCATAAGACACGTAGGACTTATAATGGTTCGACAAACACACCCTTGTATGCATATACGTCCACTACCCTACACCCCCGTGAGGATTTTCACTAGCTAGTTTCCCAGGTACAAGTGAAAACCACACACACGGTTGTTTACGGGGACAACAAAAACCCCACCTCGTTTCCCGAGGACAAGACAACCCAGCATGTATGTGCATACGCACTATACACCAACAAACGAACGTGCTCACAGACCGAGCACACACACACAGTATGATCAGGTTCTAGAAAGAACAATAAAGCATGGATAGGAGAGACAACAATCTAAACAGTAAGATGTAGAGTTCTCCTGTCTTATAAATTCAGCCTTTGTGGTCGTCTTTGCACGACGATGACTTAGTTGAAGAACTAGCGGTTGTAAAACACTTTTGAATGAGGTCTTGCAAGTAGCAGCATCAGGTCCTCACCTTTCTGATGAAGAACACCTCTCATGTATGTCTGGAAGGCTTCTAGACGATGAAGACTTGTTCTTCAGGCTTCTACAAGCACGGAGCATCTGTTGGCTCTTCCTAGGGCTTCACAATCCTCCTCTAAACTCTAGGGAACGATATGACCTTTGGGAGGCGTGTTGTACACTTCCAAAGCACGGGAACATGTTTTATTTATAACTCTAAAGAGTCCCTATATGTTTGGAAAGAGTTGGATCTCCATAGAACTCTGTTTGGAAGTCCGGATACGGAATTGCCGAAATCGGTCGACTGAATTCTTCGGATCGGTCGTCCAATTTCTACCTTGCTTCGACTGGGCTTCAGTTGACAAATCGATTAGATCATCAGTCGTCTGATCTTTGGCTTTGACTGGTGAATCGGTCAACTAATTTCTTCAAGTCGGTCATTTGACTTCCTGACTGTCCCAGTGCCAACCTATACTAGCTAGGTCGGTCATCCAATTTTCCCAAATCGGTTGTCCGACTTCCTACTTGGTCATCAATCGATTGGACAATTGATTGGGCCTTGTTCTCCAATCGATTGGCCTCTCATATGGTCAATCGACCGATTTCTACAAGTCAGTCGTCTGATTGTCACTTTTGCAGCTGGCCTTCTAGTCTTAGCTTTGTTGTTTTGTCCAAGTCTTGGGTTTTGTATTGTCCACTTCAAGTGTGACATTTGGACAAAATTACTACACACTTAACACACAAATTAGCCCCTCAAATTAAATAAACATAAATAAAATGCTTGGGTCATCAACATGAATTACAAGTTGTGTTTGTGAAGTTATTGACATAAACTACAATTAGTGTTTTTGTGTTCATCAAAATCTACAGAGTACAATAATCTCCCCCTTTTTGATGATGACAAAATATTTGTAAATTTTTCACACAAAACATAGCATAGGTGCAGATAGTTTAATTTTTGTTATAGTTTTTTTTTTACTGGCATGTTTTGGACTAACTGGCATACATTCATGCAATTATGTGCAGAAGTATTACTCCCCCTCACAAAAATCTTATGACTCCAACTTCACCCCTTTTCTTTTTGACACAAACTCTCCCCCAAAACCAAGATATAAAATCTACCATAATCTCTCCCCATTTTTGATAGCATCAAAAAGTGGGTGGTATTATGGATAAGAAATTCATTGGCATAAGTACAGAGTAAGTGAAAATTTCACTTAGGGGATTATGATAGAAGTGCATGCTCTAAAAGATAGCCATTAAATAGTTCATGTGTTTAATCAGGTTCTCAACACACATTTAAACTTAAATACCATTTAAGTGAAGTATGAGACATGATTAAGAGGCATCACACATGATGATAAGTAGAATTCTAATTAACACTAATGGATACTCTCAATCTTACCCATGCATGATAGACCCTCGATTTTTGGTAGCTATCACTCTGCCCCCTTTTTTTGTTGTTTTGAAACAAATGATGTCATCATTTTTTTGTTTCTTTTTTCTTTCACTTTTGAGAAAAGTATTGTCATCTGACGCGAGGCTTCTCACTTGTTCAGTGGAAAGACCTAGTTAATAAGCTCAGTTACCCTTTCAATTTGGGACAAGTGATTTTTTTTCCTCACGAGTTACAAAAAATTGGATGGATTTTAAACATTACAAAAGTGTTAAGAAAATTTTCACCGATCATTAAAGTGATATCCATTAATCATAGTCATGTGCATTTGTGTGTTGGTTCAATTTCAAATGTATTTTGAGAAGCAAGTTAAATACATAATTATTTGGCTCCCCCTTATATATGCACAACACCAAATGCAGAAATCTCCCCCTTAGTGGATAATTATGCACACTAAGTCTTATGCCAATGTAATAAGATATCAAGAGAATATTAGGCCATAGAAAGAGTCAAGGAAGTGTCTTGACATACAGTTTACATGCAAGCACACAGGGGATATAAATGCAAAAGACACTAGGACTTAAGACTCTTTTTGTGTTTTTAATTTTTTTATTACTATTTTTCTGATAGAAAGAAAATAAAAACATAGCTTATAAACAAAATCTAAAAGAGTAATAATACAACATACAAGAGTATTCATGTGTTACCTTGAAAGTCCAAAATAGAAGAACATTATACTCACAGAGCAGTATAGGTGCCTTGAGATTCACATTGATATCAATTGATGTTTGAACTCTTAAATTCACAAGACACCTGTAACCACAGAGCTCTGGTGGATTTCTTTGGTACCCAAATTGTAACGCCCCGACTACTAAAAAGCTTTGGTTGTCGAAATAGCGGGTCACTCCTTGTCTTGCTCATTCTCATCCTCATGCGTGTGGTAGTCTCCATCAGACTCACCTGAAACACATATAACAAATAGCACAGGATAAGCGATAACACTCAGTATGACTTAATATCTCGTGTAAACAGGTATGTTTTAAGTGATTAATGTCTTGTAAAGTATAGTAACTAGAGATAACGATCAAGTATAGTCAAGAGTGTAATGTCACACGATGGCAGGAGAACGATAATACTTTCACACAAAATAACATAACAAGCATGATAAGGGATTGGCCATATAACGGGATAGCATGTATGGTTGCACAAACGTGCATTAGTCGCGATAGCAGGTTTGGTCGATCTTCTTGTTAACCAAGAGAATACAGTATTTTTGATTGATTGATCGTCTTCGATTAAATCTTGAGAGTCATGCGTTTAGATGCATGCCGAACACCCTGATCATTCAACCCCTGCGAGTTATAGCCTTTCGGGCGCACCTCCCAAGACCAGATCGGACCCATTATAATGTTGCCTGGCATTGATCATGTTTGTTATCTTAGACAATAAATTTGATGGCCAAATAGAGTACCAAGAATAGATGAGAGTAATTGGAGAATAGACGAGAGGATAGAGAGAATGTTAGTAGATGAGAGTGTCAAGATAGTAGATAAGATCTAGGGACATATTCGTAAATCGATGATAAAATAAGCGATAGTAACAGTTGCACAGCACAATCGTGTGTCGGCAGTCCGGTAGAAGTCACAACCGCCCAATAGCCGTGCTACGAACACATGCCAGAGGTCCGACGTGATCTCGAGGTAAGAGAGAACAATCTAAGGCCGTTGGATCATGCTGATCCCTAAGGGTTAAATAGGTATTGATGGTACAACCTGCTCGTTGGCAATGGACGTCCGCCAAAGCTAAGGAGTCTTACGGAGGCCTCGACAAGGAGTTCCTGGTCCTGTCAGGGGTATTCCCAACGGAGAGGTCGTCCAAGCTAGAGATGTGTGAAAAGAAACGTTGTTCGTCTTGCCTTAAGTGCTCGAAGGCAAAGAGACGCGATAACAGTGTTAAATCAAGAGATTAAAATGAAGACAAGTCCAATTAAAATAAAGAGGGAATTTACATGAATAATTACACTTATTTACCAGATATATTATTGAGTAATTTCAGTAAGGTCTCATGGCAAGGATTCATGTTTAGTGTGTGCATGTGTAAGAGACTCAAATTAGCAAGAGATAGTTGTGCACACATCTTTTATTACTAGAAATCATGTGAATATTACCCCTTATACCTTAACATGTTGTTACTGTTCATAACAGTACATTGCAGGGTTTAAACAATGATTATACGACAAGATTAACATGAATTGCATGGGAATTAGGGTTTCTAGAAACAGACAGTCAGGTCGCGATGTCGGCCATCGTCACGTTCAGGTCGCAACAAATTGGGCCGATGCGATGGTCGTTCAGTCGCAATCTGGTTTATCCGAGATGCCGACGTGACGATGAGGTTCTCGTCGTGACGGGTCGGGGCGACGCGTTCAGATCGGGCCGACTTGATGAGAAGGTCGCGACGCAGTGTCCCATCACGTTAAGAACATGACGTGAGGCCTTGTCGCTACCCGGTTGAGAGCACGACCTATCGGGTCGTCGCGTTCTCAAGGTCTTGGCCCGAGCTCAAAAGGATGTACAAGTTTCCTTGGCTGCGGTCCATGCAGTCAAGGCTTGACACAATGCTCTTCAAAATTACATATAATTTGTATACATGGTGAAAAATCACGAAATTAGTTTTAAATGAAACTAGACATGTAGAGGTATTAACAATAAAGAGTAATTAGGTTTCTGATAAAGTATGGTCTTGCTATTAACAGGTTCTTCACAATGAACTTAAAATCTGACACATCGGTGGAAAACGATTAAATTCGAAAAGGGTACATGATAGAAATTGGGGAAAATGGTGTCATTGGATTCCTGACATCCAGTAGCATGTACAGTAAAGGTTTCATGATACGAGATCAAGTATGGACATGGATTTAGGGTGAACATAAGGGTTCGGCCACATGCTCTATATAGAACTATGGGCCTAAAATACTCTTAAACGACATGATAAAAATTGGGGCAAACATGGGACTTTCGAAGATGGTAACATGGTCTACCTATAGTCGAAGTTAATTAGTTTTTGCTTGAGAGATTGTCTACCTTTGAACGCTTTGAATCCTAGGGTAAGAAAAAGTGAAGAACGTGGAGAAGCTTTTCGTTCCTAGCCTCCTCCTCCCTGATCTCTTCGTCCAAAGGGTTCTCCTTCTCGTCCTCCAAGCTCCAAAAGGTGTCTAGGGTTGGGTAGGTACGAAATAGGAGAGTATTTGTATAATTTAAGACTCCTAAACACTTACAACTCTTCCCTCTTCTCTCACTACGAATTCCCATATTTATCTCATCTTTTTCTAACCTTTATCCATCTAATTGGCTTAGGGAGAACTCCAATTTCATGGCCAAGGGATTAGGATAGGCCTAGGACTCTTGTTGAGATAATTATGAGTTAAAATAATAATTATAACCCTTTTTAATTTATTAATAGTTAAGGTACGAATTTTGGCTTAATATCTCTCATCCAACCATGGCTTTAGCTTTTGGGCCCAATACTTCATGTATGAACCATTTAGGGAAACCCTTACTTGTTTTTCACATAATGGGTTTAATTACTCTATATTTCTTTTAATTTAAATTCATTTATCGATATTTAATTTTTTGAGTTGCTACACAAATAGTTTTGGGTCCAACAGTGTTAGTCTTAGAAGGCAACAAATTCTTCATAATCCACACCAAGTTTATTTTCTGCATGTTTCTTTTTAAAGAACAAGTATAATTCATATGCTCATGCCCACCACAGAAATAACATGTGACATTAGAATTGTGTCGTGTGGGTTATGACTTATGAACAAAATTGGGTGCAATATGCTTGGGTTTATTTTAATGTACATGCTTCTTAGCCTTCACAAAGTGTTTACCATTTACTGGTTTTTTGACTTGCTCAGTTTTCTAGCATGAACTGGTTTTTAACATAAGCAATTTTCTTAGCATGTGATTTATGAAGTGATAGGAGCACTAGAAGTATGAACAAATAATGTTTTCATTTTAGACTCAACAAATATATATTTTTTTAGGGGAATAGCATAAACCATGTATGTTAATGTTGACTTTAACACTGAGCACCTCATCAAGTTTTGCTTCCCCTTCATGAGTCTAAAAATAGTTGATTTTAGATCATCTATTGTTTTATGCATTTTCTTGACAAAATTTTTAGAAACTTCAGCATTTTTTAAGTACAATGACTTGGTTTTTCAGTTCTTCATTTTCAAATTCAGGGACATGTTTCCTTTTCAAATATGCTGAGTTTTTCAAAGTTACCATTGTCATGAGCCATGCATTCAATTTCATCTTCATACAATGTGATTTTACTTTAAAGTAATTCATTATGATTTTCAAGCTTTTCACATTGCAGTTTATGTTTATGACATGACATACAGTTTGTTTCAGCATGCAGGAATGTTTCAAAATTATTTTTCAGTCCCTTGTTTTCTTTTCTGATTCTCCTGTATTTTCATACAAATCAGAATACATTTATTCAATCTCCTCAAGAGTAAAAGATTCTCGGTTGGAGTTTACCTTAGGAGATTCATCCTCAATAGCCATGAGACCGCACTCCTCCTTCTTAGGTTCTTCGATCTCGGAGGATGACTGATCAGAATCTCTCCAAGTGGCGGTCATGGCTTTAGGCTATGTCATATTTAATTGAAGGAGTAGGATGTAACACCCCAATAATTTAAAATAAAATAAATGAAGAAAAAAATATTGGATCAAAAATATAAGGTAAAAGTAATGGAATAATAAGAATACTATTGAATTAACAATACCATTAATTCCTAATTAAAAAAATGGGCAATCTCCATAAAATAAAATCCAATAAGCCAAAAACAAGTTATGGGTTTTACTAATTGTCTATATATGAGCTATGGGCCAAAAATAAGAGTCCAATTGATGGATTAGAGATAAATAGGTCAAAATTCGTAATTAAATTATTGATAAATTAAAAAGCGACAAGTAAATCCTTTACAACTCATAATTATCCAATTAAGAATCCTACCCTGGCTAACCCAATAGCCACAAAATCTGGCCCTATCTTAATCAAAAATTGAGATTTAGATGAGAGAAAATTAAGATAAATATAGAAAACTCGTAATTAAAGGAGAATTGAAACTTTAAAAGGACTCTTCTGTGGCCCTTGATATGGCAGTAAGACTAACCTAGAGGGGGGTGAATAGGAAATCTAAAAATTGAAACTAAAATCACCACTTGAAATGTTTGGTTAGTATAAATAAATGTGTGCAATGGAAGTTAAGAGCGCGGAAGCAAGCACACAAGAGACACAAAGATTTATCCTGGTTCGGCCCATCCAAATGGAAGTCCTACGTCTAGTCCCCAAGCAAGCTCTTGAAATTTCACTAACCACCAAGTAACATTGGTCTTCCCTTAAACAAGGGACATATAACACCTAGCACCCTAGTTGGTCTTCTTCTCTTTCCTGGGCAAGAAGGCAGCCCACTTCTTTTACAGGTTTAGAAGCAAACCTGCTGGAACAAACCCCAGCATGGTTACACCACCAAACATAAGCTGGTCTTCTTCTCTTTCCAGGTAAGAAGGCAACCCACTGCTTCACCTCAGTCAGGTGCTTCTTTCACGAGCTCAAAAGCAATTCACTGGTACACACCCCAGCAGGTCTTCCCTTCAAACAAGGGGAACACTGGTACAGACCCCAGATGGTCACCACCAGGCGCAAACTAGTCTTCCCTTCTAATCAAGGGGAATGCTTGCACAGTAAGTCTTCTCTTCCAACCGAAGAGGAACACTTCTTTACACAGAAGCAAGGACCTGAAGCCCCTAGATCAAGCTCAAGATACACAATAGAAAATGTTTGATCTGAGACTAAGCCTAAGAAAAAAGAGTTTACAATAAAGACTCTTCTTAGGCTAAACCCCCAGCTCTCTCTCTCAAATACACAAAGACACACAGAGAGAGAATGAGGAAGAAGGAAGACGGCTTGAATGCTTCAGCCTGAATGGGCTCGAGCTCTCTTCCTTTCTACTTGAGTGTGTATGGAGTTGGATGCTCACTGGATGTACACTCCTTGAATGATCTTCAGTTCTTTTTCAGTCATTGCTTCATCTTTATATGGAGCAGATGAAAAGGATCTGTTGAAGAATAGTCGTTGGAGCTTTTTGGATCCGTTGAGTTTCTTGCCTCTTTTCTTCTTCTGCTCTCCTTCTGTTGAGTCTAACGGATGTCTTCTTGAGTCTACTGCTCCTTTGAATAAAGGATTCTTCTGGCTGGTGCGTATTTCCAGGGGCATAGATAACATGTCCCAATTTGTTGACTATGATCAAAAAAGGGCCTGAATACATTAAATGCAAGACAGATGATCAAACTTGTGAAGTCTTTTGTCAAATGGCTCATACCTCTTTTTGCCTTCTGTCTGTATTTCCTGCAGATAGCTAAAAATAGAAGGTTATGTTCTTTTCTTTTATTGCAGGAAGGAGAAATTTTCTTTTGTCTTCTGTCCATGTTTTCTTGCTGACAACCTGCTGTAAGAGCTTTTTATCTGTTAGAGAAATGACAAGATAAGAGTTAGAAAGTCATTTAAATTTTTAATGGGTGCCAAAGGCATTTTGAAACACAATTAGTGTAAGTCATAATAGCAGTCGATATGAGATTAAGTTTATGACACCAATCGGTAGAAATAGAGAGGCAAACAATATTTGCTTAAAGGCAATCGATATGAAACAACTATAATCGATGCATGAAGGCAATCAATGTCTAAGGCAATCAATGTCTAAAGGTAATCAATGTCCAAAGACAGTCGATGTCTAAAGGCAATCGATGTCTAAGGGTAATCGATGTTTGAGTGCAATCAATGTGAAAGTATAATCGATGTTCATGCAGTCGATGTTTTATGCAATCGATGTTTAAGATATAATCGATGTGAACGTATAATCTATGTTCAAGAACAATCCATGAAGACAATCGATGTTTGAGTATAACTGTAATCGATGTTTAAGCAGGACAGTCGATGTTTGAGACAGTCGATGTTCAAGAGTAATCGATGTTTTAAGAGAAAGTTAATTGATGTTTAAAGGAAATCGATGTCTAAGGTAATCGATGTTTAAGACAATCGATGTTTGAACATAATCGATGTGTTTATATAGTAATCGATGTGATATTAAAATAGTAATGATGTATAATGTTCATTAATCGATGTGACATTAAAACAACAATCGATGTACCACTTCGACTGTCCAGGAGTCGAAGTTGGACTGGTTCCTTCGAATTCTTGAGAGTTGGAGTAAGGACTACTTCGACTTTTCAAGAGTCGGAGTAGGACATTATACAAAGACTCGGATATGAAAAATACAATAATTTTGTTAAAAATGATATTAAATATATTAATGATATTTATGATAATCATGAGTTTTGTTATCACAAAAATAAAAGGATAGAATATAGAGTGGTTCAACATCTTCAACCCTAAATGTACAAAAACACCTCAATCTCGTCCATGGCCAACCCTACTACTCTTCTGAGATCTCTTGGACGTGGAAGGGAGACCAAAGGAGGAGGAATTCGTGGAGAAGAAGGCTTGCAAGAAAATCTTCAAGTGTTCTTCACGTTCTAAGCCCTAGGAGTTCAAATCGTCAAAAGTAGGCAATCTCTTAAGAAAAATCTAATTAATCTCGTCCATAGATAGTCCATGAAACCAGCAATAAAAGCCCTATATTTTTCCCAATTTCTATCATGCCATTTATGAGTACTTCATGCTCAAAGTTCGGCTATTGACATGTATCCGAGCCCTTTTGCATAATCCCAAACTCTATGAAATCTACGTTTATTTACTTGGTTCTTGTTTCTATCAAGTTTAAAATCATGTAACAATGTTTAAATTGATTTCGTTGATTTTCATGTAGTATACATCGAGATATAAGCATTTTATCTAGACCATGTGAACTATGGTTCTCGGCCTGAGAACGCGTCGCTCTCATGCAGCGCGACTAGGTCGCATGCTTGCTATGCGGTGCGATGCGATCTGAAGATCGCGTCGGCCATGTCGGATGCGACCTGAACGCATCATTACGATCGATCACGAGAAGGACCGTCATGTCGACTTGTCGAACCTGACCTGAATGCGTCGTCACAATTGGACGCAATGAGAACAACATCATCATGTTGACTTGTCGGACCCGAACTGATCGCATCGCCACAATCGGACGCGACAAGAACAACGTCGTCGTGTCGGCCCTGTCAGACGTGACCTGAATGCGTCGCTAGGATCGGTTGCGACAAGAAGGCAGTCGTATCGGCTTGTCAGTCCCGACCTGAATGCATCACCCTTATTAGTCGCGACAAGAACAAGGTCGTCGCATCGGCCCAGTGCACCGCGACATAATCGCATGCCTGGCTGACAGCGCGACCTAACTGTGTTTTCATAAACCCAAAAATATGTCGTATTCATGCTAATTCACCATGATTGTTCACTGATAATCCCCTGTATATATTGAAAAGAAGTAACCCATGTTATTTAATGATAAACATGATATAATCCTCTTTTAAAAGACATGTACACAATCTTAATTCGCTCTTTTTTTATTCTCTTTCACATGCACACACCAATAAACCCTAACTTTTTGCCATGCAATGTTCAAGAAATCACTTCATAATTTATCTGGTGAAATTGAATTTATTTCATAATTAAATATTTTAATTAAAGTACTTGTTTAAGTTTTCTATTGTTTATTTTGGATACTGTTATCGACGCTCCTCTATCTTCGAGCACTCAAGGTAAGATGAGCAATGTTTCTATACACACTTTTCTTGACATGGATGGACTCTCTGTTTGGGAAGACTCCTACATGGACTAGGGAATTCTTGTTCAAGGCCTCCGTTAAACTCCTTGGCTACGGCGTACGTCCATGGCCGACGAGCGGGTTGTACCATCAATACCTATATACTCTTAAGAATCGGCATGATCCAACAGCCTTAGAGTTCTCTCTCTCTCCTTAAGATCACACTGGACCTCTGGACTGTGTTTATAGCACTACCAGTGGACAGTTAGTGATTTTACTAGACTATCAGCACCAATCATACGTGTTATGCAACTATTACTATCGCCCGTTTAACATCGTTTTATGCGCATGTACCTATAGTTTCGTCTATTCATATTTTCTGATATATTCACGTTCTCTATACCTCTCGTCTATTCTCAATTACTTCTATCTATTTTTCGTACTCTTTGGCCATCTATTGATTGTCTAAGATAACAAAATATAATCAATGTCTGGCAATATATAAAGTGTCTGATATGGTCCTGGGAGGTGCGCCAAAAGCGTTATTTGCCCAAGAGATTTCATGATCAAGGTGTTTGACATTGCTATACTATCAAGATTAATCTAAGACAATCAACCAAAGTGCTATACTATCTCGGCTGTCTATTGACAACCAAAGTGCTATACTATCTCGATTGATGAATATCAATCAAAGTGTTATTTGCCCCAGTGGGTATTACTCTCTATATGGCCAACTTCTCTCTCTTTACTATACATGTTACTTGCTATTTGCCTGACAATGACATTTTATTGGATATCAATTGGCTATCACTCTCTACCATGACTTGATATACATCATATAGTTAATTCTGTTCTTTGTGCTATATTTGATTCATGTGCTATTTGAACCATGCTACTTGTGCTATTACTCTCTCAACTTTACTTGACTCTCTCTGGTATTAGTTACTCTGCTTGGCAATACATTAATCATTTAAAGCGTGCTTGGCTCACGAGATTTAAGTCTACTGAACATTATCGCTCACCTTGTGTTATTTGTGATTTTTCTCAGGTAACTCAATGATGACGTTACACACACTAATGGGAAAGGACTAGAGTGATGAGCGACCTGACGCCATATCGATGGAGTTACCCTAGTATAATAGAGTCTAGCTAGATACTAGTTTAAATTTTCTTTCCAATGTAATGATGTTATTGAGCCCTATATATTGGGTCCAAATTAGTCGTTGTAATAATCTTTGTGAGTTATCAATAAATGAAGAGATTATTCCAAGTATTGTCTAATAGTTACTCTGAATCACTCGATTGTTCGCCAATAACACTACTATATATGTACTTTGCTCACGTATCTCCGATTATTCTGCTACTAAATTGGCGGGGCTTGACATCATCACCATCCTTCACCCCTACTAAATTGGCGGGGCTTGACATCATCACCATCCTTCACACGGGCCAACCCTGGGGCCCTTTATCGCTTGCCACATTTTTCAAACCATCGTTGATTTTCCCTCCGCTATAAATTTTAGAAGTGCATAGATCAAATAGTCTAGCTCACATGATCTTTTTTGACCTTATACTTCTTGTTGTGATCCATGGGAAGCAATCACTCAAGGATCGGCTCATCAACTCCCCCCCCCCCCCCCTTGACCTTCTATCGATTTGATGATCCAAGTCAAGAAATCAGTGTTGCTTGTAGCCAACAATCAGCTATCAATCTGAGTCCTCAATAGCAGACCACTATCCTATTCTTCACGATAAGGGACAAAGCACTATGGTGCTTGACCTCTGTTGACTACAAGACTTGATGCATGATCACACCAGATGGATCCAAATCCATTAATGATTGGCCCTATACTCTAAGGTAGAAGCAGTCATTCCACTCATAATTCCTCTAGTTTAGTGCTCAGTTGTAAGGGGTAAATGAGGAGGGACCAGGCTTAAGAAGAAGAAAGAATGATATCATAGCTCACTAAAATATAATTTCTCATTCTATGCCTATTAAGAAGGGAGAAAGTGGCCAAAACCTAATTCCACATGCTTGCAAGGCCTAAATTGGTTCAAGTGTGAATGGACGGATTGTTCCCCATGGGCCCTTCAACCCTCCGAGCAGTCTTCTAGCTACTAACGAGTGAGTTATCGGAGCCGCATGACTTTGAGATAGCAAGGGCTAGGGTAAGGGTGTCTTCAAGACCCCATAGTATGATGACAACGGTAAGGCATATCCTACTACTCTAGAGCATAGTGACGGCAATGAGGCATAATGTCTAGCACTTGGCAAGCTAGGTCAAAAGATGTGCTAGCCCATAACTATGACCCGTCCACCCAGATAGGAGTCTCTAACTACCCCTAGAGCCAAGTCATATGGGGAATAGTGGAGATCGTGGAGAACAAGAACCCTAAACGATGCTTACAAGAAGACCCTTTAAGACGGAACGAGGTACACACTCCTACACTCGCACACTCAAGCACTCAATTACTACTCATCTTCCTATTGTCCTCATTCTCCACCTCTTTCTGACTTAAGTATTGGAGAATTTTTCATGTGATAGCACCCAGGGCCCCTAATCGCTTGGTCCATTTGCAGTTTGTATTCCTACATAAATCTCATAAATGTGTAGATTAGCGCGAAGGTCCAACTCAAGATTATTTTTCGACCTCTACATCCACTATAAGAGGTCATATCATTATCCAAAGAGCGTATTCATGTTATTGTAATTTTAAGAGGTATTTTTATATAAGCAAAATTGTGCATGTATTTTACCTAAGCTTCCAGTCAGACTATACAAGTTCACTAAAATCCATCAACCCATTCCCAAAAAAACAACATCCATATGAGCTCACATTCCAGGACCAGGTCAAATGCATATATAAGCAGCAGGCCCCCTTCCTTTTTGGGGGCATTTTCTCTCTTCTTAAACTTGGCGAACAGCTTAGTTGCCCCCGTCCCCCCCAATTCCCGCTTCCCATATGAATAAAATGCCCATAGCACAAGACATGCATGACTGCAAGCCATAACACACGTGATTCCGGTCAGAGCAGTTAAAGGTAGCTACATAGCCCATCCAACCGCGCGCAGAGAACAAGAAACCCCCCAAGGGGCACCCTTCTGCTTGCCTAGCCATCAGGGAGGCAGGGCTTTGGAGGACCAAAACTCACGCTGTCATGTAATCTATGGGATTTAGCGTATCTGCTTGTCTGCTCCAAAGAAGAAGAACGGGGGAGGCGAGGCCATGGCCATGCATGCACGTGGGTGCATGTCTCGGGCGGAGGGCACGCACCATGAGGAGGTTTTTATGAGGAGTACTCCTTTCTGGGGTTGGGCAGCACAGTCGCCGAGGAAGGACTAGTTGGGAATGGAGGAGGAGATAAAGCGCGCGCGCACGCGCACACACACACACAGCGACGACTTCAATATGGGAGAGACCCACGTTGCTGCTAAATGATGGCCGCGCAGGGCAGAGAAAGGTGGAGTTCTTGGCGATTTCCATCTCCTCTCTTTCCTCTTCCATTAAAGAGGTACAGGAAGGTGAAGCATGTGTATGTGGGTGAGTAACTTCCTTGCCCTTGTTTCCTGCTGTTGAAGAGCAGTAAAGAGAACCCAAGAAGTGGGTTGCCTTAGTCAACGAAGGTCAATATTTGATGCATATTTAAATTTCATGGTCTTTTGTAGGAATTATGAATATGGGAAGTAAGAAAGGGCTCTCTGATAATTTTGAATAAGTGAAGATCCCTTTCTTGTTGAGGCCTTTTCCTTTCTCTCAAATTGTTTATTTGTTCTGATTTGGACCAACAAAAACTTGGTTAGCAGGTTTCATATGAGTATAAGGATTTGCAGAAACTATTAGTCATCAATGAAACTTCTTGTTGGTGGAGATATGGAAACAAGTAGAAATGGATGGCAAGATGTTGTTCATAACAAGTTCAATAGTTAGGTAATGTGGGGAGAAATGTGAAATTGAATATATGGTTAGGTGGATGAGTACAGAGGGTTTGAATTCAAAGAATTCTTGTCATCTTCGCAGAAGAGGTCCACATGTTTTCTGGTGAAAGAAGATGCTTACGCATGTAGAGGAGATCTATATATATATAGAGAGAGAGAGAGAGACCTGTGTTCCTAGTTATATGGTTGTATATGTATGTCTCCCTCCATCCACCTGTCTCTGATGTCATGTATCATTTTTTTCAGCTAAAATTGTAAACTAAAGTCTCAAAAGGAGCTTTTTAATCCAATGTTAGGAACTTCTCCTTGCCTGATTGAGTTCGCAGTCATATGAGCAAATATCTTCCTATATATAATTATAAGGTCTGGTTCGATATAGATAGGATAATTTTGGATAGAAAAACTTGGATGTTTTATTTTCTATCTTGGTAACTCGGATAAGATGGTGTAAGATAACATAATTCATAGATAAAATAAGACAGACTGTTAAGAATTTATCCCAAATAAATAGTTTATATATTAAGTCTCCTTAATTACCCAAATTATCAAACTAGTTTTATTCATACAGATAAATTCCTATCTGAAACACCCATTCGATTATCAAAGCCTAAATGCAGCCTGCACATGTGCATGCAATCTATGTACATGGCGCAGGTGTTCACGAACGAATAGTTTTCTATTTATTTACATACATAATAAGTAGTTCTCCACAATAATATGTCACTAATTAATTATCTTACCCCATAATCCCAATAGAGTATAAAATTAAGGATTAAACAAACTAGCTCACTTTCCGTCTTTAAGAGGAACCTTCTCCTTTGGAGAGGCCAAGTCTGAAAAACTATTCAATCCCGCGGGTTGCCATTTTGTTGACAGAAAGCACACAAGACTCCGAAAGAGCTTAGAATTTAATAATAATAATAAAAACAATAAGGCGGCCATGTCCCCTCCAACACACAATAGAGGTCCAACCCCACCTGCACTTCGTCTTATCCATACATGGTATATAGAGAGAAACTTGGAAAGATCAGAGATGAGATGAGGCCATGGGTTTGGATGACTCGTTCAAACCTCTCCAAGGCTTCATGAGCTGTGAAATTAAAATGGCAGAGTCCTTTATAGGATGAAAATTTTGTTCTTTCACCAATCACAGGACTTGGTGATCAAATTCTCTACTCTTATAGAGATATTGAAAATTGAAAACATGTTATAAGAGAATATATAGTCTCTGTAATCTCTTAGATCTTATCCAATCTCGTGTGGCTAAGACCATTAAAAATATGATGAGCCGCAAGTATATATATACTCAAATTTAAAACTTTTTTTTATCATGATCTCCTCAAAGTTTCTTTTTGTTTTTTAATTCCAAGGAAGGGGAAGAGGGCAAAATATGTATTTATGAAGAAGGCAACAAGGGAGAGCGAGCCGGCATGGGTTCCACGTTTGCGGCCATGTGTGGCCGGCCATTAATGGGCAAAATAGCCGTCACAGCACACACACACATGGTTTTGTGAGGTAGGCATCAAAGCTATCAGGGCCCGGATAGCGACTGGAGAAGAAGAATGAAGCCACCGTACAGCCAAACCCCCGGCTGCCGTCGTCCCCTTCCATCTGGTTGCTTTCTGCTGCAATCGAGGCCAAAAAAACAGTGAACATGAGATAAGAGCTCATGGTGGTGGTAATAACGAAGAAGAAGAAGAAAGAAGAAGAAGCTGGTGTGGAGGAGGAGACAAGGACAGGAGGGAAGGATGTGACTCGTAAGGGAGGGACATGGATGTCGGCTAAAAGGGAGGTGTTTGGAGTGGGAACAAATGGAGAGAATTAATGCTTGCTTGGATTGTGGAACGAATTTAACATGAACAAGTTAGAGGTGGGTGAAGCAAGACTAGTGATGCCAACTCTTTGTGAGAAGATAAAGGTTTATTGCAGTTTCACATTGCATTTTAAGTGCAATGTGATTTGGCATAAGATCCATGTGACATCCAACAATTGGATGATCACTTTATCACTTCTTATGTGAGGAGTGCCACATGGGCCTTATACCTAGTCACATTGCACTTAAAGTGTAATGTGCAAGTGCAATAAGTCTTTCTCTTGTGAGAAGGACAGAAATGAAGGTGGGGCCGGGGGTGGGGGTGTGGAGGGTAGTGAGTTTTCACCATGGAAGCCATGGATTTCAACGGAAAAGGCATCGGCCAACCTAGTTCCAGTGGCGGATCCTCTCAACAGTCAGTGGGGTCACGTGACCCCACTGACTTAGAAGGGAGTCTTAAAGAGTTCTTTTTTTTGCTTATATAGGTCAAAATTTTATGTAAGGTGATCCCACTGAATTAAGGGTGACCCCCCTAGACTCAAGTGACCCCATTAAATTAATTTTCAAGATCCGCCACTGCCTAGTTCCCCGGCAAAAACTTGGCTTTGATGTTGGATTGGATGTCCTTTTCTTCGTTCTTTATGCGGATAGGAGGATTTGGTATCCGGTAGGTAAATATTAAATAAGATAAATTAATTAATAGTCTCTGGTTATAATAAGATAAATTTTTATTATAACAAAATTTAACGTATACTGTAATAAGTGATAATATTACTATAATTATAAGATACAGCTCTATCATGGACTAGATAATAAGTCAAATATCTAATATGGATTTATAATTAATTTACCTTATTAAATATATATTGTGTGCGGGATTCGCCCTCTTTGTATCTAGGGCTAGACAAGTTAGGTATCAGGTTGTCGGGTACCAAAACATTCTTATCTAGAACAAGATCCACTCCAGTGAATGGTATAGATTAGGAGTATGCATTGTTTAGTTTAACTATAAAAATCGAATCGGATCGATGGGTTCAGTTCGATTCAATTTGATTTGAGTCTTTGATAGATTCAATTCAATTTTACAAGTTATGAAATCAGATCGAATCAAATAATTTGAATTTATTTAAAATTATTATAATTACTATATATAATATATATAATAAAAAATTATTTACATAAATTTAACTATAAATATATATTTTTTTTAAAAATCATCATTTTAAACACAAATATTATAAGTTTATTCATATTTAAATTAATATAAAATTTTGATTTGAATCGAACAGAATCGAAATAATTTTGATTCAGTTCAGACTGGGTTTGAGTTCGGCTCAGTTTAATCTATCTAAAAATGAGTGAAATCAGATCAAAACGACTCATGCACACCTTTATCGTATAAGTTTCTACTTCATGGGCATGGTCGACAAAAAAGTGTTGTCTCTAAGACCAACGCCATCTTTAACTTACTCATTTGTTAATTAGTCTTATCTTAATTTTTCTACTACATTGTTAGACTAAGATGATGGAATAAGAGCACCAAATTTTAAGTTCAGTTTTTTCCGGAAGTGTGAGAAATTGGGTGGCAAAAACAATAACTTGATCATGATGACATAAGGCAGTGCTATCTTCCCCATCATCAAATTTATGCCCACTACATGCAAGTAGGTATATATATATCCTTGTTTCTTATTCAAACATTCATATATTTTTTTTTTTTTGTATGTGAGTAGTAAGTTCTATCTAGGTAGATAACCTACATAATATATAGAGCATTATTAATATTGTATATGGTGTGAACTCCACAGTGGCCAACATTCACCACACACAAAAAAAAAACCCCAAAAAGAAGTCATTAGTACCGATAAACGTCCCTTTCTGAATGATAGGAGACGCCCTCCCCAAAGTTCATCTTTCATTAATTAAAGTATTAACCCACGACCCCCCACCAAACAAAACCACAAACATCTAAAATTACAACAAAAGGAGAGGAAGAAGAAGAAGAAAAGAAGATCTCATGTGAAGACAATGAGAGGCGGGCAGAGAACAGCCAGGAGAGCTTTTTAGCACACACCCTCCTCTTTCCAATCCCAACCGTAGCAAAGGAAGCCCTCTCCCCCACACTCCTTGTCCTCTCCTGCCCTCACCATTAATTATGCAAAAGGAAAGTGGAACCCCTATCATGGCAACACACACCCCACATACTACTATTCCATTTATTTAACACAGGATCAAGTACATATATGGGAAGAAAAAAGAAGAAGACTTGGGGGACCCCATTTCCCTGGCTTCTCCTCCTCTTCTTCTTCTTCTTCTTATCTCTCCTTGTGGCAACACTAGCTTGAATCAGGGGAGGGGGGAGGACATCTACAGTTCTACACCACCTCCTCCTCCTCCTCCCCTTCTTTTTATCTTGTCGTCGTCGTCGTCAAGTGTTGGGGTGTGGGGCTGCTGAGAGGGAAGAGCAGTGGTCATGGTGGTGGGAAAGACAAGGGCAGGAAAAAGGCTTCTTTTTGGATGCATCCCCTTGGGCATCTGAAACCCCTCCCCACACACACACACCGAAAGTTTTGTTGTATGCATCCGGATGCTGCTGCTGCCGTCCCTCCCACAACCACACCACCACCACCCCCCATGCCATTACCTCATCTTCCCCCCATTTCACACCACCTCTTGTTTTTATGAGGAGAAAGACTTAGTACACTTCATATTGCACTTAAAGTGTAATATGACTAGACACTATGTTCATGTGGCACCCAACAACTGAGTTGTCACTTTATCACACCTCATGTGAGGGGTGCCACATAGGTGAAGTGCCTAGTCATATTACACTTGAGTGCAATATAAAAGTGCACTAAATCTTTCTCTTTTATGAGATCCATGCATATATAGGTCTTTTGTGTTGTTCTCTCTTTTCAAGTTCCATCCCCAAGGGGAGAGCTAGATCTAGCTTTTGGCGATCAGGGTGGTCACAAAAATCTCTCTTTTCTTCGAGAGGAGGAAATTAAACTCTACAAGCTGATCATCTTATTAAGTTACAAGGTCTTATAATTTACTTTCATGAAAACAAAAAAAAAAAATATGTATATCTTCAGGATGACTAATAAGATCATTTCATCATGAAACTTTCTTAATAGGTGCCAGCACAAAAGAACAGCAAATAACTAATTAAATCTTCATCTGTTTTCCATCATCTAATCCGAACCCTATCACTGGAACTGACCTCGTCGGAGAGGATGATCATGCTGGTCAGTCCTAGTTTAATTGCCGATACCCCTCATCATGTTATTAATTAATAAAGCGGTAAACTTTTCTAGTGTGCTACACCCACAAGTAGATTAATAGTGTGTTCTCGTACAAAAAAAATTTATAATCCCCTACACATCTCATAAATGGCTGTACATATAAAATACATACAGATTATTTTATCTGATACAGAAGCTTGCAAAAAGTGCATGCTCTTGCCGCTTCAAGCTTTATTGCAATAGCTCTTGAACTTGCAATCTCGAGGTTAGGTGTCTCTGAGTTTTTTAGTGGAGGGGACATCAACTTAAATTAAAAAGGGCACTGTAAGGTGGTGTTCTTCCTTATTGCCCTTTCATCATGTGGGTCTCCATGAACGTGGCAGTTGCAAAAGGTGATGTTTATCTCTGCTGCAAATCTTTCACTTTCACGAGGGTTCTCTGACAAGCAATAAAAAAAAAATAGGGTTCTCTCTGCACTGCAGGTAGGAGGAACACAAAGCCATTCTTTTTGGAGGGGGGGAGATGGGGGGGGGGGCTTATAAAAATGAGGTGAAGTGAAGGAACATGTAGACAACAAAAGACCCAACAGCAGCATCTGAGCTCTAGCTAGGCTCCTAAACATGCATTTTGTATCATTTGGTGAACCTTCTCTAGGCACATTATGTGGGTCTTATTCATGATATAAGCTACTGTTCTTTAAATACATGAACCTATGGCCCTATATTCCTTGAAGGTATCCATCATGGTTATCATGATCACCAAAACCTAGGATTCTAAACTTGATGATTCCCACTAAGGCAAATATAATATTGCTTGTCAGGACTTAAACCACCACTGCAGCTGTGGGGGGCCTGGGTGGCACAAAAAGTGGAAGTAAAAAAAAACTCTGGGGAGGAAGGGAGAAAAGAAGACTCTCTCAGTGTAAAAAGTGGCTTTTGGAAGGACCTGGCCAAGGAGTACAGTCAGCTTTTTGAAAGGACCACAGCAAAAAAAAATGGTGCACTCCACATCCAGGAAAAAGGAGGCAAACACATATGGGCGGAATAGGAAAAGAACAGGAAGCTGCAGCTGCTTCCTCTGCACATCTTTGAGAATAATCATCACCTTTCTGCTCACACAAAGGGGCAGAAAGTGTGTGTCAAAAGAAAAGGCAGAGATCTACCTGAAAATTGCATATCTTTTATTTCTCTCTTTCTGACATAAAAAAGGGTCTGAAAAGTTCTCTCTCTCTCTCTCATCTCTCTCTCTCTCTCTCTCTCTCTCTCTCTCTCTCTCTCTCTCTCTCTCTCTCTCTCTCTCTCTCTCTCTCTCTCTCTCTCTCTCTCATGGGGAAATAAGGAAGTAGTGAAATATATATGAATGACCAGGCCTTTGTAACTGGGTTGAACCCACCCACCCCTTTTTCTTCTTCTGAGAAAGAATCTCCATGGGGGCACATCAGTCCAGGCATACATGCACGGCCTTCCTCAGTTACTGCAGGGCACCTTTTTCCCATGCTCCCCTGCCCCCCTCTTCCTCTTTCCATTCTTTTCTGAACTTAATGTGTAAAGCATGACCTCTACAGCATACGACTTATTGGTTGGGGGTGGAATGGTAGGAGTAAATTGGCACTGACATTATGGGAGCTGGGTGGAGGGGTACAAAAGTTCAGTTACTGCCATAAGCTACGTGGCAGTGTGGAGAAGATTCCTCATAAGAAAAAAAGCTTTCAACTTTTGTTTGAACCCCACCACAACACCCCTCCCATGGCCCATGTGATGAGTGGGGAGAGATGGGGACAATGGAAGGCCCATGAAGCTTGGCATCAAGCTATATATGTTGGTCCACCATTGTTGCATTCTTCCAAGGGAAGGTAAGGGCAGTAGAGCACCCAGTGCCAAGGACCATTTGAGCTTAGCTTGTGTAGCAAAATCTAGTACTTGTAGAATAGTAGTCTAATGTAAGGAAGGGCGCATCTAACTATTCACTGGGAGAGAGACACAACGTTTTGTATTGTTTGGTCTGTAGGACTTCCTTATGAATAGGGAAGACTATTCTGGCTCCTGCTAGGTTTTTAATTATTGGGTACTTGAAATATTAAATCCCAATTTAATTTTTATTTATTTATTTATTTACACACACTTAGGTTTTTAGATTAAACAAATGGGATCTATTCACAGTCTTAATGTGCTTCATCTTCATTAGGGCATCATTACAATTTAGGAAAAGTATTGAAGATGGCTTTGAAAGTTTCAAAATATTTATCCAGGTCACTCTTGCTTCAAGGTATCAATAAAAAGCTTCAATCCTATGAGAGGCAAAAGCCATATTCTTATCAAGAAGCTGCTGATATATAATAACCTCAAATTTTTCGCTTATGGATTTTCTCAATCAAAATCTGTGATACATATCCTTCATCACAAACTACTTGAATTGATACCATTTCGTTCATGCCCTAAATGCCCTTGCATCCCCTTCTAAAGTCATGTCGGAATCAAATATGTGGTCGTGGGTTTATTAGTTGAAAATAATATTGTGTAGATCTCAGTTAAAGATTGTTGGTAATAGAGTTAAAATATTCTTGGTAGCATATTAAGAAAGAAATTGACTTTTTCTCTCCATGGATATAATTAAATACAAAAGCAACCATAATATTGCATAAACACAAAGTCCAGAAAGATACCCCTTCGTTTTGCACTATCACGTGTTTGTGGACGACAACGAATTATAAGAATATTTATGTACTTATGTTTATCTTAGGAAATTAGTTTAATTATATATAGAAGACCAAATATTCCTCTCAAGTGTGCAATGCATGCAACAGGATTTTTTTTTTTTTTTATGACGGAGAAGTGTAAGAGATCTGAGTTTAAATCTCAATATGTGTCTTAGTCACGACATTCCTAGCTAGAAGCAGGTTTAATTCCCGGTATCTGTCAACAACGGTGTTCGAGACATTTATTTTTCATTTCGAACATGCAAAATCTTAGGTGGAAATTGTAGCAAGATCATTTATCAAACTTGTTTCCTTTTTCCCTTTTTAATCTCCAAATTAATCTAGTACGTACTGTCTTTCTAATTTAAGATGCTTATATTAAAATATAAAGAAATTAATATATCCTACAGTGTCATTTTGCTAACTATATGTTTCGACAAAGCTTTGCATTTGTCAATTTGAAGTACTTTGGTATAGCAAAAGTGAACTCATTAACTTCAATGGTGAGCATCGAATTTAAGCTTATATCGGTAATCCAATTTGATCATCACCTGAAGTGATCAGAGTGGCAAAAAGAGTGATAAAAGAGAAGAAGAAGAAAAAAAATCTGATATAGTAGCACTTCTAGCTAGATCTAAAAGCTGCATTCAAACAAGACCAAGCAGAAGTTATTGTCCGGATTAGACAGGCATTGGCCTAGTTCACTTTTTTCTTGTCCCAAATCCATGTAGAAGTCACACTACTACTCCTGAGCTCCTGCTCTAGGAAGGAAGACAAAGCCATGCAGCCAGCCGCCGGCCGAACAGTGGTCTCCTTGTCGTTTGAGATGATTCCGGCATCCTCGTTACCTCCAACATACGACCCCCTCTTTTGCCTAGAAATTAGGTCAGATTGTCCCATCTCTTCTCTTTCATCCACCAGTCTCCCTGAAAGCCAAAACTAACACTGGGGTTGCTCACACCTTGCAAAGGAGCAAAACCTTGTGTCCAAACAAGAGAAAGGAGGAGCAAGAAGAAGAAAAGAAGAGAACAAGCACCATCCCTTCCCCTATGAATCCAAGAAGAAGAAGAGACACTCGTGATCTTTGGAAAATGAAGAAAAAAGACTTCTTCAAAAAGCATGTGAAGACATGATCTAAAGAGATGCTCCTCTCTCTCTCTCTCTCTCTCTCTCTCTCTCTCTCTCTCTCTCTCTCTCTCTCTCTCTCTCTCTCTCTCTCTCTCTCTCTTCTATCTCCTCTCTCCTCTCTCTCTCTCTCTCTCGTCTCCTCTCTCTCTCTCTCTCTCTCTCTCTTGTTGGCCCCTTGGCACAAAGGATACTATGTCCTCTCATCGACCCTGTCAAATGGACCCATCTGAGGAGGCATATGCTCTATGACGCGCATATATAAAATGATGTGAAAAAAAGAAATTATACAAACAACTCTTTGCTTTTAATTTTATAAAGTGACAAGCTAGCTAAAGTTAAAATTACCAAAAAAAAAAATCAGATAGATAGGAGCACCCCACTCATCAGCTCCCTCTTCCTTCAACTCCAAAGGATTCCTCACATGGGCATTGCAAAAGGCATGTCAAGTGTAGGGTTGTCAAAGGGCCGAGCCGGCCTGACAGATGTACGGGTTTGGCCCAACATTGGGTCGGGCCACCGCACTTCTTTAAATTCGTAGATTTAGGGAGCCTAAAAATTCGGTCCGTTGAAAATTTGGATCAAACTCAGATTTTTTATTCTATCCGAGCAAGTTCGATAAACTTATCATATTAAATTTTCAATCGATCGAATTTGAGATGGTCGACTGACATTAAATTGTGATTGTGTCAAACCTCAAATCGGTCTATTGATATTAAACCTTCGGTCAATCGAACTCTAAAACGGTCGACTGATATTAAGCATTTGGTCGATCGATATTCTTACATCAAATATTTTAACATATTAATAATTTGAATAAATTTTCTATTAACTTTTTCAAACAAATTGAAATCGAATTTTATAATTTGATAAATTAGTTGGACGCAACCCGGCCCGACTAGATAACACTTGGGTTTGGACCGATCTTGAACCTAAAAAAAATAGTGTTGGACTTGGGTTAAGGCCCTACTCTGCCCGACCCAACTCCGGCTCGTTTACGGCCCTAGTCAAGAAAGGGGAAAAGATGGTTAATATGATCTGTTCATTATGGGACGCAATTATCAAAAGAAAAGACGCTTGCAAGATTACCGGGGGGTGGGGGCGCATCCCCGGCATTGATTCTCGTTCTATTTCATATGAGACATTTCACCTTCTTATATCAGTTGGCCATCTCTCTCTCTCTCTCAGACTAAGACTGGCTGAGTTTGAAATAGTGTTGGGGAGGTTTTAATGGCGTCTTAAAAGACGATAGTTGGAGGAGGAACATGAGGGGGTGTGTTGTTTGTAAGTTAAGTTTGGTATCTGCTAGAGTTAAGAAGATTTTATTCGTTAGTGTGACTGTCTTTGGAGCCATTCAGTTCAAAATGTTAAGAACTTCAAGTGGTGCAGTACTGCTTCAAATATATTTACCAAAATCTCTTGTTATCAATCTAGGGCTATTTCACACATAATTATCTCCTCAGATTCCATCATGTAGCTTGGCCATGACAAATTCAGTGCGTGTGCAGCTGTGATCGATAGTAATCATGCATCGTAGATTAGGGTTGTTCACGGTCCAGTTCGGTCCAATTCAGTTTAATTTTTGGGTTGAATCGAACGAACCGAACATGGGTTCAAAACGGTTCGGTTTGAACCGAAATGAGAAAAAAAACAAACTTAGGCAGGGCTGAGTTTTGAACCCAACACTTGCCCATATATATGGGAGACACTAACCCACTGCACCATTGTTTCAATTATGAAAAAATATTTATTTATTTATTTATTTTTATATATATTCGATTTAATTTGATTTCAAAAAAAAAACTGAACTGAAGTGAAGTGATTTCTCTCTCAACTCGAATCGAACCGACCCGAACCGACCTATTCGGTTTAATTTTTTGAGTTATCCCGAATAATGAACAGCCCTATCGTAGATTCTAACATTATCTCGAAGACATTATTGAATCCTCCGAATCAAAACCTTAGACCTTTTTTTATTAGTTTGTTCGTTCAGCGTGGTATTATTCATTGCTCTAACAACTACCAACAAAACTATATATACTGTTTGTGGGCAGTGTCTTCTTTATTTAACTGCGAATAAAGGAAAACAAAAATAAATAAAAATAATAAATAAATAAAACAAAACAGGTAATTGTCTCTAGAAGACAGGTGCTAATAGAACAGACAGGAAACTGATGACCCTGTTGGGGAATCTGGAGGAGGTTAGTTTCTAGAAAGTCCTATTGACGAAGAAAAATATTTAATATGACGAAGAAAAATATGAGGATGCCAACGCATGAAAGTTTGCTCTAATGTTCGTCATATATCGCAAGGCAAACTGCAGCAGAGTAGAGGGACTTCTCATGCATATGTATAGATGATGAGCTCCCACCAAAGTAGGAAGAACAAGAGTGACGGCCGACACAGAGTGAGGTATTGTTTGGTAATATTTTTAAAGTGTAGATTTCAATCATTTAATGATTAAAAAAAATTTATTTTTAATTATCAAACATATAAAATAGATTTTAAATTGTGTAAAAGTAGATTTTAAGAGAGAGGAGAGAGATAGAGAGAAAAAAATATAAAAATGATGTCTTGAATTTTGAACTTTAAAAATTAGTGTAAAAGAGTTTTTTAAGAGATTTGAGATTTCAAAAAAATGAAATCCCTAGAAATGTTACCAAAGGATGCCTAAGTCAAAATGTTGGAAGCCATATAACATGTGTAATCTTCATTTGGTGGAATAATCACAACCTGTGGGTACGATCTCCTCCGGAAATAGGCGACAATCCGGACACAAACCTTGAATGGGAAGATGGTGAGGGAGATGTCAGACTCAAGAGTGCTATGACTTTGCTGCACTGGTCGAAAAGAGGGCACATACTCATCTAATACTGGCCCTCATATGTGTATAAAATATATCACCACGTGTATATATATATAGACGGATTCAATTTATAGTCAGTGGGGTTATGTGACCCCACTCGATTCTAAAATACTTATTAAAATTATAAATTTTGCTATTAATGATCTCACTGGATCAAGAACTTAAGTTTAAGGATGCACCCACTAAATAAAAGTCTTAGATCCGTCACTAGCCACGTAATTAGGTGGGCTGTACTCATATGTAAGGTCAGATACTCACATTGGGCGGGTTTTAAGTGTTTTCCCAATAACTTCAAACACTGGGCAGGTTTGATAACCAAATAAGTCTTGATAACTCCTAATAAAAGAGGTTTATCAGTCCTGATAATTATTCTGTTGTTTTAGTAAATATAATAGCTTATCAGACACTTATCAACACTTATTAGTGATAAATCCTGATAAGTTTTAACTCTCATTTTTGAACTGATAAAGTTATCTGGGCTTATAAAGGGCTAAAAACATCTCAAAGTGGAGATAAACTTCATTAATAACTCTGATGTGATATAAGTAACTCATTAATGGCTTTGATATGACATAAAGTGGTCGATGTGACATTAAATTATCATACATTCAAATGTTATAACAAAGCAAGGGGCGGCTATCAGAGATTATCTTATCAACAGATATCCACCTTGCGGATAACTTATCTGGTTATCAAACCGGCCTTCGATAGAGTTTACATAGATCTCTCCATCACATACTGGGTTGTGACAAAGGTAATCACACATAAAGATGGGAAGGGGACAAGTGTATTTACTCCTGCCCCAAATCCCGGCCATTGATAAAGTAGCACGTTCTCAAGAGTTCAACCCAATGCTTTATTTATGACCTAGTTCATCTTGATTCGACATGAGAAGAATATTACATTATTGTCCCCTAATAATCGAATACCCTTTTTTCTGAAAATACTGTACATTTGATTTCATCAATAGATCCATTCATGATAGATTAGAGGGGAAGGAACTAGTTACCTAATTATTGTAGAAGTTGTACGTGGGAACAAGTGCGAAAGCTTGACCTAGTGGAGAATTAAGGGACTTCATCACATGATTCGTTCCTAAGCACCATCCTGTGCAGTTTCGAAGCTGTTCTTTTGGAGGCACTGTTTTGTGTATCTTTTTGCTGTAAAACGACGTGATTCTGCAATTTTAGAATCGTCAGTATCGCTAAAACGTCTTATTCAATCTTTTTTATGATCTTGCGACATTACAGCAAACATACATATTAATAGGAATGGCAGCCCTTTTCCTCAAAGTCCGCTGTACATCACAACGTGCAACACATCAAAAGGGAGATTTTAATCCAAATTCGTCAAATGATGCGCCACCATAATCACAGGGCGTGAAGAAAAATTGGGATGGCCGGGACTTGGAACAAATCAAATAAAAGAAGTATTTATTGCAAGAGAGACGGAACATGTCCCTCTTACATAACCTGCGCTAGCGTCTGCGCACTCCACACAAGAGTAGTGTGTCCTGCCCTTCTTGTAACAAGTGTTTCTTCTCAAATATTAACATCTAGAAACGAAGGGAGCTCCACTGGCATATGTTGGCATTCCTATGATTGTTTAGAGGAAGTATTTCCATGTTGGCGTATGGGAAAGGGATCGGGCAAAGTTGTGGAGCCAGGGCGGCCCATGGACACCAATCTACTAAGTCAAAAGACGCTGAAACCGAGCTCCGTTAGTGTTCCACCATCCACATCAGTACAGCATATAAGAGACCAAAAAGAAGAAAAAAAGAAGGGAAAAGTCCTTCCAAGTATGGAATGAATGATAGTTGCTGGAAGCAGTTTTCCACACACCTCTCTAAACCTGAAATATCTCAGGGATTAATCAAGAGTTGGCGCATCAAAAAGAGTCACCAAACTATCAAAGTAGGTACGCGTTCATACCAGAGTCTCTAGTCACCCAATGGAAAAACAACATGATATAGTGCACAATGACGTGATATAGTGGACAAAAGCTGCATTAAATCATGGTTACATGATGGTGTTGTGTACCATATATCTCTTTCCTTGGTTCAATAATTTAAGTTCCATGCTCCTGACTGAGCTCACAGAATTGGCATGAAGCAGTAGTATCATACAGGATAATATTCACCGTCCCACTGGTTTCATTTGTTCCATGGCGAAGATGTGATCATCTGTTGTCAAAAGGGAACTTAATTTGTTCCTTAGTATTAAATCATGATGTTAAGAGGGTAAATTTTTGAAAGACTTTGTACAACAATAAAGCTCTTAAATAGCCAATTGGCATGAGCAAATACTTCTATGGTCATGAAAATAATGGGAAAATGGTGGACCTACCTGCACCGCCATTTACTTGCGGAGACACAAAAGAATTGCTACATGAAACTGGAAATGCCCATTTTACCAAATTTCAAAAAGAATCGTCATACCGACAGATGAATTCATGTTTCTCCTCTGACTGCCTCGGCTGGAACAAATTAAAACAGCCTCCCCAGGTGAGGTATCTTTGACCCTCAAATATTAGTGCTTCCACTATGACCAATAAGCCTCAAATCTAAAGCTTTCAACTTGGAGTAACAAATAGCGGAGAAACCTTCCCACTTGTTTCAAGGAATAGACAGAGGAACGGCTTCAAATGTAGATTTTTCACTTGTGTTTCTATCCGGGAGTAGTGGAAATAAGTCATTTCGGTCCTTAAGAAGCCCACAGTGGTTGCCACCTTTGTAGCAGCTGCTGTGCAAGACTGTGCAATCAACAAAGTTGTCACCTGTCTTGTGCTCCATCGGATATTCTAAAACCTGCTAACATCCTGATCTAGAACGACGAGTCCAAGCTATTCTTAAGCTTATGCACCTGGCTCTTCACAAGCATCTGTTTTCCCTCATTTACATGCAAAATGTTGATGATATTTGAGCTGAATGAACTCCCAAATACACTGCCTCCAATCAGTTGGAGAGAGCAGAATTCGATTAGCACCCATTGTCGTCGTTTTTTTTTGTCAGGAAGGCGATAGCCATTCTGATTGTTCTCAGAGTTCCACATCCTCCAAAGATTTCTCATTGGATTTATTGCGAAAAACATGAGAACTTAACAGCGCATCAGGAGAGCATGACAAAGTATGCTTTCCCATTCCCACCAAAGACTACTTGTTTTCATCAAGACCACCACCATTTTGTCGCATTGGTTGAGGATAACAAGATGCCATTTGGTTAACATTATCTTTGCAGGGAAGAGTTTTGCCAGTTTGCTTCTGCATTTTACCCTCTGGAGATCTTCTTTCAGTACGGTGATCAAGGAAACCACGAGAAAACAGCGGCTTTGGGTGTCCTCTAGCACTCAATTTGTCAGATTCATGTGATGGCCCACTCTGGTTGCCATTATTATTGTGGTGAAAGTCCAACTGACCATTTTCTGCCAGGATTTTGCAAGGAGTACCAACTATACTGCTCACTGTCTCTGATTTTCCATTTGGAGGTGCCTTCTGGGCATAACAATTAGGCAACCCGGCAGACAAACATGATTCTCGACTCCCCTTAGAAGTCAACTTTTCAGATTCATATAACAGGCCATTGCAGTTGTTACCACTGTAAGGAAGGGTGCTTGTAGTGTCATTCAATTGTGTTTTCCCCATGGTCACTGCAAAAGTACGGCCAGGATGATCCACTTTATTGCTCTTCCTCAGTGTTTTCTCATTTGAGGATTCCTTTTGTATGCCATTGTGAAGAAAACCTGATGGCTTTACATTCTCTTTGGCAATGGAGTTCTCACATTCACTTTCAAGCTGGTTGCAATTGATGCGCTCATATGGGTGGTCAAGCCCACTTCTATGTTCATATCTTCCTTCACTGGAGAACTCTTCTCAGTCAAAAAGTGAGAGGGATGCTGCTCCAATTCTATACTCATGGAGTCAACACACAGTGATCCCAGAACTTCCTGCAGACCCTGTCCTTCAGATGAAGAAAAACTGTTATGCAGACCATTTTCAATTGTTACATCTGATACATCCAATCTGGGGCCAGAGGGATTTGCCTCTAGACATTCCACCACCTCATGCAAAGCAGGGATAGGCACATTGATGGATGTCTTGGCTGCATCATTCGAAATTTCATCCAAAGCTCTACTTGAACCATTTTCTTTCACCAATTGAGAACCCACAGAATCCAGAACATTATTTGTTTTAGCTTCAAATTCATTTAGGCTTGAAGGATTTTGTTCATAAAGAACGTCAATCATGTTCTCCGGAACTGAACTTTCAGGATCTAGATAACCATCGACAGCCTTAAAAGAATCCGAGTCTGGAGATTCATCAAGGTCTATTCCTGGAGACCTATCCCTACCTGTTTCTTGAACCTTTTCCAAATCCATGCTATGAAGCACATTCAAACCCACATCTCCAGAACTTTGGACCAAAGGCCCTGCTTCCCTCTGTAATGACTCTTTCTCAATTTGATTCTCCATCTACATAGAAGTACAAATTATTTACACATAATATTGTAAACTAATGAAGAAATGTAAGGCAGGCAAAAAAGAATACTAACAGTGTTTTTCAATGCAGGATTGGTCAGTGAAGCAGGAGTCTTTTCTGCTGATTTCTCATCATCAAGTTTTGAAGTATCTGGATGCTTAATAAAAGGCTGACGTACACTTATCCTGCATCAAATATGCAAGAAACAGTTGTTAGAAAATAAACCCTAGCAGGTTATTATGGGATGATAAATTAACTGTGCATACATGCATGAGCATGGTGCAGGATGGGGGACCCTCAGACCCTGTGATGTCTGTCTGTGTGTGAGAGAGAGCGAGTGAACATTTTTTTTTTCTTTTTCTTTTGTGTGTGTGTGGGGGGGGGGGGGGGGGGGGGGGGTGGGGGGGAGTACCCTTTTCAGGTTCAATATAAACAAAACTTACGGAAGTCATGTACACTAAACCACTAGATACCAAACAGGTCTATCTGAAGGATTCTAAACAATTATGCTAGACAAAAATAATACTTGGGATCAACACATGGACAGGTAAAGTGTAAAACAAAAAAATTGTTGGTCCAAACATCAGTCCTTGACAAGGTATCTAGACCAACTAAACTTGAGACGAGGTCTATGGGTAGACATGTTTTTTGGAAAGCGACCAGTAGCCACAAAACATTAACCAAAAGGATAATTCACAAGAAATGAAAAGACTACCAGATGATAGTGTGTGTCCAAACCAAAATACACCCATAAACACCCCCAACCAAATTACAAAGTAAATTTGTACATTTTCCATCCCTAACTGTACTACTGGATCTGTGTAAATGCAATTTTTAATTGCCTCAACTGGTTCCTAGAAGTCTCCTTTGATGTGGAACGATCATCAGATTCCATGATTATCCTGAATGTTAAATGGAACACAACCTGCAGTACAGCCTCTAATGAAGGTAAGGATTAGAGTATCAAGACTTGATGAAGAAATATTTGGCAAAATCTTCACCCACCATCCCCACAGGTCCTAATCCGATCAACACCATATGGAATTCAGAATCCATATAGCCACCATGCAGCAGTCATGGTAAAGTAGCCTGAGCACAAAGGGCGTAGCCCTGGGGAGGGTAGAAGTAAACGATAGTAGTTCATTTTCCCTGGTATCTTTTCTTACTTTTAAGTATTCTTCAATTTAATTGATACAGTTAATTTCAAATACTTAGAATAAAATTATAAAAGAACGAAAATCTTTGAGAATACAAATATAAAAGTATTCATTTTACAAATTAATGTCTTCATTCAAAGTAGACTTTAGGTTAGAAATTATTTATCATACTTGATAATTCTACAAAACTCTTAAAAATCACAAAAACAAAGTTAATATTAGATTAGGTAACAGCACAATTTCCAATCTCTTCATGATTTCCCATCTCCAACTCCCCAAGGAGAATATGAGGCACGAGATGACAAAACTTTAGTTCATTTTTCATTTGAGATTAGTTGATCTTGAGGGAAGGAATGAACCAACACAGTTGCTTCTGACAAACATACCAAAGGACCACATTTTGGCCTTGAGAAAATCTGAACCGGGACCTAGTCAATTAATAAAACAAACATTGCACAGACAATTCAGCAGTTGCCCAGTTTAAGAATATGTGAGCATACACATACAGAATTTACTAACTCTACAATTCTAACCCAATGAGCCAGAGAGGGAATGAATGTGTCTAGATCTTAACAACCCTCCAACAAGAGGGTTAAAAACATCTAAACCAGTGTTTCATGTTAGCCATTTCAAAGCAACTTAGTCCCACAAGTTGATGCCGCTATTAAGGTTTTGCAAGTCATAAAGATAAATACACATTCCTACCAAACTAGCAGGATATACTTGATCCTCAAGAAATCGAGAGTTAGTAAATTCTGGAGCTGGTGCCCCTTGGGTCATGGGGTGAAAACCGGCCTTGTAAGCACACGACCATTTTTCCCAACAATCAATGTGGGGTTATCTGGAGACCCTTGTCTAGGCTCTATAGTATCAAATTGTTTTAGGCAAACTCTAATCAGATATGCATAAAGAGAATTGTCTTCTACCTGCTGTACAAGAGCATATATGCTCCCTGGGCAAGAACCTCCTCGACATCAACTTTAATGACCTGGAAATGACAATCTCAGTTTCTCTTTCTGGTGGAACTAATAGGCAGCAGACTATAAGTTCATAGTTGTACCTTACAGTCATCAATTCTGTACCAATTTCCATAGAAATCTTTAGTGTAACATATGTAATGGCCAAAGAAGGAAGCATTTAGCATGTCTATGTGGACAACAACAGCATAGAGTGTATACAGGTCAGTGCTATCTCCTGCTCTGCTCATGTATGGCCGAAGGTCTAAAGTCTCTGGAAAAGTGACTCTCTTGTTTAGTTTCCCAAATCTGCCTCCCTGTTGCAGTAGGCAAATCAATTGATAAAAAAACACCACTCACCATCTTTTCAACCAAATGAAGAAGGGTACAGAAAAAATAGGCCAAGTTGAGACCTGGAATCTTTTAAGGGCAATTGTCAGAACATTTGGCGGTTGATGAACTGTCAGCCTCTTCCATGCTTTGACATACTCATTGCATCTGCAACAGTAAGTACAAATCAATGCTACATGTTATTTGTACATAGTACAGACAAGTTTCCCTCCGATATTTGAAAGACTAGCTAATAGAAAATCATATACCCTGAGAACACCCATATGTAAACAATTTTCACTGATGCAGAAAGATTAGTTGCATGTTCACCAGTAGAATATCATAAAATGAGATGATAAATATGGTAGTCCTTCAAAAGAACAAATTGTCAGAATAATTCTTGAACAAAGAAAGAAATATTTATTTAGTATACCATGAATGCGTGGTAGCACAGCTTATCAGACAGATATCATCACCTCTATCTGGGGATACGGATCACTAAATAAACTAAAACAAAAAGGACTCACATAAAACTGCACATGCCATTTTGAATTATATTCCTTAACTCCTGAACTCCAAGTCCCAGAAAAGATAAAGTACATTACAGTTCCACTGCAACTTCCCAATATATAAATATCAAAACTAGGGTTCAATCTGGAAATATTTCTCACACTTTTTAGTCACCACCTTTTCAATAAAATCAGTTTGCTCAATTTATTAAACATCTAATTTTCACAATGTTTTAAGCTGAAATGAGTTGTTCTGATGAAATTACAACGTAAAGTTTGTAGCTTGTATGTTACTAATGTTAATTACAAAATTTTGACCATCTCAGGTGCTTCCATCAATCATGTCCAGCCTAAATCACTACAATAGTTTTCCAGGCAGAGGACAACTCGGCTTCTCAAATTCATCACCAAAGTATATACAAACAATTATGATATTTTTATGCCCTCTGTGGTCCACATCATTCTGCCACCTTTCTAGATAATAGAAACATATTTTTCTTCAAATAAGGTAGCGGATCTAGTTTTTAAAATCTTACATTAATTGATTCTTCCACCACCAGGCATCCAAATTTTTTAAAGAATGTGTAACTGCAAATGAGTGGTGTAAATTTGGCAGCTGGACAGAAAAATAGCTTTTCCAATCCAATGAATCCAATAGACAAAAGATACAGCTTCTTGGAGATAACTGGTGAGAACACCAGAGCGCGGACCCGCTTCGATCCGACTCGAGTTTACCAGCGTCGACAGCCCTCGGCAGCAGCGACGACATCTTTGTGGCTTGGTGATGAGGGGTTGATGAGTTGTGAGTGATTTTGGTGTTTATTTGAGGTTATGTGAGGCCCATGAGAGTTTTTCCCATTTTCAGATGTATTTTGAGTGGGTTTTGGGCTTATTTGTGATTCTGGGACGGGGCAGTCTTTTATCACTTGTTCTGGGGATATTTTGGTCCCATTGGAGATGGGAACTGTAGGGTTTCTGTAGGGTTTTGTCCCTATATATACTTTGTATGATTGGTCTTTTGGAAGAGATGGAATAGGAGCAGAAAAAAGAAGGATTCTTGCGGAAGAAGCCGCCTCGGACTGTGTGCATGTGTTTCTTCCTCCCGAAACCCCTCCTCTTCCTGTCCTTCGTCTGTCTTCTCCCTTCCTTCCACTTCGTCTCTTCTCCCGAAACCCCAGTTCACCTTCCTTCCGTCTTTTTCTTCTTCTCTTGCTACTCCCTCCCTCCCCTACTGTACATCTCCCCACTCCTCCCCCGTGTACACCCTTTTCCCCCTCCCCCAAAAACCCCCTTCGCCGGTTCCCTCACCCCGAGCTCCCTCACACTGCCGCAGCCGAGCTCCCCGCGTCGCGCCTCCCTCCTACGCGCGCAAGGGAGCCCGCCGTGGACGCCCCTGGTCGGGTAGTCCTCTCCCGCTCCAGCGGCGCTGGGGGCCTTGAGGTCCGGCCGTGCTCCTCCGCGCCGTACGCTCAGGGAGGTCACCCCCTCCCCTCGCCCATCGCCAACACGCCGGATGCCCGAGGCCGCCTGGAAGCACCTGCTTTGTCGCTCTGGGCACCCCAGGAGTCGGCCACGCCACTCCATCGCTGTACGCCCTCCCTCCCCTGCCTGCAGACCCCCGCTGCCGCGCCTCAGGCTGCCACGGTCTGCCCTGGGCCGATCCGTCCCCGTGCGGGCCCTCCCTGCGTGTCGGCGGCCTGGTCACCCCTGTCAGGGCTGAACTCCACGGCGCGAGGCCGGTTGCACCTGTCCTACTGTTCCCCACACCCCAGCTTGGGCCACCCCTGTTCGAGTTATTTGGTCTGCGACGACTGGAGGCGTGACCAGCGATGCGGATGAACCGACACGGCCTCGAGATTGTCGGCAACTCCTTCCAGCTGTACCTGTACCTTCCGGCGTTCCCGCACGAGTACGGCCCTTGCGACCCCGGACACCACCCCGCCAGCACCCCCGGCGTGAACGTCGTCCAGATCCGTTGATCTCTGGAATCGCGGTGCTGTCACTGTCTCCCTCCGCGCCCCAAGCCCAGCCGGGATCTTCTTCCTCCGGCGAGTCAGCAGCGTAAAGGTCCATTCCACCTCCCCTGCTCTTTTCGTATCCAGTCATATCTGCCGCCGTGCATGAGAGATAGAAATCCTAGCCTGCTTGTGACATCCCACTGCCGGACTGTGTTAAGTGAGCATCCATGTTTATCCTGTGAGCGCTTGTATGAGATTATTAGCTGTGTGACTGATGCCTTAGACTTGTGGTAGTTCTACCTACCGCCGATCCGACGCATTTCTGCTGCGTGCGACGACACCTTGATCTTGTAGTTTTCTGTTGTGTTCATGTTTATCATGCTTTGGAATATCTGCGGGCTATGTACATTTTGAAAGAACTGCTGTTGCCTTGTGGCTGGTCACTTGCGAGTTGAATGTGTTGCATTTTGGGTGGTTGCCCCGCATCAATAACAATGACATGAAAATGCATAATTGGACAATATGTCCAGTTATTATGTGTTTTGCACATCCAATGGCACTCAAACTTGCCCCCACCTGCTTCCACAGGTGGTGTGAGATAGATACATTACCAAGAGCAGTGCAACTAAATATTGGCTAGCAAGCTACTGTTCTAGGGACAGCCATCCGGCCGCTGGGGCAAGGGACAACCACGAGAACAGGCAGGCCTTCAGCTCAATTCCAAGAAGGTACAGATGATAATGAAGTGCTCCTATCCCCCTCCCCACAAGGATAGAGAAAAGGAGACCATTTTAAGGGTGATAAGGCAATCAGGATCAGGTGTGCTGGGCTTGATTAAGAACGAGCGAATTTTATCAAGCACCGGTGTATCCCTTTCTTTCACATGCATAGACACTTAGGCTTATCATCTTGAGTAGTTACACACAGGAAGCGACTAGTAGCTTCTACAGTTCATTATTATAGTGATACAGGATAGAGGCCAGTTTGGGAAGGGGGAAACAGGGAAACAATGCCCCAAAAGCAAGTTTATTTCCAAACTACCTATATGAGTTTGTTTCCCAAAAGGTAACAAAAATATAATTCTTCATATTTATCCCATTATTTACTCATCTGCAAATAAGTAAATACAGTGACAAATCCATGAGAGAGATGTATAGGAGAAGAAATATGTAAAGTGAGAGACGAGAAAATGATTACATACATCCTCTACAAAGACCAACCAAAGACATTCAGAGCTACAAGAATTATCTAGATAACAGTTTATTGACTTCCAAATGTTGCCCTCCAAAAAGGATTATGACTTAAAAGAGCTGGAGATATCTAGGTAAGAAAAACAGATTCACTTCTATGAGAAGATCACACAAGAACAGACTTTGAGCTTTAAATTGGATAAGGGGACACTTGATTTCCTGCATCTCGGAGTACCCTACGTTCTAGGAAGTTACAGAAAATAATATCAGAACAGTGGTTTAAAGCCAAAATAGAAAGCTAGTAAATGCATAAATCAGGTAACTAGATACAAAACACCGAATTTGAAGGCAGAAAAGTAAAACAATTTTTTTGGCACTACATGATAGTAAATGCAGCATTGAAAACAGTGGCAAACTTACCCATCACATTTGTACATGTTTTCTCCATCAAGCCACTCTTTGCCGGTAAACTGATTAAGACAGTCCTCCAAAGATTCAGCATCCCCTTGGATTTCAACAGTTAAGTCCATCATATTCTCATAGCGGTTAGAAATTTTGTCGCATTTTGTACATTTCACCTGAAAACCAAAATGCACATAAAAGAATGACAAATATGACTCAACATCAGAAAAGTTAAAATGTATCAGCACAATATAATAGTAAATGGCATGATAGCTCCTCCAGTATATTGCTTCTCTGGTACAATTTGACATTTGTTGAGACAACAAATTGTACTCTTTTATCACTCTAAAAAAATTGTATTTCTTTTATACTATTCAGTGAGTCCTTGCAACCACAAAATCACTCCTGTAACCTCAATGGAGCATCTGGCATTTTGCACAAGATAACAAAGGAATATGTATAGGCATGACTAATGATAAGACTAGGATCAAGCAATTGGCATCTTGTTTCTCACATGGAGACTGCACTGAAAAAGAAGTATTAGACGATTTCTTCTTTAAATACCTGCAAACTTCTTTTAGATAGCACGACTATCGTCGTTTGATGTGCCTCAAGGGATTATCAAGCTGCAATGTTGTAGCCAGTGATCCATCCAGATAAAGTGAGAGACCATTAAATTCGCAAGCACAGGGTTACTAGTAACCATGAATTTGAATAGCCAAAAGTTTTCATGTACCTCCATTCTAGATGGCATCTTGCTTTTAAGATTTTAAGGGCATTCAGATTTTTAGATGGCCACCTGTTATTGCACAGAAAGGTCAACAGAGATCAGTCAAAAACATAAAGAGGAGAACAAGATGTCAGCCCCTGGTTAGGTCCTAAAGTCAAAGATCCAATATTCTTTTAACATACTCTCATTGTTGGTTCACATGGTTATGGGTCTATGAATCATCTGGCTAGTGCTTTTAAAGTAAGAAAATTGAATTTCTTTATTATGCTTATAGATTGGTTAATGTTTGTTTTAAACTGGCTGCTTTAATCATGTGTGTGAAAAGATAATAGAGTGCAGTCCAGGGTCATATTTCAGTTTATTTCCATGTGCTATGCTAAGTACATGATACAACATGTGGAAATATCTTAGCCCTCAGCACCAGCAACTTCTTATTTATTAACTTTGTAGCTGCAATGAAGGGAGGAGACAAGAAAGAACATGAACCATCAACAATGACTGCACCATTACCATAAACCAGGAATGGCAGGGAAGCAGAATGTTTGTAAATTCCATATGATCTTGAAATGTAATGATCTTCTTTTGGAGTTCAATGCCTTAAAGTGGAAATAACAAGGGAAATATATTTTTCAGATGAAAACTTGAACCTGAGACTGAAGATGACCGCCAAATATGTATTGAATAAGTGTGGTTTCTTGAGTACTTGCATCCAGAGACTTTTCTCCACCAAATTCATCAAGGCAAATTGACTGCATTGTATCTATAGCAAATCTATATAGAAAACAAAATGCCAGTTAAAGTCTAAGATTTATTCATACAACAAAATAACTAACAAGGAAATGTCCTAGATCGAAATTGTATGGGAGCATACATCCAGATTGCAACATTCATACACAACACAAAATGAACCAATTGTCACAATGCAAGGGCGAGAAAAGAGAGGAAAGACCTCATGAATTCGTGAGCATCTTCCTGTCTTCCATTGCCAAGATTACCACCAATTTTTGGTAACCTGGACAGAATAGTAAGTGGTGAAAATGGTTTCACGCTTTCTCTCACTTTCTTAAGGTGGTCTTGAAGCTCACATAGGAAGCACCAATCATTCCTGCTACCTAAAAGATATGATTCATAAGGATGGCACCAAGAGTCAGTCAGCAATCAAGCAAGCACATAATGTGCTAATTGCATCACCAGAACATAAAGCATACATGTTTTCTTGTGGCTTCCTTCCAACAAGTAAGCCGCAAGTGGTCGAGTGCATGCTAAACATTGTAGCACCACGTTGGCAAAGCAACTGCATCAACAAAATTTAAAACAGACCCTGTGAAATGATCTAAAATGACATATAAGGGCCACAATTTGTCTTAATGAAGGCTACAACCAAGTCACAAGTTGACCATGTCAATAAATGTGCAGATATTTTGTCGCCAAACCTGTTTCCACAATTCAAAAGACCACAAGGAGGAAAAGTTTGTTTATCCCAGTTGAAAAGTTTCACAAACTCGTCATATGGAAAAAGAATCTGCAACATAGATAAATGCACTATGTCAGCAATATATGATTTAAAAAATGCTTATGCTAAACAAGCAACTTAATCTCTCAGACACCTTCTTAGGTTGTTCTAAGATTTTGCAGGATCCACGAGCAGGTATCAGTGCAATAGAAGATCCAAATCCAGGGTTTTTTCTTTTTCCACCACTTCCAGCAGCAACAAAGTCATTTGACAGCTTTGGCTCCTTGCACATAAGCTTGTGACCATCTTTCCAATGCTTTGCCTGACATTCCTGAGAGCTGCAGATGAAGAAAGCATCATTTAGCTTCCTCCACAAACCTCAAAAGAATGTGGTAGCTGGAGGATTAATTGTACAGTATAAATTATACAAGAAGGGTGGACACTCAGAGGCAGAGGCATGAGGGCAATAGTTAAATTAGGGTCAATCCAAAATAATATTTTATACTTAAAAGAGTAAAGAAGATCTTCCAATGTTTTCAGGGAAAGGAATTTGTCCCTTCCGTGAAAGCAATCGAGGCCACAAACCTCAAAAAGCATTTTAGCTTCCTCCACAAACCTCAAAGGGTATAGTAGCTATTAATTGTGTGGTATAATTCATATAAGAAGGGAGGAGGTAAGCAACAAAGTCATGGGGAAAATGGTTAAACTAAGGGTCATTCTAAAAAATTAAAATTACACCCAAAAAAAGGTAAACATGCATCTTCTAATTATTTTTAGGGGGAAGTATTCTCCCTCCACTCAAGGCACGCAGTGAAGACAGTCAAGGCCAATAGAATAACAATATCAACACCATCATAAGACAGAAGAATAGCCATGAAGTACTACAGCAAGCAAAAGCTATGTTACTCTCAGTTTAGACCAATTATCTGTCAAAGAAACAATAACTATCTAAAAGAAATGAAGGGACATAATATTAAGAGTTGAATCACCACCTCTTATCAACAAGTCATAGAAATTTGCAACCTTCCTTTACCACCATAAAACATGTATAGTACCTGAACTGGAATATTGATTACATGATTCACCTGACAAAAAGTGTTGTTCCCATGAATTAGTTCCTTGTACTTATATATAGAGTAAGTTGAGCCTTCCTTCAACAAATAGAAAAAGGAAAGAAAGGGAAAGAAAGGCTAGAATTGGCTCATAACCCTCCCGTCAACCAGGATGTTATCATGACCGCCAGCTTTTTCTGATAATTAGATTACATAATTTGAGATTGTTTAGACACTGCCATTGTAGATGCCCAACCAACATTTCTCAACAAGAAAAAGGAAGAGAAAGGTCCTCGCATCGCATGCTCCAATATGTCTTTTTACTGCTGTCTCATCGTATCTTATGAACTGTGAAATTAAATAGTTGCTATTTCCAATTCTGAGTAGTTTTTTGCTGTATGACAGTGGCATATTGGTGCCTGTACATGGATACTGAATCCTCGTTCTCTTACATGTGAAAGTTTTCTATCAAAATATCTAATTTCTAGCATCCACTTCTTATAAGAAGAATAAGCATTTCTAATTCATCCAATGCTGTAATGATACCTGACTAGTTTTATTTCTACAATAAACATAATCAATATATTCTTAAAAGTGTCAATAACTCTTAGGTGGAAATCTGGTGTAGGTACATATTCTCTAGAGCCAGTGACAAACAGCACAAGCAGAAGGTTGAAGGTTAAACAGGAATATCAAAAGATGAAACAGACAAGGGTTGAAGGCAAGGAAGAGTGAGATAATGAATGTCAGTTCAGTAGTAGGTCTGGTGATGAAGAAATACTATCTAACCACAAAGATAGTCTGACTACACAGTAGAAGAATCTTCTGATAATTTAGGTCCGGGATCCAAAAAGATGTGGTGTAGATGACGGCATTAATTCTAGGTCAAGATTTGAGACATGGTGGATGAGTAACCATAAGCCTTAAGAATATGTTTTGTAAAACAGGCATATGATTTGCGATGTTATACAATCATTGTCATAGGTTCTAGAAAAGGTACATGATAACATGATAGGGACTACATAACTGGGAAAGCTAAAAGCTAAGGAGGCTTTAGTAAAAGAACCTAAAGTGAAAAATAAACAATAAAATATTTGAATAAGTCTACAAATTGCTCCTATAATAGATAAGATAAGTAAGCATCAATGAAAATGGTGTTGACAAAAACAACATAGGTCGGGCCATGTTCTAGAGAAATGGCCTACACCTGATGGCATGAGAAGAAGAAAACGAAGATGAGTAACTGTGACTGAAGTAATTAGAAAAGTTTCAAAATACTAAACTTATAACCTATAAGAGGAATATACAGTGGCACTCCCTTTTGCCTCAGTCTTCTCTTGCCGTCTGATTTGAAATTGGATGGCAAGAAAAAAGCAATTTAATTTCCATGCTCCTGAGCAGAGAGTACCAAACTTGTTATTGAACTCAGTCATCTGATTCATCCATTCTCAAATCAAAGGCTGACGTCCTCACAGCAAATCAGGTGGCCAGAAAGAGTGGCATCATAGCATTGCACAACATTTAATTAGATATGCGGAAGAATGTGGAAGAGTAGAATCAGAGTAGACAATGCATAAATCATCAATTTAGTATGATTCAAATGTATGGTCAAATTCACGAGTCTATATCATACCCTTGTACACCAGTATCTTTCTGAGTGATCTTATATTTCTCATAGTTTCTGTAGTTCATGTCCTACTCTTTTGTATACATTCAGCAAATTTCTGCTTCTTTCTTCCACATCATGTATATAGCCTCGAGGCAGAGCTTTCAACAACAAACCAACATCCAAAGCTAGTTTTTCATTGTTTATGGTCACCAAGGTACCTAGTAACGGCTTACAAACCATGTGTTTTGGCAAAAAAGGGGGGAAAATGGAAACATGAGATTGGTGCATAGTCCACTCCAATCATGTTCAAATATTTGATCCTAGCTACTGGATATTGACGGGTATGGTATGATTAATTGACTCCAACACTATCACCAGAATGCAACTAATCCTTCACGACTTTCATACCCCAAAGATAATGATCCAAATACATAATACCATATGGATATCCTTTGCTACATAATGCATCCTCACCCGTGTCCACCCACCTACACGAAATGCGCAAGTTTGCAGAACCAGAACTGGTTCTGAGAGAGATAGCGGTCAGTTTCAATCCAATCCTAATTCTGCTCCTGTTCGGCCAGTTCTAATCTAGTTCAGAGTACTTTACACAGGCCCCCATGCAGACATCTAGCAGTTCTGCTGATAGGGGTGTCAATTGGGCTGGACTGACCCAGAGGCCCAGACGCCCAACCCGCTTTAAACAGGGCCTGGGCCACAAATTTTGGCCTGTCAAAAATGAGCCAGCTTAGTGATAGAAAATGATTTGGGCTTCCTAAGGCCTGACACAATCAGACCCAGCTTCCATCTCTTGAAATATATGTACATATCCTCACACCTCCTCACGCTATCTGTAGCTGGGCCCTGGTGCCATATTTAAAGAAGTACAAATGAAAAAGCCATTGACTGAGGGAGGTACGAGCGCATCTGGGACCTTGCTCACCCACCAGCAAGCACAATGGTGCTGTCAGGGCACTTGCCAGTGTCGCACACCTGCTGGCAGAGCGAGCAAGGCACTGCAGGGGCATGCCCTCCTGCCAACTTAGGAAATCGAACCCATGCCTTCCCTGAAGCCCAGGCCAGGCCTGGGCTGAGAAAACGAGCTGGGTCAGGCTTCTTAAGGCCCAGTGCATTGTCACACCTATCTGCTGAGGTCTTTTAGCACCAAATAGATGTGTAAAAGAACCTCTGTGCCTATAAGCATCCAGCAAAGAAGTTCAAGCATCCGGTAAAGAAATTCAATTGGTGGAACCTCGACTAAGGTGTTTGAAATTTTAGTTGGCTATATTGATAATAGAATTGTAAAATATTCTAATATTAGATACTTTATTTTGAGCGGGCTCATGAGCTGGACGAGTTTGGTGAAGCTTACGCTTGGCTCTCAAAGGAGATGAGTTGTGTATTGAGATCACGATATGCTCATTTGGTTACTCTGGTTGAGTGGAGCTCAAGTAGCTCGTGAGCAGTTTGGCTCATAGCCAGGCCTAATAGTCATGCTTAAACAAACTATTTCTCAAAGTTGTACTTATTTTTAAGAGATTATACGCACTCAAGTGTCTCATGGCACTATTTGGCAGACAAAACAGCATCCATAGATCTCTTTGGTCAGATGTGGTCCCTTCTCAAAGTAAGTGGGCAAAAATTCATAACATGGAAAGTGCAAAGACACTGATGTAAATCTAAAGTTAGTACCTCGATTACATTAAATGCCATTACTTTAAAGGCACTGCACATGAGATCGAGTTGATCACCCCTCCGTAATCTAAGTTGATTTCATGTCTTAGTCACATAATTTAGAGATTTTCGTGTATCAATGTTCGTATAATATTTTCTGGTCTTGCAAGAATTACATTGCTGATAAAAAATAGCCTCCCTCTTGCAATTATTGGCATTTTTGTTTATGGATCATCCCAATTCCCAAACAAATCTTTCGACGTCCAGAACCGGTTTATTTCCACTAACGATGGCATAGCCTCACGAGTGAGAAAACAATGCAAAGAAATCAGAAAGGTAGGCCTCCGAAATGGCATCTTCGTCAATGCACGCTGATTTCTTAGTCAAGCATACAGATGTCTGTAATGATCTCAATACGCCTAAATCATACATAAAATAAAAGGAAGGGAAGAAGTCACAATCGATCGGTAGAAATCATCGATCAATCTATCAACAACAACAGTCGATCTAAAATTCTATCCTCCATCGATCCCAGGAATCATATATTACAGCACCCACAACTACCACTACCAGCACTATTTAGAGGCACAATAAATAGAATTTGCAAAAAAAGGAAAACAAAAAAACAACAAAAAAACGAGAGGACCTACCAGTAACGGACGCTCTTACACCTGGCGCACTTCTTGGTCCCGCGCCTCCCGCACACGAAGCACTTCTCCTCCCCGACGGACATCTCCCCCCGCCCGTCGTACCCTCCAGACTCCGCTCCGAATCCGCCGTCCACCACGAAGTACCGGGACGCGGCGTTGCGCACGAGGAAGAGCAGTCCGAAGACGAGGGCGAGCGCGGTGATCCCGAACTGCAGCAGCGCCGGGAGATCCAGGGGCGGAAGCCCCGAGCCGCCGAGCATCTAAACCCCCCGCTTCCCCTCCTCGGCGGCTCTCATCGATCGATCGATCGAACCACCCTTCGGCAAACCCCGCGGCCGCGCCAGCAGCGACCGAGCACGACGCCAAGACCCCACCGCCGGAGTCCGCCGCCTCAGTTAATAAAGCTTCCTGTTATATAATGCCGTTGGTGGGGAAGAGTTCTAGAGAAGAGAGAGAGAGAGAGAGAGAGAGAGAGAGAGAACGTTTTAGAGAGAGAAAGAGGGCGGTGGAAGGCTCCGGCATCGTGTCTTTATGTTCGCTCCGACTCCGACTGAAGGGAGGAACCTGGAAAGCAACGGGAGGGACGCGGTGTGGTGTTCCGCGGGGCAGGATTAGGTTGGTGGGATCGCGTGACCGCGCAGGGTCTTCGGGGCAGTTGGGGCCGCGCTTGTGTCTCTGTGTGGTGTGTGTTGTTGGTGCGTGCGTGGCGGGCGGTGTTTGAGCGCGAGTTGGAGCGCCGAGTGCCGGAATCGTTTTTTTTTTTTTGTCTTTTTTAGTAATCCTTATATGGAAAAGAGAAATAAAGAGAGCAAGAAAGAAGATATAAATTATTTTTAAATAATTTTATTGATTAAAAATCTAATAAGACGTTTCTCTCTATTTCTTTTTCAACTAATAGTACTATTTGAGAGATAATACATATCATTTTTATTACCTTCTTTAGAGAACATTAAATATTTATATATAAAAAAGAGAAATACGTAGTGCTTTCCAAAGCAAGGTTCGCCGTATCGACTGGATCGACTGTACCGTATTTTCCGTGGCACGGTACATATCGAAGCGTACCGTACCGTTGAGATACGGTGGAAAATTGACATGTTGTGTTGAAACTCATTCTCCTCTTGTAAGCACATTCAAATAATATCTATTTGTGTTGAAATTTTAGCTATAAGCTAATGTAATGGTTTACAAATTATGGTGATTTTAGTTTAATTTTTAGAATTTATTTTACACTGGGTGAAAAATCACCCGGAAAATAGTTGCATCGACTTAATATCGAAATCCATACGTCAACAATTCCGGATATTTATATTTCTGATATCACCACATTTTCTGAAAATTATGGTGTTCTCAAAATTCATTTTCGTTACAGTTTTTGATGTCGCCCCGTCGGAGTGCGCACTTCTGAGTATGACATTGAGTTATCTTATTAATGTTAATTAATCCCATATATTAATAAAATTACTATAATTTGTATCATCTCTTAATTAGTTTATGTTTGAAATTTTATCTCAATTAGACAATAATTAGACAACTTAAGTGCACACAGAGTTTGTCGCGGTACGACGAACTCTCTATGCGCGTACTTCAAAGGGACGATATTTAGTTTCGAAAATAAAGTCAAATATGAAGTCATCATAATTACTAAAAAATGTACTAATTATAAAAATATTAAATATCATGAGTTATTGATGCATAGATGCCGAGATTAGGTTGACCTAATGATTTTTGGGACAGTTTTTACTTGACAAAAATTAATTTAAAAAATTAACTAAAATTATTAAATTTGTATTACATATTAATAGCTTATGTTTGAAATTTCATCTCAATTAGACACCATTAGATTCCTTAGATGTTGAGATTAAGTCGATTTACTAATTTTTTGGATAATTTTACTTGATAAAAAAATAATTTAAAAAAATTAACTAAAATTGCTATAATTTGTATCATCTCTTAATTAACCTATGTTTAAATTTTCATCTTAATTGGACATTGTTTACATCACTTTAATACACCTAATATGAAAAAGTTATGAAAAAAAAAAATTTAACCGAGCGGACCGAACCGAACCGGTCCGGTCCGTGGTGTGCCGCTGCGTACCGCAGCGTCACACCCGGGTCTCCCCATTGGGGTGACCCGACCGTGTCCGGGTGCCGCTTTCACCCGGCACGGTACGTTACGCCCGTGCCGCCCCGGTTTGGGCGGCACGGGCGAACCATGCTCCAAAGAGGGCAATAAAAATGGTATGGATTGTCCTCCAAACAATTTATTGGTTAAAAAATTTAACAGGTCTTTCTCTCTATCTCTTTTTCGACTAATAAAATTATTTGGAGAGTAATCCAGAATAATTTTATTACCTTCTTTGGAAGGTACTGAACTTTTTTCTTTTTCATAAAAAAATATTCAGTATTCTCCAAGGAAGGCAATAGAGATGATGTAGATTGTCTTCCAAACAATTTGTATTCATTGAAAATTCAAAATACTTAGTACCCTACAAAGAGAGTAATAAAAGTGATGCAGATTGTCTTTCAAATAATTTTATTAGTTGAAAAAAGACAGAGAGAATTACTTGTAAGACCATCTACATCACTTTTTATTTATTATTTAGGATATTAAATGTTTCTCTTTGAGATATAGACGTGTCACGAAAGTATATTGAGTGTGCATCTAGTTTTGTGGATTGATTCATATTTGGATAGATATACATTTGTTTGTTCACTGATCAATCGTAATATTGAAGATGTCAAATCTGACACTAACAATATTTCTCTTGAATATATGTCCTAATTTTAGTGGACAACTTCAAATATAAACTCTCAAAAATTCTCTCTTAAAGTCAAAGAGGCTTTTTCTTCTTTTTTATGAAGAACCTCATACCTTTATGGGGAAATTGAAACATAAGACCGGATAATAGAATTTATGAGATAATCCCTTCTCATTCACAATATCAAGAAATGAATTTGAATATAAGACATGTTCAGTTTAATGTCCCCCAACCACAACTCATGGCAAATGAAAGGGGCCTCATCACCCTTCCCCCTTCCCTCTAACTGTGTCTCTCTTCCTAAACTCCTTAGGATATTGGAAATTTACCTGGTGACTAAAAGGCCAAATATATATATATATATATATAGACAAATACTACTTATTGAGACAATTAGTACGACGGGGATTGCTGAAAGTAAATTTATTAGAATAACATTATTTATGTGATATAACAGGGCACATACATTTTAAGATAAATTAATTAAGAGTCTATATTAGATGTTTGATTTATTTTCTAATCCCGGATAGAGTTGTAACTCATTACAGTAGAGATGTACACGGTTCGGTTCGGTTCGGTTTCTCCATTTTTGGATAAAATCGAATCGAACCGAACTCATTCGGTAAACCGAACCGAACCGATTCGGTTCGGTTCAAACCGAAATCTGGCATTTCTGACATTTTTTTGGTGTTTTTCTGACATTCGGTGGTCACGCACGCGGAGGCGTGCGACGCCCCCTCCACTGCACTACCATTTTTTGTATAATTTTATTAATATATATATATATATATATTATATATATATTATATATATATATTCTGTTCATTTCGGTTTCCCAACCTGAAACCGAATTGAACCACCAAGCCCATGAAATCGAACCGAATCGGACGGTTCGGTTCGATTTTTCAATTGGACCATATTTTGTACAGCCTAATTACACTAAGTGTTATCTCATATTACAATACACGTTAAGTTCTATTACAGTAAAGACCTCTCTATCACAGTTAGAGATTTCGAATTAATTTACCTTACATTTTATCAATATTATAACCCTCCTCTTCCTTCGAACCCCCAATCCTTCAACTACAAATCGCTGCAGTTGGTAGAGCATTGTTTGGGTTATGTGGCCATGTGATGTAACATTCCACTCACTTACCAGGGATGCCAAGGTTTCTTTTAACTGATGTATGCCATTACCTATACAAATTTTCTGTATTGACAATGGATGACCGATATGAGCAACTAGAATGTGAGTGCTCTGACAACTATTTGGAAGACATGGATTTCCTTTTAAAATGAAAAGTTGACTTGTTCTTAGAAGCTTCATCTTTCGTGATGCCTTGGAGAATGCCTTTTTAGAAAAATTCATCCATGAAAGATCAATTGGGATGAGCACTCTTGATGTAAATACAGCAAATGAACATTTTGATATATGCCTATTGAGTGGCCTATTTTTTTTTATTCGGCCAACGTTGAATTTTTATTGGGCCTTAGGAATCCTTAGCAGGCCTCACTCTTTAATGGCCCAATTATGGACACTATGAATTGCCCATTAGACCCACTCACACCACATTCCCTTTCCCAACTTTCCTTGATTTCTCTAGCCTCCCTACAAGTAAAAGAGGACCCCACATTCACACCCTTCCTCTCCTCATTCTTGGGTGTTTGGAAGGCTTTGGAGGAGGAAGAGAGAGGATGAGGGGTTTAAGCAAGTAGAGCTAAATTGGCCTTCTTCAACCCCTCAAGCATGTGATAAGAGAGGAGAATTTTGTTGGAGGCACCTCCATCAACAACACAATGGAGGATGCACACCCAAGCAATAAAGATAATACATACATACATAGACGGATCAAAAATAATTTCAGTGGGGTCACTCCCTTTAAAGAATTTCCAACCAAACTAATTAATGGAAAATTTTAGACTCATCAAAAGGGTTTTAAGAATCCAGTGGAGTCACGACCCCATTGGTTCTTCTCTAGATCCGCCCTCTATTATATAGTCAAATTATCCGCTATCCCAAAACGAATGTAGTCCCACTGTCATATCCGCTTGTGAGAGCGGACGGCTTGCTCAGCCGAGCATTAAGCATTTCTCATATATCTCACCCTTGCCAATGCCAACTACTATTACTTCAAGTAGCTGGTCTCTAAGTGAGGGTGGAACTCTCATACTAAACTCTAGCTTCACTTTGAGGTGTCCAATGAGTAAATCATGTAAGGGGTATGAAATAATTGAAAGATAATCCTCCACTCATGTTTAAGAGATTTGAAACGATAAAAAGAGGGTTTCACATTTTTTTGTCTAAAACTTTTGCAGGCTGTTGGTCTTTGTAAAATGGTTGTTTCTGGCCTAATAAACTGAAGTTGATGCAAAAGCACGCTTAACATCACAGAAGGATTTATAGTAGTTATCGGTATGCATGATACATATTTTCCATTGTTTGCAAAATTGATTCCTTTGATCATTCCTTCATGGATTCCATGTGTGGTTTGTCGTGTCTTGTAAAACTAGTTTTTGGGTGGTTCTAGAAACTACTTTTCTCTTTCACAAAAAAAAAAAAAAAAAATCTGCCAAGGTGGTTCTGGGTCTGGGAACTCTCAGAACTTCTTCTCTTGGGGACTGCATTGTTGAGTAATAAGTATATTTGGATCTTATTTATATTATGCCTACTATTCGGATCCTACTCTCTACCACCGATTCTTTTCGGGTCTTTATTTGGGTCTGAGTAGTTTCAGAATTTATTCTGTGGGGGACTTACAACGATCAGCTGCATTTTGGGTAACAAGTATATTTGGATCTCATTTCTATTATGCCTATTATTCGGATCCTATTCACATCCATCGATACTTTTCGGATCTTTCCTGGGTACTTAGAGAGTGCTCAGACCTTACTCTCGGGTAATAAACATACCGGACACTGCCTCGGGTGTTGGTATTGTTCAGGGTCCCATTCTCGAATATATCTTTCTCCATTCGGATCCAAATTCCGGGTGCAGGCCGATATTTATGTCTTCTGGATCCTATTCTCATATACCTTGCACCCGGATCCAAATTCCAGTGTGCATCTAGGTACTTACATTGCCCGCATCTAAAGTTTTTATATATTTGAGTAGGATCCCATATGTTTGGATGTTGTTTTGTTCTCCTGTATTTTCTTTTACTGTCTCATCTAAATGTGTAGCTTTCAATCCCATTTGGGGGTAACAAACAAAAAAAAAATTTGGGGTGTAACAAACATTGATACATGCAAGATGTCATGCAAAAATGATGAGAAATATTTATTGCACGCCACGTGTGACATGACCCAGGGCGCTGTGATTGCCAGTGTGCAGGCAAGCGCAATGTTCCACGAGAAAGACTTAGTGCACCTTCTTATTGCACTTAAGTGCAATATAACTAGACATTAAGTCTATGTAGCACCCCTCACATGAGGAGTGATAAAATGACAACCAAATTATTAGGTGCCACATGAGCTTAGTGTCTAGTCATATTGTACTTAAGTGCAATAAGAAAGTACACTAAACCTTTCTCATGTTCCACATGCGCTGGACCAATCAACGCCGGTGTCAAGACACACAAGACGTGTAATAAATGTTTCTCAAAAATGATAATGCGAAATTTCATTTGATGTCAATTTAAATCATGCTGGCCAACAAAGTTTTCCCAACACCAAAATCATGGAAACCTTGTGTGCTGATAAGATTTCACTTGCCCATCAAAAGTCTGATCTCTTGTGTACAGGCAAGTCAGGAACTAAGGCATGGAGAAACACAGAGACCAACAAGAACAAGATTATAATATAACATTAAGTGTTCTAACAAGAGTCCCATTCAAGGGCATCTGAGCCAACCAAAAAGGGGAGGAAAAAAACACATCTGTAGTCGTTGGGAGTGCTAAGATCAGGTGCACAGGGGCAATAAACTGCCACCTCAAGAGAATCAAAAAGTGAATAAGGTATTCCACACCCCATTGACATCCAGGCTAGCAGCAGAACTTATGATACCTTCCATTAAATAAATGCGGGTTTTGTGGATCTCCCAATGGGCAAAGGAAAACGAAGGGGGAAAAAAATACTACCAATGCTATAGCATCTAAACTACTTAGAAATTTGATTCCATTCTGTGCAGGGCAAACTTTGTAGAATCAACTTCTCTCTAATAGATGATCATACAAGGGTCAGAAAAAAGGTAGAAACGATTGGTTTTTATTCGGGACTGCAGGTTTTATTCTCTGAGATGCAAAAAATGGTGGTCAAATATGGGCAGAACTAGAGACAAAAGTAAATGACTGGAGATAAAGCAGAACTTGCCAAGAAAAGATCGGTTCCAGATTCTGCTCTGGTGATCATAGAAATCACAAGAACATTTAAACAGATACCATGGTGAAAGGAATAAGGATAGACAGGAAACCTGATTAGGTAGGCAGAACAAGGGGTATAAAGAATGATATTATGACTTCCTGGAAGTCAGAAAGAGGGGGGGGGGGGGGGGAAGTTATACCGACTACAAAGAATGGTAGACAAAGGCAAGGTAAGAAATATGGGGCCTACAATTACAAGAAGATCATGTGTCAGACCAGGAACAAGTAATGTGAGAAGGAATCAACAAATACTAGTAAAATGCATAGTTCACCTTCCAAAAACGGATTCTTTAGAGAACAGCTTTGGAGACTTCTCCATAGGCTGATAAAAAGTCAAAATAAGATTCAATATGCTTTTGAAAAGAACAAAAAACAAAAGGTGACAAACAATTCCACGAAGTCACCATACTAGTCAAGAGGCAATCATATGTTTTATATGATATTGTGATTTCCCGTGTAAATTTCAAGATATACTAGTCAAGAGATGGGCAAACTATATTAAGAATCACCATGTTCATATTATTCATAACAAGCACATGTATATCAGCCTGATGTAGGAAGCAAACTTTATGTGAAAAGAATATAATATGAAAAGAGGAGAGAATAGCATCTCCAACATGTATACCCCAAAATAGGAAGAGATAATTGATTAGTAGAATTTCAAACAAAAGGAAGAATCCATATTCTTGTTTAATACTCTCAAGCATCACTTTAGCCACAAACATCATTTTAGACAACATGAAGAGCAGATACTCTCAAGTAACATTTTAGCCATAATCATTCCTTTTATCTTCTTGCCAAGAAACATTGCAAACCATGTCATTCCTTGTATCCACGTTTTAACTAATCATCACACCTCCTATAGAAGAGGAAGTACACTTGTTTAATACCATCCCTAAGGATGAATCCAGTTATTCATATATGCAGCAGGGAAGGTTCAAATTAAATATTAAAAAGCTGACATCTAAGCTATATTTTTCAGTTAAGAGTACTAAACCTGTTTATTTCAAGGTATAATATAAAAAAGAATCAGACGGGCAGCAACAAGACATACAAACTGTAGGTCCAGTTGTTCACACAACACTGTCCATCAGCAAGAAGATAAACAATTAGACAAACAACAGATGCTTTTGACTTTTAATAAGTGTAATGCAGGATGAATAAATTACAAAAGGTTTTGTAATGGAATCAGAAGCATGGTAGAAGTACCAGGAATATCAGTTCTTGGGTCTTTATAACAAGATGGCAGGTAACCCATTGATCGACTTCCCTAGATGGATCAGATCCACCGATGACAGCACCCTCTCCACGCAAACCTTCACCATATCTAGTTGATTTGGCATCTTCCCTCATCTCTATTGAGGGAAAGCCACCTATCTCTATTAAGCTAAACCTAGCTTGTGGTTTAACATTACTAGCAGTTTTTTGTCTTCCCATCATGCAGCTGAAGCCTTTCCACGTACACTTAATTCAAGAATAGTATTTGCTAACCCAACAGGTCAGTAATTATTCATAGCACCATTGAACAATTTGATTGATATCAAGCCAAATGCTATGCACAGTAAAATTATCCTAGTGAAGACAGGGAATCACAAACCTTGCCAAACCACAAACAGGAGAACTATGAAAAGGCATAGGATGAAAAAATTATCCTGGAATTGGGAAATTAGAAAGGTACAGTCCATGTATCGTGAAACAACCTAAGGGGAGAAATGAAGTCTGAAGTCTATCAAAAGTTGTCACCTAATTGATTGTTGTGTACTGAAGATGACATCATCAGCTGCCATAAGATGTAACTGCTTCGAACTTACAACAAACCTCAAGAATGCTTTCTCAGAATTTTAGCTCGCCATCTCATTATTACTCACAAGTAACAACCACATGAAGCTGTGAAAAGTTGACATTTGAGGCAAGAACCAATAGTTACACAGGGATGTGTAAGTTCATCAGCTATTGAAGACATACTGAGCAAGAAAATTTGTCATTTCCCAAGCAATAAATTCAGAACATAGAAAACATGCCAACCCACTCAAGGTTAGGACTTTTAGTTTCTGAATCATGACTTCTCCAAGGATTAAGGGCCTCTTTGATAGCTTGACCTTCCGGAGAGCTCTCCCAAGCCCGTTTCTCTGACTCCAGAACAGTTACCTTGTCATCTATGGAATACAGGAAAAATGACAACAATGAATACATCTCTGAATGAAGAGGAAGGGGAAAATGCAAGTATTAAGAATTAACATAGTAAAAATGTGTCCAATAAACATTAAGCAATCTCCTCTCATATCTAAAATTGTCACAGGCTGAGAATTTCCTAATTTCATGTTGACTTGACTGTCACCCAAAGAAAGATCTGCAAAAAAACCTAGGCAAAATGAAGGCAATTGTGGCCAAAACCAGAACAATTTTAATGCTTATTTATTATCTTCTATTCTGATCTAACACTAAGTCTGAAAGACCAAAAACTTTTCCTATGTCAACCACTTTCTCTTCTCCCATGTTAATCCTCCCTTGTCTTCAAACACCCCTCCCCCCCAGCACCCCCCCCCCCCCACCCACATAACTTATGGAGATTAGATAATTTTCAAAAAATGCTAAATTGTTTACATTCCTGAGCACACAACATGTAATTGACAGATGCCTAAAAGGCATTATGGGTCCAAGCGCATCAGCAGAATGGAAAACAAAGAGTTCTCAGTGCAATATGCCAAAGGACAACAACAATGAATCTCTTTTCTGTTTAATGTCCATTATCATCCATCTCCTTGTGAATTACTGCCAGGCAATGTGGATTGGCGAAGTGTACACACATTCTACAAGTTAAGAATTCTTATCAATGATTGATGAATGTTTTCTTCCATTTAATGTTCAATGTCCATTATTATCCATCTCCATGTGAATGACTATCAAGCAATGTGGATTGGCAAAGTGTACGCACATTCTACAAGATTAAGAATTCTTATCAATGATTGATCCTACAGGTCATCTTAAAACAAATTCCTAATACACAGAAGAAGGTATAGACTTAAATGGATAAGAAAATCAAAGTTATGCAAGTCTCTAGAAGTAGATTTCATGATACGATCACATTAACAGTGCAACCCAAATTTAAAGACAACAGTGAAACCTTTTCTTTTTTGGGTCGGGAGAGAACTACATCAAAGCTAAACTAGACATCTGATTACTTGCAAAAATCCAACAAATGGGAGGGACGGTCTCCAGTAAGGACTGAAGAAGAAATTGCAGTTGTCATGATAGTAACTATGATCACCCTCGTTGTGACTATCATTTTACCGATAGCTAACGTGATTATGCATACAAGTCCACCAGGTCTGCCAAGTATGTTTATTTGTCGGTAGAAAATGAGATATATGAACACCGCCTGATGAAGATTTGAACTCACAAACACTATTGGAAAAACATTTGAGAAGCTAATTGAAAATGGCATCCGCATTTTCCAGAATGGCGAAGTACTACTTTTTGCTAGCATTAGCAAGTTATAAATGCATATGTAAATGACTTTTAAATACAAACCTAGGAAGGAAGGGAGTGGGGGGGCCCTATGTGTAAGCTCTTACTAAGGTAACCGTTTAACATTATTCCAAACTCAAATGATACACCAAAACCCAGTGGCAAATTCTTGCTCATTAACTAGCAGAGTCTCCAATCCATTTCACTAAACCAAAGTGGTTACTGGGGTTTCTTTAATGCGAAAAAAATCATCTTTGTAATCCACCAAGATGCTTATGTCTGCTATAAGTGCCGACTCCTTGAAACTACGAACAACTTATATGTAGTCAACAAAAGAGAGAGGGTAGAAAAATCAGATCCTTCACAAATATTTGCTTGGGAAAAAAAAAAGGTCTATAGAAGACCCACACTCAGAATTGCAGAGTCGTGTAGAGAGGGGACAACGAAAGCTCAACCGATTGTCATATTACATAGCACGCACACACACACATACCCACCCCCCCGCCCCCGAATTACGTCTGCCGAAATCAACTTGGAACAGTTGCAAGTTAAGAAATTTACGGAGAAGAAAGCAGATGAGAAGATGAGGAAAGTTCTCACACAGAACCGGTGTGGATCATGAACAGCTCCATGGAAGCCCCGCACAGTGCTGAGACAGCAGCAATCTTCAGGTACCAGTCCAGGAACTTCATCACTCCGCCCACTCCAGTCACCCGACGAGGAGGAGGAACAAAGGGAGGACCAGCGTGAGGTTGAGGGCGCGGGCGCAGGGGACGGGGCTGCCGCAGAAGAAGAAATGCCGACGGACGGCGGCGCCGCGGCGCGACGGGGGAGAGGGCCGCGGCGTTTGGTCACTTCCCGCAGGAAGGACGGCTGCGGAACGGGCCTACGGGGGGTCGCAATGTTTCGTAATCTAACTGTGTCGGTCTTTTTTATACAATTAGATTTTAATAACTAAAAAAATGAGATTAATAAGTATTAGTCTAATTGGTCGTCATTAATAAGTAAAATTAAGGTTCTATTTGCTAGGAGCCTTTTCACGTTCATGATGGTCGATTGTCTTATGGAAGATTGGAATCTTAATTTGGAGTCCATGGTTGTTGTCTATGAGAACTTAAACATTTGGCTCTTATTTTTTTTTACCGCAAAATTAAGTTTTATTTTATATCACGCAAAGATAGTGAGAACAAATATAGAAGAGGTATATTTTAGTCTCACGTTAAAAAATAGTGAGAATAGATATGTATTTATCAGCAAATTTTACTTCTTATTTTAAAAAATCTTTTTAAATGACAAAACTTTAAATATGGAGATAATATTTTTTTAAAAACACCTTAAATTACGTCTCTTTACTATAATAGGGACAGTGTTGTGTAGGATTTAACAGAGCTTGATAATACTCTAAACGAGTTGTTGAATGCACGCATAAGGATTTATTAAAATCTATTTTTATATTATAATTTTAATTTGAATAACTAATTAATGGATAAATAATGACTCCGTAGTTAAAATCTTCCATTTATACATCTTAGATCTTGATTTTGAATCTTTATCCTTGTATTTACATATCAAAAGAAAATTGAATTTTTTTTGATAGGTAAAAAGATTGAGTAGTTAAAAATAGATTTACCATAAATTCGTTTAAGTAACATGTTTTCCATAAACTTCCCATAATTGGCTTATGGTTGAGACTCTTCCTATAAACGATTTAACATGAACTCCAAATAACATATTAAAATATTTTATCCAGTTATTTAAAGATTTATCTGACTTCTATATATTTAATTTTTTTAAAAAATTGAACATCAATTTGATAACATTCAGAGAAGGGTGTCGCGCAGTGGGAGTCAACTAAACTTAGGTCTCTAAACTTTGCATCCACCGAAATACCATTATACCATACATTCTTTATCATTTAAAAAGGGATTATTTATGTAATGCCAAATTTCCCGCTACGACTTGCTATCGCTGTTTTAGGGAGTATTTATTTATAAGTAATATTTGTTACATCGAAGATGGCAAGTTACATAGCATTTTTTTACTTGTTGTACACTTGTAGCAAAAATACCAATATGTATAGGTTGCTAATCTATTTATTTTAGATAAATTAATTAAAATTATCTATTAGATATGTACTTATTTCGAGGGAAAATTAATTAGGGGTCTCTGTCAGAGATTGGTACTTTTTTCCTCGTCCCTGTCAGAATATTGGTAAACGTAAGTCCCTCTTTTTCGTCCGGTTTAATTTCCAGTCCCTGCTTTTCACATGTCACCATTTACGACCCTCCCCGCACGGTTTCCGTCTCCTTCGCTTCCGTCTCTTTTTCCATTCCCGTCTTACCCTTCTGTCCTTCTCATCGCCTCTTCCCCAAACGACACTGACACGAAGGCCCGTGAACTCTGACTGATGGGAAGTTACACTTACATAGCGTGCGGATAAGTGTTACAGTAAATCCATAACAGCACTTACAAACAGCGTTCGGAGGACCGTTTCTTTACACTATAAAAGGAAACCAGGGTCATACCTATCATTCATCACAAGCTTCTAACGCTCTTGTTCTTCCTATCTTTCTTACTCGTCTTCTTCCTCTCTTTATTCGCAGAGGTCTTCATCTAACCGTGCTCCCCAGAAGTATGGCAAGGCACCTGCCTCACCGGTGCCATCGTCGCCCCTGGCTCCCCCGGCTCTACCTTTTCCGGAGACGTACAGCCCCGACTACTGGAACAGTTTTTACGTTTTGGGTGGAACGATGACTTTTTACAGAAAGCCTCTCGGCTGTACCACCACAGGGCCTCCCAACATCCTCCCTGACATGGCCCTAGGGCAGAACACATCTGTTCCTCACCTTCCTCTCGTCCTTCCTCGGCCTATTCCTCCCCTCCCCGTGTCCACCGAGTAATTGGGTTAGGAGTTTAGAATGTCTCCCTCCCCGACCCCGTTCCTCCTCCTCCCCTCCCCTCCCCTCCCTTCCTTCTCCTCACCTCCCCTCCCATCCCGTCACTTCCTTCGCCTCCCCTCCCCTCCCATCCCGGCCTGTTCCTCCTCCTCCCCTCCCCTCCCTCCTCTGCTGTCCTTATTCCTCCCCTCCTTCTCTGTTGTCCTTCTTATTCTCCCCTCCCCTCCTATCTCTGCTGTCTTTATTTTGTCCCCTCCCCTCCATTTCATTCCAGTGTCCATGCTATCGGGATACGGAGTTTAGATTGTAACAGTGCTTGTTATGGATTATACTTATTTTCCTTTTTGCAGTCTTGTGGGCTTGTATGTGCTCTCTATGATGCGTGTACTGTAATACTAACAGGTTCCCCGAAGCGGTCAAGCTGTACTACTAGAACTGTAAACCCCATAGCATGGACACTGTAAGGAGAAGGGCATACTGTAACACGGGAACTATTAATGTAATATGTAGTTGTAGGTTTAGTTCTCGAACTGTAACCTCCTATCATGCATACTGTAATGATAATATGCAGCTATTGTAACAAGTTTGTACGTATACTGTAATAATGTAGTTGTAGGTGTGTGGTCAAAGCTAAGGAACGATGTACTGCTCGAACTGTAACCATAGCATGTCCTATAATGACAATAGGTAAGAATTGTAACAGATTTCAACTTATACTGTAATAATTGTCTGGAACTGTAACCGCCTATCATGTAGACTATAAAGTATAGGTAAAGACTGTAACAGGATTCTACATACACTGTAAATAAGGTACGCGTACTGGGCGCTCAAGCTGTAAGACTGTACTTCTTCAACTGTAACATAGATCATTATACTGTAACAAGAATAAGTAAAGACTGTACAACAAGTATCATTACAATGGTTAGGAATTAGTACGTGCGGCAGTTCTCCCTCAGTTGTAGACGCTATGAACGCCCTTGTCCCATGAAGTACGCTTTGATGAAGTGGAGGGCCCATTTTTGCTCGCACTAAAGGCATGTCATCCTGACTGAAGGGCAAATCTTGAATGTCCCTACGTGCTAGACATTCATGTATTACAAGTACAAATTCCGCAGTCGTCTCCCGATCCTTGTTGTGGGCATGGGTCGTGGTAGCGTAGCGGCCATTTATCTGCATCTATGTGCTTGCCCTTCAGGTATCTTTTTCATTTCCTCCACCTACATGAGAGAATGAACAAAAGAGTTCCCACAACTTAATGTAGATTTAATGTTACTGTTACGTCTGTAACACAAGTGCTCTCGCACTGTAACGATGTAAGCATTGTATGTAACACTGTCACTTACATATTGTGGAATGTCAGCACGATGTTTGCTTCGTATGAGTCGTACACGTGGAACTCTTTTTCCTTGATGTGGATACCAAAAGAGCTCAATGGTTCGTTTCAACGTGCATGGGGGAGAAGATGAGGTCGAATTCATTTGGGACGCGGTCCAATGTCCTGAAAGCGTATTCGAAATGTTTCTTACTTGCTCTTGTCGTCTCTGCAAGATTGGACATAACCCTTTAAAACGGCTCCCAAATATCCAAAATTCCAAAAAAAATGTTCGGGTTCTCTTCACGGGGGCGAAACAAGTAAGCGTTGACGTAGCAGTCAATTACGACCAATTCGCTTTCCCTCGCGAACATAGCTCCCGGATGTCATGAAACGAGAGGAAATTGTCGAGTCCTTCCTCAGAAGCCGTTGAACATGAACTCTCTACATGTAAGAAACATGTTTTTGGCAAGAATTAAGACTGTCATCAGTAATAGACGAAACTGTAAAGATGGTACATATACTGTAAAGATGGTAACATATACTGTAAACATGGTAGACATATACTGTAAGATGGTAGACATATACTGTAAACATGGTAGACATATAATGTAAACATGGTAGACATATACTGTAAACATGGTAGACATACTGTAAACATGGTATACATATACTGTAAACATGGTAGACATATACTGTAACACGTACTCACTAATGATGCACTCATTAAGAAATCGTTCAATCAATGACTTTTCTGCCACTCCTAATGCTTCTGTGGCGACGTAATCACGTCTCTCCTCTTTCTTGCCCCTTGGAAGTGTGCATGTACTCTCTTGAGAGTCAACAAATATCGTTCGGAAGTGGACACATTCACTTTCGTGGCTTTGTGGTCCCAAAAATCATCTGGCTGCGATAGAGTAAGTAAAAAAGATGTTCTGTAAAATGATTATAATGTATAATGTAATTGTAACGGACTCTGAATAATACTGTTATGTGTCATGAAGGGTTCTGTAACCGAATGCTCAGCTTATGTATATTCTGTAAGGGGAAACCATACCGTATAGCACTCTGGTTTCGTCTTATCCTCGTCCCAGCTGAAACACGTCGGACATGATGATGGGGATATCTGACGCTGCTTCTCTTCTTTTCTCTTCTTCCTCCTCCATCTTCTTCCTGTGCTCGTCCTCGTCCTCCTCCCTCTTCCTCTCCGCCTCCTCCTCCTGCTTCTTCCTCTGCGACTCCTTCTTCCTCTGGTCTCCTCCTCCTTCTTCTTCTTCTTCCTCTCCGCTCCTTCTCTTCCTCTTCGCTCCTTCTCCTCCTCCTTCTTCCTCTGGTCTCCTCCTCCTTCTTCTTCTTCCCTCTCCGCTTCTCCTTCTCCTTCTTCTTCCTCTTCGCTTCCTTCTCCTCCTCCCTCTTCCTCTCCTCCTCCTCCTCCTCTTCTTCCTCTCCGCCTCGTCCTTCTCCTTCTTCTTCCTCTTCGCTTCCTTCATCCTCCTCCCTCTTCCTCTCCTCCTCCTCCTCCTCCTTCCTCTCCGCCTCCCTCCTTCTCCTTCTTCTTCCTCTTCACTTCCTTCTCCTCCTCCCTCTTCCTCTCCTCCTCCTCCTCCTTCTTCTTCCTCTCCGCCTCCTTCTTCCTCTGGTCCTCCTCCTCTCCCTCTTCCTCTCCTCTCCGCCTCCTCCTCCTCCTTCTTCTTCTCCGCCTCCTTCTTCCTCTCCGCCTCCTCCTCCTCCTTCTTCTTCTCCGCCTCCTTCTTCCTCTGCGCCTCCTCCTTCTTCCTGTCCGCCTCCTCCTCCTCCGCCCCTCCCCTCCCCCTCTTCCTGTCCTCCTCCTTCCTTCCTCCTCTTCGCTTCCTCCTCCGCCTCCTTCCCTCCTCTCCGCCTCCCCTCCTCCTCCCTCTTCCTTTCCGCCTCCCCTCCTCCTCCTTCCTCTTTCTCTGCTCTTCATCCACCTTCCTCTTCTTCGCCTCCTCCTTCCTCTCCGCCGCCCTCCCCCCTCTTTTTCGCCCCCTCTTTTTCCCCTCCTTCAACTCCGGATGTGAAAGTCCCGAAAATTTCCGCCGCGACCTTGTTTGGACGGTTCTCCTTCCTGTAACTGAAAATACGAAAGTCTGTAAACGTCTATGAAAGACAGTTGTAACGTAGAAAACAATTTATGTAACTTCGATATGAAAGAAAGACTATAACAAATTAGGAATCCAACTGTAAACGTAGACTACATGAGTATTACTAGGTATACGAATGACTGTAGAGTGAAGGAATCGAACTGGTAAATTTTGTAAAAGCATATTCTGTAATAAGAAAATGAACACTGTAAGTACACAAAACGTTTACCTTGACGTTAGGAACTCTTCTCTGCCATGGCATGTGATCGTACAAAACTGTTGGAGCTCCGATAGCGGTAGGCTAACATTGCAGATTCTGTCTTGGGGGGGGGGGGGGGGGGGGGTTTGTGGGGGGGGGGGGGACTCCACTGAGGCTGCCGCTCAAATTGTTTCCTCCGTCTATGTAGCCTTCGGTCCATTGACTGGAGATTTGTTCTGCCGGTGTAACTGGTCATTCTGCCGCTTTAAACTGGTCATTTCTGCCTGCCGATAACTGGTCATTCTGCCGCGTAACTGGATAAGAATGCCATGTATAGAGTTATCTGATGGAGGGGCTCGGAAGTGGTTGACGTCGATGCCGTCAATCGTCGCGAAGCTGTAGGTTGCTCATCCCTCACATTACCTCCAATAGACCTGAATTAACGCAGGTACAGGTATAAGTGATATACGAAGATAACACACTTCCATGGGTAAGTTACACACTCACGAGCATCGCAACCCCATAGTAGGGCGATAACTCTGGTCCCTTACCCCGCAATCCCAACGGAAAATGGGGATCTCTTGGGGATGATATGGTTTCCATTTTAATTGGTGCATCAAAAACCATGCCTACATCATTAAGAAATAGATAATGCGTATGAGAAGTGTATCGTAAACGTAGGAACAGATACATACGTCCTCTGTAAAAGGAGTCTACGCGTACTGTAATAGGTACGTATGTCTTCTGTAATAGACACCATCAGGTACTGTAACAGAGGACATCTGTAAACGTATGTAACAGGTACATATGTACTCTGTAAAAGGAGTCTACGCGTACTGTAATAGGTACGTATGTCTTTTGTAATAGACCCGTCAGGTACTGCAACAGAGGACATCTGTAAACGTATTTTACAGATACATATGTCCTATGTAAAGAAGTCTTAGCATACTGTAATAGGTACGTATGTCTTCTGTAATAGACACCGTCAGGTACTGCAACAGAGGACATCTGTAAACTTATTTTACAGATACATATGTCCTCTGTAAAAGAAGTCTTCGCGTACTGTAATAAAGACCGTTTGGTATTGTCACAGACAACTAAGGGTACTGTAACAGTACTTATGAGGTATGTAAAGCATACTCACACCGAGAGCGGAACGCAGCCGGTTAGGAAGATGGTTTGCTGGAACCAGCTGCTGTTCTAAATGCCTTCACCACCCGATATGCTCTTTTTGGACGAACTCATATCAAACAGCATAGAGTGCAAGGGGTTATACTTGCTGCAAGTGCCTTAAACGGTAACAATGAGCTATTCACTGTAGCATACTCCATCGCAGATTCGGAAACATATGACAACTGGGTCTGGTTTCTACAAAATTTGAAAAAGGCATTGCTATCAGATAGAAGGATCGCGTTCCTATCTGACAGAGGGAGAGGTCTGAAGGAAGCGATTCCTGACATATTTCCGAATGATCATCACGGCTACTGTTTCCAACACATCATGCAGAACTTCACGACCAATGTGCGGGGAAATATGCCGCCCTTTCAAAAAATTACTTAGAAAAAATTCTCCAGCGCATTACCTATGCTGTTACTGAACAGAGTACGAAGACGCAATGATGGCAATGGAGCTTAATTCTGCTGATGCAAAGAATGGTGCTCCAAATGATGTCGAACACTGGTCCCATGCTCGTTTCCCGGGACAAGGTTCGGCTCTTTAAATACACAAGCGATATGTTCTATTACATTCTGCCATTTATGGCTTACAGTTATAGGATAATCTATACAGAAACATGTTAAATAAGGTTATAGTATGTAGCGGACACTTGTTACAGATATTTGATGTTAACCTAATTTCCTTCACATTGCCATACAGGTTTGGGGAGTTTATACTCTAATTTGGCATAGTCATTCAACAATTGGATACATGACGCGCGAATCTACCAATACTACAAATGGTTGACAAATTAGAGTGCAAATGATGGAAATGGCTGCAAAGAGGAAAATTGATGCTGCCTTGTGGGATACACCATACTGTCCTAAAGTACAAAAATCATCGAAAAAAACCTTCAAGAAAGGAGAAGCTTAGCAATCCGTCATTCAGATGGAATCAAATTTGAGGTTGTTGAAAGTATGAAGACGTACGCCGTAGACCTCCATCTACAAACATGCTCCTGTGACACTGACAACTTGTCAAGATTCCTTGCAAGCATGCATGCGCAACAATTGGCAGTAACAAGGAGACCGTTCTCAATATGTTTCGGCATTTTTATAGCACAGAAGTGTTAGGGCTGCATATGAAGAAACATTCAACCTATCCCAACATTTGACATGGCCGGATCCGCCTCAACCATCAGAAGTTCTAATCAAGCCACCGACAACAAAAAGGTTGCCAGGAAGACCGAGAAAGAGGAGAATACATTTCAAGAGGAGAAGTAGATCATGCATATTGTGTTCACGGTGCAACAAACAGGTCACAACCGAAGACTGTAGCAACCCACCCCACAATCCCTGACAGATTTTAATGTTTGTATATTATTTACAACAGAACGTCGTCCTGATATTCCAATATTACAGTGTATGTAATACATATATAGTCTACGCACTACGATGTTACAATTCCACTACTACGCTATTACAGTTTCAGTAATACACTTGCACAGTTCGCGCATTTACAATTACGTTTTGTTGTACAGTGTACGTAACGAAGTGTTACAGTTTAACTCTAATACTCTTACAGTTTGACATGTGTACCGTATGTTAGATGAAGACATCTCAGAATAAAGAGGAAGAAGACGAGCAAGAAAATAGGAGGAAGAAGAGCACTGTCTCCTCACGATTTCTGTTACAGTATATGTAATAAGATGTTGCAGTTTAAGCACTAGACTCTTACATTTTCAGCACTACACTCTTACAGTTCGCGCACTACACTCTTACAGTTTCAGCACTTACATATTCTGTTATATTATACGTAATAAATGTTACAGTTTAAGTACTAGACTGTTACAGTTCGAGCACTACAGTGTTACACCTAAAGAATAGCCATGTTATAGTTTTGGCACTACCTCTTACAGTTCAAGCACTACAGTCTAACATACAGTTTTACATTATATGTTAAATCTCTTACAGTCGTTGGTCATGTTGATTATTCTATATATGAGGGGATGTTACAGTGTGTTATTGGTAACATGTTGAGTTTGCATGATACAGAGCACTACATAAGCACATAGAAGACTGCACCAAACGAAAATGCTTATCATAAACAAGCCATGTTACAATAACTCTCTACCTCTACTCTACCGACCACTCGGTAGAGCACGGGGGGAGGAGGCGGAAACGGTCAGGGGAGGGATGGAGGAAGGGGAGGAAGGGCAGGTGCCAAAACGGTCAGGGGAGGAAGGGCAGTTGCCGGAACGGTCAGGGGAGGAAGTAAGGGAGGAAGGGATGTGTTTTCTCCCCTAGGGCCAATGTCTGGGAGGATGTTATTGAGGCCCTTGTCGCCGTAATGCGGGAGGCTTTCTGTAAGCCATCTTCCATCCCATGTAAAAATCGTCCAGTAGTCGGCGCTGAAGGTGGACTGTCGCAACGGGGAGCCGGGGCGACGGTGGCACCGGTGAGGCAGGTGCCTTGCCATCCTTCTGGGGAGCACGGTTAGATGAAGACATCTGCAAAAAAGATGAAGAAGACGAGCAAGAAAGATAGGAAGAAGAAGAGCGTTAGAAGCTTGTGAAGGATAAGTATGGGGCCCTGTGTCCTTTTATAGTTGTGAAGAACGGTTCACGGGCCTTCGAAAGGAGCTGTGTAAGTGATGTCAATAGTTACTGTATCAGTTCTTGGCACGTTATGTAACTTCCCATCAGTTAAGTTCACGGGCCCATCGAAGCGTCAGCGTCGTTTGGGGAACAGGCGATGGAAAAAAGGAGGGAAGGTAAGACGGGAATGGGAAAAAGAGACGGAAGCGAAGGAGACGGAAACCGTGCATGGAGGGTCGTAAATGGTGGACGTGCGAAAAGCAGGGACTGGAAATTAAACCTTGAGAAAAGAGGGACTTTACGTCTACCGTATTCTGACAGGGACCAGGAAAAAGTAGAAGGCTCTGACAGGGACTCTCATTAATTTTCCCTATTTTCAATCTCTAATAAAATTGTAACTTATTACAGTAACGTTATCATCTATTACAATATATGTTAAATCTTATAATTATAATAAAAAATTCTCTTATTACGGTTAGAGACTATTTATTTATTTATTTATTTTTATTCTAATATTCACTCTGTACTAATATTCTTTTGCATGCACTGTCGAGGTTTGGAGGGGATTTAGTCAGAGCTTCCAGGGATTTACCAAGTTTTGACATATATATATTATATATATATATATATATATATATATGTATATATGTGTAATAACAATTAATGTTACAAGTGTAGGTGGAATATAGACACTGGATCTCAGGTAGGTCATTGTGCTATTAATCATAAATAATAATAATAGTTATAATGTTGAAAATTGAAAGGGCTAGCACAAAAGTCAGTCACCTAAGAAGCACCAATCTAACATAAAAGTCCCAACTTATGGCCCAACTTGAGATTGTTAACTTAGAATTGTAGAGGCATGGGTGGGGCCTCTGCAATTTATTTATGTTTTTTGGATCAGCTCACAAGGTCTCTCAAATACAAATGTTTGTTTCTCTCATAGGCCAAGGCTTTAGTTGTCCAAGCTTCCAAATTTGTGGGATTCAAAAACATTACTGATGAGTCGGTCCCATGCCCGCAAGGGTTGTTGCAAATCGACAACGGGGGGGGGGGGGCTTGAAGGAAAGGAAGCTGAAGTTGTCGATGCCTTAGATTTTGCTGCCGATGCTATCAGATCTGTAGGCACTCAAGTTTGGGAAGGAGTTTTTGGAGTTGACTTTCAGACACTCAAGTCAGATATCAACTCTAAGAGGAAAACCGAGAGAACATAGAACATGCAATGGAAAGAGAGAACAAATGCGTAGTTGGCCCGAGATTTCTAACCAAAATATGGAACCCGGACCCTTTATCTAGGGCGAGGAGACTGCATTTATAAGTGAATAGTTGCAAGTTTGTTGGGATTCTATGTCCTAGACGGACTAGGAGAGTCCTTTGGGTGGTCGGTCTCTCAACTAGGAATCCTAGTCAGAGTCAAATAAAATTTTCTTATTATGTTTTCAACGTGGAAGATGTGACGGCCCTGAATATTATGCCCAATAAGGCTCCATATCCAAATCTGCCTCCCACGAACGGACTGAAGTCTCACAAGGAATTCTCACACACGTGTCCAGGAAGAGTATAAAAGATAAACCACAACAATATAAAACACAAGAAAGTACATGTGTTCATATCTGTTCACAAATTTGTACAACTGTCCCATTACATTAATACATGTCCAATTAACAAGTACAACTACCTGGGGCATACCCCGAGGGAGCACAAGCTCACACAACACTACTACAACATAACTGCTGGTGGTACAAGTCTGCTACAACAGTTGCAAGCTAACACACGGAAGTCCTGAAAGAAACTATAGGGGAGTGAGCCTCAACAAGTCACAGGCTCAGTAGGGGCTACCCAAAACAACACCGTAACCACGGATACCTCAACCCCAAAGGGTCTCACTAGCAACACCAATAGCCAAACCATTTCATGCTCACAACAATTGAATTAAAACTGTAATTAAATATAAACACATTAACTATTCACAACCTCAGAAAGTAAGAGGAAACAACAGGACTAGCTCCACACCACTAGTCCGCTCAACAACAGTAACGCCTAGGCCTCAAGCCTCACAGGCAAACCACAGTCACAACCAATCATTTAAGCTATAAGGCGCACAAGCAAACCACTGCCTAAGCTATAAGCTTCACAGGCGAGTCTCAAGTACGTGGACAACAGGACTGCTAACCAAAAGCTGGTCCTTTATACCCCAAACCACAATATGTCGAAAGCCACACACAGAATGGAGGGCTGGCTACAACGGCCAATCCATCATACACGAAAACCATATACGGAAGCCTACCCGAGGAAGGGTAAAGCACATTGAGTGCTGCCTAAGCTATAAGCTTCACAGGTGAGTCTCAAGTACATGGGCAACAGGACTGCTAACCAAAAGCTAGTCCTTTATACCCCAAACCACAATATGTCGGAAGCACACACAGAATGGCAGGGCTGGCTACAACGGCCAATCCATCATACACGAAAACCATATACGGAAGCCTACCGAGGAAGGGTAAAGCACATTGAGTGGAAGGTCACACCACACGACCTCCATAAAACACAGTTCCACATCAACACCAGAAAAGACTGGTATACGACGTACCACCACAAACCATTACCCACACGGGGTACATGTACCTATTACCACAAGGTACCAACACGAAAACACATTTGATGGTCAACAATCCACCAACCATAACCAAAACTGTGCCACCACTCGGGCACACTACAAGCTACAATCGCAGTCACAATTGTGCCAACTCCAGGGCACACCTCGAACGGGTCAAACCTCGACTACGAGTCACAAACTCACGAGTCACAGTCAGTGGCAAAGCACGAGTAGGAAAGGAACGACGCCACCACAAGGGAACGGACTACTGGCTGATCAGGCCAGTATCCAACCCCGGACAACATAACACAAGAACTACCTCTCAGTCTCGCAGCCACGGACGAAAGGTCCAACTGCCGCTCCACAAGGTAAAGCCAAACAACTGTGGAGACTAACTAACACCACACCTGCAGACCACACAGCTGCAGGCCCATGCCTGGCACCTCTAGGGCCTCTGGCCGGAGCACCCTAAAGTGAGGCATTGGAAAATAGGACTAGATGGGGACCAATGACGTCTACTGGTGTTCGTACCCCCAACTACGAGCGCACTACAAGCGACCAAAAACAAGCTCTGGGAAGTCGTTGTCCCACTGTCGTCTTTCCCTCAATCGAACGTACAACTCAACTCAGGAGTGAGGGTGTCCAGGAAGACGACACAGACCTCGACGATACACACAGTACCAGGACCAACCCCGAGCACAACAAACACAACGTGCCTGGCTCACAAAGAACCTAGGGTACCCGACTAGAGAGGCATTCCGGAACAGGCGCCGGACCACCACACTCGGCAAGCTCAAACCACGATATATACGCAAACACTTTCTATTACCAATTACAGGTACATATATTAGGAATAGCTTGTTCCAGTCACCCTGTGACTTACAAGCTAACCTACACAATCACACACATAAACCATATTAATAATATACCACAGCCTATCATCGATCACCTTGTGACAGTGAAGGTCACACTAAACACTATACACAATAATCACGTAATAATCATACTTATACTTTACTCATTATCCACTAGGACAATCTATAAAAGATCCTAAAAGATTAAGGCTAGGTTCAGACATGAACCTCATCGCCACAACACCAGACTAACACAATAATTAAGATACAATAAACACAATGACATACGACGTGCCATGCACTCCCAAACCACATGCACGACATCCAAACCACGTAGGCATCACGTGTATAATACATCAGCCAGGTGCATCACACGTCATTCATGTAAACAACATATCCAACACATGGACAACACACTCCAAGAGCGCTACGGGTGCCAACGCACCACACATATTATGTAGCACTCTTGATTTTTTAAAATCAAGAAAAATAAAATTTTATTATTTAATAGATGAGAATAATTAATTAATTAGAATAAAAGGGAATTAAAAATAATACCCTTAAGCTAAATTATTAATGGGTTACTCTAATAACCCAAACCTAATAGATTGGGCCCAAATAGGGTTAGCCCATCATGGGATGAGAAATAATTAAGCCAAATTCAGAATAAAAATAAGTGATAATTAGGAAAGGTTAAATAATTATTAAATAGTCCATATCCAGTCTAAAAAGAGTCCTAGACTTATCCTAAACCTCTACCCACGAAATTGGATCCCTTCCCAACTCTATTAGGTGGATAAATAAGAGAAAGTGGGAGATAAATACCAATTTTCGGAGTTGGATGAGAAAGAAAGAGTTTTAGGTGATTTAGAACTCTATAAGCCATTAAAACACCCCCATTTGACCCTAGCACCCCACAATTTCGTGCTAAGACTTTGGAGACGAAGAGGAGAAGATCTGGACCAAGGAGCAAGGAAGGAGAAGGCTTGGAGCAAGAAGGGTTTTCATAATTTCGTCATTCAAACTAGGGTTTTCTTACTCCACGAAAAAGGTAGGTAATCTCTCAAGCTAAAATCGTAAAATAATTACCCTAGGTAGCCTTCATGTACCTCTTCAAAAGGCCTATGGTTTCGTTGTATTCCGCTCATCCATTTGGGCGAATTTAATTCCTGAAGTCCTACTATTACCATGAACTGAAATCTCATGTTTTCTCTAATTCCCCATATGTACTTGCTCTCATGCCATTATAAAATTCTCGTGTATACTGCATCTTATTATCTTTCAAACGCCCCTGGTCTTGCTCAATTTCGATCTCCCATGAGGGAGAATTAAATCTTTGAATACCTGTCTGTTGCTATATCCGACTCCTCAAGTTTACCTTTAAATCGTGCATAGTTGATGCCCTGCTATGAGAAAATTCTCTAAAATACTACATCATTTTAGCTTTTGAACGCTTCTAGTTTCGTAATTTCATCATGTATACATCTCTAATTAATTCGTTGAACCCTGACTACGCCTGTTTAGGTCACTGAAAAGTAATCTGATCAATGCATGTATAAACCTTGTCTATTTTAAATAATCGTGCATGTTGATAGATATACATGTCTGCTTTCGTTTAAAACTAGTTTTGTACTTTTTGGATTACCGTAATATTTTATATATAATTTAGAACATCTATGTATCACAGAGGGCTCGCCCTGGGAAAAAGGGAAAAAGAACAAACCCACCTGTTATCGCGACGGCGCGATCCGCCGCGTTAACAGTGGGGTCGCACCGGCCATTGACGTCGCGTCAAGAACGCTACGGCACGAGCCGCCGTGATTCACTCCGGACCGGGCCAGACCGGCCAGGCCCCGTGTTGCGCCCGACCGCCCTGTCGCGACTTAAATCGCGACGGGTAGTCCGCCGCATTTTCAAGAAATCGGCCAAAATTGAAAATTGTGCATATGCCCTGTTGTTTAAGTATATACCCTTTAATTAGCCATGATTAACTCATGTTCTAGTTAATTCGACTTGGTAAATTAATAAATAGCATTAATGATATAAATCTAATTATTTAAAATGACATTTGCACGACTTGTCATATCCTCAAGATTTCTTTACACTTACACACACACAACATTATTAAATGTCATTTGACCCCGATAAATTATGCAATAATGTATTCGGTAAATTATTGAAATAAATGACTAAATTACCATATTTGTTAAATACAATTGTTTCCGTTTTTACTCGCGCATTTTATCTACCGTTACCATTTCCCTCGGCCTTCGAGCACTCGAGGCACGACATACCCATTTTCTACACACTTTTCCCTTGACTTGGACCACCTCTCCACCGAGAATACTCTCGACTGGACCAGAGACTCCTTGTCAAGACCTCCATAAGTCTTCTTGGCTTTGGCGCACGTCCTTAGTCGAAGAGCTGGTTGTACCCCAAAACCCGTTACACTCTTAGGGATCAGTACGATCCAAACCTTAGTGTATTCCTTCTTATCTTGGGTTCACGCCGGACCACCTGACTCGTGTACACAACACGACTAAGGGGCGGATGTGACTTCTACCAGACTGTCGGTACTCGACCTAGTACCGTGCAACCGTTACTATCGTGTGTTTATCGTCGTTTTACGAAATTGTCCCTATCTCATCTATCTCTATATCTTCTTATCTGTTCACGTTCTCTCTACACTCTCATCTATCTCGTCTAGTACTCTCTTATCTATTCTTGGTACTCTATTGGCCATTCGTGTGATTGTCTAAGATAAAGAAATGACTAATGCCAGCGTAATAGGGCCCGATCAGGTCCTGGAGGAGCGCCCGAAAAGTGCCAGTGCCCATGGGAGTTAAAATGATCAAGGATGTGTTACGGCATGCATCCAGCGCCAGTTTACTATCTAGATTAATCTATGACAATCAAAGTGCTATCTCTACAAGTGCAAGTGTGCTCGTTACTAGTGCACCGTTGTGCAATTTTCATGTTATATTGTTACATGGTCATTCTATTGTCGTTCTCGTTGTACTATTTTAGTGCTAGTTGTAATTGTTCTCTCATTATCGTGACATGCTCTACATGACTTTAATCTCTAGTTAACCTGCCTTTAAAACATTAACTATTTAAAGCATGCTTGTGTTCATGAGATTTATGTCCTACTGGGCGTTATTCGCTCATCCTGCGTATTTATTAATGTGTTTCAGATGAGTCGGATTATGACCACACTCACGAGGATGGGACCGATGAGGAGACTCAGGAGTGACCATTCAGCAACAATGTTGTCTAGTAGTAGTCTGTTAGTATAGTTATGAGTTAGTGAGTCAGTTAGTCATTTTGTAATAGTTTGATTTTGAATAAAGTACTCTGGGACCTAGTTTTGGCTCTGATACGTTGATGTATTAATCAGTTTATGAAGATGATGAGTTATTAGTGAATGAAATGGAGATTGTTGATTATTAATGAAATTGGAGTTTATTTGGTATTATTCCATTGTGCAATGGTTTGCATTTATTTCTCGCTCTGTACTATTTAATAACTGTAATCCCGCTCCGATATTTCGCATCAGGGCGTTACAGTTTTGTGGTATCAGAGCCTAGGTTATTCTTAAGTAAGGATGATCTAGGTTTAACCTGCCTTGACTTAGGGTCAAATTCCATACCTATGTGAGATAGGTAGAACCGTGGGTAATAAGATAAAATGGATACACACACGCACAAACTTAGTGCAAACCCAACGACTTACATTTTAAATTCTCTTTTGAAGGAACTTAACATCAACAATGGCAGCGGAGCGTGCTCAACTCCGTGATATGCAACACACGATTCAGCAGCTCACTCAAGCTTTACATCAGGTTGCTGGAGCCAACAACAATAATAACAACAACCGAGCAGCTGGTGATTTACATAGAAATTTCCGCAACCTGAATCCGCCTCGATTCAGTGGTACACACAGACCCTGATGAGGCCGAAACTGGCTCAAGGAGATTGATGTATCTTCCGCGTCATGCAATGGCGGATGGAGACAAGATACTACTAGCTACATTCCAGTTAGAACGGGACCCCGTGCGTGGTGGGAGTCCGTCGAGGCTACCCGAGCAGATGCACAATTCACATGGGAGGAGTTTAGGGAGCACTTTAACTCCAAATACTTCTCAGAGAGAGTCCAAGAAAGGAAAGCATCTGAATTTTCCGCTCTGAAGCAAGAACCTGACTGTAGCTAAGTATGAGGCTCAGTTCTCCCGATTGGCGCGCTATGCTAATCATCTGGTGAGCACAGAGAGAAGATGAAGCGAGAAAGGTTCTTAATGGGCTCAGGCCCGCATATACACACATCTGGCACCTATGGACATTCAGACCTACCCAGAAATGGTCAGGAAAGCACAAGTACTCGAGGATGCAACCGATCTCACTGATCGCATCAGGGTAGAATGGTAAAGAAAGAAGGAGCAGAATCAGGAACCACTAGCAAGCCTGCCTATGGTAAGAAAAGGCCGTTAAGTATCACTGGGCCAAGCCAAGAGCGAAAGCCCAAAGTCCCAACTACTACTGCCCCAACAACAAGCCCAGATGCAAACACTGTGACAAGCTTGGTCACACACAGAAGAATGCTGGAGGAAGGCAGGTGCATGCCTTCGTTGTGGGAGCCGAGAGCATCGGATCCTGAATGCCTGTTACGAGGGAGAACGAGAAGCGTCCTACGGGACAAAAGAAGCCAGGTAGACTCCAAGCCCTTCAAGAAGTGGACACCACTGAGGAAGGTGGAGTTGTGGAAGGTACACTACCGATCTTTTCTCATTCAGCATTTGTTTTGTTTGATACTGGCGCAACACATTCATTCATATCACAAGCATTTGCTGATACATAAATGAAAAGCCCACATACATGGAGTTCGAATTACCTGTCACAACCCTTGGGGGAAAAGGCTCAATTGAATAAATATTTTCCATTAGCTGATGTTAAGGTTGGTGAACTCAATCTAAGAGCTGACTTGATATGTATGCCCATGGAGGGCTACGATGTCATTCTGGGAGTCGATTGGCTATCCACGTATGGGGCTATCGTGGATTGTAGAAGAGGAAAAAAAAATTTTAGTGATTCCCTAAGCTGATCTTCACAGGACGTAGACACAAGAGGCACTTGTCTCTCGTCTCTGCCATAAATGCACAAAACATGATAAGAAAGGGCTGTGTGGCATTTCTCGCCGCAATTGTAGTTGAGAAGAAAGCAACCAAGATATCAGACATTCATATAGTGCAAGAATATCCAGACGTGTTTCCCGATGAGTTGCCAGACATTCCACCTGAGAGAGATGTAAATTTCTCATTGATCTCGTACCTGGAGCTGCACTGGTTTCACGCCAACCCTACAGGATGTCCCCTGCCGAATTGAAAGAGTTGAAAGAGCAACTGATGGAACTTCTAGAAAAGGGTTTTATTAGACCAAGTACTTCTCCTTGGGGAGCACTGTGCTGTCGTCAAGAAGAAGGACGGATCCATGAGGTTATGCATCGATTACAGGAAGTTGAACAATCTCACTATCAAGAACAAGTACCCTCTGCCGCGTGTCGATGAACTATTTGATCAGGTATCAAGAGCAAAGTACTTTTCTAAGATTGACTTAGATCGGGATATCATCAATGAGGATTAAAGATGCAGATATCTACAAGACAGCTTTCAGGAGCAGGTACGGTCATTACAAATTTGTAGTCATGCCTTTTGGACTAACCAATGCTCCTGCAGCTTTTATGCAATTAACGAACAGCATCTACCGGCCCTACCTCGACAAGTTCGTCGTGGTATTCATTGATGATATTCTCATATACTCCAAGACCAAAGAAGAGCATGAGGAGCATCTGAGGATCGCTCTGCAAATCTTGCGGGACAACCAACTCTACGCCAAATTGAGCAAGTGTGAATATGGCTCGAGGAGGTGTCGTTCCTAGGCCATGTCTTTCCAAGGATGGTATCGCGGTCGACCCTTCCAAGGTAGAAGCCGTGCTCAACTGGAAAGGGCCGACCAATGTCACAGAAATCAGGAGCTTTCTTGGACTGGCTGGATATTACAGACGGTTCATAAAAGATTTCTCTCCAGATAGCTGTACCTCTTACGTGCTTACGCGAAGAAAGAGAATCCCTATGTCTGGAGCAAGGAGTGCGAGAAGAGTTTCCAGACACTGAAGCAGTTGTTGACGTCTGCACCTATCCTTGCGTTACCAGTCGAGGGCGCAGGATTCTCAGTCTACACTGATGCATCTGGAATCGGTCTAGGCTGTGTACTAATGCAGAATGAGAAAGTAATAGCTTATTCTTCAAGGCAGTCGAAGCCACATGAAGTCAATTATCATGTCCATGACTTAGAGCTAGCTGCTGTGGTATTTGCACTCAAAATCTGGAGGCATTACCTGTATGGGGAACAATTTATTGTCTACTCCGACCACAAGAGTTTGAAATACTTATTTTCTTAGAAGGAGCTCAATATGCGACAACGAAAATGGCTGAAGTACTTGAAGGATTTTGATTTCAACATTCAATATCACCCAGGCAAAGGTAACGCAGTAGCTGTAGAAAGCCAGTGGCTTCGTTATCCTGTCTAGTCATGGGCGAGATGCATTGTTAAAGCAATTCGCCAGTCTAGATCTGAATATTGAAAAGAGGAGTGATAAGATGATAGTGGCTAATCTTAAAGCTCACCCGACATCTTTGTCGAGATCAGAGAGCAACAGGCTAATGATCCGTTTCTAATCAGAGTAAGGGAGACCATAGCTGACAAGCCAGACTTCTCCATCGCTGAAGATGGAAGAATATTATTCCAAGCCAGGACATGTGTGCCTGACAATGAAGAGCTGAAAAGGAAACTGATGGATGAAGCCCACAAGACCAAGTACACAATTCACCCAGGCGCAACCAAGATGTACCAGGACATGAAAAGGTCATTTTGGTGGCCAAACATGAAGCGTGAGGTAGCTGAGCATGCCGCGCACTGCCTCACTTGTCAGCAAGTAAAAGCAGAACACCGTCGTCCTGCAGGTGTACTTAGATCCTTGACATACCTGAATGGAATGGGAAGGCATCGAAATGGATTTCATCATGGGTTTACCCCGAACTCGTGGTGGACTAGATGCTATTTGGGTCATCTGGATAGATTGACAAGTCTGCACACTTTCTAGCAATTCGAAGTACCTGGAGTGTTGATGTGCTTGCAGCTTGTATGTGAAAGAATAGTCGACTACATGGAGTTCCAGTATCCATTGTCTCAGATCATGACCCTAGGTTCACTTCTAGATTCTGGAAGGGACTCCAGACTGTCCTAGGCACAAAACTCAACTTTACCACAGCTTTCCACCCACAGACGGATGGACAGACTGAAAGGACAAATCAGATAGTGGAAGACATGCTGCGAGCCTGTGCTATAGACTTTGAGGGATATGGAACGAACAGCTGTCACTAATTGAATTCGCCTACAACAATAGTTATCAGGCCAGCATCAAGATGGCACCATTTGAAGCACTGTATGGCAGAAGTTGTTGCAGATCACCAGTATGTTAGAATGAAGTAGTGAGCAGCAATGGCTAGGACCAGATATGGTGCAGAATACTAGCAGGACATACAGATTATCAGAGACAGAATTAAGATAGCTCAGTCCAGGCAAAAGAGCTATGGCAGACAAAAGAAGAAGAGCCTTGGAATTTCAAGCCGGATCATGTAATGCAAAAGTATCCCCGACCAAGGATTCCAAAGATTTGGGATGAAAGGTAAATTGAGACCAAGATTCATAGGTTCGTTTGAGGTGTTAGATAGAGTAGGCGAGGTAGCATATCGACTGGCACTACCACCCCAGTTCTCTACGTACATAACGTGTTCCATGTGTCAATGCTGAGAAAGTACGTGTACGATCCATCACACGTAATCAGCTATGATGACATTACTCTGAACAAGGATATGACTTATGAAGAAGGCCAGTGAAGATCTTGGACAAGAAGATGCAACAGCTTCGGAATCGGTCTATACCCGTGGTGAGGTTATTATGGAGAAACCATGAAGTCGAAGAGGCCACGTGGGCCCGAAGCATATTGCGACGGAATTATCCGGAGTTATTCAGTAAATCATTCTTCCTCTTACTATTATATGAATTTGGGGACCAAATTTTTTTAAGAGGGGGAGGATGTAGCACCCTTGATTTTTAAAATCAAGAAAAATAAAATTTTATTATTTATAGATGAGATAAATTAATTTAATTAGAATAAAAGGGAATTAAAATAATACCCATTAAGCTAAATTATTAATGGGTTACTCTAATAACCCAAACCTAATAGATTGGGCCCAAATAGGGTTAGCCCATCATGTGATGGAAATAATTAAGCCAAATTCGGAATAAAAATAAGCGATAATTAGAAAAGGGTTTAAATAATTATTAAATAGTCCATATCCATCTTAAAAAGAGTTCTAGACTTATCCTAAACCTCTACCCACGAAATTGGATCCCTTCTCAACTCTATTAGGTGGATAAATAAGAGAAAGTGAGAGATAAATACCAATTTTTGGAGTTGGATGAGAAAGAAAGAGTTTTAGGTGATTTAGAACTCTATAAGCCATTAAACACCCCCCATTTGACCCTAGCACCCCACAATTTCGTGCTAAGACCTTTGGAGACGAAGAGAGAAGACTGGACCAAGGAGCAAGGAAGGAGAAGGCTTGAGCAAGAAGGGTTTTCATAATTTCGTCATTCAAACTAGGTTTTCTTACTCTACGAAAAAGGTAGGCAATCTCTCAAGCTAAATCGATGAAATAATTACCCTAGGTAGATTTCATATACCTCTTCAAAAGCCCTATGGTTTCTTGTATTCCGCTCATCCATTTGGGCGAATTTAATTCGTGAAGTCCTGCTGTTATCATGAACTGAAATCTCATGTTTTCTCTACTCTCCCCATATGTACTTGCTCTCATGCCATGATAAAATTCTCGTGTATACTGCATCTTATTATCTTTCAAACGCCCCTATTCTTGCTCAATTTCGATCTCCCATAAGGAGAATTAAATCTTTGAATACCTGTCTATTTCCTGTATCTGACTCTTCAAGTTTACCTTTAAACTTCGTACATACTTGATGCCCTACTATGAGAAAATTCTCTAAATACTACATCTATTAGCTTTTGAACGCCTCTAGTTTCGTAATTTTTCATCATATATACATCTCTAATTAATTCATTGAACCCTAACTGCGCCTGTTTAGGTCAGCAAAAGGTAATTTGATCAATGCATGTCTAAACCTTGTCTATTTTCAAATTAATCATGCATGTTGATAGATATACATGTCTACTTTCGTTTAAAACTGTTTCGTACTTTTTGGATTACCGTAATATTATATATATTTAGAATGTCTATGTATCACAGAGGGCTCGCCCTGGGAAAAAAGGAAAAAGAGCAAACCCACCTGTTATCGCGACGGCGCGATCCGCCGCGTTAACAGTGGGGTCGCGCCGGCCATTGACGTCGTGTCAAGAACGCGGCGGCACGAGCCGCCGTGATTCACTCCAGACCAGGCCAGACCGGCTAGGCCTCGTGTCGCGCCCGACCGCCCTGTCGCGACTTAAATCGCGACGGGTAGGTCCGCCGCATTTTCAAGAAATCGGCCAAAATGAAAATTGTGCATATGCCTTGTTGTTTAAGTTATATATCCTTTAATTAGCCATGATTAACTCATGTTCTAGTTAATTCGACTTGGTAAATTAATAAATGGCATTAATGATATAAATCTAATTATTTAAAATGACATTTGCACGACTGTCATATCCTCAAGATTTCTTTACACTTACACACACACAACATTATTAAATGCCATTTGACCCGTTAAATTATGCAATAATGTATTCGGTAAATTATCGAAATAAATGACTAAATTACCCTATTTTGTTAAATACAATTGTTTCTGTTTTTACTCGCGCATTTTATCTACCGTTACCGTTTTCCCTCGGCCTTCGAGCACTCGAGGCACAACGGACCCGTTTTCTACACACTTTTCCCTTGACTTGGACCACCTCTCCACCGAGAATACTCTCGATTGGACCAGAGACTCCTTGTCAAGACCTCCGTAAGTCTTCTTGGCTTGGCGCACGTCCTTAGTCAATGAGCTGTTGTACCCCAAAACCCGTTACACTCTTAGGGATCAGTACGATCCAAACCTTAGTGTATTCCTTCTTATCTTGGGTTCACGCCGGACCACCTGACCCTGTACATAGCACGACTAAGGGGCGTATGTGACTTCTACCAGACTGCCGGTACTCACCTAGTACTGTGCAACCGTTACTATCATGTGTTTATCGTCGTTTTAACGAAATTGTCCCTATCTCATCTATTATCTATATCTTCTTATCTGTTCACGTTCTCTCTACACTCTCATCTATCTCGTCTAGTACTCTCTTATCTATTCTTGGTACTCTATTGGCCATTCGTGTGATTGTCTAAGATAAAGAAATGACTAATGCCAGCGCAATAGGGCCCGATCAGGTCCTGGGAGGAGCGCCCGAAAAGTGCCAGTGCCATGGGAGTTAAAATGATCAAGGATGTGTTACGGCATGCATCCAGCGCCAGTTTACTATCTAGATTAATCTATGACAATCAAAGTGCTATCTCTACAAGTGCATGTGTGCTCGTTACTAGTGCAGCGTTGTGCAATTTTCATGTTATATCGTTACATGGCCATTCTATTGTCGTTCTCGTTGTACTATTTCAGTGCTAGTTGTAATTGTTCTCTCATTATCGTGACATGCTCTACATGACTTTAATCTCTAGTTAACCTGCCTTTAAAAACATTAACTATTTAAAGCATGCGTGTTCATGAGATATTAAGTCCTACTGGGCGTTATTCGCTCATCCTGCGTATTTATTTAATGTGTTTCAGGTGAGTCAGATCATGACCACACTCACGAGGATGGGACCGATGAGGAGACTCAGGAGTGACCATTCAGCAACCATGTTGTCTACTAGTAGTCTGTTAGTATAGTTATGAGTTAGTGAGTCAATTAGTCATTTTGTAATAGTTTGATTTTGAATATAAGTACTATAGGCCCTAGTTTTGGCTCTGATACGTTGATGTATTAATCAGTTTATGAAGATGATGAGTTATTAGTGAATGAAATGGAGATTGTTGAATTATTAATGAAATGGAGTTTATTTGGTTTATTCCATTGTGCAATGGTTTGCATTTATTTCTCGCTCTGTACTATTTAATAACTGTAATCTCACTCCGATATTCCGCATCGGGGCATTACATACTATGTAAACACCAAACAGATTATGTACATAACATAATAACTACGTAAAACATGCCCATCTCGTGAGCTATACGCTCCATGAGCGTGACAAATGCACTGGCTCCACCTGTCATTGCCATGCACAACAAATACCGATGGTTGAATAACCCAAACAATTAAAACATGTATAAACAGGCCTCTCAGACCTGTTAACGCGACAGGGTCCGACGTCGCTATCAGATCGCGACGCCCCGACATGTCGCCATAGAAAACCACAACGGGACGAGTAATACTGTCGAACCTTGTCGCGACAGAACCCTGGTCCATCCAGTTGCGACCCTTTAATGTGTCGCCTTCCAAATCGGAACGCGACGTATCGGGCTGTCGCGTTAAGAACGAGACGCCCAGGGTCGTCGCCTTACCAGGCGCAAACCCTAATTGGGAGGAACTCCACAGATTACCACTCCAGACCATTCAAACCACGATTAATTCTCATTTTCATGCTTTAATGGATACCCTAGCATGGTATCTACTGTTTCCAAAGCAATAAACGAACAACAAACAATCCACAACATAATTCAAGGTAGAACACCCTACCTTCGTGAAGAACGCGAAAACCGGAGATCCTCGGCATTTCCCCCTCTCCATGCGACATCCTCGCGGCGAGAACACGCCCCACACACCTCCAGAAGCTCGAACCGCCCGAAAAAACCCCGCAGCAGCCTCTCCCAGCCGAGCCGAGCTTCTGAAAGCTCTGTTCGGCTGGGGTTTCTTAAAAATGCACAGCGGTTGGGATCGCGACGTGCACCCCCGTCGCGACCTGATCGTGACCTAGGTGACTGTCGCCTTCCCAAGGCCGATGTCAATTGCCTGCCCGGCGAGCGACACGCGGCAGCAATGCAGACGACGTCCGCCAAACAGTGGTAACAGGAACGTGACCCCAAGGGCCGTCGCGTTCAGATCGCGACGCAAGCCTCTGTCGCGTTCACAGCCACAAGACCTGTGAGCACTTTGGGCCCAACGGCCGGCCCACCAAGCCTCACAACTCGCGCGAACACCTGAAACATGCACTAATAGGCCACACATTGGCCACCAAACCTGCTAAACTTGGATCCACGGGGATCCGAAAAACGCGCGACGTTACGGAAGAAGAGTCATGGCAAACCTTAAAGTCTCTCAAAGTCTATGACCGAATAAGTCAGACTAATCGTAGTCAGACTTAGAGTGCTAACGTGTGCCCTAGTTCGAATTGATCTCTACTTGGGCTGCCATTTCTCTTGGACTAACTTTTGTTAATTGTTGATGGTGCCCAGTGGCCTAGACCTAGTTGGGTTGAGACTTCAGGCCATCGAATCCAGACAAAACATTGAGACAAATCATTACTAATTTCCACTTGCAAGCTGCTCAAGGTAGATATGAGGGTATGTGCATTTGGTGGAAGGCAGATATCAATATCACAAAGAGAAGTTCAATAACAAGAACGTTACATGAGGGATGAACTCATAAAGCAAAAGGGTTGCAGAAAGGACTACAACAAAGCAAACCACAAAATGAGATGACAAACTAACACTGCAAGGAGTAAAACAACTAAGGTGGCATTTGATGACACTTGATATTTAAACGTAAAATCTTATTTTCCATCTATCTCTAAATCTGAAATTTAAAAAGAACTTGATAGATATACGATATTCATTAAAAGGAGTTACTTAAACAATATTTGAATTGTGATACAGTTGATTAAACTATTACACTTTATTGAGTAGGTATTAGGTTCAAAACTCAGAATCAATTAAAAAAAAAATTTGGAATCGAGTCGTCGAAACCGGAATCCTGTCACCACCAATGGCCGACGAGTTGTTGGATTCTGGCGGCAACCACCGACACCAGCACCAGTTGCTGATTCCAATGACCAACGTTGCCGAATTTCGACGATCGTCGGGGCGGCAGTCGGATTCTGATGATCGTCGGCGTCGGCGGCCAAATTCTGGCAGTTGCCTGACAGTCGAATTCTCACAGTGGAGCGGCCAATGATGGTCTTAAAACAAGTGATTCTTCTTGACTTAAAATTTTTCAGAGATCGGCAATATATCAACTCATTTTGTTGACATTACATTGTAGGGGATTTTACGTTTTGTTGAACAATGTTTTTTTTATTATGATAGAATTGTCTTTTATTATGACGTGATATGAATATTTTTATGCAATGGTTGGAATCATAATTCAATTTATTTTTTTATGGTTTGGACAGTGTCACGACATTCTAGATAGTCACTCCCTACGGCAGTCCATCCACATCCTCATGGAACAACACTGATTGCATTGCTGCAACCTGCCTCGGAAACTTATGGTCTCTTCGATGACATAATCTTCTCTCTAAAGGTTAAACGTATATAACGGTCCTCGCGAACATGTTGTTGAGTTCTTTGAGTCACTGGGCTTCAAATGTCCAGAGAGAAAAGGTATTGCAGACTTCCTTCAGGAAGTAAGTAAAATATTATAGTTTCCTTTTTAGTTTTCTTGATACTCTGAATAAGGGGAAAATAAAATTATTTGTAGATAACATCTAGAAAAGATCAGCAACAATACTGGGTGCATCAAGATGACATACCGTTTCATTTCTGTCAAAGATTTTGCATATTTGTTTCAATCATTTCATGTAGGTCGTCAATTGCAGCATGAACTTGGCACACCATTCAACAAAGACAAGGGTCACCCAGATGCATTATCACTTCAAGTTATGCTTGAACATGTACCCTTTGCATGCTTGCAGCAGAACATTGGGCTGTTTTATTCACTTGAAATGACGTTGAATTTTTAGAGGAATTGAAATCTCATGTTTGGTTGCTTGATAAAAGGATTATGTATTAGAGCTAATCACTACTTTGAGAATCTTAAATGGTATTTGATGATGTTGATAATTCCTTTTTTTCCCCATAATGTAGGCCTGGGAAGGTCGAGCATATGAATATGTAACCTGATGGGCATGGGGTTCCATTGATGGGCTAAATTTGATTTTAACTTGGTAAAGTTCCATGAGCATTCTCTCTAAGAAGTTACCAGTAACCTTTATCATTCTATATTATTCACTATTTTCATGTCAAGGGCCTTATTATGGACAAAGAGAGAGGTATCTCGTTGAGGCTGATTACACCGTAGTATGGTTTGTGAACATCGAATAACAATGTCGGTAACACAAATATTTGATCGAAATACTTTTATGCGGAAGAGAAGATGATGAGCAACATGTCAAGGATTGTGAGCAATCAGTCTAGTTACACTGCCAACTTGATCAAATGATTGATCTCCAGTATTTGCAACTCATTTTGATAATATGGAAGGGATAGATTAGCAATATATCAAGTCATTTTTGTTGGCAGTATATGAACTTGACCAAATGATTGATGAACAATATTTTTTGTACATACGACAAAAATTGTACTCTTATTATGACATGATGTGAATTTTTCTTTTGCAATGGATCGAATCATGATTATCATGTATTTTCTTTTCTCGTGTGGTTGATAAGTGATGCATGTATAGGTGGATCAATGATGGATGTATGATGTATATAATGCAGGCGAATCACATAAAATTATGTATTATCTACAAATATATTTTGTGAGACAGATGAATTGATAGCAAAAGATAATAGATTTATCATTATAGCTATGAATATGTATAGATATTGTTATTGCAATAAAAAATTGCTACAGTTAAATTCTTACTATTTACAGTTCAAAAGTGTAACAATTGTAAATCAAAAAAGAATAATAATTAAGTAAGAATAATACGTCAATAGTTAAATTCTTACGATTATATTTGTAAGTGTTGTTATATGTTTATACTTACAATTTATATTACATTTACTTACGGTTATTTTGTGTAAGTATAAAAACGTTTACACTTACGTTTACAATCGATGGTAACACTTATATTAACAAAACCGTAGTTAGATCTATAGCACGGTTGCTACGCTATCGATTTATGTCGTAAGTAGTTCCGTAAGTATAAACCCTTACTTACGGTTTTCCATATAACACTTATGATTTTCTGCCGTAAGTACAGTCCAAATTGTTGTAGTGTTAAGTGATTAATTTAGATATTATTTTAGATATTTTATCAAACAATATGAAATCTTAAAAACTAAGTATTTCAGATTTTAGATGTTCGTTAAGTGTTATCGACCCTAAAAAACTCACAAGAACAAAGAGCACTTCTAGAGCAACAAAATTCAACAAAGTTTCATATGAGAGAAAGATTAGACTGGGTGCTTATTGATGGTGAATGGAGACAAGCATCCCCATGCTTCATTGCACCATCTCTCTCGAACTGCTATTGATTATAATCCCATTTTGATGAACACATTAGGATTTTGAAGATATAAAAGAAACATATTTAAGACGGAAGCTACTAGGTTTGAGAAGCCCACACTTGAAAAATTTGTTGGCATAGTGCTATTTTGTCGTCAGTTTTTAGCCGCTGATATAATTTTTTTTGTCAATGAATAAAAGTTATTGACAAATATTATTTTTGTAGACGATTTTGTTCTTCTATTAACATATGATAAGTCGACGACTAATATGTCGACGGCTTTGTCAACGACTCCTGATCACCAATGTTAGTTTTTGTCAACGATTTTTTATATTATTCATCGGCTAGAAGCCACTGACAATTTGCTCTTTCCTTGTAGTGTGGGAATCACTAGAGCAAAGCTTACGAGAGTAATGTGAGAATGTTGTAAAAGAAGATTATAAAAAATGGAGGGAATAAGGTACTTAATATTTTTCAGATTAATTAAATAATTTTCAGATTTAAGTGATTAATTTAAATATTATTTCAGATATTTTATATGAAATTTAAAAATTAAGTATCTTACACTTTAGATGTTAATTAAGTGTTATCAAACGAGGTCTTACTGTGATACTCTGAGAAAATGATGCAGTTAAATTTGTTCAGCATTTCTTTTTGCATGTAAAACTCCTTCATGATTCGAATCACACTTGGATTACCCTCATCCCTAAAAAGACTAATGTTCCAAAGTTGGTAATGGTGGGTGACCAAGAATGGTTATAATGTTAATATTTGGACTTAATAATTGGGTCCTAAATAGGCAATGATCTCTATCACCAAGGATGGAGTTCTCTCATATTCTTTCTAGTAGGGTAGCTGACTTGATTTCACAGGGCAAATGGAATAAGAGGCTCATAGATGATACTTTGACAAGGAAACTGTAGCTGGGATCCAGAGGATCAGACTCCCTTAACTTAATTTCAATAATTATGATGAGTTTGTATGAACTAAAAATGTAGGATGGTGTTGGTCGTGAAAAAGATAAATAAATACAAATAATAAAAGCTCTGGATTTTGGTGTATGGACGATGACGAATATATCGTGGTCGGTATCTTCCCTCGCGGGAGAGATATGCGGCGTATTGCTGGTGTGTGTATACACATGTGTATATTATTGCGGGCGTGCCAATTTGTAAAAACATATCATTATGAAATTCACTTAATGCTGATATTTATTCGTCCATTGATTGGACAATATTTATTCTGCGCAATTTCATCGATTGGGGTATCGTGTGCTGGACCATTTTCTACTGGCCGCAATCAACGTTTATTTACATCGAACATAACTCGAACATCTTTGATACTAAGTCGTTTCATCCTCGTTTTCATCATACACAACTTGACAGCACATTGACCTAGGAACAAAAGGTATTTTTGCGACATTCGCCCCACATGTGATTTGTTTTTAATATTTCCCTTAATCCAAATTTGGCTCGGTAAAAGGAGTACAAGTATAACATTTACACCTTAGACCCCTTTCTCAATGCAAAGGTAATTTTCCAATATTTTGGTATAATTACATTTACAACAGTACATGACAGAAACATTTCATGAGAATATTTATTTTCTCACTATACATGATTTTTTCTAAGACATAGGTCACTTGACACTTTGGGGTTTATATATCACACCTTACCCCAAGTTTATAATTTATAAACAAAGGACTTTCTTATAAAAGTGCCCGGGTTGAAGCCTCGACACGGCACTGTCTTCTTCACCTGGAACAGTCTTTTGCAGTGGGTCTTCAAGGCTAAACTTGATGAACTTGAGAAGCTTGAAGAATTTGGAGACATTGAACAATTGGAGACCGACCAACCCCTTTTGCAAGACGAAACTCTTGAGAGCCAATGGGTGGAAGCCAAGTGAGAAGAAGCACAAGATCTCCCCCCAATCGATGCCTTCCAAATGGAAGGACAGGGGGGGGCAACCTCCGGCACCCCTCCGGTTTGAAAGGGGGGGCAACTGGAGCCCCCACCTCCGGTTGGGGGAGCAATCGGAGGTGGGGTACCTCCGGTGGGGTCCAACCGGAGGTGGGGGGGGGGTGCCACCCCCAAAATTGCCCAATTTCCATCCTTGCTATTGGAGAACGGCAATTTTGTAATTTTTAAATTTTTGGGGGGTATTTTTGCAAAGGAAAAAAATTTAGAGGTATTTTTTGTAAAAAGTGAATTTTCAAGGGTTTTTGTGTAATTTGATGGACGTGGTGGATTTTGAAGAATTGTTTGGTTGGATTTGAAGATTTGGAGGGGGATTTTAGATTTTGTGGAGTTAGGGTTGATGTGGGGCAATTTTGGATTTATTCAAGGGTTTTTATGGGTTTTTGTGGTATTTTGGGACTTTGGGATTTCAGATTTAAGAGGGTTGGAATTTATGGGGTTTGACCTTTTTAAGGTTTTTTGGCTACTTTCTGATTTTTGGAGTTTGTGGGTTTTGGGGTTGGTAGGGTTAGTTTCCTTTGCCCCACATGAACATGGTTTAGTACCGTCTGCCTATGGAGAATGGGCTTTCATGGCAAAAAATAAATATAGTGTTAATTTTCACAGATAAATAAGATGGTAACCCCAATGCTAAGTCAGCTATTGTTTCTTTTAGATGGGTTGGACAGACCATCACATCTAGAATCTCTGATCAAGCGCATCTAGAAAGGCTTGACTAATGCCTTATCCACTTCTACCAGATTAGCCATCATCTCACCATCAATTAACAAGGTTTGCCAAATGTGTGGCAGTGATGAGGATCAATGGAGCATATATTGTTTCCAATGTGACATTGGCTACAGCAGTGTGGTTTGCTACTAGTACTCATCTGAGAATGGACTCTAAGATTGGATCATTGGAGAGCAAGATATTGGAATGGATTGACCCACCTTTTTCACAAAACAAGGAAGGATAACAGCCTCCTGATGTATGCCTTTGCAATCTTATGGAATCTTTGGAAAAGTTAGATGCCTGATTGTTTTTGAACAAAGAAAATTGACCACTCAATATGTTTGGCAAAGAGCTCATTCTGACTTAGCAGTGTGGAGTGAGAAGTAGTAGTTGGTAGACCCTACTTCTCCCCAATGCAGGACAAGGACCTGGTTTTTCTTCTCCAGTGCAGGATAAGGATTTGTTTTCTTCTAGGTTTACTCTTCTGATTGCAGTCAGTGGGATCTGATCCACCTTGATTCTACCAGAACATGTACTAAATGTAAGTCCTCTGCTCTGTCTGCTTAGTCACCTGTTGAAGCTGAAGCTCTGCTGTTTAGGAAGATATCTGTTGTTTGGTGGATCAAAGCATGCAAACAACTATTTCTTCAGATGCCCTTATTGTTGTGAGTGCAATTAATGATAATAGCATAAGCTTGTGGATTTGCTCTTCCATCATAAGATGCTTGTAGATAGGACATTGAAACCCCCCTACCCTAAAAAAAATAAAATAAAAAAATAAAAGAAAAATCGTGATTGTCATCAAAGTAATTGCAGAAGAATAAGATGAAGAACTAAAAGCTAATTACTCTAGAAACTGGAAGATATGACAGAAGGCTAACCAGGATTGAGAATGTGTCCATGTAGGTGGACAAGTTCAAAATGTGACAATGTTGGTGGACATGTTCAGAACGCAATAAATTTTTTTTTTTTTTGTATGCTAGACCAGCTGATCTAGTATTTAAACCTATATAGAGAGGTCCTGGGTTCAGTATTCAGGACCGGCACTTAAATCATGAAAAAGTATCTTGTAAATCCTCTAAATTTGGTATTGAACCTCCAATCTCTTAGTGTACGATGAAGAAGCGTCCAACAACTAGATCACTCCTAATGTACAGAATGCATCAATCTTAGTTGACGTGTTCGATTTATGTCTTCTGGAACAAATTAGGAGATGGTGCATTCTTTCTTCCTCGCTCTTTGGTCAACCAAAGAGCAAAGTCCACATACTATTTCTACCTTAATTTCTTGCCATGAAGATCAAAATAAGTGAGAAATGCATCAGAAGATGTGTTGTTAGTTTTCTGTTTTGAATTCAAACATTTTGTTTGTTTGGTTGTGTGTGTGTAATGTTTTGTCCCATATTGGATATCTAAGGAAGTTTGAAGGCCTTAAATATGAGGTCTTTTTTTACATGCTTAGATATGTTAGAGAATTTACCCGCACGCGCGGGCCGAGCCCAAACCAGGTGGTTCCGAGGGGCCCGAGCCGGCCCTTTAACCGAGCACGACGCACACGATTATCGCGCGCAAGAGGGGGGGGGGGGTGCAAATCTCTAGCCCGTGGGCCTCGCGCTGGCAGGCCCGGCTTGATTTTGCCACTTGCATTTTTACCTTTTGTTTCTCTTTTTGCTGTTTCGTTTCCTAGGATTTTGTTGGAACCGAACCGGCGTGAGGTTCTTTACGGTTTTGGGGAAAACGAAGGCGCCGCTTCGTTCTCTCTCTCTCTCACGTCTTCCTGCTCTGTGCAAACTCAAGGCGTCGCGTTGCTGTCTCTGTACGCGCCTGCTGCTGTGCGCTGCGTTTTCTCCTATTTTTTGCTGCTCGAGGCGGTGCTGTGCCTTTCTTGTTCGTAAGGGCGGCGTAAGGGCGCCTGCTTTCGTGTGTGCGCACTGTTGTTCTGCCGTACGTGCTACTGCCTGCTGCTCCCTGAACGCTGCTTCGTCCCGCTCTAATCCGCTGCGCATCGTGCATGTCCTGTGGCTTTTTCTGAGGCGATCTGAGGTTGATTCCATGGGCGACGTTTGTGTTGGAGTGCACTACGAACGCCGCGAGCGGTTGTCGGATCTTAGGAGGACTTTGCCAGTGAGCCTCTGCACCGTAGGGCGGCAATATATTCTCTAAAGACAGTCGGCATGTCGATGCTTCAACCAGATAAATATTTCTGATCTCTGTGAACGTATCATCTGTCTATTACATAAATCTCTGCTTCAGTTTTCTTACAATTTTAGAGAATATATTGCATCAATAGACATGATGAATGTTAAGGCATCAGGGTCTGATGAGGTTAGTGCCAAGCCCGAGAGGTTTTCCGGGTAGAACTTCAGACGTTGGCAACAACAGATGAAATTTTGGCTTACTACGCTAGGACTGTTCTCCATTATAGAATCAGATCCTCCTTCGATTGATGAAGAGGAACCTGCCTGTAGTGCTGCCATAGAGAGTTTTAAACAGAAGGATTATCTCTACCATGGGAGAATCATGTCTGCCCTCTCCGATGCACTATTTGATGTGTACTGCTCCACAACTTCAGCCAAAGAGTTATGAAAATCTTTGGATAAAAAATACAACTCTGAGGATTCTGGTTTAGAGAAGTACACTGTGGGGAAGTTCCTGAACTTTAAGATGGTTGAGGGAAAATCTGTGGTTGAGCAGACTCATGAATTCTAGATTCTAATTCATGGTCTTGCTGAGGGAGATATGTCATTGCCCGAGAAACTTCAGGTCTTGTCTATCATCGAGAAGTTGCCTCCGAGTTGGGAAGATTTTGGCATGACATTGAAACATAGGAGAGGTAAAATCTCTCTATAAGATTTGATGATTGCCCTAAATATCGAGGAAGAACATCAGAAGCAACAAAAGGATGATGATAAGGGATGCCTGGGATTTTACTCCAAAGGCGAATGTGGTGGTAACCTCTTCAGACAAGAAGAAAAAGTTCAAAAATCAAAAAATGAAGAACAAAATGAAACCCAAACCGAAGATTCAAAAGAATGATGGAACTAAGCCGTGTTGGGCTTGTGGACAAGTTGGACATTTTGCCAAGTTCTGTCCTGAGCGAAAGGACAAGAAGAAGAACCAAGGCAATGTGCCCAACACCAAGGCACAAGTCAATGTTGTGACTGCTAGTGCTGGCACTAGCGATGGGTTTGTTTCCTTTAACCCCGAACTAAATTTGATTTATCAACCCAATGAATGGTTAGTTGATACAGGTGCTAATGTGCATTGTTGTGTGATCGCTCTGCCTTCCTTACTTATCAGGTAATTGAAGGTGCTTCGTGACCATGGAGAACCATTCTGTAGCCAGGGTGTTTGGGATGGGACGTGTTGACCTGAGGTTTACCTCAGGAAAGGTCCTATCACTACATGAGGTGCATCATGTTCCAGCGGTCCGACGGAATTTGATTAGCAGTTCTAAGTTATTTCGTGCTGGTTATGAGTTGATATTTAAATGTAATAAAATAGTACCGTTACATTTAGGAACCTTTATTAGAAAGGGTTATCTTCATGAAGGTTTATTTAAACCAAATGCCGAATGTGTTTCTTTAAATAAATCTAGTGATATTTTGATGATGTGGTTGCTCTTATAATGTTGAATCTTATGATGTGTGGCAAGATAGATTAGGACATGTTAATTTTAATACTATGAAAAGGATGATGAATCTTGACATGATTCCTAAGCATGCTATAAATGCTAAGAAAAAATGTGAAATTTGTGTGCAATATAACAGCCTCGTAAACCTTTCAAATCAGTTGATAGAAATTCTGATATTTAGATTTGATTCATACTAATTGTTGTGAGTGTAATGGTGTGATAACGAGAGATCATAGAAGGTATTTCGTTGCTTTTATTGATGATTGCTCTCGTTATTGCTATGTTTATTTTCTGAAAACTAAGGATGAAGCTTTATATACATTTGTGGTGTTTAAATCTGAAGCTGAAAATCAAATAAATAAATCCATTAATAGGTTAAGGTCTGATAGGGGTGGAGAGTTTACCTCAAATTTGTTTCAAAAATTTTGTCAAGATTCTGGTATAATTCATGAGGTCACTGCTCCATATAGTCCTCAATCTAATGGTGTAGCAGAACGTAAGAACCGAACCCTTGAAGACATGATTAATTCCATGTTAGGCAGTTCTGGGTTACCTAACTTCATGTGGGGGGAAGCTCTATACACTGCATGTCATGTGTTAAATAGAGTACCAATGAAGTCAAGGGATAAAAGCCCATATGAGCTTTGGAAGGGTCGGAGGACAAGTTTGAAATACCTTAAAGTGTGGGGGTGCCTTGCAAAGGTACTAGTACCTGAACACAAAAGGAAAAAACTTGGTCCAAAGACTGGGATGGTATCTTCTTGGGTTATGCTCAGAATAGTTATGCATATAGGTTTCTGATTATTAAATCAGAAATTTCTAGAATAGATGCAAACACTATTGTAGAACTTCGTGATGCTACATTTTTTGAGGATATATTTCCTATGAAGACGAGAATACCTAAATCTATTTCTAGTATTTCTACTTCAACTAGAGATGAGTCTACTTCTGTAGAGGTCTCATTATCCTTGGTGGGTGCACCTTCTCAAGTCACTCTAGATTAGATGAATCTAGTGAGTGTACAGAATTGAGAAGGAGCAAGAGACAACGTGTGTCTAAGGATTTAGGCCAAGACTTTGTCACCTACAATATAGAAGGTGATCTTGTAACATATAGAGATGCTATAGCTTCTCCTGAAGCTAAGCACTGGAAAGAGGCCATTAAAAGTGAAGCGGACTCTATTATCTCTAATGCCACTTGGGAGTTGGTAGATTTGCCTCTTGGTTGTACCACCATAGGATGTAAGTGGGTGTTAAGAGAAATTAAAACATGATGGGTCAGTAGATAAGTTCAAAGCCCGCCTAGTTGCTAAGGGATTCAAACAGAAAGAAGGGATTGACTATTTTGACACTTATTCTTCTGTTACCAGAATTACTACAATCCAAGTGCTGATAGCACCGGCATCCATATATCATCTCGAGATCCATCAAATGGATGTCAAGACTGTATTTCTTAATGGAGATCTTAAAGAGGAGATATATATGGATCAGCCAGAGGGATATGTACTTTCTGGAAGCGAGAATTAAGTCTGTAAGTTAGTCAAGTCTCTTTATGGTTTGAAGCAAGCCCCAAAGCAGTGGCATGAAAAATTTGATAGAGCTATGCTATCTTTTGGCTTTGAAATTAATGACTCTGATAAATGTGTGTATGCTAAAATGAAAGGTGATGAATGTATTATTTTGTGTTTATATGTAGATGATATTCTGCGTTTTTAAACTAACCTTTCTATTATTAATGAGACAAGGCTCTCTTGAGTGGTAAGTTTGATATGAAGGATATGAGTTGTGCTGACATGATTTTGGGGCTAAAGTTGACTCGCTCAACTGATGGAATAGCAATTTCTCAGGCACACTATGTTGAGAAAGTGTTAGAGAAATATGACTATAGCCAAGTTAAATCTGTTGTCACACCCTATGATCCTTCAAAGACTCTCCACAAGAATAAGAGTGGCGTGGTTGTGTCTCAATTGCGTTATTCACAAATAATTGATAGTTTAATGTATTTAGCAAATTGTTCTAGACTTGATATTTCTTTTGTAGTAACAAATTAAGCAGGTTTACCAACTGTCCGGACATAACACATTGGGATGCATTAGATAGAGTACTCAAATACTTGAAAGGGACTATATCCTTGGGCTTGTGCTATGGGAGGTTTCCTGCAGTCCTGGAGGGATATAGTGATGCTAGTTGGATTGCTGACACTGCTGAGTGTAAAGGTGTTACTGGTTATGTTTTTACACTTGGAGGTGGTGCAGTTGCTTGGAGGTCTGTTAAACAGACGATTATATCTCGTTCTACATCTGAGGCAGAATTATGTGCTTTGGATACCATAGTAACTGAAGCTGATTGGCTAAAGGGTCTTCTTACTGAAATTCCCTTGATTATGAAGCCAATTCCTCCTATTTCAGTGAACTGTGATAATTAAACCACAATAGCTCAGATTAGAAGCTCCAAATATAACCAGAAACAGAAGAGACATGTACGAATAAGATTAAAATCTGTTCGTGAGCTAGTGTCTCAAGGAGTGGTGTCCTTGGACTTTGTAAGTTCAAAGGACAATGTTGCTGATCCACTCACTAAAGGACTTGATTCTGAGAAAATCAAAAGATCCAGTAAGGGAATGGGACTGAGGCCTATTCTGGTTTCATCTATAGCAGCAACCCAACCTATCTGATTGGAGATCCCAAGAAGTAGGTTCAATGTGGTTTAAACAAGCTATAAGGTGAACCATAAGCATAAATTAATTGAGATGTAATCTCATAGTTTCTTCCCTAGATAGATGCTTAACTGCTAGTAAGGTTGAGCTTAGGGCTCTTAATGAGTTCAAGGTCTTATTGACAGGATGCTTGCAGTACATCCTTGGAGAACTCACCTATGTAAGTGTAACTGTGTGGCCGCAGTGTGGGGGGTTTAGGCAACTCTCCTTAACACTTATGAAACAAGATTCGGTGGCATGGCCGTAATGCACCAACCCAGAAGGATTCAACCGTCGCCCATGATGAGTTGTTGCCAATTGACTTTCACATATAAAAGGTTTAAGTTCAAGACTTAGTTCACTTCAAACCTGTGTGAATAAAATTGGTGTACTTAGGTGAAGATTCAAACCGGAAGGTATCTCCACTAAAAGCTCGTTATAACAAGCCTCAAGACAGTTTTTGTTTCGTTCGAAATGATTTGAATTTGTGGGGGATTGTTAGTTTTCTGTTTTGAATTCAAACATTTCTCCTTGTTTGGTTGTGTGTGTGTGTGTAATGTTTTGTCCCATATTGAATATCTAAGAAAGTTTGAAGGTCTTAAATATAAGGTCCTTTTTTACATGCTTAGATATGTTAAGGGAACTTACACGCACGCGCGGGCCAAGCCCAAACCAGGTGGTTCCGGGGGGCCCGAGCCAAGAACCTTTAATCGGGCACGATGCACGTGATTATCGCGCGCAAAGGGGGGGGGGGGTGCAAATCCCCAGCCCGTGAGCCTCGCGCTGGCGGGCCTGGCTTAGTTTTGCCACTTGCGTTTTTACCTTTTGTTTCTCTTTTTGCTATTTCATTTCCTAGGATTTTGTTGGAACCGAACTGGCGTGAGGTTTTTTACGGTTTTGGGGAAAACGAAGGCGCCGCTTCGTTCTCTCTCTCTCTCTCGCGTCTTCCTGCCCTGTGCAAACTCAAGGCGTCGCGTTGCTGTCTCTGTACGCGCCTGCTGCTATGCGCTGCATTTTCTCCTATTTTTTGCTGCTCGAGGCGTGTGCTGTGCCTTTCTTGTTCGTAAGGGCGGCGTAAGGGCGCCTACTTTCGTGTGTGCGCACTGCTATTCTGCCATACGCGCTACTGCCCTGCTACTCCCCCAAACGCTGCTTCGTCCCGCTCTGTTTCGCTACGCATCGTGCATGTCTTGTGGCTTTTTCTGAGGCGATCTAAGGTTGATTCCGTGGGCGACGTTCATGTTGGAGTGCACTACGAACGCCGCGAGCGGTTGTCGGATCTTGGGAGGATTTTTTCAGCGAGCCTCTGCACCGTAGGGCGGCAATATATTCTCTAAAGACAGTCGGCACGCCGGCGCTTCAACCAGATAAACATTTCTGATCTCTGTAAACGTATCATCTGTCTATTGCATAAATCTCTGCTTCGGCTTTCTTACAGTGTTTGTATAGCATCCACCCATGAAAGAGGATAAAACATGAATAATATGCAGAAAACTTTTCAGAAAAGATTTTAAATCGCTGTTTAGGGAAAATATGGGTTTGTATTCATGCCAGGTGAGTTGCAAAGGGTGCAAGAGTGGAGAAATCTGGATATATGACCTATCTAATATGTAAGAAATTAAGGACATGTAGTATCAAGATAGATCGGGGATAGGGTAAAAATATTCTTAAAATTTTAGATATCTTCAAAATTTTAAAAATATTTTTACTCTATTTTCGATCTATCTTAATACCAAACATGTCTAAAAGAATAGAAGAGAGAAAAAAAACTTGAAAACTTTGCAAGCCCACAATCTAACCAAATGTAGTTCTAGGGAAAACTTGCACGATATCTGGGACTTTACGAACGCCCTTCTTGTATGCCGGTTATTTATGTTAAGCTGTGCGATCCTCCTATTTCTTATTGAAGTATCAAATCATTTACTTGTCCAAAAAAAATTGGAAGGGCAGGACTTTGATGTCTAATTTGTTTTATCATCTTAATTGACAATTCTTATATCATTTGCCTCTTTTAGAGAAATTATTGTTCCTAATGAGCTCCTCTTTATATTTGCTCAATCAATCTTTTGTTCTAATACACTTGAAAATTAAACCACAGCTAGAGATCATTAAGTGCATTGTATATTGCCCACTTTGACACAAGGATAGATTATCCCTGAGTAGTTTAACTAAGGATCATCTAATTCAAAAAGTAGTCTACCCTACTTTGATATTTGACATGTATTTCTATCTTCCCACCAATCAAAAGTAAAGTATCTCATTTATTATTTTTTTTAGTCAACTAAAAATTTTGACTCAATTTATCTTCTTTAAAAAATAAAAAATGAGATCATATTAAGATATATATAATAAAAATAATATTTAAAATTTAATAATATTTTATATATATTTTTTTTAAAAAAAATTACCTATCCTATCTCATTTCTTGAGGTGAGGCAAAGTTATTCAGGGGTAACTTAAGTTACCCAGAGTACCCCTAAATACCCTCACTCTCCTCCCCAAAATATGGGGATGAGTTTAGCCCTGGGTAAGGGTATTTACACAGAGGTACCGCCTCCCAAAGCAGTAAATGTAACATTGTTTTAGGTTTTTTAACTTGAAATTACAGGGTTTGGTAAGGAAGGAATTAGTTGCCAAAGGCAAAAGGTGGTGACCAACCTCACTAGTTATTTCTCCACGTCATATGATATGGGACAATGACCTGGTCCTAGAGGGGGGTAAAATCACATCATCATTAACTGCATAGCGACATAGCGTAACCTTGTCCGATGGAAAGTGAGGGTTTTTATTTTTTTATCTTTTGGAAAGGTGGGGCTAAGAACTCCAATATCTCATTCTAACCGAACAAAGTTACATGGAATATCATAGCAATCATATATATTAGAAATACACAAAGAGAACAAGAGGGTACAACCCGAACACATAAACTTGGACCATATCCACAACCTAAACGCCATAAGGGATAACATATACAAACACATAACTAGGAGCACCAGAGGATATTAATCCACAAGACATAGACCTCCACATTGATAGATAGGACATAGTGAGAGTTGGCAGAACTTGAATATGTTGAATGTGGACTGAGGCGTAGACTTTAATCTTTGGCAGTGGAGTGTTGTAATCCATATGTGCGTCAACGTTATGGTAACTCGGATAACGCATACTTCAAACATGCATGTAGGTGGACCTCAAATACACTAGCTAAACTAACAATTCCAAAAACCTAGCTTAGGAAAATTGAAAATTTTTTTAACTATTAACCACGTTATGGATTCAGAGGGAGGCGAATGAGTTCCAATCGAAAGATAAACGCTAAAACAATGACTAAACTAGTCATTTAAGCACAACGGAATAAGATGAAAATATGAAGCATAAGAAAATAAGCACATAAGAGATAAATAGATTTATCTTGATTCGAAGCTAAGCATCTCAGCCTCCTACGTCTACTTCCCAGGGATATAATACCCACTGAACTTCCTATTAGCAGTCCAAATGGGCAACCACTTGGTGTACATACTACACCTAAATCTTCCTCCCAAGAAGGGAACAACCTCGGACAATTAGCTAGTCCTCCTCTCAACAGAAAAAACAACTACTTGGTGCCACACACGTAGATCTTCTGCTAAGCAGAGGGCATACGGACACGTAGGCCCAACACTTTCGAAGAAGTATCACTAAATAAGTGTCTTCTTAAAGATTGATATGGCACATAGAAGCTCAACAACCTAGATCGACAAAGAGAAGGATAAGAAAATGGATGCCCGATGTCGATGAAAGCATTGCAGTAGCTTTTGCTGAGCAAAACTCTCCTTGATGAAAGCATAAGAACTACATGAGGAGAGGCTTGAGTGAAGACTTTTTTGTGAGAGTGTTGGCTCAATCTCCGCTCTTTTTTCGAAGGATGGCTCACAACAGGTGTATGATCTATTTTCTTTTTATTTGCTTTCTCTGATATACTCTTGCACTCCTCTTCTTGGTAGTACTTATAGATGCTTGCAAAAACTTAACCGTTGGGGTTTTGGAGTCAATCTATCTTTTGTCTATTAGACTTGCTTCATGTAGCTCCTCACGACTGTTGGATTTAATCATGCATTGTGTTGCATCGGTCTTTGAAGCTCTTAAATATCTGCTAAACCTTGATATCCAGACTTATAACTTGACTGGTCTTTCTTATTTATCCGACATGTATAGTCAAACCAAAAAGTATATCCTTTGACAACAGAGTTTCTTTTCTCGTTGCAGACTATTAGCATAATGTTATTTGAACTGTTAGGCTCACATAGAAAGATCTTACTTTACATAACACTGTAGCCAAATAGATGTGAACTTGCATACTACAACGTGCATGGGATCTTTTGTCCCTACACTGCCCGAGACAGTCATCTTTTCCTATGGTGCAATAAATACTGACTATATACTCAACAAACAGTTAGTTGAATAGATACATTATAGAGTATATGTTAGTCTAGATGATATGTGAAAGAGAAATGCTTTGTGCATGTTATGACAATGACCACTCCGACGACAGAGTGACGCACAAGGATCTTGATCCGTCCGATAAGAAGAGAGGAGAGGGAAGAAGGATCAATCACACAAGAATAACACAAGATTTACGTGTTCGGAGAGACAATATGTCTTCCTACATCCATGGGCGACGGCGACAGCGGAACTTCACTAGATGTGGAGAATAATACAAGAAGTACACACCCCAACCTAGAGGAACACATCCTCTTACAAAACTCACTCAAGCTCACACCCCAAGATTCTCTTAGATCCCTGACAGGTTATGTAACATTTCGGGTGTAATTGAAGTTCGGATCTGGTTGACGGCATAGGTGTTGTCGTCAATCAGGGGTTGGCGTCCAGGGGTAGGTCGTTGACCTAGGGGTTGGCGTCCAGCGTTGTAGACGTTTGTTGTCGGTTCAGGATTGTTCCTGCGATGAACTTGACGGCAATCGGTCTTGACGTCGACTCTTTGGCGGTTAAGTAGGCGGCGGGATGTTGACGTCTACTTGTTGCGCCTGTTGAAATAGGGCAGACCCGTGAGCAGCCATTTCCTTTCCTTTTCCTTCTCTTTTTTCCTTTTCGATCTTTGTCCGTTTTCACTCGTTCAGGTGGTTGACGAGAGCTCGTGGAAAGACCTTGGTGCGCGAGGCAGAGTTAGATCGGGCGGAAAACAGCGGATCGGGTGGCGATTTTCGCGAGGAAGCTTCTAAGGGTTCGGCGCGAATTGAGGTTTGGCAGGACTTCTTTCACGCTTCAGAGGTAGGGACTCGACCCCTTAGTGTTCTTGTAGTGTTAATTTCATGCTGTTGCGTGTGATTTGCGTGGAATCGTGCTTTGAGGAGGTTTTTCTTTTTACCGGGACTTTGAGTGGTTTTGGTCGATCCGTGCGATGGATCGTGGTTTCCGGTGTTGCTGTAGTGTAGTGTGATGTGGGGGAGAGTTTCTCCTTCATCATTTCGCTGGTCTGAGGGCTGATTGCTCTCTTTGGGATCGGCATGTGCTGTGTCAGCTGCTGGAAGCTGGAGAAGTCAACGTCAAGAGATGTTGACGTTGATCTCTTCAGGCGTGAGGTTGACGGTGTGATCTGTTGCCGTCAATCTCTTGGGGAGGATCTTGACGGCGTGGTTGTTGCCGTTAGGTTCTTCATGGTAGGAGATAAACGACAAGATCGTTTGTCGTCAAGTTTGGGTTAACGGCTAGAGTGTGACCGTCTATTCTTTTTAGACGTCCGTTGGGTTGCCGTTTACCTCTTGTTAGCGACAGTCAATGCTGTCGTCTACTTTACCCTTGACGTCAAGCTATGTGGCCGTTTACTTCCTGGTTAGCGACAGTCGATGCTGCCGTTTACCTTCAGGTGAGTTCCCAGCAAGCTGTGTTTTCCCTTTTTTTTTCCGTAGTTTGAGGTGTTGACATGCGGTGTCCGCCTGTTAGCACAATCTGCCAGGTGTAGAGAGTCTCTACCTGTGCTCGTGTTGGTTTGACTGTGTCGAGACGTGACATAGGGCTTTCCGTCGGTTGTACGGGAGTTTCAGGCGTTGAGTGTGTTCCGTTTGTTGTACGCGCGTTGCGTTACCCGTGCCCGTTTCTGTTGTGTTTCCTAGGCGTGGGTGCGACTCCGTCTAGATGACTAGCGTGTGGTTGTCCTCCGCTAGTGAGTCAGGACGCCGAGTGCGACTCTGTCCTGTGCGTACTCCTTGTGGTGGTTTTGAGCCGGTCTCCGTGGAGCCCCTTCTCTACCGCTAGGTCGGGCGTAGGGGGAAAAACCGGTCGTGGACCAGACGTGAGAGAGAGCGTCTGTAGTGTGCACACGTGACTAGGGTTGCGAGACTCTGTGGTTTCAGGACGCTGAACAGCAGACCCTGGTTGAGTCCTACTTTGTGAGTGTTGTGTGAGCTCTTGCGTGCGAGCTTGTGTGTGTGTTGTGCTTGTAATATTGTCGAGCCGACGAGGTTCCAGTTTCTCTTAGTGTGCTCCTGAGGGAGTTGTGCACTACGTACCGGTTCCTGAGTGTGTGTTGTCAGAGTGTGCGCGTTTACTTACAGTTGCTTTCTGTTTAGCACTGTTTAGTAGCTCTGTTCCGGTAGGGGTTAGTTGCCCTACTGGGTCTCTTTTTGTGAGACTCACTCCCTTCCCCTCAGGTGGTTCGTGGTCGACTTTCGAGGTTCCAGGAGCTGTGTCTCTCCGTGGTTGGTCTCGTCTTGCTGTTGTGAGTAGTACTTTACTCCTGTTCATACTGTACTCTTACTTTAATGTTGTCTCTGAGTTATGCCAGTTTGAAATGCTTTTAAATTGTGATGTGTACATTTGTTTATATGTTCTCCTCAGGCACTTCTTTTCTTACCCTTTCGAGTTTCGACTCGTGGGTTAGCGGGTCAGGATTCGGGTTACCGGTTGGTTACTGGTAATGCGGATCTTGGGTCGTTACAGTTGGTATCAGAGCAGGTCTGTGGAGACATATAAGGAAATGTTCTGTATAACTCAGAGTTGGTAGAGTACAGTAGCAGCAAGCGGTCTGGAGTTGTTTTGCATTTTGATTTTTGTGCATGTCCTGTGTAGATTTATTATGGCTCCAAGGCGGCGGCGTGAGTGGAGGGTGGTTGAGCAGACATCTCAGCAGGAGGCTGGAGATGCCCTGCCACCACCATTGGCTCAGCCTAGGCCTCAGGACACGCACGGTAGTGTAGTGCCACCGCTTCCCCCTCAGGCTACTCAGGGTTTTGATTGGACCCCGCAGTTGGTTGGAGAGTCGAGGCCGGAGCACTGGCAGGTGTTGCTATTGGCTCGTGTTCCTGATGCTGTTGCGGCATATTTGTATGCTGCAGCGGCGGAAGCTGACTTTTTGCAGACCCAAGTGCAGGTTGGAGCAGTGCAGGCTCAGCCAGGTCCGTCTCGACAAGTGCAGCAGCAGACTGGTTCGCAGCCAGATTCGAGGGTTCGGAGGAGGTTTTGTCGTTCCAGGAGATTGACTGAGCAGAGACAGCTGCCAGTTGAGAGCGTTCAGCAGCCTGGTGTGCAGCCCCTGCAGCAGAGTCAACGCCCTTTTAGTGGCCGGTGTTACCGGTGTGACCAGTTAGGCGACATGGCTCGGGACTGTCCCCAGTTGCGGCATGACCAGCAGTATTGAAGTCAGTTTTAACTTGAGTATAGTGGTATTGGTAGTTAGTGGGTTCAGGCAGGTCGTTGTGCAGTGTTGTGTTATGTACCTGGCCTGATTAGTGTCAGAGGTGGTTTGTTTTGTGGAAGGTACCGTGGTTGTCCTTGGTTGGTAGCCATATTTTTGTTAGGTCCCGGTACTTCCTGCTCTTTTGTTTTTGTGGAGGTATTAGTTTTGTGTCGGGTTGGTGGTTACCAAACCGGTTGCCTGAAATATATCTCTGAGTTTTTTAGCGAAAAATGGATATGTTTGGCTTGTATTGTCGTTTATGGTGCCACCTGTTGTAGGCAGACCTGTTCGTGCTATTTGTTGTTGTGAGGAATTTTAGGCTGCGAGCAGTGCGCTTAACGGTTGTTATTGTGACACGCCTCCTCACGACATTTCTAAGTGTGGTTCGTTGCCCGAGCTTACACGCGGTTGTGTCCTGGCTGTGCTTAGTCTCTGTAGGCATTGTTGGTCTGGCCTTGTGCGGATCCGTGTTTTGGTAATTTTTTCGTTTGGCGTTCTTTCGGAGTCCTTTCGATTCCGTAGTCCCCTCTAGGATGCCAATCTGTGGTGGCACTAGCGTGTGTAAGTTTTCCGACCTCGTGGTGTGTGTCCGGAGTTCGGAGTGGTTTTGGTCGTTGGCTCTCGACCTTGTAAAGGTCTGAGATGGCCATGTTTATGGTGAGACGTGGTACTCGTCTAGTTGCTGCGTGGCCTTGGCATGTATGCCAAGGGTGTTTCTCGCTTTATGTCTTAAGGTTTGGGGCCGGTATAGCCTGTAGTGCCCTTTTGACCTGTATTTTTGCGTGTGTGGCTTTTGGCAGATCTCTTATGGAGAGTCTTCCTATTAGCCTGTGGCGTTGAGTTCTTCGCCTCTGGGACACGTGTGCTAGCCTATGCCGTGTGGTCGTACCGTTGCCGTTGTGGAGTAGCTGCTTTGCTTTGTCTAGGTAGCCCTGTCGGTGGTACGCCAGGCTAATGTTGTGGCATATGTCTAAGTTTTCTTTTCTCTTCGGAGCGAGTGTGATCGGGGCTGGTACCCTGCGTCGGTACGAGTGCCTCTGAGGTCAATGTGTTGTTTTCGACCTCCGTGGTTGTTTCGGTCCCCTGTGGTTTGTCTTTTCTAGGGGTTAGCACATTAGTACCCGCACTAAGTTTTGTGTGCGCGTGTGGTTAATGTGTTACTAACTCCATGTCAGTTTCCATTTATGTGTGCCGTGGATGAGTCTAGAAGCCGCTGGCGGAGTCTCCTGTCGGTTCGTGTGTGTGACAATGAGACCTTGGGCTTGCTAGTGCTCGACCACGTGTTTTGTTCGTTGTGAGGTGACAAGTGTTGGTCATCCTTTTCACGATTTCCGCGGTTCTTTGTGTAAGTGCCGTGTGGTGCTGTGGAGCGAGTGGTTTTAGGGTTTTGTGGCTCCACGTGCTGGGTAGCCCTGTCGGATCACGATGACGGTCTGGGTGAGACCTAGTGGTGACAGTGGATATTGTTTAGTGTGTTGAGATTTTTGTTCTGCGTGTGTTGCCCGTGTCGGACCGCGAGGAAGGTCTCGGTGAGACACTAGTGGCGACAATGGACGTTGTTCCGTGTGTTGCGGACTGTTAGCGAGTGCGATGTTGCGTTGGTTTCGTCGCCCGCATGACTTTTTGGTTTAGCTGATGACCAGTGCTAGCTGTGGCTAGTAGCGTGAGGCTGCACCCCTGAGCGTCGTTTTTACTCTCAGGTGGTTGTTTTCTGTGTCTTAGTCAGCTTTTGCACCCTCTGTCGGTTTTGTTGACGACAGTGTGGGTTGCCGATTTGTGTTTCGTCAACGAGGTTTGTTGATGATTGCAGTTGTATTTTTCACTGCTAGCGTGTTTTTGCCTCGGTTGGCCAGTGCAGCGTGAGCAGAACTTCAGAGAGTTGAGGTGACTGTTTACCTGGTGCCAGTCCAAGTATTGTGAGTAATTCGAAGAGTTTCGAGTTTTGTGCAGATTCTTCCGGTGTTGGCTTGGGAGCTGTGCTAATGCGGTATGTCAGGTTGGTGCCTTGCGTGTCGCGTTAGTCAAGCCCACAGGGAGAGTTACCCGACCGACCGCTTGAGTGTGTTGCTGCGTGTTTGGCAGCTAGTGTGTCCGATAACGAGGACCTGTGTGGACAACCGTGTAGTTCTCCTCTGGCATGTGTGGAGGTGAACAAACGTGTTGTCACTAGACTATGGTTAGTCCAGTGGGCTGTGGAAGTGGTTTGGCTCCTTGGTCAGAGGTTTTGTTCCCTAGTGTTAAGTTTTGGCCATGGTGCGTTCCATGTGTCTTTGTCGTTGAGGTACTCTTCTTGCGGCGTTGTGTATTTCCCTTGCTTCTATGTGTTAATGATGCTCTGGTTGGCAGTTCTGGAGTGTTGCTGTTCTTTGCGGGTTACCGAGTTCTGAGTTGAAGAACAAGGTGATCTTGCTGTTTTGTGTTATTGGCAGCGATGCTCAGGTGGGTGCGTTGACCGTGAGCAGGATGCGCGTGTAGTTTTGTACCTCTGTGTTGCTGTCTCTTCCTCTTGTGTGGCTTGAATTTCGGGGGCGAAATTCTTTTAAGGGGGGAGGGCTGTAACATTTCGGGTGTAATTGAAGTTCGGATCTGGTTGACGGCATAGGTGTTGTCGTCAATCAGGGGTGGCGTCCAGGGGTAGGTCGTTGACCTAGGGGTTGGCGTCCAGCATTGTAGATGTGTTGTCGGTTCAGGATTGTTCCTGCGATGAACTTGACGGCAATCGGTCTTGACGTCGACTCTTTGGCGGTTCAGTAGGCGGCGAGGGATGTTGACGTCTACTTGTTGCGCCTGTTGAAATAGGGCAGACCCGTGAGCAGCCATTTCCTTTCCTTTTCCTTCTCTTTTTCTCCTTTTCGATCTTTGTCCGTTTTCACTCGTTCAGGTGGTTGACGGGAGCTCGTGGAAAGACCTTGTGCGCGAGGCAGAGTTAGATCGGGCGGAAAACAGCGGATCGGGTGGCGATTTTCGCGAGGAAGCTTCTAGGGTTCGGCGCGAATTGAGTTTGGCAGGACTTCTTTCACGCTTCAGAGGTAGGGACTCGACCCCTTAGTGTTCTTGTAGTGTTAATTTCATGCTGTTGCGTGTGATTTGCGTGGAATCGTGCTTTGAGGAGGTTTTTCTTTTTACCGGGACTTTGAGTGGTTTTGGTCGATCCGTGCGATGGATCGTGGTTTCGGTGTTGCTGTAGTGTAGTGTGATGTGGGGGAGAGTTTCTCCTTCATCATTTCGCTGGTCTGAGGGCTGGATTGCTCTCTTTGGGATCGGCATGTGGCTGTGTCAGCTGCTGGAAGCTGGAGAAGTCAACGTCAAGAGATGTTGACGTTGATCTCTTCAGGCGTGAGGTTGACGGTGTGATCCGTTGCCGTCAATCTCTTGGGGAGGATCTTGACGGCGTGGTTGTTGCCGTTAGGTTTTCTCATGGTAGGAGATAAACGACAAGATCGTTTGTCGTCAAGTTTGGGTTAACGGCTAGAGTGTGACCGTCTATTCTTTTTAGACGTCCGTTGGGTTGCCGTTTACCTCTTGTTAGCGACAGTCGATGTTGTCGTCTACTTTACCCTTGACGTCAAGCTATGTGGCCGTTTACTTCCTGGTTAGCGACAGTCGATGCTGCCGTTTACCTTCAGGTGAGTTCCCAGCAAGCTGTGTTTTCCCTTTTTTTCCGTAGTTTGAGGTGTTGACATGCGGTGTCCGCCTGTTAGCACAATCTGCCAGGTGTAGAGAGTGTCTCTACCTATGCTCGTGTTGGGTTTGACTGTGTCGAGATGTGACATAGGGCTTTCCGTCGGTTGTACGATGAGTTTCAGGCGTTGAGTGTGTTCCGTCTGTTGTACGCGCGTTGCGTTACCGCGTGCCCGTTTCTGTTGTGTTTCCTAGGCGTGGGTGCGACTCCGTCTAGATGACTAGCGGGGTGTGTCCTCCGCTAGTGAGCCAGGACGCCGAGTGCGACTCTGTCCTGTGCGTACTCCTTGTGGTGGTTTTGAGCTGGTCTCCGTGGAGCCCCTTCTCTACCGCTAGGTCGGGCGTAGGGGAAAACCGGTCGTGGACTAGACGTGAGAGAGAGCGTCTGTAGTGTGCACACGTGACTAGGGTTGCGAGACTCTGTGGTTTCAGGACGCTGAACAGCAGACCCTGGTTGAGTCCTACTTTGTGAGTGTTGTGTGAGCTCTTGCGTGCGAGCTTGTGGGTGTGTTTGTGCTTGTAATGTTGTCGAGCCGACGAGGTTCCAGTTTCTCTTATGTGGCTCCTGAGGGAGTTGTGCACTACGTACCGTTCCTGAGTGTGGTGTTGTCAGAGTGTGCGCGTTTACTTACAGTTGCTTTCTGTTTAGCACTGTTTAGTAGCTCTGTTCCGGTAGGGGTTAGTTGCCCTACTGGTCTCTTTTTGTGAGACTCACTCCCTTCCCCTCATGGTTTTCGTGGTCGACTTTCGAGGTTCCAGGAGCTGTGTCTCTCCGTGGTTGGTCTCGTCTTGCTGTTGTGAGTAGTACTTTACTCCTGTTCATACTGTACTCTTACTTTAATGGTGTTCTGAGTTATGCCAGTTGAAATGCTTTTAAATTGTGATGTGTACATTTGTTTATATGTTCTCCTCAGGCACTTCTTTTCTTACCCTTTCGAGTTTCGACTCGTGGGTTAGCGGTCAGGATTCGGGTTACCGTTGGTTACTGGTAATGCGGATCTTGGGTCGTTACAGTTTTGCTGGTGATCTGGATAAGAGGAGATCCCTGACATGTTATGTCTTTACTTTCTCAGGCTGTGCTATTAGTTGGAAGGCTGTTTTGCAGTCCACTGTGGCTTTGTCTACTACAGAGGCAGAGTATATGGCAGCGGTAGAGGGAGTTAAAGAGGCCTTGTGGCTGAGATCTGGGTCATGTGCAGGAGACGACTCCGGTGTACTGTGATAGTCATAGTGCCATACATCTGACGAAAAATCAGATGTACCATGAGAGGACTAAACATATTGATGTAAGGTATCACTTTGTTCGTGATGTTGGGTTGCAGGGTACTGTGACTGTTCAGAAGATTTCTACAGTGGAGAACCCAGCAGACATGTTGACGAAGCCTATTCCTTCAGAGAAGTTCAGGCAGTGCCTGAGCTTGGTCGCTTACAAAGCACGTGAGTAGCCCCGGCGGGGGCATTGGCGATTACGGCGATTTGGAGGTGCTTGACACTGGCACACAACAGTGCACGTTTGCACGGTCAAAAATGCTACGCTGGAATCACCGGGTCCCTGGTAATTGGTCCACGTGCAACACCCCCCCGTCAGTCGCCCTTACACCTCACCGCCTGCTACGCGGCTTTTCGAGGCGTTTCATCATGAAACCGCCACAGTCACGAAACCGCAATTATGTGAGATATTTTTTAAACCTAATTTTGCTCTTCCCGCCTTTTGTGCCAAATTGTCACTGAATTTTTAAGTCATTGTAAAGTGGAATATTTGTATTTGTCACTGTAATCTTTGTATTTGTCACTGAAAGAAATGTATTTGTCACTGGAATGAACCTATTTGTCACTACAATTTGTAAGTCTACGTAAACTGGAATCTTTGTATTTGTCACTGAAATTTTTCTATTTGTCACTGAAATGAATGTATTTGTCACTAGAATCTTTCTATTTGTCACTGGAATCTTTCTATTTGTCATTGAAATGAATGTATTTATCACTGGAATCTTTCTATTTGTCACTACAATTCGTAAGTCTATGTAAAGTAGAATCTTTCTATTTGTCACTGGAATCTTTCTATTTGTCACTACAATGAATGTATTTGTCACTAAAATCTTTCTATTTGTCACTACAATTTGTAAGTCTATATAAAGTGAAATCTTTCTTTTTGTCACTAGAATCTATCTATTTGTCACTGAAATTAATGTATTTTTCACTGGAATCTTTCTATTTGTCACGAGAATGAACCTATTTGTCACTACAATTCGTAAGTCTATGTAAACTGAAATCTTTGTATTTGTCACTGGAATCTTTCTATTTGTCACTGAAAGGAATGTATTTGTCACTGAAATCTTTCTATTTGTCACTACAATTCTTAAGTCTATGTAAAGTGGAATCTTTCTATTTGTCACTGGAATCTTTATATTTGTCACTACAGTGAATGTATTTGTCACTGAAATATTTCTATTTGTCACTATAATTCGTAAGTCTATGTAAGTGGAATCTTTCTATTTGTCACTGGAATTTTTCTATTGTCACTACATTCGTAAGTCTATGTAAAGTGAAATCTTTCTATTTGTCACCAGGAGTGACCTATTTGTCACTAGAATCAATCTATTTGTCACTGGAATCAATCTATTTGTCACTGAATCAACATATTTATCACCGGAATTAATTTATTTGTCATTCTAATTTGTGACTCCATGTGAATCACTTAAGACATGAAATCAACTATTTGTCACCAGAATCAACTTATTATCACTAGAAGAAATCTATTTGTCACTAGAATCAACATATTTGTTATCAGAAGAAATCTATTTGTCACCGAAGAAACCTACTTCGTGACTCCATGGGAAATTTTGATTTCCGGTCTAAAAAGTACATTTCGAATAAATTAAATATATCTATCACTGTGCTGGGCTGCTGACATGAGTACTTTCCACTGTTCTGTGTGGTTTTCATGATGGCGGGTCTCGGGAAGACGCATGCCCAAGCAGAGATGTGTGCTGGGCTGCTGACGTGAGCACTTTACATGCGGCTCAATCGAATGCTCCCCGGTGATTCCAGCGTGGCATTTTTGCACGTCCATACATGCACAAAGTATTTCTCTATGTGAAAGGTGTGTCCCATAGATGTGTCACTTTCAGAAAAAGATAATCAAAATATAATTTTTTATTTTAGTTCTTCTCTAGAGATAATTCAAATTTGCAACACATCCTGCTAAGAGAAGATTACCATATGCTTTAAATCATTCTTTGACGATGGATATGGAATGCAAACGAAAACCAATGTTTACCACTCTTGTTCCAAATAATGACTTAGTTGGTCCTCTCAGAAATTTGATCATATGTTTTTTTCTCAAATAGAAGACTTGGTCATTTCTTCACGAGGGAACAAGTATTTGATTCATTTCTTAAGACAAACTTGTCATTACTTGGCACAAGAGAAAACACAAAAATAATTGATTTATTCAAATAAGTTGATGGGGTCAAGTTTAGAAACACATATTCAATTGCTTGATGTGAGCTGTGCTTAGGGATTTTCAATGCTTCAATCATACACAAAAACTTAATCGATAATGGAATGAATGTAAGCTAAACATAATCAATTTTTCAGAAGACATAATCAATTCCTTTTAGTGTAGGTTGTGGTAAGAGAAGACCAATACTTCACTACCATACACTAAGGAAAATCTTGACATAAATCTTACATGAATCATAATCGATTATCAATGACACAATCGATATCTTCAGTAGGGTTTGATACTTAAAATTTTTTGAACACCTTACCTTATTAAGAAACAAATCAATTATCGTGGACAACAAATTGATTGATTTCAGTGTGAAGTTTTTCACCATACATGTAGCAAAATAATTGATTCCCAAACCATCACAAAACATATAATCGATTTGAGCTCATAGTGTCTAGTATGAGGACTTAGAATTTTCTCGATTTTTTGATAGTTGATTTCACAATCGATGCCATTGATTAGAGTTCTCAGAGAAATTTATCTTTTGCTCAATATGAGAAACTTAGTCGATTGGGGGCTTTGATAATGTGATAGAAGGTTTATCCCCCTTTTAGCACTAATTTTAACTCTATAGGTATTTTGAAAACTTATTTTGTTTAATTCTGAATGATAAAGATTATCCAAGATAAAAGAGTGATAAAGGGAGAGATAGATATCCCACCTATAGAGGGGGATAAAAGTTATCTTCGGATATAATTTATTAAATATTGATATAATTTTAAAAAATTATACACACTCTATAATTATAAAGTGGTGTCAAACTAGGCAATTTAAAGTGGTTATAATTATGCACACTCTATCACATCTACATGACATCACATTAAAAGTTATCCTCTTTCGTAATTATCTCTCATTAAACCACCTCAAAATAAAAAAAACCCTTAAACATAAATAGCCTATATGACTAACCTATCATCGATCCCCTTATACCGTTATCAAAGAGACCCTAAAATATTAATTCATACAAAATCATTCAATCAATAAGATATTGCATGATGATAACATATTTGTAAATATTAAAGACATGCTTGTTAATCATATAAAATAATATACATAATGTCATGTTGTGTGGTCTATAGCACAATTTCTAACAATCTTCCCCCAAGTCATTATTCAACGTTTGGAGTTTGTAGTGCAACCAACAACATCGACCACATACAACACTTTCGGAGATGTAACAATCCACCAAACATGCCATCAAGCAAGTGGACAAAAAGGGCAAACCTAAAATGAGCCTAAATATTAGGCCTCTAAGTCTAATTAGAAAGCCACTAGTGAAGAGAGCTAGAGAAGCTCCAAACTTGGGAAGATATTCTCTTCCTGAATAGAAAGGAAGATCTAGGAGGGAAGAAACAAGAGGCTAGAAATGGAGGGTTATGGTGAGGAGGGGAGAGAAAACGGGTTGGACATCAGATGGGATGTGGAAGATAGGGTGCTGAGATGAGCATACTGGGAAAGAGGGACCAGCAAGAGGGAGAGTGGGGTAGGAAACAAGTCAGATGAGTAAAGGTGTTCACGGTTGGTTTGAACATCTTTTTTGATAAAATCAAACTGAATCGAAATTAAGTCAAACCGAACCGGTTCGGTTTGAACCGAAATGAGAAAAAAAAGGAGAAAAGGTTTTAATGGGGGGGGGGGTGTGGACGTCTCCAACCACTGTGCTACTATTTTTTTGTAATATATATATTATTTATATTATATATACATATATTCGATTCATTTCGATTCCTCAGTCAAATTGAATTGAATTGTGATACCCTCTAAACCGAACCGAATCGAGTCGGTTTGGTTCGATTTTTTGATTTAGACCGATTTTTGAACACCCCTACATGTGAGAGCTATTGGGAAGATGGGGTGGGGCTGAGATGGGAGATGGGGTTCTGAGGGTGGGGGGATGGATGGGGATCAATGGATGACTCAGCAAGGGGGTGGGAGACTTGGTGCCAATTGGGAGGTGTTGGGGCAAAGCAAATGATATGGAGAAAAACTGTGTATCCACTATCCATCCCAAACACATGTAGATAGAGTACGCGTTGACGCAAAATCTCACTTACATATATTTGAGACGGACACTGATCGCTCGCCCCAGAGTGGGCTGTAAATTTTTCTCAAAGACAATGGGGGGCAGAAGACCCCTCCTGCTTGATCAATTCATTTCACCCCCTTATCTACTTTGTCGGATAGAATTTATAAAAAATCTTTCTTAATACTTATTAATTCGTGTCATCATGTGCTATAATAGGATGGAAACATGAGGATCTCCACGCAAAAATAATATGTCATGTATGCAATGTAGGAATCAAAAAGAGATATATAAAATTATTATTAATATATTGAAGGAATTATGTAACCTATGCATATATATCACTTGCATTATGTGCCTTTTTAACTACATATATATATATATAATTCTTTCGAATTGTATCTTTCATCCTCTTCATGTCACACGTGTTACATCCATTAAATTTAGGGATGCTTACAAGTTAAATATGTTTCTACAACCGATCCTAATCCTAATTCTAAATAACTCTATGTGATCTTCGTAATAAAACAACCGTTATAATCATTAAGTATATAAAACATACCCCCTTTGATAAAACAACTATTTAAAAAATATATATATATATCCATTAAAGTAAAGCCTTATGTGGATCGATTGGGCCCCACCATGCATGGGAGCATGAGCTCACAACATCTCAATAAATTAACACATCAGTGGTCAAGTTCAATTCGCGTGCATGAACCGAGTATTAGGAGATGGTGCTAAAGGTCAAATACTAATTAACAGCAGCAACAGCGTTGCAATAATACATGAAGTGTGGTTAAGTAATTTAAGATCTTTGTATATATTTTAGGCATTGTTTGATAATGTTTTTGAAATGTAGATTTTAATTATTTAATGATTGAAAATTATTTTTTCTCTCTCTAATTAGTAAACAAGTAAAATGGATTTTAAATTATATAAAAATAGATTTTAAGAGAGAGGAGAGAGATAGAGAGAAAAATGTAATGATAATGTATTAGATTTTAGACTTAAAAGTTGTGTAAGGAAGTTGCTTAGAAGATTTGAGATTTCAAAAAAAATAAAATCCCTAAAATATTACCAAACAATGCCTAAGTGATTATTGATCGCTTGTTGGGGTAGGCGTTGTTGGAGAGGAAGAAAACAATAGAGGACCTTTTCTGCGCATCGATGGATGACGGCTCCTTGAAGATGGTGGCAGCGACCAATAATCTTTGGTAATTGATGAGTCTCAATAGTCAGGCCAAAATTATATCGACATTGAGTCACTTCGACTCTATTTCGGTCGAAAGACAACATCAGTTTGGAGGAAGGGTGGCTCAAGTTGATATTATCTCCAACTCGGATCTATGCTAATGCCAGGGTCCAAAGTTCATCTCCACCTGATCTAAGATTTCGACAACAAGTTCTTAATCCCATCATAACTTTGTCTCCGCCACGAAAAGCTAGTAAAGGACACTCGTCGACTCCTCCTAAGAGTTTCACTTAAGAGGTTGTTTAACCAAAGACTTCTCAAAATCTATCTACATATAAAGAGTCCCAATTAATTTTCAACTCTCAACTTTTAAAAGCAAACCTTCAAGTACAGGTAAAAGGAGTCCAAATTTTAGATATTAGCATACAAGCTCGGTCAGACCTGCTCCCCAACTATTTTTCTCTCTCTTCATTGAATACTCTCGTTCTCTTTGTTCCCCTCCTTAAATGGATGTCTATCTTGAGAGTCAGAGAGTTGATTTTAGAATCCTTTCTTAGACTTAATTTTCTACAGGTGGGATCAATGTTAATACCAACATCGGTGACTTTAGCTTCCCTCTCTATCAACAAATTCGAGCTCTTCATCTCGAGTATCCAGAATCGGTCTACAATAATCTTTACGGGTTCGAAACCGACTTCATCAATAACAATCTAGCGAGGGCGATTGTTGTTGTCTCTTTATATTAAGAGAAAAATGTAATGCAAGACAAATCTTGTAACTATGATGATGTGGACAATAGGATTTCTTTTTTACAATCCAAGTCATCTTATAAAATTGGTCTTACACTAAATATTTCTTTTGTTAAAGGAAGCGAAGGAGTGGAGGGGAATGTGACCAGACACATAAGGAGAGTAAGAGTGGAGCTGATTGAATACTATAAGATCTTCTTATCTTTGAAAACTAAATAAAGTAATTAGAATGTAGACAAATTACAAGGATCCTATTCATAAAAATCCTCAAATTGAATATATTATCCAACAGTTCATTTACAACGGAAGATTATGGCATTGGGGAAAATTAATTACAACCTTAAACAACTTTACTTGGCATGTGGCAAACCCTGCCTCATGGAAACCATGGGCTTGATGTGGGACAATTTTATAAGTTTTGGCCACCCAACCAACCCCTCTATCACCTATCACACCATGTGCACTATCACATGCATTCACATAAATGTGACCTCCACAATGCGCAATAACTTCCCTTAGAAGTAAGTTCTTTTTGTTGGCAATAGAATTGCATGTTCCTAAAATAACTTAGAAATAAGTTTTTGCAAACAAGTATTGTTTTAGAATTAGGAACAAGTCGATACCTATGCCAATATGCTAGTTGCAAGATTTTGCTAAGAAGTATGGTATTGTGTAGTGGGCACAGTAAAGAATTAAGATACATGTGACATTTGATTCACATATAAAGAGCATAAAAATGTAAATTTAAGATGGGGTTGGCAATAGAATTGGCAATAGAATTGCATGTTCCTAAAATAACTTAGAAATAAGTTTTTGCAAACAAGTATTGTTTTAGAATTAGGAACAAGTCGATACCTATGCCAATATGCTAGTTGCAAGATTTTGCTAAGAAGTATGGTATTGTGTAGTGGGCACAGTAAAGAATTAAGATACATGTGACATTTGATTCACATATAAAGAGCATAAAAATGTAAATTTAAGATGGGCCGGGTTTGTTTTGTGTGTGTAGTTTTCATTTTAAAGAGAGTACATAAACAAGCTCTTATTTCAATTTTATTATTCTCTCCGAACTTTCTGAACCGTAATTCATTTAGGTTAGGAGCACTTAAATCTTATTTTGCATCTATTATCTAAATATGAAACTTATAATGTACTTAATATATGTAAGATTTCATTAAGAATTGTTTGATAATTAACTTAAACAACATCTAAATTAATATCTTATTTGATAAAAAATAATATATTTAAATATCTTAATATATGAAAAGATGGTCGATGATTCGAATCTGACTGTTGATCATCAGAATTCGGTGACTGGAGAATTTACGGTTGCTGACGAAGTCGCTAGATTTCGGCCGTCGGAATTCGGCTACTGATTGCTGACATAGTCTGTTGGAATCCAACGACTCACTAGTTGTCGGCCGTCGAAATTTGGTGACTGGTCGCCAACAAAGTCATCGGAATCTCGAAGTCGTGGCGACAGTTTGTTGGAATCCAATGACTAGTCACCAGTGGAGTCGTAGGATTCTGGCAACAATGCAACAATCCTAGTTGCCAGGGGAGTCGTCGGACTCCGACGACAGTCTATCAAAATCCGGGGACTCATCAGTCATCAACTGTCGGATTCCAACTATCTAAAGTTATCGCGGGTTGAGAAAATTGAGGGTATGAAAGAAAAGTGATTTCTCCTAACTTAAAAATTAAATAGTTTTTCATATTTAAGTGATGAAATATTCAAATATTATTTCAGATGTCAAACAATTTAAAATTTTAAAAATTAATTATTATAGATATAGATATCATAAATATTATCAAACAGCCCTTATTAGTTGCTTTCTAGGCCAATCAAGCTCTAACGATGCAGATTGAAACGTTTAGGCATCAAACCCACATGAGGTGACAGAAAGGATGTCAGAAATATGAGGAACATGTTTTAAATGCCTGAGCTGACCAGGGACATAATAGAATTATTTATTGGTAATTAAGTAATGGCAGCACAATGGGAATAATTTTTTTTTTACTTTTCTTAAAAGGAAGTTGGGTCACAAAATGATATATCTAATACTTCAGGGGGAAAGATGGGTTAAAGTTTGAAAACAAAGTACTTGCCAAATCAAGTAAGAAAGTGATAACAAACCCCTCTCATGGTGGTGCATACATAAATAAGTTTAGTCATTACTTGAAAATACCTCTAAACAAGACTTATAATTTTTTTAAGTTCATATTTGCAGGTATGTAGATGGTTGATTTTGAAATCTGAAATCTAAAGGATCACTAATTTTAAAATCAATGATAACTCAATTTGAAGAAATTTAATAATTCCTGATGTTGTATACAACGCATTGGTATATGATCTCTATCCCAAGAATCTTATCCGTGGCTTTCTACAAGTTTCAGCAAGCTGCCTTACCACTGTTAACTTCTTTCTCATTCCTCGCTCTTAAAGCTTATTAATTTATAGAATATTTGTTTGACTTGTTTGTAAGTCACCTAGTAAATGTACATCAGTGTGTACAATCAACATCCCAAAACAATCGACAGAATCATTTTTATATTGATTTATCTTAGGATAATTATTCTCATCTGCAATAATAAATCTTGTTACGGGGTTTTATTTCAAGATGTCAACCGAAGCTGAGGTGCCTTGGCGGAAGAATCTGCACATAGCCGATGAAGGGCACCTCGTCATCCGAGCTAGAGACCTACGGGACCACCGAGGGAGTTTGGTGGGAAAAAACTTTCACGGTTAAGTCAGTGATTGATTGAGAAGAGCTAGAGAGTTCAGAGTGAGTAGATTGCGTACATTTTAATTGGTCAAGTGCTTTCTCTTATCTCCTCCCCAGGTCGTGGATATGGGTGCCCGAAATTGCCGATATAGTCACCCCCTCTGTTTTATTTCAACCCCTTTATCAAAAGAATTGGACATAAATTTTCGCACGGGCATCGAAATCTCTTATGTTACCACAATTCGGAATCGACACTCCGAGACGGTCGACAGGGCGCTGGTTTCGCGGAATTCCGTTTCGGAGCCAAAATTTCCCAACACGGCGCGTGTGTACTTATACACCGATTGTCGTACCCTCGGTTGGACGCGGATATTTATTCGTACGAGGGTCGGAACTGCCCGCGAGGACCCAATTCAGAATCGGCACTTCGACCCGGTCGGTAAAAGGTCGCATTCGGAGATTTCCGGTCCGACGCCTAAATTCCTCTCCGGGAGCGTGGTCGCGGGCTGCTGATGTGATCGCATACGGACACCCTTCGCTCAAACGGGCATAACTTTTCGTTCGGTTATCGTAATCGCTTATAAGACTTCAATTCGGAATCAGCACTCAGAGGCGCTCGATGACCCCTTATTGCCTCAGGTTCGTTTCGGGTTTAAAAAACCTTCGTTTCGCACTTCGAAATTGCGATTCTAGCGGATGATCTCACATATTCCAAGGTTTTTTGGCAGTAGCGACTCCCTCGATACGCGAATCGCTGGCAGAGCCTGCACGCGGAGCCGCCCAGTCACATCGATCGGAAGTCGTGTCAACTCGACGCAAGATCTCCTCCCCAGATCGTGGATATGAGTGCCCGAACATCGCGGATATAGTTACCCCCTCCGGTTTATTCCCACCTCTTCGGCGAAAGACTTGGGCATAACATTCCGCACGGGCATCGGAATCGCTTATGTTACCACAATTTGGAATCGGCACTCCGAGACGGTCGACAGGGCGCTGGTTTCGCGGAATTCCGTTTCGGGGTCAAAATCCACCCCCCCGGTGCGTGTGTGCTAGTACACCGATTGATGTACCCTCCGTTCGAACGCGGATATTATTCGCCCGGGGGTCGGAACCGCCCACGAGGCTCCAATTCAGAATCGGCACTTCAACCCGGTGGGTAAAAAGTTGCATTCGGAGATTTCTGGTCCGGCGCCCAAATTCCTCTCCGGGAGCGCGCGGTCGCGGGCTGCCGATGCGATCGCATACGAACACCCCTTCGCTCAAACGGGCATAACTTTGCGCTCGGATATCGTAATCGCTTATAAGACCCCAATTCGGAATCGGGACTCAGAGGCGCTCGACGCCCCATATTGCCCCAGGTGATAAGACGTCGTTTCTGGGTCGAAAAACCTTTGTTTCGCACTCCGAAATTATGATTCTAGCCGACGATCTCCCCTATTCCAAGGTTTTTTGGCAATAGCGACTCCCTCGATTACGCGAATCGCTGGCGGAGCCCACACGCGGAGCCGCCCAGTCACAGCGATTGGAAGTCTTGTTCAACTCGACGCGAGATCTCCTCCCCAGGTCGTGGATATGGGTGCCCGAACATCGCCGATATAGTTACCCTCTCTGGTTTATTCCTACCCCGTCAGCGAAAGAATTGGGCATAACTTTCAACACGGGTATCAGAATCGCTTATGTTACCACAATTCGGAATCGGCACTCCGAGACGGCCGACAGGGCGCTGGTTTCGCGAAATTCTGTTTCGGGGCCAAAATTCACCCCCGGAGCGTGTGTACTAGTCACCGATTGCCATACCCTCGGTCGGATGCGGATATTTATTCGCCTGGGGTTCGGAACCGCCGCGAGGCCCCAATTCAGAATCGGCACTTCGACTCGGTCGGTAAAAGGTCGCATTCAGAGATTTCCAGTCCGGCGCCAAATTCTTGTCCGGGAGAGCGGTCGCAGGCTGCCGATGCGATCGCATACGGACACCCTTCGCTCAAATGGGCATAACTTTTCGCTCGGTTATCGTAATCGCTTATAAGACTCCAATTCGGAATCGGCACTCAGAGGCCCTCGACGCCCCTTATTGCCTCAGGCTATAAGACGTCGTTTCGGGGTCAAAAAACCTTCGTTTCGCACTCCAAAATTGCGATTCTAGCGGACGATCTCCCCTATTCCAAGGTTTTTTGGCAGTAGCGACTCCCTCGATTACGTGAACTGCTGGCGGAGCCGACACGCAGAGCCGCCCAGTCACAGCGATTGGAAGTCTTGTTCAACTCGACGTGAGATCTCCTCCCCAGGTCGTGGATATGGGTGCCCGAACATCGCCGATATAGTCACCCCCTCCAGTTTATTCCCACCCCTTCAGCGAAAGAATTGGGCATAACTTTCCGCCCGAGCATCGGAATCGCTTATGTTACCACATTTCGGAATCGGCACTCCGAGACGGTCGACAGGGCGCTGGTTTCGCGGAATTCCGTTTCGGGGCCAAAATTCACCTCCGGAGCGTGTGTACTAATACACCGACTGTCGTACCCTCCGGTCGGACGTGGATATATATTTGCCCAAGGGACGTAATCGCCCGCGAGGCCCCAATTCAGAATCGACATTTCGACCCGGTCGGTAAAAGGTCGCATTCAGATATTTCCGGTCTGGCGCCCAAATTCCTCTCCGGGAGCGCGGTCGCAGGCTGCCGATTCGATTGCATACGGACACTACTTCGCTCAAACGGGCATAACTTTTCGCTCGATTATCGGAATCGCTTATAAGCAGCCAATTCGGAATCGGCACTCAGAGGCGCTCGACGCCCCCTTAGTGCCTCAGGCGATAAGTCGTCGTTTCGGTGTCGAAAAACCTTCATTTCGCACTTCGAAATTACGATTCTAGCCGACGATCTCCCCTATTCCAAAGTTTTTTGACAGTAGCGACTCCCTCGATTACGCGAATCGCTGGCGGAGTCCTCACGCGGAGCCGCCAACTCACAGCGATCGGAAGTCGTGTTCAACTCGACGCGAGATCTTCTCCCCAGGTCGTGGATAGGGTGCCCGAACATCGCCGATATAGTCACCCCCTCCGGTTTATTCCTGCCACTTTAGCGAAAGAATTGGACATAACTTTCCGCACGAGCATCGGAATCAGTTATGTTACCACAATTCGGAATCGGCACTCCGTGACGATCGACAGGGCATTGGTTCGCAGAATTCCGTTTCGGAGCCAAAATTCCCCTCGGGCGCGTGTGTACTAGTACACCGACTGCCGTACCCTCCGGTCGGACGCAGATATTTATTCGCACGGGGGTCGGAACCACCGCGAGGCCCCAATTCAGAATCGGCACTTCGACCCAATCGGTAAAAGGTAGCATTCAGAGATTTCCGGTTCGGCGCCCAAATTCCTCTCCGGGAGCGCGGTCGCGGGCTGCCGATGCGATCGCATACGGACACCCCTTCGCTCAAACGGGCATAACTTTTCGCTCGGTTATCGTAATCGCTTATAAGACTCCAATTCGGAATCAACACTCAGAGCCGCCCAGTCACAGCAATCGGAAGTCGTGTTCAACTCGACGCGAGATCTCCTCCCCAGGTCATGGATATGGGTGCCCGAACATCGCCGATATAGTTACCCCCTCTGGTTTATTCCCACCCCTTCGGCGAAAGAATTGGGCATAAATTTCTGCACGGGCATCAGAATCGCTTATGTTACAACAATTCGGAATCGGCACTCCGAGACGGTCGATAGGGCGCTGGTTTCGCGGAATTCCGTTCAGGGGCCAAAATTCCCCCCCGGAGCGTTTGTACTAGTACATCGACTGTCGTACCCTCCGGTCGGACGCAGATATTTATTCGCCCTGGGGTAGAAACCGCCTGCGAGGCCCCATTCAGAATCGGCACTTCGCTCGGTTGGTAAAAAGTCGCATTTGGAGATTTCCGGTCTGACGCTCAAATTCCTCTCCGGGAGCGCGGTCGCGGGCTGCCGATGCAATCGCATACGTACACCCCTTCGCTCAAACGGGCATAACTTTTCACTCGGTTATCAGAATCGCTTATAAGACCCCAATAAGAATCCGCACTCAGAGGCGCTCGACGCCCCCTTTTACCTCCGATAATAAGACGTCGTTTCGGGGTCGAAAAACCTTCGTTTCGCACTACGAAATTGTGATTCTAGCGGACGATCTCCCCTATTCTAAGGTTTTTTGGCTGTAGCGACTCCCTCGATTACGCGAATTGCTGGCGGAGCCGACACGCGGAGCCGCCCAATCACAGCGATCAAAAGTCGTGTTCAGCTCGACGTGATATCTCCTCCCCAGGTCGTGGATATGGGTGCCCGAACATCGCCGATATAGTCACCCCCTCCGATTTATTCCCACCCCTTCAACGAAAGAATTGGGCATAACTTTCCGCACGGGCATCGGAATCTCTTATGTTACCACAATTCGAAATCGGCACTCCGAGACGGTCGACAGGGCGCTGGTTCACGGAATTCTGTTTCGGGGCCAAAATTCCCCCCCCCCCCTCCCCCCGGAGCGTGTGTACTAGTACACCGATTGCCGTACCCTCCGGTCGGACGCAGATATTTATTCGCCCGAGGGTCGGAACCGCCTACGAGGCCCCAATTCAGAATCGGCACTCTGCCTGGTCGGTAAAAAGTCACATTCAGAGATTTCGGTCCAGCGCCCAAATTCCTCTCCGGGAGCGCGGTCGCGGGCTGCCGATGCCATCGCATACGGACACCCCTTCGCTCAAACGGGCATAACTTTTCGCTCGGTTATCGGAATCGCTTATAAGTCCCTAATTCGGAATCGGCACTCAGAGGCGCTTGACGCCCCCTTATCGCCTTAGGTAAGACATCGTTTCGGGGTCGAAACACCTTCATTTCACCCTCCGAAATTGCGATTCTACCGGACGATCTCCCATATTCCAAGGTTTTTTTGTAGTAGCGACTCCCTCGATTACGTGAATTGCTGGCGGAGCCAACACGCGGAGCCGCCCAGTCACAGCGATCGGAAGTCGTGTTCAACTCGACGCGAGATCTCATCGCCAGGTCGTGGATATAGGTGCCTGAACATTGCCGATATAGTCACCCCCTCCGGTTTATTCCCACGCCTTCAGCGAATGAATTGGGCATAACTTTTTGCACGGGCATCGGAATTACTTATGTTACCACAATTCGGAATCAACACTCCGAGACGGACGGTCGACAGGGCGCTGGTTTCGCGGAATTTCATTCCGGGAACAATCCCCCCCCCCCCACCCCCCCCCCCCCCCGCGCGTGTACTAGTACACCGACTGCCGTATCCTCGGTTGGACGTGGATATTTATTCGCCTGGGGTCGGAACCGCCCGCGAGGCCGCAATTCAGAATCGACACTACGACGCGGTCTGCTAAAGGTCACATTCGGAGATTTTTTGTCCGGCGCCCAAATTCCTCTCCGGGAGCGCGGTTCGCGGGCTGCCGATTCGATCGCATACGCACACCCATTCGCTCAAACAGGCATAACGTTTCGCTCGGTTATCGGAATCGCTTATAAGCACCCAATTCGGAATCGGCACTCAGAGGCGCTCGACGCCCCCTTAGTGCCTCAGGCGATAAGACGTCGTTTCGGTGTCGAAAAACCTTCGTTTCGCACTTCAAAATTACGATTCTATCGACGATCTCCCATACTCCAAGGTTTTTGGCAGCAGTGACTCCCTCGATTACGCGAATCGCTGGCGGAGCCCACACGCGGAGCCGCCCAGTCACAGCGATCGGAAGTCGTGTTCAACTCGACGCGAGATCTTCTCCCCAGGTCGTGGATATGGGTGCCTGAACATCGCCGATAACTCACCCCCCACCGGTTTATTCCCACCCCTTTAGTGAAAGAATTGGACATAACATTCCGCACGGGCATCAGAATCGCTTATGTTACCACAATTCGGAATCGGCACTCCGAGACGGTCGACAGGGCGCTGGTTTTGCGGAATTCCGTTTCGGAGCCAAAATCCCCCCCCCCCCCCCACCCCCGGCGCGTGTACTAGTACAACGACTGTCGTACCCTCCGGTCGGATGCTGATGTTTATTCGCCCGGGGGTCGGAACCGTCCGCGAGCCCCCAATTCAGAATCAACACTTCGACCCCGTCGGTAAAAGGTCGCATTCGGAGATTTCTGGTCCGGCGCCCAATTCCTCTCCGGGAGCGCAGTCGCGGGCTGCCGATGCGATCGCATATAGACACCCCTTCGCTCAAACGGGCATAACTATTCGCTCGATTATCGGAATCGCTTATAAGACCCCAATTCGGAATCGGCACTCAGAGGCGCTCGACGCCCCCTTATTGCCTCAGGTGATAAGACATCGTTTCGGTGTCGAAAAACCTTTATTTTGCACTTCAAAATTTCGATTCTAGCCGACGATCTCCTCTATTCCAAGGTTTTTTGGCAGTAGCGACTTCCTCGATTATGCGAATCACTGGCGGAGCCAACACGCGGAGCCGCCCAGTCACAACGATCGGAAGTCGTGTTCAATTCAACGTGAGATCTCCTCCCCAGGTCGTGGATATGGGTGCCCGAACATGGCGATATAGTCACCCCCTCCGGTTTATTCCACCCCTTTAGCGAAAGAATGGACATAACTTTCCGCACGGGCATCGGAATCGCTTATGTTACCACAATTCAGAATCGACAATCCGAGACGGTCGACAGGGCGCTGGTTTCGCGGAATTCCATTCCGGAGCCAAAATTCGCCCCCGGAGCGTGTGTACTAGTACACAACTGCCGTACCCTCCGGTCGGACGCGGATATTTATTCGCACGGGGTCGGAACTGCCTGCGAGGCCCCAATTCAAAAGTGGCACTTCGACCCGGTCGGTAAAAGGTCACATTCGGAGATTTCCGGTCAGGCGCCCAAATTCCTCTCCGGGAGCGCGGTCGCAGGCTGCTGATGCGATCGCATACGGACACCCCTTCGCTCAAACGGGCATAACTTTTCGCTCGGTTAACGTAATTACTTATAAGACTCCAATTCGGAATTGGCACTCAGAGGCCCTCGATGCCCCCTTGTTGCCTCAGGCGATAAGACGTCATTTCGGTGTCGAAAAACCTTCGTTTCGCACTCGAAATTGCGATTCTAGCAGACGATCTCTGATATTCCATGGTTTTTTAGCAGTAGCGACTCCCTTGATTACGCGAATCGCTGGCGGAGCCAACACGCGAAGCCGCCCAGTCACAGCGATCGGAAGTCGTGTTCAACTTGACGCGAGATCTCCTCCCCAGGTCGTGGATATGGGTGCCCGAACATCGCCGATATAGTCACCCCCTCCTATTATTCCACCCCTTCAGTGAAAGAATTGGGCATAACTTTCCGCACGGGCATCGGAATAGCTTATGTTACCACAATTTGGAATCGGCACTCCGAGACGATCGACAGGGCGCTGGTTTCACGGAATTCTGTTCCGGGGCCAAATATCTCCCGGAGCATGTGTACTAGTACACCGACTGCTGTAAACTCTGGTCGGACGCGGATATTTATTCGCCCGGGGGTCGGAACCGCCTATGAGGCCCCAATTCAGAATCGGCACTTCGACCTGGTCGGTTAAAAGTCGCATTCAGAGATTTCCAGTCCAACGACCAAATTCCTCTCCGGGAGCGCGATCGCGGGCTGCCGATGCGATCGCATACAGACACGCCTTCGCTCAAACAGGCATAACGTTTCGCTCGGTTATCGGAATCGCTTATAAGCACCCAATTCGGAATCGGCACTCAGAGGCGCTTGACGCCCCCTTAGTGCCTCAGGCGATAAGACGTCGTTTCGGTGTCAAAAAACCTTCATTTCGCACTTCAAAATTACGATTCTATCCGACGATCTCCCCTATTCCAAGGTTTTTTGGCAGCAGTGACTCCCTCAATTACGTGAATCGCTGGCGGAGCCCACACGCGGAGCCGCCCAGTCACAGCGATCGGAAGTCGTGTTCAACTCGACGTGAGATCTCCTCCCCAGGTCGTGGATATGGGTGCCTGAACATCGCCGATATAGTCACCCCCACCGGTTTATTCCCACCCCTTTAGCGAAAGAATTGGACGTAACATTCCGCACGGGCATCAGAATCGCTTATGTTACCACAATTCGGAATCGGCACTCCGAGATGGTCGACAAGGCGATGGTTTTGCGGAATTCCGTTTCGGAGCCAAAATCCCCCCCTCCACCCCCAGCGCGTGTACTAGTACAACGACTGTCGTACCCTCGGTCGGATGCGGATATTTATTCGCGCGGGGGTCGGAACCGTCCGCGAGCCTCCAATTCAGAATCGGCACTTCGACTCGGTCGGTAAAAGGTCGCATTCGGAGATTTCTGGTCCGGCGCCCAAATTCCTCTCCGGGAGCGTAGTCGCGGGCTGCCGATGCGATCGCATATAGACACCCCTTCGCTCAAACGGTCATAACTATTCGCTCGGTTATCGGAATCGCTTATAAGACCCCAATTCGGAATCGGCACTCAGAGGCGCTCGACGCCCCTTATTGCCTCAGGTCATAAGACATCGTTCGGTGTCGAAAAACCTTCATTTTGCACTTCAAAATTTTGATTCTAGCCGACGATCTCCCCTATTCCACGGTTTTTTGGCAGTAGCGACTTCCTCGATTATGCGAATCGCTGGCGGAGCCCACACGCGGAGCCGCCCAGTCACAGCGATCGGAAGTCGTGTTCAACTCAACGTGAGATCTCCTCCCCAGGTCGTGGATATGGGTGCCCGAACATCGGCGATATAGTCACCCCCTCCGGTTTATTCCCACCCCTTTAGCGAAAGAATTGGACATAACTTTCCGCACGGGCATCAGAATCGCTTATGTTACCACAATTCGGAATCGGAAATCCGAGACGGTCGACAGGGCGCTGATTTCGCGGAATTCCATTCCGGAGCCAAAATTCGCCCCGGAGCGTGTGTACTAGTACACCAACTGCCGTACCCTCCGGTCGGACGCGCATATTTATTCGCACGGGGTCGGAACTGCCCGCGAGTCCCCAATTCAAATCGGCACTTCTACTCGGTTGGTAAAATGTCACATTCGGAGATTTCCGGTCGGGCGCCCAAATTCCTCTCCGGGAGCGCGGTCGCAGGCTGCTGATGCGATCGCATACGGACACCCCTTCGCTCAAACGAGCATAACTTTTCGCTCGGTTATCGTAATTACTTATAAGACTCCAATTCAGAATCGGCACTCAGAGGCCCTCGACGCCCCCTTGTTGCCTCAAGCGATAAGACGTCATTTCGGGGTCGAAAAACCTTCATTTCGCACTCCGAAATTGCGATTCTAGCGGACGATCTCCGATATTCCATGGTTTTTTAGCAGTAGCGACTCCCTTGATTACGCGAATCGCTGGCGGAGCCAACACGCAAAGCCGCCCAGTCACAGCGATCAGAAGTCGTGTTCAACTCGACGCGAGATCTCCTCCCCAGGTCGTGGATATGGGTGCCCGAACATCGCCGATATAGTCACCCCTCCTCTTTATTCCCACCCCTTCAGTGAAAGAATTGGGCATAACTTTCCGCACGGGCATCGGAATAACTTATGTTACCACAATTCGGAATCGGCACTCCGAGACGATAGACAGGGCGCTGGTTTCGCGGAATTCTGTTCCGTGGCCAAATATCCCCCCGGAGCATGTGTACTAGTACACCGACTGCCGTACACTCTGGTCGGACGTGGATATTTATTCGCCCGGGGGTCGGAACCGCCTACGAGGCCCCAATCAGAATCGGCACTTCGACCTGGTCGGTTAAAAGTCACATTCAGAGATTTCCAGTCCAACGACCAAATTCCTCTCCGGGAGCGCGATCGCGGGCTGCCGATGCGATCGCATACAGACACGCCTTCGCTCAAACGGGCATAACTTTTCGCTCGGTTATCGGAATCGCTTACAAGTCCCCAATTCGGAATCGGCACTGAGAGGCGCTCGATGCCCCCTTATTGCCTCAGGAGATAAGACGTTGTTTCGGGGTCGAAAAAACATCATTTCGCACTCCGAAATTGCGATTCTAGCGGACGATCTACCCTATTCCAAGGTTTTTTTACAGTAGCGACACCCTTGATTACGCGAATTGCTAGCGGAGCTGACACGCGGAGCCGCCCAGTCACAGCAGTCATGTTCAAATCGTTGCGAGATCCCTCCCCAGGTAGTGGATATGGGTGCCCGAACATCGCCGATATAGTCACCCCCTCGGTTTATTCCTACCCGTTCAGCGAAAAAGATTGGGCATAACTTTCTGCACGGGCATCGAATCGCTTATGTTACCACAATTCGGAATCGGCACTCCGAGACGGCCGACAGGGCGCTGGTTTTGCGGAATTCCATTCCGGGGCCAAAATTCCCCCTCGGAGAGTGTGTACTAGTAGACCGACTACCGTACCTCCGGTCGGACGCGGATATTTATTCTCCCGAGGGTCGGAACCGCCTACGAGGCCCCAATTCAGAATCGGCACTTCGACCCTGTCAGTAAAAAGTCGCATTCGGAGATTTCCGGTCCGACGCCCAAATTCCTCTCCGGGAGTGCGGTCGCGAGCTGCCGATGTGATCGCATACGGACACCCCTTCGCTCAAACGGGTATAACTTTTCGCTCGGTTATCGGAATCGCTTATAAGACTCCAATTCGAAATCGGCACTCAGAGGCACTCGATGACCTCTGATAGACTCAGGCGATAAGACGTCGTTTCGGGGTTGAAAAACCTTCGTTTCGCACTCCGAAATTGCGATTCTAGTAGACGATCTCCCCTATTCCAAGGTTTTTTGGCAGTAGCGACTCCCTCGATTACGCGAATTGCTGGCGGAGCCAACACGCGGAGCCGCCTAGTCACAGCGATCGGAAGTCGTGTTCAACTCAACGCGAGATCTCCTCCCCAGGTCGTGGATATGGGTGTCTGAACATCGCCGATATAGTCACCCCCTCCGGTTTATTCCCACCCCTTCAGCGAAAGAATTGGGCATAACTTTCCGCACGGGCATCGAAATCACTTATGTTACCACAATTTGGAATCGGCACTCCGAGACGGTCGACAGGGCGCTGGTTTCGCGAAATTCCATTCAGGGGCCAAAATTTCCACGGTGCGTGTGTACTAGTACACCGACCGCCGTACCCTCCGGTCGGACGCAGATATTTATTCGCCCAGGGTTCGAAACCGCCTGCGAGGCCTCAATTCAGAATCGGCACTTCGACCCGGTCGGTAAAAAGTCACATTCCGAGATTTCCGGTCCGACGCCCAAATTCCTCTCCGGGAGCGCGGTCGCGGGCTGCCGATGCGATCTCATACGGACGCCCCTTCGCTCGAACGAGCATAACTTTTCGCTCGGTTATCGGAATCGCTTATAAGTCCCCAATTCAGAATTGGCACTCAAGGGCGCTCGACGCCCCTTATTGCCTGAGGCGATAAGACGTCGTTTCGGGGTTGAAAAACCTTCATTTCACACTCCGAAATTGCGATTCTAGCAGACGATCTCCCCTATTCCAAGGTTTTTTTACAGTAGCGACTCCCTCGATTACGCGAATTGCTAGTGGAGCCGACATGGGGAGCCGCCCAGTCACAGCAGTCGTGTTCAACTCGACGCGAGATCTCCTCCCCAGGTCGTGGATATGGGTGCCCGAACATCACCGATATAGTCACCCCCTCCGGTTTATTCCCACCCCTTCAGCGAAACAATTGGGCATAACTATCCGCACGGGCATCGGAATCGCTTATGTTACCACAATTCGGAATCGGCACTCCGAGACGGTCGACAGGGCACTGGTTTCGCGGAATTCCATTCCGGAGCCAAAATTCTCCCCCGGAGCGTATGTACTAGTACACCAACTGTCGTACCCTCCGGTCGGACGTGAATATTTATTCGCACGGGGTCGGAACTGCCCGCGAGGCCACAATTCAGAATCGGCACTTCGACCTGGTCGGTAAAAGGTCGCATTCGGAGATTTCCGGTCCGGCGCCCAAATTCCTCTCCGGAGCGCGGTCGCAGGCTGCCGATGCGATCGCATACGGACACCCCTTCGCTTAAACGGACATAACGTTTCGCTCGGTTATCGTAATTGCTTATAAGACTCCAATTCGGAATCGGCACTCAGAGGCGCTCGACGCCCCCTTATTGCCTCAGGCGATAAGACTTCGTTTCGGGGTCAAAAAATCATCATTTCGCACTCCGAAATTGCGATTCTAGCGGACGATCTCCCCTATTCCAAGATTTTTTTACAGTAACGACTCCTCGATTACGCGAATTGCTAGCGGAGCCGACACGCGGAGCCGCCCAGTCACAGCGATCGAAGTCATGTTCAACTCAACGCGAGATCTCCTCCCCAGGTCGTGGATATGGGTGCCCGAACATTGCCGATATAGTCACCCCCTCTGGTTTATTCCCACCTCTTCAGCGAAAGAATTGGGCATAACTTTCCGCACGGGCATCGGAATCGCTTATGTTACCACAATTCGGAATCGGCACTCTGAGACGGTCGACAAGGCACTGGTTTCGCGGAATTCTGTTTGGGGGCCAAAATTCCTCCCCCCCTTCCCCGGCGCGTGTGTACTAGTACACCGACTGCCGTACCCTCCGGTCGGACGTAGATATTTATTCGCCCGGGAGTCGGAACCGCCCGCGAGGCCCCAATTCAGATTTGGCACTTTGACACGGTCGGTAAAAGGTCGCATTCGTAGATTTCCGGTCCGGCGCCCTAATTCCTCTCTGGGAGCGCGGCTGCGGGCTGACGATGCGATCGCATACGGACACCCCTTCGCTCAAACGGGCATAACTTTTCGCTCGGTTATCGTAATCGCTTATAAGACTCCAATTCGGAATCGGCACTCAGAGGCCCTCGACGCCCCCTTATTGCCTCAGGCTATAAGACGTCGTTTCGGGGTCAAAAAACCTTCGTTTCGCACTCCAAAATTGCGATTCTAGCGGACGATCTCCCCTATTCCAAGGTTTTTGGCAGTAGCGACTCCCTCGATTACGTGAACTGCTGGCGGAGCCGACACGCAGAGCCGCCCAGTCACAACGATCGGAAGTTGTGTTCAACTCGACGTGAGATCTCCTCCCCAGGTCGTGGATATGGGTGCCCGAACATCGCCGATATAGTCACCCCCTTCGGTTTATTCCCACCCCTCAGCGAAAGAATGGGGCATAAGTTTCCGCACGGGCATCGGAATCGCTTATGTGACCACAATTCGGAACCGGCACTCCGAGACAGTCGACAGGGCACTAGTTTCGCAGAATTCCGTTCCGGGGCCAAAATTCGCCCCGGGAATGTGTACTAGTACACCGACTGTCGTACCCTCCGGTCGGACGCGGATATTTATTCGTCCGGGGGTCGGAATAGCCCGCGAGGCCCCAATTAAGAATGGGCACTTCGACCCGGTCAGTAAAAGGTTGCATTCGGATATTTCCGGTCCGGCGTCCAAATTCCTCTCCGGGAGCGCAGTCGCGGGCTGCCGATGTGATCGCATACGGACACCCCTTTGCTCAAACGTGCATAACTTTTCGTTCGGTTATCGGAATCGCTTATAAAACACCAATTCGGAATTGACACACAGAGCCTCTCGACGCCCCCTTATTGCCTCAGGCGATAAGACGTCATTTTGGGGTCGAAAAACATTCATTTCTCACTCCGAAATTGCGATTCTAGCCGACGATCTCCCCTATACCAAGGTTTTTTGGAAGTAGCGACTCCCTCGATTACGCGAATCGCTGGCAGAGCCTACACGCGGAGCCGCCCAGTCACAGCGATCAGAAGACGTGTTCAAGTCGACGCGAGATCCTCTCCCCAGGTCGTGGATATGGGTGCTGAACATCGCCGATATAGTCACCCCCTCCGGTTTATTCACACCCTCTCAGCGAAAGAATTGGGCATAAGTTTCTGCACGGGCATCGGAATCGCTTATGTTACCACAATTCGGAATCGGCACTTCGAGACGGTCGACAAGGCGCTAGTTTCGCGGAATTCCGTTCCGGGGTCAAAATTCGCCCCTGGAGCGTGTGTACTAGTACACCGACTGTCGTACCCTCCGGTCGGATGCGGATATTTATTCGCACGGGGGTCGGAACCGCCAGCGAGGCCCCAATTCAGAATCGACAGTTCGACCCGGTCGGTAAAAAGTTGCATTCGGAGATTTCCTGTCCGGTGCCCAAATTCCTCTCCGGGAGCGCGGTCGCGGGCTGCCGATGCGATTGAATATGGACACCCCTTCGCTCAAACGAGCATAACTTTTCGCTCGATTATAGGAATCACTTATAAGACCCCAATTCGGAATCGGCACTCAGAGGCGCTCAACGCCCTCTTATTGCGTCGAGCGATAAGATGTCATTTCGGGGTCGAAAAACCTTCGTTTCGCACTTAGAAATTGCGATTCTAGCCGACGATCTCCCCTATTCCAAGGTTTTTTGGCAGTAGCGACTCGCTCGATTACGCGAATCGCTGGCGGAGCCGACACGCGGAGCCGCCCAGTCACAGCGATCGGAAGTCGTGTTCAACTCGACGTGAGATCCTCTCCCCAGGTCGTGGATATGGGTGCCCGAATATCGCCAATATAGTCAACCCCTCTAGTTTATTCCCACCCCGTCAGCGAAAGAATTGGGCATAACTTTCCGCACGGGCATCGGAATCGCTTCTGTTACCACAATTCGGAATCGGCCCTCCGAGATGATCGACGGGGCGCTGGTTTTGTGGAATTCCGTTCCGGGGACAAAATTCCCCCCAAGAGCGTGTGTAGTAGTACACCGACTGTCGTACCCTCCAGTCAGAGGTGGATATTTTTTCGCCTGGGGGTCGGAACCGCCCGCGAGGCTGCAATTCAGAATTGGTACTTCGAATTGGTCGGAAAAAGTCACATTCAGAGATTTCGGTCCAGCGCCCAATTCCTCTCCGGGAGCGCGGTCGCAGGCTGTCAATGCGATCGTATACGGAGACCCCTTCGCTCAAGCGGGCATAACTTTTCGCTCGGTTATCGGAATCACTTATAAGACCCCAATTCAGAATCGACACTCAGAGGCGCTCGACACCCATTAGTGCCTCATGCGATAAGACGTCGTTTCGGGGTCGAAAAACCTTCGTTCCGCACTCTGAAATTGCAATTCTAGCCGACGATCTCCCCTATTCCAAGGTTTTTTGGCAGTAGCGACTCCCTCGATTATGGGAATCGCTGATAGAGCCCACACGCGGAGCCGCCCAGTCACAGCGATCGGAAGTCGTGTTCGACTCGACGCGAGATCTCCTCCCCAGGTCGTGGATATGGGTGCCCGAACATCGCCGATATAGTCACCCCCTCCGGTTTATTCCCACCCTCTCAACGAAAGAATTGGGCATAACTTTCCGCACGGACATCGGAATCACTTATGTGACCACAATTCGGAATCGGCACTCCGAGACGGTCGACAGGGCGTTGGTTTCACAGAATTTTGTTGCGGGGCCAAAATTCATCCCCGGAGTGTGTGTACTAGTACACCGACGGCCGTACCCTCCGGTCAGACGCGGATATTTATTCGCCCGGGGTCGGAATCGCCTGCGAGGCCCCAATTCAGAATCGGCACTTCGACCTGGTTGGTAAAAGGTCGCATTCGGAGATTTCCAGTTTGGCGCCCAAATTCCTCTCCGGGAGCGCGGTCGCGGGCTGCCGATGCGATCGCATACGGACACCCCTTCGCTCAAACGTGCATAACTTTTCGCTCGGTTATCGGAATCGCTTATAAGACCACAATTTGGAATCGACACGCAGAGCCGCACGACGCCCCCTCATCACCTATATAAGACGTCATTTTAGGGTCGAAAAACCTTCGTTTCTCACTCCAAAATTACGATTCTAGCCGACGATCTCCCCTATTCCAAGGTTTTTTGGCAGTAGCGACTCCCTCGATTACGCGAATCGCTGGCGGAGCCTACATGCAGAGCCGCCCAGCACAGCAATCGGAAGTCGTGTTCAATTCGATGCGAGATCCTCTGCCCAGGTCGTGGATATGGGTGCCCGAACATCGCCGATATAGTCACCCCCTCCGATTTATTCCCACCCCCTCAGAGAAAGAATTGGGCATAACTTTCTGCACGGGCACCAGAATCGCTTATGTGACCACAATTCGGAATCGGCACTTCGAGACAGTCAATAGGGCGCTGGTTTCGCGGAATTCCGTTCCAGGGCCAAAATTCGCCCCTGGAGCGTGTGTACTAGTACACCGGCTACCGTACCCTCCGGTCGGACGTAGATATTTATTCTCCCATGGGTCGGAACCGCCAGCGAGGCCCCAATTCAGAATCGGCACTTCGACCTGGTCGGTAAAAGCTCGCATTCGGAGATTTCCGGTCCGACGCCCAAATTCCTCTCCGGGAGCGCGGTCGCGGGCTGCCGATGCGATCGCATACGGACACCCCTTCGCTCAAACGGGCATAACTTTTCGCTCGGTTATCGGAATCACTTATAAGACCCCAATTCGGAATCGGCACTCAGAGGCGCTCGATGCCCCCTTGTTGCGTCAGGTGATAAGACATCGTTTCAGGGTCAAAAAATCTTCGTTTCGCACTCCGAATTGTGATTCTAGCCGATGATCTCCCCTATTCCAAGTTTTTTGGCAGTAGCGACTCCCTCGATTACAAGAATCGCTGGCGGAGCCCACTCGCGGAGCCGCCCAGCCACAGTGATCGGAAGTCGTGTTCAACTCGACGTGAGATCCTCTCCCCAGGTTGTGGATATGGGTGCCGAACATCGCCGATATAGTCACCCCCTCCGGTTTATTCTCACCCCCTCAGCGAAAGAATTGGGCATAACTTTCCACACGGGCATCGGAATTGCTTATGTGACCACAATTCGGAATCGGCACTCCGAGACGGTCGGCGGGGCGCTGGTTTCGTGGAATTCCGTTCCGGGGCCAAAATTCCCCCCCGGAGCGTGTGTACTAGTACACCGACTGTTGTACCCTCCGGTCGGACGCGGATATTTATTCGCCCGCGGGTCGGAACCGCCTGCGAGGCCCTAATTCAGAATCTGCACTTTGACCCGGTCGGTAAAAAGTAGCATTCGGAAATTTCCGGTCCAGCGCTCAAATTCCTCTCCGGGAGTGCGGTCGCAGGCTGCCGATGCGATCGCATACGGACACCCCTTCGCTCAAACGAGCAAAACTTTTCGCTCGGTTATGGGATTCGCTTATAAGACCCCAATTCGGAATTAGCACTCAGAGGCACTCGACGCCCACTTATTGCCTCAGGCGATAAGACGTCGTTTCGGGGTCGAAAAACCTTCGTTTTGCACTCTGAAATTGCGATTCTGGCCGACAATCTCCCCTATTCTAAAGGTTTTTGGCACTAGCGACTCCCTCGACTACGCGAATCGCTGGCGGAGCCCACATGCGGAGCCGCCCAGTCACAGCGATAGGAAGTCGTGTTCAACTCGACGCGAGATGTCCTCCCCAGGTTGTGGATATGGGCGCCTGAACATCGCCGATATAGTCACCCCCTCCGGTTTATTCCCACCCCTTCAGTGAAAGAATTGGGCATAACTTTCGGCACGGGAATCAGAATCGCGTATGTTACCATAATTCGGAATCGGCACTCCGAGACGGTCGACATGGAGCTGGTTTCACGGAATTCTATTCCGAGGCCAAAATTTGCCCCCCGGTCGGACGCGGATATTTATTCGCCTGGGGGTCGGAACCGCTTGCGAGGCCCCAATTCAGAATCAGCACTTCGACCCGATCGTTAAAAAGTCGCATTCGGAGATTTCCGGTCCGGCGCCCAAATTCCTATCCGGGAGCGCAGTCGCAGGCTGCCGATGCGATCGCATACGGACACCCCTTTGCTCAAACGGGCATAACTTTTCGCTCGGTTATCGGAATCACTTATAAGACCCCAATTCGGAATCGGCACTCAGAGGCGCTCAATGCCCCTTTATCGCCTTAGGCAATAAGACGTCATTTTGGGGTCGAAAAACCTTTATTTCTCACTCCAAAATTTCGATTCTAGCGGACAATCCCCTATTCCTAGGTTTGTTGGCAGTTGCGACTCCCTCGATTACGCGAATCGCTGGCGGAACCCACACGCGGAGCCGCCCAGTCACAACGATCGGAAGTCATGTTCAACTCGACGCGAGATCCTCTCCCCAGGTCATGGATATGGGTGACCGACCATCGCCGATATAGTCACCCCCTCCTGTTTATTCCCACCCCCTCAGCGAAAGAATTGGGCATAACTTTCCACACGAGCATCGAAATCACTTATGTTACCACAATTCACAATCGACAGTCCGAGACGGTCGACTGGGCGCTGGTTTCGCGGAATTCCATCCGTGGCCAAAATTCCCCCCGGGACTGTGTGTACTAGTACACCGACTGCCATACCTTACGGTCGGACGCGAATATTTATTCGCCCGGGGGTCGGAACCGCCTGCGGAGCCCAAATTTAGAATCGGCACTTTGACCCGGTCGATAAAAAGTCACATTCAGAGATTTCCGGTCCGGCGCCCAAATTCCTCTCCGGAGCGCGGTCGCAGGCTGCCGATGCGATCGCATACGGACACCCCTTCTCTCAAACGAGCATAACTTTTCGCTCGGTTATCGGAATCGCTTATAAGACCCCAATTCAGAATCAGCACTCAGAGGCGATCGATGCCCCCTTATCGCCTCAGGGATAAGACGTCATTTGGGCTCCAAAAACCTTCGTTTCACACTCCGAAATTACGATTCTAGCCGACGATCTCCCCTATTCCAAGGCTTTTTGGCAGTAGCGACTCCCTCGATTACGCGAATCACAGGCGGAACCCACACTCGAAGCTGTCCAGTCACAGCGATCGGAAGATGTGTTTAACTCGATGCGAGATCCTCTCCCCAGGTCTTGGATATGGGTGCCCGAACATCGCCGATATAGTCACCCCGTCCAGTTTATTCCCACCCCCTCAGCAAAAGAATTGGTCATAACTTTCCGCACGGGCATCGGAATCGCTTATGTGACCACAATTCGGAATCAGCAGTCCGAGACGGTCGACAGAGCGCTTCTTTCGCGGAATTCCGTTCCGGGGCCAAACAGACTGTCGTACCCTACGGTCGGACGCGTATATTTATTCGCCCGGGGGTCGGAACCGCCTGCGAGGCCCCAATTCAGAATCGAAACTTCGACTCGGTCGGTAAAAAGTCGCATTCGGAGATTTTCGGTCCAGCGCCCAAATTCCTCTTCGGGAGCGCGGTCACAGGTTGCCGATGCGATCGCATACGGACACCCCTTCGCTCAAGCGGGCATAACTTTTCGCTCGGTTATCGGAATCGCTTGTAAGACCCCAATTCGGAATCGGCACTCAGAGGTGCTCGACGCCTACTTATTGCCACAGGCGATAAGACGTCAATTCGGGGTCTAAAAACCTTCGTTTGGCACTCCGAATTTACGATTCTAGCCGGCGATCTCCCCTATTCCAAGGTTTTTTGGCAGTAGCGACTCCCTCGATTACGCGAATCACTGGCGAAGCCCACACGCGGAGCCGCCCAGTCACAGTGATTGGAAGTCGTGTTCAACTCAACGCGAGATCTCATCCCCAGGTCATGGATATGGGTGCCCGAACATCGCCGATATAGTTACCCTCTCTAGTTTATTCCCACCCCCTCAGCAAAATAATTGGGCATAACTTTCCGCACGGGCATCAGAATCGTTTATGTGACCACAATTAGGAATCGGCACTCCGAGACGGTCGACAAGGCCCTGGTTTCGCGGAATTCCGTTTCGGGGCCAAAATTCCCTCCGGAGCGTGTGTACTAGTACGCCGACTGCCGTACCCTCCGGTCGGATACCGATATTTATTTGCCTGGGGGTCGGAGCCGCCTGCGAGGCCCCAATTCAGAATCGGCACTTCGACCCGGTCGGTAAAAGGTCGCATTCGGAGATTTTCGGTCCGGCGCCCAAATTCATCTCCGGGAGCGCGGTCGCGGGCTGCCGATGCGATCGCATACGGACATCACTTCGCTCAAATGGGCATAACTTTTCAATCGGTTATCGGAGTCGCTTATAAGACACCAATTCGGATTCGGCACTTAGAGACGCTCGACGCCCCTTAATTCATCTGTTGATAAGACGTCGTTTCGGGGTCGAAAAACCTTCGTTTCGCACTCCAAAATTGTGATTCTAGCCGACGATCTCCCCTATTCCAAGGTTTTTTGGCAGTAGCGACTCCCTCGATTACGCGAATCGTTGGCAGAGCCCACATGTGGAGCCGCCCAGTCACAGCGATCGGAAGTCGTGTTCAACTCAACGCGAGATCTCCTCCCCAGGTCGTGGATATTGGTGCCCAAACATCGCCGATATACTCACCCCCTCCGGTTTATTCCCACCCCCTCAGCGAAAGAATTGGGCATAACTTTCCGCACGGGCATCGGAATCGCTTATGTGACTATAATTCGGAATCGGCACTCTGAGACGGTCGACAGGGCGGTGGTTTCGCGGAATTCCGTTCCGGGACCAAAATTCCCCCAGGGAGCGTGTGTACTAGTACACCGACTGCCGTACCCTCCGGTCGGACGCGGATATTTATTCGCCCGGGGGTCGGAACCGCCTGCGAGGCCCCAATTCATAATCGGCACTTCGAATCGGTCGGTAAAAAGTCGCATTAGGAGATTTCCGGTCCGGCGCCCAAATTCCTCTCCGGGAGCGCGGTCGCAGGCTGCCGATGCGATTGCATACGGAAACCCCTTTGCTCAAATGGGCATAACTTTTTGCTCGGTTATCGGAATCGCTTATAAGACCCCAATTCGGAATCGACACTCAGAGGCGCTCGACATCTTTTATTGCATCAGGCGATAAGACGTCGTTTCGGGGTCAAAAAACCTTTATTTCGCACTCCGAAATTGTGATTCTAGCCGACGATCTCCCTTATTCCAAGGTTTTTTTGCAGTAGTGACTCCCTCGATTACGCGAATCGCTGACGGAGCGCACACGCGGAGCCGCCCAGTCACAGTGATCGGAAGTCGTGTTCAACTAGATGCGAGATCTCCTCCCCAGGTCATGGGTATGGGTGCCCGAACATCGCCGATATCGTCACCCCCTCCGGTGTATTCCCACCCCTTCAGCGAAAGAATTGGGCATAACTTTCCGCTGGGGCATCAGAATCGCTTATGTGACCACAATTCGGAATCGGCACTCCGAGACGGTCGAAAGGGCGCTGGTTTCACGGAATACCATTCCGGGGCCAAAATTCCCCACCGGAGCGTGTGTACTAGTACACCGACAATCGTACCCTTCGGTCGGACGCGGATATTTATTCGCTCGGGGGTCAGAACCACCTGCGAGGCCCCTATTCAGAATCGGCACTTCGAATCAGTCGGTAAAAAGTCGCATTCGGAGATTTCCGGTCCGACGCCCAAATTCCTCTCCGGGAGCGCGGTCGCAGGCTACCGATGCGATCGCATATGGACACCGCTTCGCTCAAACAGGCATAACTTTTCGCTCGGTTATCGGAATCGCTATAAGACCCCAATTCGGAATCGGCACTCAGAGGTGCTCGACGCCCCCTTATTGCCTCAGGTGATAAGACGTCATTTCGGGGTTGAAAAACATTCGTTTCGCACTCAAAAATTGCAATTCTAGCGGACGATCTCCCCTATTCCAAGGTTTTTTGGCAGTAGCGACTCCCTCGATTACGCGAATCGCTGGCGGAGCCCACACATAGAGCTGCCCAGTCACAGCGATCGGAAGTCGTGTTCAACTCGACGCGAGATCTCCTCCCCATGTAAGACCCGGCCCCTTTGGGCCCTAGGCCCCATCCCCAAGGTCGCGACAAGCGCCCTGGCCGCGACATGGTCTCGCCAGAGCAGCCTGCCGCGACAGGATTGGCAGTTCGTGTCGCGACGGGGATGAGTGTCGCGTCCTTGTCGCGTCCCCCTGGCTGTCGCGACTGTGTTCTGACATGGCTCGACCGATGTCATGTCTATTAGAACGGTCGTGTCGGGTGGCAGGGTCGTGCGGCGTTGACGCGACCTGCCAGGCCGCCGCGTTTGCTTTTTCGGTCTTCGAGGTTTGACCGTGCTTTTGTGTCGCGACGTGGCGGGCGGTCTCGACATGGTCGCGACGCTCCTGGGCGTCGCGACAGTGTCTGAGGGGCCATCAATTTAAAACCGACAGCGCGCCCCATTTTCCCTCTCTTCTTCCTCTTCCTCTTCTTCTCCCTCCCGAGCTCTCTCGCGGTTTCTCGGTGTTTCTCCTTCCTCGTGGTACTCGTGCTGAGGCATGGACGTGCCGTTCGTGCAGGGGTCGTGCTTGTGGCGTGCGGTGCGAGGAGGAGACGGCCATTCCTACGAGAAGGCCCCAACGGGTGCGTTCTTCGTGTGGAGGTAGGGACGTCCGACCCTCTCACCCTAAGCATGATCCCCTCCCCTCTATACCGTGGTTACCTTGTGGTTTGGGGCTTGGGAGTGTGAGAACTTCATGCTCGAGTTGAGTGAGGTCTCCTTTGAGCGTAGATCCATGCTTTTGGGGGATTGTGGGTGGTTTGGTGGATTTACAGCTTTTAATACACATTGTGCATGATCCCCTTCCCCCTTGTGAATGTATTTTGTATTTTGGGGAGGGATCCTGGAGGGACTGCTCCGGAACCCTGCTCGACTGGAAACGCGGAAGCCTCGGAGGCCGCGACCATGTCGCGACGGCGCGCCCGGTCGCGACATGGTCGCGACGCTCCTGAGCGTCGCGTTAAGGTCGCGACACGCTAGGGGGTCGCGACATGGTCGCGACGGTCCGCCCTGTCGCGTTATCGACCGAGAGATAGGTTTTCTCCTGACACTGTTTTCGTTTACTTTGTTGTACCGTGGCACCTGTGCTAGTCCCCTAGTACGGTCTACACTAGTCTTTCGCCCGGTGCTCGGCACTTGAGGGCTTGTCCCGTGTGAGAGGTTGTTACCGTTGCATGGGACCCCCATCCTCGGGAGCCTGTTTAGGGAGTGCTCCGGGCTACAAGTGCGCTCGAGTTGGCAGCCACCAGGCGGACTCTGGAGCTTAGGGGAAAACTGTGGTTAGGATAGTGGCGTGTGAGTCACTTGCAGAGCTCTCGTGGGTGGTCTGGGACACCGAGGACAGTTAGGAGTTCTACCCGGCACAGGCCAGCTAGTCCTTCTCACTGCCTCGCTCTTTGCGGCCCCGGAACCGCTTAGAGAGGTCAGGTGTGGGACCGTAGTCCGGCCGGACTACGGCGGTTACTGTTGTGTTACTTGTGTCCTACCTCGCTCTGACGAGACGTGAGGGTCAGAACCCGGGTCGAGGATAAGACGTCGGTGGGCGCACCTGACCGTGACTAGTGGTAGTGCTTCCATAGCTAGTGTTCTTTGTCCAGGCGGAGTTCTCTCCGTCTATGTTTACTAGCCGTGTGGTGGTCACGACGAGCAGTCGTACGGAATTTCCGACCGTGTGTACTTTCCGTACCGTGCTAGTTGTAGCTTCGCTTCCGCACTTCTATCTGTAGGTAGAAGATATAACTGTTGTCATTTACTTTATATATATTCTCCTGCCTGTTTAGAGCCAGTAGGTGATTGGTAGTCCCTACTGAGCTTCTGTTGTTAAGCTCATCCCTCCTTTTCCCAGGTGAGACTTCTCAGCAGCGGCAGAGCGCGCGCCGGGCGGAGGAGACGGGGCGGTAGTCGAGTCCCCGTAGCTAGCAGTGGTTCCCCTTTTTTCAGTGTACGTCACCCTCGGGGTATGCCCCTAAGGATCTGTTCTTCCCATGCCTTTTACTTGTACTAGCGTGCGTGCGTTGGGACTGTACTTAGAGTGGTACGTGGTGGTCTCACTCTCTTTTTTGTTTCCGCACGTACACTTCTAGATTAGCAGTTGACGTTTACTTCCGTTACATATCCTGTTAGACGTAGATTATTGTCCTCAATGGCATAAAAGTAATGACAATAGAATAAGCCAGTGTAAGTTAAGAAAGGAGAGATGCAACCTGATGATCACATGCGGGTGGTTGCACACTAGCTTTATCAAAGGATAGTGGCCAGCAAACACCTAAGACACAAATAAAAATGAAATCAATAGAAATCAAATTTCCTAAAAATATTGGGTTGCCTCTCAACAAGTGCTAAGTTTAATGTCTTCAGCCAGACACATGGGGGTAACAGGGTCACGTAACACCCCCAATCAATTGACGCCAATTTTTTCTTTGTAAGGCATCATTAGCCATGGTGGGTCAAGTGGTCCACACATACCTTGCAGATCAGTAAGTGATAGAGAAATTAAGGCACTCAAGATCATATCTTCAATTAAGAAATTTTCATTTACACACCTAAGATCTTTATCTGTGTTGAACACATCAATGCGGACTTGATTATTTTCACCATTTTCACCCACAACTTCCATTTTCAGATCCTCTTTCATGATATTGAGGTCAGATTGAGTTGGATGCTCAGAGGATTGCTTGAACTCCACAGGCTGACTTGAGTCAAAAATAGTAGCATGATCAGGAATGAAATTGATATGACTTTCAACACAAGGATGCTTAAAAGGTTCAAGTGCAGTTGACCAGTCATCTGTGGTAGCATAGCATGTCCATGATCATGTTGGATTTGCCAAGATCAGGGAGAGGAGGAGGAGTTCCATGTCTGTCGACATCAAGAGAGGCCCAGTAATGTGGACTTCAGGAAAAATTTCTAATTCTTCTCTTACCCAATAAGAATGATTGATGATTACACCCAGTTCTTTCTCCACACTCACATCTTCTTTGTCACCCACTTGAAATAATGTCACATCAACTCGGACCCAACATCTAGATGACATTCTTTTCCTCTCCCCCCAACTTGAGTTCAACTAACTCATTAGAGCTTTCCTCAATATGACATTATGGATGGAGTCTTCTTGATGGTCAGTTTCAAGTTGGTCCAAGACAATGGATTGATTTTTAGTGGCACCCATCTCTCTTGATTTGACTCATTAATATTATCTCTCATTTTCCAAGTGGGCGTGTCCACAATCATGTTGGACTGAAAAGTTGTGGATGGAATTTGAGAGTCAAATTGTTGGTCACAATCAAGATAATGGTGTGCATGATTGTCAATGGGTGGCATGGTGACTGACTATCTTGCCTCCTTCTTATTTCCATCAGTTGAGTAATCAGGAGGTCAGTTTTAACAAAGGATTGCTCCAATTCTTGTTGTTGTGGGTGAATGTTTGCTCAAAGATTTGTTGGTTATCATGAAATTTTGCATAAATTGCCCAAAATGATCATCGAAGAGGCCTAATTGCGAGGGAGATGTGTGAGTGGAATGTGATCTGCATGTCCCTCATGATGACTTTTGTCATGAATATCAATTTGGCATTGGGCCCAATGTTGAAAGTTGTGGATAGGTGGACTTTGGGCTTGGGCTAGAATAGGTTGATCTCTAAGTGTTAAATGTGGCATTAATTCTCCAAGTGGTTGGAAGGGTGTGCCTTCAGGGCATTTGTTAAGCACACCGGCAGATCAATGCCAAAAAAATTTGATCGAACCATGATATGATTTCGGCACCAAGAAATGGTCCTTGAATTCCCTTGTGGATCTTGGTAAAGCAAACTCAATTCTGTAGGAGGGACATATTGTTCATCTTTTGAGTAAGAAGTGGAGGTGGAGGGCCATTGAAAATATTGTGTTTCTGCTTGGGTGAAAGATGGCCGATTATGGAACAAATTAGTATGGTGGGCCTGATCTTGGGTAAAATGTGAGAGTTGGGCCACCCCAGGGGATGTACTTTCATAGTGGGCTGACAAGAATTGTGTATTTTCAAAAGGCTGGGCCACGCTGAATGAGAGATGAAAATTGGTTAGACCATGGCCTATATATGTGCTGGGTTGGCCCACATATGATGGTGAATGGGAAAGATGAGACTTTTTTTTCTCTCTTTTTTTAATATTTTTTAATTTTTTTGTTTTAAAATATTTGATTTTTTTTTTGTATTTTCACACAAGTTAGCAAACAATTAATCCTAGACACCTATGGTCCCCTAAGATATAAACATTTGATTTCTCACTAATCAACTGAGGCCTAACTCAAATCCACTCTCAAGCTCGTTAACTGGCCAGGTAAGAGGTGGGAAAGTGGGAGGTTCCCCTGCTCTCACAGGGACCTAATTAAGTAACCACTTGTCCACTTAGGCGTTTGCCAATAAACCTCTAGCCTTAGACACCAGTCTCCAAACTTGATAGTGGGCCCAAGTGGGCCTAAGTCTCAAAGCGAACCCTAGGTCAAGTTTCTACTTTCTTTTATTGGGCTTGGGAATGCAAAAGATGCAGGAAGTTGTGGTTTGTGGGCTAAGGAAGGGTGATCAAATCCCCACCTTATCTTGTTAAGGAAACTACCCTTAAAATATTTTAGAAATGATGTGCACACCACAAAATCAAACAAGGGGTTCTATGCAAGCATGGCAATGCATGATCATACTTTTTAAAGAAATTGAGATTCTCACCTTGCCTCCCGCAATCTTCGACAAGAAAAGAAACTTCAAACAAAAGAAACTACCTAAACATGAAAATCTAAATGATGTATGTCCTAACGATGGAAGGTTTCTTCTTGACATGACATCTTTGATTGGATTCAAGTGATTGATTTTCTTTAGATTTTTGATTTTGTTAATTGTCTAACATGACAACTAAGAAAAGGAAACTCAATCAAGAGGGTTTTAATGGTACTTACCTTCAACGCAATCCCTCGTTCTTTTTGGAATGAAAACAAATGGAAAGAGTGAGAGAAGGAAACTCACCTCACTTACCCCTTTTTTTCTGATTTTTCATGCAATTTTCGGATTTTTCTTTCCAAAACGAACTTTTCACCTACATATTTGACTTTCAGCGACAGTTTCTGACAGATTCTTCCAATGTGCAATTTTCAGGATTTTCACTTTTCATTGATACCTACAAAAAAGAGAGAAAATGTTAGCATGAATATATAAAAAACACCAAGATTATCAAAACTAAAAATCTAATTCCCCGGCAACGGCGCCCAAAATTGATAGCTCACGAATGCGTCGTTAAACACGTGACTAACAATCTCAAAATTATCGGCCTACACTAATTATTTTGACAATAGTTAAGTGGTGAGAGCCGAGTCGAATCCACGGAGAATTAGATTTTAGAGTTGAAAACCTTGGGGTTTTATTAGGAAAATAACTGTGGTGATATTTAAACTAAGTTGAATTAAATAAATCTAAGCTAAGTAAATAAATAAAGAGAGAGATAGAGAGGGAATGAGAGAACACAAGATACAACTTAAAACTATAATCTATTAAACAATAACAAAATGATTAACACAAAGAATGTATTCTAATCCAAAGCCATAACAAGTACACTAGAATAAGAGAGAGAATAAGAGAGAGAATAAGAGAGATGGAAGGAGAGAGAAAAGAGAGAAGAAAGAAAAGAGAAAGAAGAGAGAGAGAGCGATAGAAGAGAGAGAGGAGAGAGACGTGAGAGAGAGCGCATGAGGGAGAGAGAGAGAAGAGACGAGAGAGAGAAAAAAGAGAGCGAGAGAGAGAGAGAGAGAAGAGATAGAAGAGATAAACGTAAGAGAGAGAGGAGAGAAGAGAGAGAGAGAGAGAAAAAAACGAGAGAGAGAAGAAGCGGGAGAGAGAGATTTGCGGTTACTGTAGCAGTGCTACAGTAGCCGCGAAGAAGAAGGCATACGCCTCCTTCACGTTGCATGCAAACGCATGCAACGTGGAGGAGAAGGGGGGGAGCAGCGTTTGGGCGCTGAGCAGTAGGCGGCTGGGGCAGGCGCGCTCGGGTGCGGGCGGCCTGGGTGAGCGGCCACGCGGGCAGGCGGCTGCAGGCGGGGTTTCGCGGGCGGCCACCCTGGCGGCGGGATGCTGTGCTGCTTCTGTGTGCGCACAAGAGAGAAACCGGGAGGAGAAGAAGAAGAAGAAGAGAGGAAGAAGAGGAAGAGAGGAAGGAGGGAGGGGAAAGAGCGAATGTGAGAGGGGAGAAGAATAGTTGTGTGAGAGAGAGGGGAGGAGGTTTTATAAATAGTAGAGAAAGAGAGGAAGGGGAGAGAAGAAAGGAAAGAGAGTTTTTTAGAAAATATGAGAGGGATTTTAAAAACGAGAAAGTATTTTTGAAAAGAAAGAGAGAGGAAATATTTTAAAAAATAGAGTCTCTCATTATTCTCTCTTAGTCTAATCAAATTTATTGGCCCATTTGACATTCATTTCTTGGCCCATTAATCCTGCAAATACAACACAATAGAGATTTAACAATTATCATTTTGCAATAAAGTGACAATGAATTTGTGTAAAATTAAGGACCATAAGATAGTAAAATAACATGATTATTATCAATAACAGCGCAATTATCACTCATAAACAGTCTTTTCTGCGTGTGTGTGCGGACCGTGGACGTAGGATACACAAGTTGTGTACTCCGAACCACGTAAATCTCTATGTCTATAGTTCGAACGTTTCTACGTTAGATGTTGGTAGGCACGGTGTCTCTACACACGTTGATAGATTGTTCTCTATCTATTGTCAAGTTACACACATCAAAGTTTAGCTACTTAAATTCTGTTACAGTTTTCACAGTGTGTGTCTTCGTGAAAAGAAGGTGGTAAGAACTTTTTAATTGACAGTAATCTATTCAACCTCCTTCTAGATTACCATATAGGGAATTCCGCATCCTTTCAATTGATATCAGAGCGAGGTTACTTTGATTTACTGTTATACTTGTTTGATCTTACGATCATGAGAACTTTGATATCATGGAATCTAACAAGGGGTACATGGCCGAGGGACACTCAGTGACCAGGCCACCCTTCTTCGATGGCACTGACTATTCATACTGGAAAAACCGTATGCAGGTATTCCTAAGAGCACAAAACTTCGAGCTTTGGAAGATCGTCAGCAAAGGAGCATACACCCTTCCCGAGGACGAAGATACCTAGACAAAGGACCAGATTGCAAAGGGGACACTCAACTGGAGCGCCCTCAACATGATGCAGTGCGCGGTCCACCCAAAGGAATATTCAAGAGTCTCCACGTGCACCTCAACAAAAGAGATGTGGGATAAACTTGAATTGATCTACGAAGGTACGTCCGAGGTAAGGGAATCCAAAGTAAGCATGTTAGTTTCTGAATATGAAATGTTTAAAATGAACAATGATGAAACTATCTCTGACATGTTTGCAAGATTCATGCTAATTATAAATGGTCTGAAAGGTCTAAAGAAGGAATACTCAGAGAGTGATTTGGTGAGGAAGATACTTCGGTCTCTTCCATCCTCATGGAACACCAAAGCCACTGTCATTGAGGATTCTAAAGATCTCTCAAAAATGAAATTGGATGAACTGATTGGCTCTCTAATGACTTACGAAATAAATGTGAAAAGAAAGGAAACTGAAGAAAATCCTAGAAAGTTAATTACTTTAAAGGCTTCCAAGAAAAGTTCTTCAGGTCCAAAAAGGATGCACCTCAGGAAAGTGAGGAGTTTGAATCATCTAGTGAGAGTGATGATGATGAAATGGCCATGCTCACTAGACGATTCAAAAAGTTTCTGAAATTCAAAAGGAGAGGGTCAGGTAACTCTAAACCTTTCCAAAAGAAAGATTTTGCTAATAAATCTGAGACTAACAAGAACTGAAATTGTGTGCTGAGTGCAAGAAGCAAGGGCACATCAGAGGAGAGTGCCCCAAGCTCAAGAAGAAACTGAAAAAGGAGAAATTCACCTTCAAGAAAGCCAAGCAATGTTGGCAACTTGGAGTGATGAAGATGAAGATGAGAACAGTCAAGCTACCTCTGGAGATGATGAAGTTCATTTGTCTAAAGGCTAGAAGCGACGACACCAATGAGGTAAATTCTTCCTTTGAAACTTATTCTGTTAATGAATGGGAAGAAGCTTATACTGTTTTATTCGAAAAAATCTGTGAGTTTAAGTCTGAGAATAAAGCACTGAAAAAGAAAATCAATTCCTTTGTTCATGACACCAACCATAATGAACAAATTGCATCCTGAATAAAGAAATTGAAATGATGAAAGTTGATGAACAAGCACATAGTGAGGAAATGGATGGCATGAAACTGAAATTGCAAGAAGTTCAAAAAGAAAAAGATGATCTAAGCAATTCCCTTAAAACTCTTCAAGATGAACTTGCTGAAGTTAAAGAAAAGTTGAAAAAGGCTGAAGAGCAACTTAAGGGAAAATCTGAAGATCTAATTAGGTTTGTCAAGGGTAAACACAATCTTGATGCAATCTTGGGATCTAATGTGTTTGTTGCAAAACATGGGATTGGATATCAACCTGTTAACCAAAAGTAATTGGTAAAAATCTGTTGACATCTTTTGTTGATTCCAACCCAAGTACAAGCAAACAAATCCCATCAATGAAAACTAAAAGTCAAGCCAAAGGCAAGAAACAGGAACCCAAGAAAACCAAATCTGTTGCTAACAAAACTGTAAACCAGTCAACAGCCCCAAAGAGGGTTGTCGACAGGACGGGAAACCAGCTTCTAAAGGAAAGCTGACCATGCAACAGAAAGGTAAAAGGCCCATGCATATTCCTCAAAACAAAAAGCCCATTGTTGTAGAAAAACCCTCATCATGCAATTTATGTAGAAAGGTCGTGCATAATGAAAAACAATGTTGGCAGTCCAAATAAACTGAAACTCAAACAAATTTGGATTCCGAAGCATTTACTATTTGGCATGAATGATACAGTGGGACCCAAAGTAATTTGGGTACCAAAACCTCTTGTCTGATCCACATATGCAGGATGCCTAGCAACCCAAAATCAAAACAAATGGTACTTGGATAGTGGCTGCTCGAGGCATATGACAAGCGATAAAGAAAAATTCTGTTTGTTGGTGAAAAAGACGGAGGTCAAGTCATCTTTGGAGGTAACAACAAGGCCAGATCATTGGCTCAGGTAAGGTCGGTAAGTATGTCTCCACTCAATTGACAATGTACTATGGAGGATGGCCTTCATCACAATTTGCTTAGCATAAGTCAATTGTGTGATAAAGGTCACCAAGTTATCTTTGAATCAAGCACATGTCAAATCATTGATAAGGATACAGGAAGTTTGAAATTTTCTGGAAAAAGGGTGAACAACATCTACATGGTTGACTTAGATGATCCAGAAAATGATAACTTGTGTTCTGTAGCAAACACAGGATGAGCTCACACTGTGGCATCGTAGGCTTGGCCATGCAAGCTACAATGTCCTGCACAAGGTCATGAAGCTGAAGTTGGTAAGTGGACTCCCTGATATTTCCTTTAATAAAAATGAAAGTTTTTGTGATACATGTGCACAGGTAAAACAAACAAGGAAATCCTTCAAATCAAAAGCATCGGTAAGCACTTCTAAACCCTATGAACTTCTGCACATGAACTTGTTTGGACCTACTAGAACACTAAGTCTCAATGGCAAACGCTTTGGTTTTGTCATTGTAGACGACTTCTCTAGGTTCACATGGGTAAAGTTCCTCGCACACAAAAATGAAACAATAGACTGTTTGAGGAATTCTTCAATAAAATTGAGCATGGAAATGTTCAACAAGATATGCTCCATCCGCACTGATCACGGGGGAGAGTTTGACAACAATTATTTTTCTGATTTTTGCAGGCACCAAGGAATAGAACACCTGTTCTCCTCCCAAGAACTCCGGAGCACAATGGTGTAGTGGAGAGAAAGAACAGAACCTTGGTGGAAATGGCTCGCACCCTTCTGGTCGAAAGTCAACTTGCAAGAACCTTTTGAGCAAAAGCGGTAAACATCATGCTACATTCTCAACAGAGCCATGGTAAGACCCATAATCAAGAAAACTCCCTATGAATTCTAAAGGTAAGAAACCCAGCATTGGGTACTTAGAGTTTTTGGCTCAAAAGTCTTCGTTCATAATAATGATAAAGTGATCTAGACAAATTTGAGGCCAAAAGTGATCAAGGTATTCTTCTTGGATATTCAGAACACTCTAGAGCTTATAGGGTGTTTAATCTTAAAACTCGAACGGTGGAAGAAACTCCACACGTTGTTTTTGATGAATCTCAATTAAAGCCTAACATCTCGAATGCTTACAGGTTTAAAGATGAAGATGAAGGAACAACACTTGGGGAACTTCAAATAAAAACAAAAGCAAACTCTAAAATTGTCTCCAAGACTAACAGTGAACATCTTCGCAGGTACGATGATGAGGATGATGCAATTTTGTTCAAAAATCAAAATGATGAACCTGAAGAAGATCTACAACAAGAGGAGCCTCGAGCTGAAACTCCTCAAGCACACCCTCCTCCAATTACCTCCTCAAATGCAGATCAACTAGGACCTTCAACAATCACAAATGTCAGGTACTCTAAAGATCATCCACTTGAGAACATAATAGGAGATGTGAATAAAAAGTTCAAACTAGGTCTCAACTTAGGGAAATAGTTGAACAGGATCATCTAGCTCTTGTGTCTCACGTGGAACCTAAAAATGTTGAAGAAGCTTTAAAGGAAAACTCATGGATTGATGCTATGCATGAGGAGCTTGGGCAATTTCAGAGAAATAATGTCTGGAGTCTACTTTCTAGAACCCCTAAAATTTCTGTCATAGGGACAAGATGGGTCTTTAGGAATAAACTAAATGAAGAGGGTAAAGTGGTGAGAAATAAGGCTAGACTGGTTGCAAAGGGATATAATCAGGAATTTGGTGTTGACTTCGAAGAATCCTCTGCTCCTGTAGCTAGGCTAGAAGTAGTTAGAATCTTGTTAGCATATGCATGCTTAAACAAGTTCAAGCTTTTTCAAATGGATGTTAAAACTGCCTTCTTGAATGACTACATCAAAGAAGAAGTCTATGTCTCTCAACCACCTGGCTTTGAGGATCATGATAAACCTAACCATGTATATAAACTGCGCAAAGCTTTTTATGGTTTGAAACAGGCACCCCGAGCTTGGTACGACCGCTAAGCACATTTCTGGTAAGCAAAAACTACTCAAGAGGTAAAGTAGACCAAACTCTCTTCACTAAGAAAGTTCGCAGTCACATCATTGTGGTTCAAGTCTATGTGGACGACATTATATTTGGTTCTACTAACCCATCACTGTGTGAAGAGTTTTCAAAACACATGCACAGTGAATTTGAGATGAGCTTAATGGGGGAGCTTCAATTTTTTCTTGGTCTGCAGGTGAAACAATTAGAAGATGGATTCTTCATCAACCAAGAAAAATATGTCAAAGAGCTACTGAAAAGATTTCAGTTCGAACAAGCCAAGCCTGCCTCAACACCAATGAGCATAACACAAAACTAGAAAGTGATGAGAAAGGTAAACCGGTAGATGCAAAGCATTTCGAGGTATGATTGGCTCCCTTTTATATCTTACTGCAAGTAGACTGGACATTCAATTCAGTGTTTGCCTTTGTGCTAGATACCAATCTAGTCCAAAGGAAAGCCATTTGGCTGCAGTTAAGAGAATATTTCGATATCTCTCAGGTACGCATGATATGGGTCTTTGGTATCCAGTAGGTAGTAGCTTCAACTTGGTCTCTTATTCTGATGCTGACTATGCTGGATGTAAAATTGACAGGAAAGCACTAGTGGCTATTGCCAAATTCTTGGTGGTTGCATGGTTTCGTGGGCATCCAAGAAGCAACACTCGGTTGCACTCTCCACTGCAGAGACAGAATATGTTGCTGCAGGGAGTTGTGCGGCTCAAGTGTTGTGGATAAAAGTCATTGTCTAACTACAACATTGACATGGATGCACACCTATCCTATGTGACAACACTAGTGCAATCAATCTCTCAAAGAACCCAATTCAACACTCTAGAGCAAAGCACATAGAGATTAGACACCATTTTTTGAGAGATGAGGTAGCCAACAAGACCATAGAGCTGAGCTTCATACCCACTGAGAAACAACTAGCTGACATCTTCACAAAACCATTGGCTGAGGATAGGTTCACTACACTTAGAAGAGAATTGGGTTTGTGCAAAATGCAATGAAACTCATACCAATCTTGAATATATGTTCCTTGTATGCAACAACTATGTGGTATATCAAATGGTGATTTGTGGAAAAACAAGTTATGCTTGTTTGGAAACTTTCATTATGCGTGAAAAACATTCTCCGCCACGTATCCATAATTGAAGTGAAAAAGGGACATCTATTTTAGATAAAGTATTTAGTTTCTTTACAAATTGCCCAATCATTCAAAAAAAAAAATATAAAATCACAATACCAAAAAGATTTTTGTTGTTATCCCCTTTCATGAATGGTGTGATGTTGAACTGTGTGAAACTCTTGCTTGAATTGTTTTTGAATTGCTTGAATGGTGAGTCTTCACATGCACACACTATGGGGGAGCTATGTTAAGGTAGGTGAGTGAAATTCTAGGGGAAACATGTCCTTGGCCATTGCCTTACTTCCCTTGAATGAACATTCAATAATTTCTCTCTTTCTGCCTTCAAAAACAATTTTTCTGAAGTCCCTGTCGACAGCCCCCAAGCTGCTGTCGACAGCCACTGACAGCTCTAGTCCACCCAAAATCCTCTTTTGTCTGTCTGTCAGTACCTGTCGATAGCCCTCCATCGCCTGTCGATAGGAACACCCCTCCAGAGCCTTCATCCTTCTGCTCTGTCAGCAGCTGTCGACAGGCCCCAAATGGTTGTCGACAGATGGACCAATTTCTTCAACTACTTCACTTTTTGGTCCACATTCTTCATGAGCTTACTTATTGAAAGTATTTAAGGTGAAAAATGGGAAATGCCAACATTATAACTTATCCTATCCACATGATATCAAAGATATTGTCTAAATCACAATGATTTAGACATACTATTCTCTATGAGTCTAAGTTGCATTAACTTGAGCACATCAAACAAAATCACATAAGCTTAAATTAACTCACTTGAATAACTAATTTGTAAAATACATTTTTCAAAAGTCATGTGCTTAGTTACTAGGCCATTGAGTTCTCATATGTTGAATGCTTAATGAGAATGCTAAGCCAACAAATCACATCTTTATTTTTGATGATAAGCATGAACATTTCATGGACAAAATTGGTGAATGTTAAGTAATGAAACTTGATGATAATGACTCTTGGAATGCAAATGAAACAAACATGTTCATTGATCATTTATATGTCATTGTATATCCCTAACAGTTCTTTTATATAGGTGAGATACTATGCAAGACATGTACCAAGACAAGGTTTAAAAGATCAAGAAAAGCAAGAAAAACAGGTACCTGTCGACAACCAGAAAGGCCCATGTCGACAGCTACAAACATGCCAGAAAGCCATACCTCGGGACAGAAGTGCCTGTCGACAGCCACTAACAGGAAACTGTCTCCCGAACACCCAGTCCTCTGCCTGTCAGCATCTGTCGACAGGAGCACCCAGTGCTGTCGACAGACGAAGAAAACCTTCAGATACGGAAAGTTTTTAAGTTGCCAAACATGGTTTCCAACTACCACGTCTCTCCATATGTGGACACCACTATATAAGCTATCTTTTGAAGGTAATCTCGTACAGAAGCAGCCTCCACCAAAAAACCTAGAGAAAGTCCAAGAACAAGAGGTGTTGCTGCTGCTCTGCTTCACCCTGTTGTTCAGAGATTGAACCAACTATTGATTCAGCAGTATTGAAGTCTGATCGTCGTGGATTCAAGCCTCTCCATCAAGTTGTGTCCCTCAAGATGAAGCTTGAAGTCCATCCAGACGTTCATCAGAAGAGTTCTTAATTAGGATTTGTGTTTCAACTCAGAACTCTTCCATGTTTTAGTTTTTACATATCCGTGTGTGTGTGGTTTGTCTCAAGCTGTCCTTGTGCTTGATTCATGTGGACTGTGTTGTTCTGATCGTGGTTTCACATTAGACAACTCGTGTGTGTGAGTTGTAGTCGTTGAACTAGCTCATAAGCAGTCTTTTCTGCGTGTGTGTGTGGACCGTGGACGTAGGATACACAAGTTGTGTACTCCGAACCACGTAAATCTCTGTGTCCTATGGTTTGAACATTTCTACATTAGTTGTTTGGTAGGCACGGTGTCTCTACACACGTTTGATAGATTGTTTCTCTATCTATGTCAAGTTACACACATTAAAGTTTAGCTTAACATTGTTACAGTTTTCACAGTGTGTGTCTTCGTGAAAACAAGGTGGTAAGAACTTTTTAATTGACAGTAATCTATTCAACCCCCCTTCTAGATTACCATATAGGGAATTCCGCATCCTTTCAGCTCAGTCACAGCGATCGGAAGTCGTGTTCAACTCGACGCGAGACCTCCTCCCCAGGTCGTGGATATGGGTGCCTGAACATCGCCGATATAGTCACCCCCTCTGGTTTATTCCCACCCCTTCAGCGAAAGAATTGGGCATGACTTTCTGCACGGGCATCGGAATCACTTATGTTACCACAATTCGGAATCGACACTCCGAGACGGTCGACAAGGCGCTGGTTTCACGGAATTCCATTATGGGGCCAAAATTCCCCCCAGAGCGTGTGTACTAGTACACGATTGTCGTACCCTCCGGTCGGACGGGATATTTATTCGCCCGGGGGTCGGAACTGCCTGCGAGGCCCCATGTGACGGAACACCTCGTCCAAGACCGTTAAACCGGTAACATACTTGATCCGAGTCCGCCTCCCGCGAACGGGCCGAAGCCTCGCAAGGGATACCACACCATAGTCCGTGTAAACCAAAGAACACGCCATTTCATATATATCACAAGTTTACATAGCCATATCTCCAAGAAAATAAAAAAAAGTACAATAGCCTGGGGCATACTCCGAGGTACAACTGAAGGAAGTAGACAAACTAGCTACACTACACTGCTGGAGGTGCTGACCCTGCACTGCTACGACGTGGCTCTGAACTGGACGACGGTCGAGAAACATCCTCCTCGCCCTCACCTGTGGGGGTAGAGGTGAGCTCGCTAGTCACTGGCTCAGTAGGGAACTCCCCCAACACCGAGCAAACCAAAAACACAGGTACGAAGGCGGTAAACTATACTAGCAGTTTATAGAACAGCTAAGCAAGATATTAATGTTGTAAATATACTCACCGTCTGCCGACTATGTAAAGGAACTTTAATAAATAAACGGAAAAACCAAACAGGTATACCAGCTAAAGTAGAGTCCGCCACACTCGAGCCACGTGAACTGGTTCGCGACACCAGTGACTGACTCGACAACACACACAGGTCTACCTCTCAGTCTCGCAGCCACGGACGAAAGGTCCAGCTGCCGCTCCACTGAAAAGGTCAAGCAACTGTGGAGACCAACTAAACACTACCACCTGCGAACCCACGGTCGCAGGCCCATGCCTGGCACATCTAGAGACCCTGGCCTGGGCTCGCTAGAGTGAGGCACTGGAGAAGGACTAGCTGGGGACCAGTGTCGACTACTGGTGTCCGTACCCCCAACTAAGAGCACGCTACAAGTGACCAAAAGACAGTACAGCAGTCACGGTCTCACTGTCGTCTTTCCCTCAGCCGGACGTACAACTCAAGCAAATGAGTGAGGGTGTCCAGGTCAGACGACACAAACCTCGACGGTACAACACAAGTACCGAGACGAAGCCCCGAGCTAATAGCCTGGCTCACAGAGAACCTGGGGCACCCAACTGGAGAGGTAACCACGGTAGGCGTCGTACTACTCGCCACGTATACAAAACCACGTGCACGTCACACAAACCACCTGAAGACTCACGTAAACCGCGTGCACTAATAGTCCACAACACGTGAACACCACGTAAACACATAAAGAACCAGCTAACTGCGTACCCAGTACGCTAATCTCAGAAACCACGTGCACTAGGTGCACCACAAATACCAATGCACCGCTCGATATCGTTAAATATTCAATATAACAACATTTAAATAAAAGCAGGCTGGCGGAAACATCGACTGCCGTCGATGGGATGTACACGGCAAGGTCTCTGGCCATCTATCTCCCAGCTGAAGAACCTGGCGTCAATCGATGTTGACGCCAAGCTCCCCGGCTACCAGCACCCACAGAAACTCTAGGCCAATTCCACAAGTGTTCTCAGCCCCAAAACCAGTGGGAAACACGACGAAACCCTTCCTCTAACATCCATGCACCATAAACAAACAGTAACATCATGTTTCACTAAATAAATCAATCAAACCACCCTTTGACCCCGCATGGAATACCCTTACCCAAATATACGAATAGCATGCTATTACATGTTTTCATAGCGCATCACGACATTCAGAAGCAACTAAAGGGGTCGCTCCCTACCTCAGAACGCACATAACCTCCTAAACATCTCTGATTCGCGCCAAACCTTCCGCGAGCTTCCACGGAATCACGCCTCGCACTGGTGTTTCCTAGCACGATTGGTCAACGCCACTCGTTCTACGATCCCCTAACCAGCCTTTAGCAACCGTTAGAAGCAGTAGGAGAGCAAAGGCGTGAAAGTAGGGCAAAGAAGAAGGAGAACCGAGTGGAAAAGCTGCTCTCAGGTGACCCTATATTCAACAGGTCGCACAGGTTGGCATCAACATGGCCGCCGCCAATCAAACCGCCAAGGTTAGACGTCCATATCCCCTGTTGCCAAGTTCATAGAGTAAACGTCACATACATGGACGCCAACCCATGTCAACGACCACCCTAGGCCGTCAACCCCTAATCAACTACTGCAGACTCTGACTTACCTCAAGACCAAACCTGCACGCACCACACATCCGGACCATATTGGCCTCGCAACGGCCACCACAACCATTACACACATGATCCATAAGGATCCGAAAAACACGCGACGTTACATTACTATCATCTAAAAAGAAATTTCGACCTTGAAATTCATAACAACTTAACACAATCAACTTTAATATTTACATCTTTACAAATACTATCATCTAAAAGAAGCATAAAACCTCACTCAAACAAATAGGGTACTCTTTAGCCATCTCCTCGCTAACTCCCAGGTATCCTCACCATCCAACCTATTTTCCCAGGTATCCTTCTTGTTCTATACACAGTTTTGTTTTTTTAGGTGATAGTCCGGCGTGCCGTGTTTATGTTGAATGTCGAGGACGACATTTCTTTTTAGGTGATAGTAATGTAACGTCGCACGTTTTTCGGATCTTCGTGGATCCTCGGTTTAGCGTATGGGGTGGTCACACCTTGACCAGTGCGACTTGTGTTGTGTGTTTTCTTATTGGATCCTTACCGGGGTTGGTTATGGATCTGTGTTGGTGTTCAGTGCGCTGGACATCAACAGTGGTTGGCGTCCAGGTGTGTGACGTCTACTGTGTGTTGGCGGCAATGGTGTTGCCATTAACATGTTCTTGGCGTTCATCAATGTGGACGTCTATCGTTCGTTCTAGTGGTTTCTATTGCATGAACTTGGCGGCGAGCAATGTGGATGCCTAGTTGTGATGGTTTGGTTAGCGGCGCAGAGGTTGACGTTAACCTGAGGCGCCTGTGTTTTTAGGGGCAACCCGAGCCTTCTTCTTTCCCCACCTTCATCCCTCCTCTTCCCCCACCTATACCCTTGTGCCTTTTCACTACTTACGGTGGTCGACGGGAGCACGTGGGAAGGCCGTGATGCGTGCAACATCGGTAGATCAGGCGGGGAATGACGGATTGGAGGGCGGTGTTCGCGGGAAGCTCCTGTGGTTTCGGCGCGATTTGAGGTTCTTTACGAGTTTATTTGCGTTTTAGAGGTAGGGACTGGACCCCTTGATTTCTCCTGTTTGACTTGTCATGCTCTGTTTGCATAGACTGCTTGTTAATCGTGTTTTCGGGAAAAATGTTACTATGCCGGGAAATTGGGTGGTTTGATTGATCCAAGTGTTGGATCTTGCTTTTCTGGTTTGATTATAGTATACATATGTAAGGGGAAGTGTTTCCCCTCATTTTTTTTTTCTGTTGTTTATAGGGCTAGATTGCCCGTGTGATCGGCCTGGGGCCGTTTCTGTGCGTCCTGGTGTTGTTGAGTACTGAAGATCTCGACGTCAACATCGTTGATGCTGAGTTTCTCTGTTGGGAGATTAACGCTAGGTTTCTAGCCGTTGATTTTGAGTAAACGGCCAGGTGGTGGCCGCTTACTTATATTGACGGCAAGAAATACTGTCGTCTATATCCTATGGACGGCAATCGATGTTGCCGCCAACCCGTGCATGTATCAGCATAGTGTGTTTCACGGCGTTCTTGTTGCAAGTATTGCGATGCAATGTGTTTATCGATACTGAGTGGTGCAATAATACCTGTGGTGCTCTTAGAGCACAGGGCTTTTGAGGCCAGCTTATCGGCTATGTAGTTTACTAGTTCTTTACGTATGTGTTGGGATTCACTACATCCTAGCGCACAAGATTTATGTGAAATATTACGAGGTTTTGATGTCGTGCATGTGGTTGGTGTGTGCATGGCATATCGTACGTTATTGTGCTTATTGTATCTTAATTATTATGATTAGTTCGATGTGTTGTGGCGATGAGTTCACGTTGGAACCTAGCTGTGATCCTTTATGATCTCTTACAGATTACCCTGAAGGGATAATTGATAGTGTAAGTGTGGTTATGTGTTGTGCTTAGCGTGGCAGTGGAGGTCACTTTGTGACCGATGACAGGCCATGGGGTTATCATTAATATGGTTTATATGTGTGATTGTGTAGGTTAGCTTGTAAGTCACAGGGTGACCAACAAGCTATTCCTAACTATGTACCGTGATCGGTAACAGAAAGTGTTTGTGAACATATCATGATTTGGCTTGCCGAGTTTGGTGGTCCGGCGCCTATTCTGGAATGCCTCTCTAGTCGGGTACCCCAGGTTCTTTGTGAGCTAGGCACGTGTGTTTGTTGTGCTCGGAGTTTGTCCCGGTACTTGTGGTACCGTCGAGTTTGTGTCGTCTGTTTTGGACACCCTCACTCTTGTGTTTGATTGTACGTCCGGCTGAGGGAAGACGACAGTGGGTGGCTGGGGCAGCGGCTGTGTTGGGGTGTGCAGTCGCTTGTAGCGCTCGTAGTTGGGGGTACGGACACCAGTAGTCGACACTAGTCCCCAGCTAGTCCTGTTTCTAGTGCCTCACTTTAGGGTGCTCCGGCCAGAGTCCTAGAGGTGCCAGACATGGACCTGCAGCTGTGTGTCTATAGGTGTGGTGTTGGTTGGTCTCCACAGTTGTTTGACTTCTTTCTCGTGGAGCGACAGTTGGACCTTACATCTGTGGTTGCGAGACTGAGATGTAGTCTTGTGTTGTGTTGTCCGGGTTGGATACTGGCCTGATCAGCCAGTAGTCTATTCCTGTGTGGTGGCGTCGTTCCTTTCCGACTCGTGCTTTGCCACTGACTGTGGTTTGTGAGTTTGTGACTCGTAGTCGAGGTTTGACTCATTTGAGGTGTGCCCTAGTGTTGGAAAAGTTGTGACTGCGGTTGTGGTTTGTGGTGTGCCCGAGTGGTGGCACAGTTTGGTTATGGTTGGTGAGTGTTGACTCTCATGTGGTTTAGCTCGCTATGGTGTGCCCTGTTACGGCACTGGTTTTACTTGCGCTTTCTGTGCTGGTACCTTGTGGTAATAGGTACATGTACCCAATTTGGGTAACGGTTTGTGATGATACATCATATACCTGCCTTTTCTGTATTGTCGTGAAATTGTGTTCCGTAAAGGTCGTATGGTGTGATCTTCCACTTGTTGTGCACCCTCTTTCGGGTAGCTTTCGTTTAGGGTTAATGCGTAGGGATTGCCATTGTAGCCAACCTGCCACTTTGTGCATGGCTTCGACATTTTGTGGTTTGGGGTATAAAGGATTAGCTCTTGGTTAGCAATCCAGTACCCAGTGCTTGCCTTGCTGCTGGCAAGGGTGCCAGTGAATGTCTGTTGCTTTGAGTGGTGGAGCGGTGGCTATAGTGCGTGACTGCAGGTCGGCATGTTGTTGAGATGGTTTGTGTGGACGTGAGAGCGATGTTTGGCACTTCCAATTGTTGAGTAGACTAGTAGTGTTGGTGCTAGTGCAGGTACTCACCTCGCTATTCCATGAGTTATGTGAATTAGTGGAGTGTTAAACATTTAAAGACCGACAAGTGAGAATTACTGGTTTTGCTAGATTTGATTTAAACATTTTCCTTAAGACATTTACTTGACATGTTTTAGTTTGTTTAGTTTTTGGGTTTCCTCCTGTTTTTTTTGCTTGGTTGCTTTATGTTCCATGACCCTCTAGTTAGTCCTTGAGTTTCTAGTGTGGGGGCTCCCTACTGACCTGACTTTTCTTCCCTCGGCTTTTCAGCTTGCTGTTGTTTGTTTGGCTTTGAGGAGGCGTTGGCAGACTTGTACCACCAGCATTATTGTTGTATTTGGATGTGAGCTTGTGCTCCCCGGGTATGCCCCAGGTAGTTTGTACTTTTTATTGGACATGTAAAATAAATGGGACAGTTGTATTGTTTATATCAGGTATGACACATGTACTTTCTTGTTGTCTACTGTAATTTGTCTTTTATACTCTTACTGGACACTTGTGTGATATATCACTTGCGAGACTTCGGTCCATTCTCGGGAGGCGGATCTGGATATGGAGCCTTAATTGGCATAAATATGCAGGGCCGTCACAGTTGGTATCTGTGACGGAACACCTCGTCCAAGCCCGTTAAACTGGTAACGTACTTGATCCGAGTCCGCCTCCCGCGAACGGGCCGAAGCCTCACAACATGTCCTCAATCGTCTGGATATCCTCTCTGTTTGGCCATCGTCTGGGGATATAAGCGGAGCTATATCTCAGCTCATGCCAATTACCTTGCAGACTTCTCCAGAAACTAGAAGTAAATCTTGGATCTCTGTCTACAACGATAGTCTTCGGGATACCATGTGGTGGAACAATTCTATCAACATAAACCTTTGCTAATCTGTCCACTGTCCAAGCCATACTTACTCTGCCATTAATCTCACACCTTGGTCAATCTTCAACAAACACCCATATTCCATTTATGTCCCGAAGCTGTTCTTGGTAAGCTGCTGCCACGAGTTCATGGCAATATCATCCCATTTCCACTATGGAATGGGTAACGGTTGCAATAGACCTCCAAGCTTCTGATGTTCTGCTTTGATCTACTGACAGACAACACACCTTGCAACAAACTCTGCTATTTCCTTTTTCATATAAGGCCCCCAAATGTTTCTTTAAATCCTGGTATATTTTTAGTACTACCCGGATGGATAGTGTACCTAGATTTATGAGCCTCTTCCAACACTCGCTGCTTCACCTCTCTTCAGCTGGTACAAATAACCTGCCTCTGAGTCTGACCACACAGTTATTATCAATAGTACTCCTTCCATTTTTACAATCTCAGCTAAACTTACATCTGCTCTCTGAGCCTCACAACAATTTGCCAATACAAGGATGGCTCTACAGTACTACTGGCTAGTACTGCCCTCGCTGACTGTTTGGCACGTACAAGGAATCTCTACTATTCCGCGTACAACTTCCATTCTTTTATCATCATCTGGATTAATATGCCTTTCTACTCAAAGCATCAGCCACAACATTGGCCTTACCGGATGGTAAGCCAACTAAA
>CM024756.1:152562513-152673252 GCA_014218235.1 Colocasia esculenta
CGGAATCGCTTATAAGACCCCAATTCGGAATCCGCACTCAGAGACGCTCAACGCCCACACATTGCCTCAGCCAATAACGTCGTTTCGGGGTCGAAAAAACCTTCGTTTTGCACTCCAAATTGCGATTCTAGTGGACGATCTCCCCTATTCCAAGGGTTTTTGGCAGTAGCGACTCCCTCGATTATGCGAATCGCTGGCGGAGCCCACATGCAGAGCCGCCCAATCACAGCGATCGGAAGTCGTGTTCAACTCGACGCGAGATCTCCTCCCCAGGTTGTGGAAATGGGTGCCCAAACATTGCCGATATAGTCACCCCTCCGGTTTATTCCCACCCCCTCAGCAAAAGAATTGGGCATAACTTTACGCACGCGCATCGGAATCGCTTAAGTTACCACAATTCGGAATCGGTACTCCGAGACGGTCGACAGGACGCTGGTTTCACGGAATTCTTTCGGGGCCAAAATTCCTCCCGGGAGCATGTGTACTAGTACACCGACTGCCGTACCCTCCGATCGGACGTGGATATTTATTGGCCCGGGGGTCAGAACCGCCCCACAGGCCCCAATTCAGAATCGGCACTTCGACCCGGTCGGTAAAAGGTCGCATTCGCAGATTTTTGGTCCGGCGCCCAAATTCCTCCCGGGTGCGTGGTCGCGGGCTGCCGATGCGATCGCATACGGACACCCTGTCGCTCAAATGGGCATAACTTTTTCGCTCGGTTATCGGAATCGCTTATAAGACCCCAATTCGGAATCGGCACTCAGAGGCGCTCGACACCTCCTTATTGCCTCAGGCGATAAGACGTCGTTTTGGCGTCAAAAAATCTTCCGCACTCTGAAATGAGATTCTAGCGGACGATCTCCCCTATTCCAAGGTTTTTTAGCAGTAGCGACTCCCTCGATTACGCGAATCGCTGGAGGAGCCCACACACGGAGCCGCCCAGTCACAGCGATCGGAAGTCGTGTTCAACTAGACGCGAGATCTCCTCCCCAGGTCGTGGATATGGGTGCCCAAACATCGCCGATATAGTCACCCTCCCGGTTTATTCCCACCCCCTCAGCGAAAGAATTGGACATAACTTTCCGCACGGGCATCAGAATCGCTTATGTTTACACAATTCAGAATCAGCACTCCGAGACGGTCGAAAGGGCGGTGGTTTCGCGAAATTTCATTCCGGGGCCAAAATTCCCCACCGGAGCGTGTATACTAGTACACCGACTGCCGTACCTCCGGTCGGACGCGGATATTTATTTGCCCGGTGGTCGGCACCGCCCGCGAGGACCCAATTCAGAATCGGCACTTCGACTCGGTCGGTAAAAGGTCGCATTCGGAGATTTCCGGTCCGGCTCCCAAATTCCTCTCCGGGAGCGCGGTCGCGGGCTGCCGATGCGATCGCATACGGACACCCCTTCGCTCAAACAGGCGTAACTTTTCGCTCGGTTATCGGAATCTCTTATAAGACCCCAATTCGGAATCGACACTCAGAGGCGCTCGATGTCCTCTTATTGCCTTAGGCGATAAGACGTCATTTCTAGGTCAAAAAACTTTCGTTTCGCACTTCGAAATTGTGATTCTAGTCGACGATCTCCCCTATTCCAAGATTTTTTGGCAGTAACGACTCCCTCGATTACGCAAATCGCTGGCGGAGCCCACACGCGGAGCCGCTCAGTCACAACGATCGGAAGTCATGTTCAACTCGACGCGAGATCTCATCCCAGGTCATGGATATGTGTGCTCGAATATCACCGATATAGTCACCCCCTCCAGTTTATTCCCACCCCCTCAGCGAAAGAATTGGGCATAACATTCCGCACGGGCATCGGAATCGCTTATGTTACCACAATTCGGAATCGACACTCCGAGACGGTCGACAGGGAGCTGGTTTCGCGGAATTCCGTTCCGGGGCCAAAATTCCCCCCGGAGCGTGTGTACTAGTACACCAATTGTCGTACCCTCCGGTCGGATGCGGATATTTATTCGCCCGGGGGTCGGAACAGCCCGCGAGGCCCCAATTCAAAATCGGCACTTCGACCCGGCTGGTAAAAGGTCGCATTTGGAGATTTCCGGTCCGGCGCCCAAATTCATCTCCGGGAACGCGGTTGCGGGCTGCCGATACGATCGCATACGTACACCCCTTCGCTCAAACAGACATAACTTTTCGCTCGGTTATCAGAGTCGCTTATAAGACCCCAATTCGGAATCGGCACTCAACGGCGCTCGACGCCCCCTTATTGCTTTCGGCGATAAGATGTCGTTTCGGCATCGAAAAACCTTCATTTCGCACTCCGAAATTGTGATTCTAGCCGACGATCTCCCCTATTCCATTTTTTTTTGGCAGTAGCGACTCCCTCGATTACGCGGAGCCGCCCAGTCACAGCGATCGAAAGTTGTGTTCAACTCGACGTGAGATCTCCTCCCCAGGTTGTGGATATGGGTGCTCGAACATCGCCGATATAGTCACCCCTCTAGTTTATTCCCACCCCTTCAGCGAAAGAATTGGGCATAACTTTCCGAACAGGCATCGGAATCGCTTATGTGACCACAATTCAGAATCGGCACTCCGAGATGGTCAAAAGGGCGCTGGTTTCGCGGAATTCCATTTCGGGGCCAAAATTCCCCCGTAGAGCGTGCGTACTAGTACACCGACTGCCGTACCCTCGGTCGGACGCGGATATTTATTCGCCCAGGGGTCGGAACCGCTTGCGAGGCCCCAATTCAGAATCGGCACTTCGACCCGGTCGGTAAAAGGTCGCATTCGGAGATTTCCGGTCCGGCGCCCAAATTCCTCTCCAGGAGTGCGGTCGCGGGCTGCCGATGCGATCACATACGTACACCCCTTCGCTCAATCGGGCATAACTTTTCACTCAGTTATCGGAATCGCTTATAAGTCCCCAATTCAGAATCGGCACTCAGAGGTGCTCGACGCTCCCTTATTGCCTCAGGCGATAAGATGTCATTTTGGGGTCGAAAAATCTTCATTTCGCACTCTGAAATTACGATTCTAGTCGACGATCTCCCCTATTCCAAGGTTTTTTGGCAGTAGCGACTCCCTCGATTACGCGAATCACTTGCGGAGCCCACACACGGAGCTGCCCAGTCACAGCGATTGGAAGTCGTGTTCAACTCGACGCGAGATCTCCTCCCCAGGTTGTGGATATGGGTGCCCAAACATCGCCGATATAGTCACCCCCTCCGGTTTATTCCCACACCCTCAGCGAAAGAATTGGCATAACTTTCCGCACGTGCATTGGAATCGCTTATGTTACCACAATTCGGAATCGGCACTCCAAGACGGTTGATAAGGCGCTGGTTTCACGGAATTTTGTTATGGGGCCAAAATTCCCCCCGGGAGCGTGTGTACTAGTACACCGACTGCCGTACCCTCCAATCGGACGTGGATATTTATTCGCCCGGGGGTCGGAACCACCCACGAGGCCCCAATTCAGAATCGGCACTTCGACCCCGTTGGTAAAAGGTCGCATTCGCAGATTTCCGGTCCGGCGCCCAAATTCCTCTCCGGGAATGCGGTCGCGGGCTGCTGATGCGATCGCATACGGACACCCCTTCGCTCAAATGAGCATAACTTTTCGCTCGGTTATCGGAGTCACTTAAAAGACCCCATTCGGAATCGCCACTCAACGGCGCTCGACGCCCCCTTATTGCCTCAGGCGATAAGACGTCGTTTCGGCGTCGAAAAACCTTCGTTTCGCACTCCAAAATTGCGATTCTAGCCGAAGATCTCCCCTATTCCAAGGTTTTTTGGCAGTTGCGACTCCCTCGATTACGCGAATCGCTGGCGGAGCCCACACACGGAGCCGCCCAGTCACAGCGATCGAAAGTCGTGTTCAACTCGACACGAGATCTCCTCCCCAGGTCGTGGATATGGGTGCCCAAACATCGCCGATATAGTCACCCCCTCCGGTTTATTCCCACCCCCTTAGTGAAAGAATTGAGCACAACTTTCCGCACGGGCATCGGAATCGCTTATGTTACCACAATTCGGAATCGACACTCCGAGACGGTCGACAGGGCATTGGTTTCGCGGAATTCCGTTCCGGGGCCAAAATTCCCCCCGGGAGCGTGTGTACTAGTACACCGACTGCCGTACCCTCCAGTCGGACGTAGATATTATTCGCCCAGGGGTCGGAACCGCCTGCGAGGCCCCAATTCAGAATTGGCACTTCGAATTGGTCGGTAAAAGTCACATTCGGAGATTTCCGGTCCGGCGCCCATATTCCTCTCCGGGAGAGTGGTCGCAGGCTGCTGATGCTATCGCATACGAACACCCCTTCGCTCAAACGGGCATAACTTTTCGCTCGGTTATCGGAATCACTTATAAGACCCAATTCGGAATTGCACTCAGAGGCGCTCGAAACCCCCTTATTGCCTCAGGCAATAAGACGTCGTTTCGGGGTCGAAAAACCTTCATTTCGCACTTCAAAATTGCGATTCTAGCGAGCGAGCCCCCCTATTCCAAGGTTTTTTGGCAGTAGCGACTCCTTCGATTACGCGAATCGCTGGCGAAGCCCACACGCGGAGCCACCCAATCACAGCGATCGAAAGTTGTGTTCAACTCTACGTGAGATCTCATCCCCAGTCATGGATATGTGTGCCCGAACATCGCCGATATAGTCACCCCCTCCAGTTATTTCCACCCCCTCAGCGAAAGAATTGGGCATAACTTTCCGCACGGGCATCGGAATCGCTTATGTTACCACAATTCGGAATCGGCACTCCGAGACGGTCGACAGGGACTATGAGATATATTGTATAGTTCTCTTTATATTCTTACTGGACAGTTGTGTGAGATATCCCTTGCAAGACTTCGGTCCGTTCGCGGGAGGCGGATCTGATATAGAGCCTTAATGGGCATAAATATCCAGGGCCGTCACAGTTGGTATCAGAGCATAGTCCAGTTAGAATATGAAAAGACAATTGAAGTTACAATGTCCAAGACATGGTTTAATGTCCACTGCTAGTAGTAACTCTGTGGTTTTATGTGATTTTCAGTGGGTTTTCACGATAGTTTTTGGTACGCGAATTGTGTGTTATTGTTTGTTAAAGCGGTAACTGTTAGAAGTAGCAAAGGAATGTGCATGCTTGTAAGGAAAGTGGCAGTGTTGGTAGATATTAAGGAATGGTATGGTTAATGGTACAGTGTGAGAGGTTTCACCAGGGTGCCAGTTTGCAATTAGGAAGGCGTTCAGTTATAGAAATTAAAGGAATCAGTGAATTCAGTTATGGAATTCAGTAAGAGTATTTTAGTGAGAATCAGAATTGGCAGAGACAGGTATAAGAAAGTGATGTGATGGAATAGCAGAGGGAACAATGTTATGATGAGAAATAGAGTAGTGTGATAAGAATTATTAGATGTGTGAACTGTGGCTGAGATTTGCGTTATTAAATGTTGGGGAGCAGCTTAGATAATAATGTGATTAGTGTTATGCCATATTTGAAATGATTGAAGAAGGCAGTTTAGCTTGAGATGGGTGTGAGATGGGGTATTAGTAAATAGAGGAGCAGTGATTAAGATGATCATTAAGTATGTTTTGAGATTTGAAGTGGCTGCAGTGAAAAGTTGAAGAATAGTGTGTAGACACCGGTTCCGGCTAATGGGTTGAACCACTTTTCTTGTTATCTTAGTGGGCCCCTAATTGGTCACTCACCTTGAGCCCATCATTAGCCTTGTTTTGAGCCATTAAACCATTAAAATGCCTTAAAATCCCGCCCATATCACTTTGAGAGAGTCCTTGGCCATCAATAACTCTTATCTTGTCATGTGGTTAGCTGATAATTCCTGATTATTCGATTTCATAGTCGCGACGCATCGTGGCGCCGCGTCTCTGAATCGCGACGGTCGAAGCTGCCGCGACAGCCCATGCATTATCCATGCACGTGGACAATACTGTCGCGACGCCCCGCCCTGTCGCGTCTCGATGTCGCGGCCTACGATACGCCGCGACACAGCTGCGCATGCAGGCCTCCGCAACCACCTTCTATTTATCCTCTCATGGCTTTATCTTTATCCTAGGGAATATCTCAACCCTTAAGCGGATTTGGGCCCTAGGGACTCTCCTTGAGGCTCCTAAGGACTCTACATCCGAATTTGGGTGGGTTTATTCCCAATTATTATCCTCATTTTAAGGAGATTTTCTCCTTCAAAAGCTCTATAAATAGAAGCCTTCTCTTCAAGGACAGTGGAGCTCCGATTTTCGCCTCGAAGGGCTGCCAAATTCTCCACTGATCTGGACCTAGCCACGCAGCCCTCTCATTCCCTCACATTCCCACCTCAAAAGTTTGCTCATTTCATATCCATGGAGCGTGGAACGTGAGGAGGGCGACCCCCACTTCATCCAGAGCTTCTGCACGATCATTGGGATGAACATCAAGCCAGGGAGTCGCCCTAATGGGGCTCATTCTCCTCACCCCTCCTTTCCCTCTATTTCTTCATGCATATTATTTTGTTTCTAGATAGGTTGCATTCCTTCCAATTCCCACGTTTTTCCCATAGCCCAAGGGTTTTAAAACATCCCAGGTTCGTTCCCTTCATGTTGGTTATTTCCTTTCATTTTTAGAATAGTTGCTACATTAATCATGTTCTAATAGGGCTTTTATTTGTTGTTTCTCTTGATTAGCAGGCACACAAACAAGGTTCTACGAGGAGCTCTCATCCTCTGGCCGGCCGGAGGAGGGGAAGGAGGTCTCACTCACCATCTCCCGCACAAGAAGAGAACGCGACAGGGGAGAGCGACGCGACAATAGCCGCGTCAGCCATGACGACCGCGTTATCAGGTATTCCTCTGTTCTCTTCCTCCTTTTCCTAGAGTAGTTAGCCCGTGTTATTTTCTTCATTTAGGCAATACTCTAGGTGGCGATACATCCATGTTCCCATGCTATTAGATTTGACATCCGTTCATGTGTCGAGGGGGAGCACAATCCCTGTGATTACACCTTTTGGCGATCACGGTGGGACCTTCACTGCCACCCTCGTGGATCTTGACCGCTTGCTTGCCATGTTTTCTTCTTTGTTTCTCATTTTAGTGCCCTGTTAGTCTCTTGTTCTTTGTTCCCTGTGTTTTTTCGTGTTATGTTCTTGTCACGACCTATCGCGGCGACGCGATCAGGTCGCGTCGTTTGTCGAGGATGCGTTATCAGGTCAGTCTCCTCTTCCTTCTATCTGTCTTGTCTTGTTTCTATCAGATCATGCATCCTTGTGATATCTCCTTGTATCATATGTTGTCGCGTTTCTGAATGTTAGAATCCTGCTAGGGTCCGGATTTTCTTTTATTTTTACTTCTAAGTTTTCGGTTCTAGTCGCGACATAGCACGAGGACGCGACATGGTCACGTCATGGAGAGGCGTCGCGTCATCAGGTATGCTTTGTATGTTACTGTTTTGACTCATGAATCGGTTTTTGTGTGCTTCTTGGTTCATGTGGTATTGATTTGCTGTTTTGTGTCTTTTCTCATTTGATAGGGTAGTCTGTTTGAATTAGTTGAAGACCTTTTGGTGTTTTCGAGCCTCTGTTCCTATCGCGGCAGGTCGCCTTGTCACGATCAGGTCGCGGTGTACACGGCCGCCGCGACTCTGCCCGAGGGCCATTTGGTCGCCCTGTTTAGTCCTCATCTATCACCTGTGCATACATTTCGGGCATTTAGGCCCATTGCATACGCTATTCAAACCCATTTGTTTAGGTTCCCCCTTGGATGAGTGAGTCCTCTCACCTACGAGCACTCGTAGGCTGACTCGGGCCCACCTTCCGAGGACCTCCGTAAGACCCCTGACCGTACGCACGTTGCGGTTCGTCGGGCCGGTTGTACCAGTTGCACCCCTTAGTTAAGCTACCCCTTTGCGTGTGAGTGTACCATCCCTTAGCTTCACGGAGGACTCGAGTCCATACCCATTAGGTCCACTTGACCGAGTGATATCCTCTTAATTAATTCATCTAAAGGTCAAGTTCAAAGCTTAAGAAATTTGCGCTTTAAACATGGCAACTTGAGTGTTCATCCCTCCTCCTCTCAGTCTTTCTTTCTTGCTGTGAATGAGTCTAGGTATTGTCTGTATCACCCCCTATTAGTCTGGGGGGGGGGGGGGGGTGTATGCGCCATTGTTTAGGGAGATCGAGTCAATCCCCTTCTTTCTTTGTATCTTATCATAATCCCCTCTTCGACATGGACCAATTTCGGGTCCTTGCTGACGATGCTCTTCCTCTCGGGTTGCTCGAGGAGGTGGCCCAACCCTCTATGGCCACGCTCCCGGGGCATATCCAGCCTCCCTCCGTCACTGGGATTCGATCCTATCCTGCCTCTCCTCTTGGGGGTGATGACCCCCACTCACAATTCAGCCAACTTTTTCCACACCTCACTCCGGACCAAGTCCGAGAGTTTATAGCTGCCGCCAAGGGGAAACAACCTTTATCTCCCCGGGGTCAGAGTTCAGTCCAACCGGCGGATTCCTCCGCTCATGTCGCTTCAGCACCTCACCTTCCTTCATCAGGGGCGGATCCTACACCCCTCCGCCCTCGAGCCATCCATTTTTCGGAACCAAGCTACCTTGCTCCGCGAGAGGTCCAGCCTCGATCTCTCCCAACTACGTACTATGTGGCCGAACCAGCTCCCCTTCCCCGTGAGAGGTCTCACTCATTCGAGCAACCTCGCGCCCTTATTTCTGCGCGTCAAGTCCAGTCTCCCTCCGACTTCCTTGCGGAGTGGACGAGCATGAAGAAGGAGCTTCATGACCTCCAGAGGCAAATCGATCCTCGGAAGGTAGCTAATATTGCCCTCCCATCCTTCCAGTACCTCCGGGTGCCACCCCAGTCGGAGCTCCCTGTCTACCGACGATACTCTCTGGGGTAGGGGACCCTTATGTTCATTGAAAGACTTTGTCTACGAGTCAGCACCACACAAGTATGACCGCCACCTCATGGCATACTTGTTCAAAAATCCCTGGATGGTCTGGCTTTGGAATGGTTCTACTCATTGCCCCCGGAGGAAGCCGAGGATTTCCAAGTTGTTCAAGAGAGGTTTCTGCATCAATTCCAAGATCGGGTGGGACCCGAATACTCTTTTGTGGATCTAGTAGCCGAAAAGATGAAGCCAGAAGAGGAGTATTACCTACGCTGATCGGTGGCGTACTTTGGCCGCCAAGGTCCTTGCCCCATGCCTGAGGAGGAGAAGGTGAAGTTGTTGATTTCCAATGTCACTCCAACCTACCGAGCTATTTTGGCCATGAACGATATTTCTACCATGCAACAGCTATATAGCCGAGCCCGTTTCATTCAGACCCAGCTTAAGGACTCACCTATACACTCTATGTTGAGACCCCCAAGGCCCGTTACACCAAGAAGCCGCAAGGCCCAGTCACCGAGGGGATCCAAACCAATGAACAAGTGGGTGCAGTTAGCAATCCCCAGGCTCGGTAGGTAGGTCTCCCTACACCCAGCAAGCCCAGCAGCCATGGAACAACAACAACAATAGACAGCCACCTCTCAGCGCCAGTACTCCCAGGTCCCTCCACCTCAAAATGGCTACGCCCCTAGGAAGCTCAATGGACCCAAAAGAGCCCAATACCCTCCTTTGCCCGAGTCCCTGGCCGACATCTTTGCCGCCCTTATGTCCCTGAATGCCCTGAGACTCCCTCCTGAGAAGGTGAACTGGAATATGGCGGCCGATCAAACAAAGTACTGTGTCTATCACCGCCATCCGGGCCATAATGTGTCGGATGGTTTTCAGTTCCGGGACATGATATATGATCTTCATGAGCAAAACCAAATTGACTGGGCAGAGATGAAAAGATTAATCCAGACTCTGAGGGACCAACAGGGTCAGAGGCAACAACAGCAACAGCAGAGGCGACAGCAGCCGCAGCAGCAACAGCAACAACAACAACAGCAGCAATACCAACCCTTCCAACAATATATCAGCAACAACAGTAGCTGCAGCAGCCGGCGAATGACCTAGGTATAATCCGCAACCCATGCCACAACATCAGCCCGCTCCAACCCCCAGCCAGCTCCACCACCTCCTCCACCCGCACATGTTAACCCTGTCATCCACCATCCACCACCAGAAGCTCAGTGGGCCTTCGATGACGAACATGAAGTGGGCTAGCTTCTGTTATTTCCCACGTCACACCCTACTACCCCCGCGCCTACATCCACCGTACCTCCCTCCTTCACGCCCCACCTTGCTACCATCACCTCACCATCCTATTCCCCCGTCATGTCACACATCATCCCTTCATCTACCAACATCTCTTTATCCCCTACGCCGGCACCATTACTAGCCAACCCCTCCATCCTTGACACTTCACCACCTCCACTCCACCATAATCTCGCCTTGCGGAGCGGGCGAATGTTCCATCGGATGTACCCTAACGCATCCGTGTCCATGCCAGGTCAACTGGCCCAACAAACCAGCAACCAGCAGCAACAAGATATGGAAGAAACTAATCCGGTCCCGGGGACTCAATATGATATCCTGAAGCATTTGGATCAAACCCCCGCCAAAATTTCCATACTAGAGTTAATCAAAAGGTCACAGACTCATCAAGACGCCCTAAAGGCCTTTCTGTAAAGGGTCATGGTCAGTGAAGACATGAACCCGGATAATCTGCCTTCAGTGCTCTCGATTGTAAACAAAGGACCCACTATTACCTTTTCTGATGGTGAGTTGGCTGCCCCAGAAGCCAGAAAAATGCCCTTATGTGTGACACTCACCATAAACAAAGTGGTCGTCGATGCAGCTCTAGTGGACATGGGAGCTTCTATCATTGTTTGTCCATTAAGCACCCTTAGAGCATGCAATATATCGGAACGTCAACTCCAGCCCACCCCCACCACCATCGCTGCTTATGACAATTCACGACGTGCCTGCCATAGAATCATCACATTACAAGCAGAATTGGGGCCACTAGTCATGTCAGTGGAGTTCTATGTATTGAACATTGATCATACTTACAAGGCCATCTTAGGGCGCCCATGGATTGAATCATTAGGGGCAGTGCCATCTACAGCGCATCAGTGTTTGAAGTTCCCCTTCCAAGGGCGAATAGTCAAGGTGAAAAGCGTGGCAACGACACATACAGTAGAAGCGGTTGAGAGGGTGCTGCCATCAGTATGGCCATCCAATAAGCCGTTATCTCTGTGCTTGATGTCAACTATACTTGGGCCTATACATTCTCTTCTAACCGCCCAATTGGGTCTCCCCTGTAGTGGCAGTCAGGAGAGATGTGAGCACAAATATAAAGGGGTGGGATATCATGTTTAGACTGGGTTATCAGTCAGGAAAAGCCTGGGTGCCCATCTCCAAGGTCGACCAAGACTGTGGCCAGCACTAAGAAATTCACAAAACATGGCCTGGGATACTCAGAATGGGCTGCTTTCTCATTTCCTTCACGATCGGACCATGGCCACTTACCTGGTCCTTGTATGAACACTTCGTTAGAGAGCCCGTGCAGCCCGGATACAACACTACTACAGAGGCACTAAAATCAGCTTACCAGTCCTTAGAAGAGCAGCGGCCCAATAAGAAGAAGAGAGCCGAAACAAGTACAGAGGACCCAGAACAGGAAGATGTCATCTCATCAGTCAGTCTGCTGTTTGAAGAACCAGAAGCTGGGACAGAAGAGTCAGAATTAGAAGATCTTGTTTCTGCAGTCATTCGTCTGTTCAGCGAAGAACACGCCACAAGTAGCAGTATTATCAGCATCAGCAACCACCACCAAGCGACAGTTGCTTAGATTTGGTGAGGAAAGTCAGCCAACCAACTCACAACCGTTTCAGAAAAGGAGCTCTGGCCAGGGTTTTCCCGGCTCCCATTCATCTTATTTCATCCATACTTGTTTATAATTTTGATGTAATTTCCTTGTCTCCCCCCTTTATTATTCAATTCTCTCCCGACGCCGTTGAAGCGTTAATTCACCCTTCACCCCTCTTCACCATTTTCTTTAATGGCTCGGTTCTGTCTTTCTCTCGGAGCCTTTTAATGTAAAGTAGTTCCTTTCATAAAAAAATAAATAATAATATATATATATATATATATAATCCAAAAATCCAAAAATATGTGTGTCCCCCCATTCATCTTCTCTCCTCTTTCTTCGGACGGCGATCCCCGTCTTTCTACTCTTTTCTCCCTGCTTTCTGCCTTCAGCTGTTGATTTCCCCTACTCCCTTGACGGCGATCCCCGTCATCCCTGCGTTTTCCTCTGCTCCGACGGCAATCCCCGTCACCCCGCACTCCTGCTCTCCTGCTTCGACGGCGATCCCCGTCACCCCGCACTCCTGCTCTCCTGCTTCGACGGCGATCCCCATCACCCCGCACTCCTCCTCTCCTCTCAGACGGCGATCCCCCCTTCTCCTCTTTCTGTGCAAACCGTGCCTTCATCTGACTAACCGACATGGTCACGTTGGGCGTTCTAGGCAAGGGGCCTTCTGTTCCCCTGCACCCCGTTCCTGCAGCCGACACCCTGAGCTCGGGTGGCCCACCTCTTCCTCCAGTCCCATCAGAGGACCCTCGTAGCCCTGCCACACCTTTTCCTGCTCATTTCAATAACCTCTGACACTCCTCCAGAATCTCCTGTAAATATTGGGCTTAGTTTAGAATCGGGGGTAGAATCTAGCAAGTCCTCGTCCCCATCTAGGAAGAAGAAGGGTAATGGCATATTGGCATACCTGAAGGTATCTGCTTGACTTAGTTCAAAGGTGTGGCGCTCTTCTAGCTGTCGAAGAGTTCGTCCAGGAAGCAGTAGTTTTGAACTTAGAGGATCTACATATAAAAGAAGGACTAGACCATGATTTTGGAATTATGAAATCGTAGCCGAAGGAGACCCATTAGATGAGAATGATTGTGAGATAGAGGGTGGTGCTGAGGCATATGCTAGTGGTATGAGGAGATTCGATGAACCTACCTCAGCAATCGATGAGCCCACTAAAGAGGTAAACGTGGGAACTGAAAAGGACCCCAGGCTTTTAACCATAGCTTCCAGCCTCCCTCCCGAAGAAGAAGAAGCGCTCATAGAAATGTTGAGGGAGTTTAAGGATCCTTTGCCTGGTCCTACGATGACATGCTCGGCATTGACCCTGATTTGGTGGAACACAGGCTGATCTTGAAGCCAGGGGCAGTTGCCGTCAAACAAAAGTTGAGGAGGTTCCTCCCCCACATTACTTTAAAAATGAAAGAGGAAATTGACAAACTACACAAAGCCAAGTTCATCCGTGTAGTCCTCTACCATTATGGGTGGTGAATATAGTCCCGGTAATGAAGAAAGACGGAAGGGTACGCATCTGTATAGACTTCCGAGACTTGAATAAGGCATGTCCAAAGGATGATTCCCATTATCTCATTTGGATGTCCTAATTGATAATACTGCAGGGTTCGAAACTCTATCGTTTATGGATGGGTATTCAGGTTATAATCAGATCCGTCTAGCCCCGGAGGATCAAGAGAAGACTACTTTCACCACCCCCTGGGGAACATATTGCTACATGGTATACCGTTTGAATTGAAGAATGCCGGCGCCACTTATCAAAGGGCAATGTTAGCCATCTTCCACGACATGATACACATTGACGTTGAGGTCTACATGGATGATATCGTGGTGAAGTCTCGGACTCGAAGAGAGTCCATTCCTCCGGTTGAGCATCGGCCAAGAGTCAATGAAGATGAATCCGAAGCGTATTTGGGGTTTCCTCGGAAAAATTGCTAGGCTTCATAGTCAGTAAGCGGGGGATTCAAATAGACCCTCACAAGGCCAAGGCGATAAATGAATGCCTCCTCCCAAGAACATATCTGAGCTTCGAGGTTTGATTGGTCGGCTTCAGTTCATAAGGAGATTCATCTCCCAGCACTCCCAAAGATGTCGTCCCTTCTATGAACTGTTGAAAGGGGGAGTCGAGTTTGATTGGAACGCCAAGTGCTAAGAGGCCTTTGATGAACTCAAGAGTTACCTTATGAATCCGCCCGTGCTTCAGGCGCCCATCCCTGGGAAACCCTTGATTCTATATCTATCAACCATCGAGGACTCCCTAGGAGCTGTCCTTGCTCAACATGATGAATCTGGCAAAGAAGGGCAGTCTATTACCTATCTAGGCTCTTCAATCCTTCTGAGCTCAAACTCACTTCAATGGAGAAAACATGTGCAGCGCTAGTTTGGGTGGTGCAGAAATTGAAGCACTACTTCCTAGCTCATAGGTGAGTTTGATTTCTAGAATGGATCCTATTAGGTATCTCCTGGAGAAGCCAGTCCTTGTCGACAGATTGGCACGCTGACAAAGTTTCCTCTCTCAATTCGATATCACCTTCATAGTTCAGAAAGCTATCAAGGGGTATGCCATTGCTGAGCACCTTGCTCACCTTCCTCTCCCTCATAGTGATACGGTTCAAGAGGAATTCCCGATGAAAACTATCACTTGTATCCCAGATCCCTTCTAGTCGCTCCATTTCGATGGAGCTCTCAATTCCAGGGGACGGGGCATTGGTGCTGTTTTGCTCACCCCAGAAGGGATCACCATTCCTCTAGCCTATCAGCTCCAATTCCATGCCACCAATAACATCTCCGAGTATGAGGCTCTCCTTGTCGGACTTAAGCTTGCCTACCTCTTAGGCGCGCATCATCTCAAGATCATAGGAGACTCTTAACTCGTTCTGCGGCAAGTCCTTTCTACCTATCGCACGCGTGACCCTAAACTCAAGCCTATCAAGATCTGGTCACTCTCCTAGCCAAGCAATTCCGTCAACTCATCTACATTCATACTCCTCGTTCTCAAAATATCCTGGCCGATGCCCTCACATCCCTGGCCTCCTCTCTCTCCTTCCCTCTCAGCCGCAGCACTGAGACAATCACCGTTCAAAGGTTAGAGGCTCCTTCCACTCAGGATCCTTGGTTCGTTAACCACAGGAGTTCTCTAGTTTTGAAGGCAGAGCGAAAAGAGGCGAAGGAGTTATTGCTTGTGGAGCTAGGAGAAATGATGTTAGAAGAAAAGCCGTGGTACCATGAATTGAGCAATATTGCAGAGACGGTACCTTCCCCGAAGAAGCTGAAGTGGAGGACAAGTGAGCCATCCGTAGAACGGCGTTGAGATATACCCTTATTGGTAGACTGCTCTACAGACGCGCTCTAAATGGAATGCTCCTCCGTTGTTTGTCGGACGAAGAAGCCTGGAAGGTAGTGGAAGGATCCCATTCCAGTGAGTGCGGAGGGCATGTCAATAGCCAGATGTTGGCTAAGAAAATTCTCAGGCAGGGCTACTACTGGCCGACCCTCGAAGAAGACTGTGCCACCTACGTTCGTAGGTGTGTCAAATGCCAGATCTATGCCGACAAAATCCATGTTCCCTCCTCCTCTTTACATCCACTATCCTCCCCTTGGCCTTTCTCCATGTGGGCCTTTGATATCATCGGGCCTCTGGGTGAGCCTAATGCTCAAGTAAAACAAAAGTCCTTCATTCTTACTGCTACTGAGTATTTCACCAAGTGGGCCGAAGCTGAAGCATTTGCAGAAATCAAAGGTTCAACCGTGTGCAAATTCATTATGAGGAACATCATCACGCGGTTTGGAGTGCGAAGCAACCTTGTCACCGACAATGGACCACAATTCATATCTCAAGAGCTTCAGGACTGTGTAAGAAATTCAACATTTCCTTGCATCACTCGTCTCCGTACTATCCGCAGGGCAACGGCCAGGCCGAAGCCACAACAAAACGCTTTTGAAAATTCTAAAGAAAACTTGTGAGTCTAATAAATTTACTGATTGGCCATAAAAGTTAGTTGAGGCTCTGTGGGCCTACCGCACCTCCGTCCGCACGCCCACCGGCAAACTCCGTTCTCACTTACGTATGGAATGGAGGCGGTAGTCCACATGAGATCCTCATCCCTTCGCTAAGAATTCAGTTAGACAGGGAACTTAATCCTGATGAGCATCGGAGGCGTTACTGGTACAACTAGAACTCTTAGACGAACGGCGTCTAGCCGCGGCCGATCATGTGCTTGCATATCAAAACAGACTCTCAAGGTCTTTTCAAAAGAAAGTGATTGAGCATAAATTTCAAGAAGGAGACATGGTTTTGAAGGGCATTTTTATAAAATTTGGAGGTTCAAGGTCCAAATTGTCAGCAAATTGAGAAGGGTCATACGTTGTTAAGGAAGTGTACCCCGGAAATGCGTATAGGCTAGTTAATGCCGAAGGTGAGGAGCTCTCTCACCCATGGAATGGGCTGTACCTTAAAAGATTCTACCCCTGAAGTTGATAACAACACTGATTTGCAAAAGAGAATATTGTTGCCCTGTACCTCACTTCCTCTCATTGTGGTGAATGATCTCTATGTCTGGCCACACACACACAACAAGGCGACCTAAAGCCAATTCCCCTTTGTTTATGACGTTTTCACTCAGCCCTAGTGTAGGGACCTAAGGTCAATTCTTTTCTCACTCGGACGAAGTCTAGGGGCAAAGGGAAAGCTAGCATGTAGACCTGCAAGCGGTATGTATCATTTGTATGAAGTCTCAAAGAGGGACGGTCAATTCAAAAGAAAAGCAAAAAAAAGGAAAGGAAACAAAAGTAAAAGAAAAATGGTAAAAAATAGGGGCATGTCAAAGAGTGGCAGTACAGTTCCCCGCGGGACACCCTTGAGCCCGGTCGTACGCATGCCCCCAATTCAAAAAAAAAAGCAATGACATTAAAGTTCCTGGACAATAGACAGACTGCACATGTGACATACCCATTGCAAATCATGCAAGCCAGTAAATCCGACCCCAAGACCAAGTCTTGTCTTATTACTAATCTTCCTATTCTCCCTAGAAGATCAAAGGACTCCCGCACCTGGTCTGTGTTGGAACATCAATATTCAAGGGGCAAGAAGCCTTAGTAAGCCTAGGACAGATGCACGTTGCACATAGACATTGTCCATCAGACAAGAGATGGGGACGAGATCCATGGCCAATTACTCAAAAGGCAAGAAGTGTTGTTATCAAGATCTCAAAAATTAAAAAAAAATCAGAAATTTCAAAAGTAAAAAAAAAATCAAAATTTTCAAAAATCCAAAAAAATCAGAAATCTCAAAAGTCCAAAAAATAATAAATAATAAAAAAACAGAAATCTCAAAAATCCAAAAAATTTATTAGAAATTTCAAAAATTTAAAAAAATCAGAAAATCCCAAATTCCAAAAAAAATGTGTGTACATACCGCTTTCCTTTAGCATGCATTGTTTACTTTCCTTTCCGCCTATTAATAAGGCTCAGCCCCTTGACAATTATGAAGTCACATTCATGTTTATTTAAGCGCAAGGGGCTGAGTCAAAGAGCAGATCTACATGTTCTGGTGAGTTTGCAGGAGCATATAATTCTAAGGGACACGCGTTGTGCTCAGTTTTCTCCGTCTCTCTCTCCCGTGTTTGAATCTCATCTCACACTCGTACCAATTGCAAATCATTCATTAATAGTTGACATGAAATAAAATTCCACTAAAAGATAAACCATATGTACAAAAGATGGGGACGTGGCTCACAAGTCTCCTCAGTGTCCACCGCCACTCTCCCCAGATCCCTCCTGCCGCTGGTGGTGGCGGCATCTCGCCGCCACCCCTACCGCTCTGGGCACTCCCCTCACCCTGGCGGCGCCTCTCCTCCTCCTCGTTCCTCTACCGACTGGAGGAACCTGCCAAATACTGCCCTACGGAGGCGCCGGTCGTCCTGCTGACACTCCCCCGCTCCTGCTCCTGCTACGTGAACGGCCTATGTCCGTCACGATCTGCTGAAGGCTCCGCGCCAGCGCCTGCTGCGCCAGTAGCTCCGTGCGCAGTCGGGTGACCTCCTCCTGGCCTCCGGGCGACCTCTGCACCCGCAGCGCCACCAACTCCTTCGTCGCCTCTGCGACCTGTGCCTCAGCTGCCTCCGCCCGAATGTGCAGCTGGTCCCTCTCGCTCTGGGTAGCCCGGACCTCCCCCTGGCTGGTCCCTCTGACCTAGAGATCCATGGCATGCTCTGTAGTAAGCGGCAAGTCTCTCTCCTGCATCAGAGCAATCAGTCAATAATCAATTGTTAAAATAATCAATCAGAAATTCCTTTGTACTTACTCGCTCCTCCAGATGCCTCTGAGCCTCCTCGGCCCTCAGCACCGCTCCGCCAGCTGGGCCTCCAAAAGTGACGGAGACCCCCCTACAGCTCGGGAAGAGGAATCACCGCCTGCTCCGGTACTCCTCACTCTCTCCAGCTCCCTCCGCTACACGCAAAAGCACATGTCAGTTTCCAAAATCAGCTTAAAATCATTTAAGTGTTGAAGTTGGAGTAAACACTTACCAGCTCCGCGGTCTGCCTCTGCACTGCCTCCCGGTCCTGCACCGCTGAGTAAAGTAAGGCTCAGAGCGATGCAACCTCACCAGCTACGTCTACCTGTAGCACATTTCAAATCATTAGCCCAATTCTATAAAAATCAAAATTCACAGAGTTGTGGTTTTAGGGTCATTACCTGGTGTTGGGCGCTCTTGTATACCTTACCACCGTACTTCAAGGCGTATGCCTGGAAGTACGCATCATCGGTGGAAGCATCTGACTTGACGGCCTTTCCTCGACGCTCCCAATTATCGATCTGCTCCTTCGCCCGCTCGCGCCAATCGGTAGTGTCGTGAAGTCCCCGGAAACTCCGACCCGGTCTGCGAAATCGGTCTCGGACGGGGAACTCCACGACGCTCTGCCGAAGGCCGAGTGAGCGCTGACTGAGGTACAAGTGAAGAGGTAGCACGAGGTTGAGTGCATGCAACCACGCCGACCTACCGAAGTAGGGGCGGGCCTGCACCAACCAGAGCTGTCCATCATCACCCTCCCCCAGGTACGGTTGCCAAACCACCTGCAAAACAGATTTAGTCAGCCATCAGGAAGTGAAATCAAGCAGTTAATCAAAGGGAAAGGTTAGAACACTTACATCCAAGTAGGGGTAGCTGTCAAGGCCTCTTGAAGTCGCTCTAGCTGGTCCCCGAGATTGCGCGAATCTCGGTGAGAATCCCAGCGGCGTGCAATGGGAACAAGGCCCGGCCGCGTGATATCCCCTCTCCCCAAGGCTGGGAGATGTAGATAAGTCCAGACCTGCAAAATGAGAGGCAAGTTAGATGGCAGTTTAGAAAGAATTCAATTCAAAGGGTTAAAGTTGAGGTGTGTACCTGGAGGAAGGGGAAGAATCTACTCGTCGAAGTCTGCCGCTCCGAGGAGCCCAGGCTATCGAACTGGTGCGCTAAAAAGGCTGCCCCCCAAGCATAGCCCCCTACCTCACTCAGATCCTCCAGCAGAGGCAAGAAGCGGCAATGGACTGCGTCATCTCTCGTTGCAAACAGAAGTCTACCAAGAAAGAGAACGAGAAAGTGGCGCAAGTCCATGTCCGCCTCAGCCCCTGGCTCACTCGCCAACTCTCTCCGGCTGACCCTAACTAGCCGCTCGAGATATTCATCCTCACTCTCCCAGCACTCTTCCCCGCCTCATGTAACCCCAGACTCGCCTGCAACGCTACCCTGGGGACCAAGGAAGACCTACGCTCTACTGGAAGCTCTAGCAGTCGCTCGGATAAGTCATGATAACAGGGGTAAGTGAATCCACTCACCGTTTTCCCATACACTCTGAGCTCTGTGATCCGGCTCACATCCTCTAGGCTAGGGATCATATGTCCCCATGAGAATACGAAGGTCGTCGCCTCCTCATCCCACCTGCTCCACAGAGCCTGGGTGAGAGCCGAATCCACCCTCATTCTCTCTATTCTAAATATCTCCCCAAACCCCATCTCCTCTATCCTATCTCTCTGGAAATGGGGGAATGCTAGGAAGACAGCCAAAACGAGCGTCCAGGACACTCGGGCCCTCATCTCACCCTGCAAGCATCAAGTTCAGTTAAAATCAGATCATTTTTTAGTGTTCGGTTCAAGTCGCGACACCTTCGGGGGCCGCGACCTGGTCGCGATGGTGCGGTGAGCCGCGACCTTGTTGCGTCGCCTACACAGGCCGCGATAAGGTCACGTCCGCTGGATTGACCGCGACATGGTCGCGACGCCCCGCCCCGCCACGACACCCTGTCGCGACGGGTCGGGCTGACGCGTTATCAGGACCGGACCGGCCGGAGCCTCCTTTGTCCGATCCTCTTTTCCACGGGCTTCTTGCCCTACATTGGCCCTCTGGGGGCTCCATCTACCATCTCTATACATCCATACAAGGATTTAAGGTCGATCTACTTACCGATTTCATCGCCTTGGTGCGTTTCTTCCGTTCCTCCTCCACATTCATGGTCGGGGCCTCTTCTTCCTTTTCCACCTCCATCTCCGCGACGTCCACCTCTTCCTCAACTGGAGGCGCCTCTGTTTGGCGCCGGGAGCTCCGCCGCTCCGCCTGGAGCTTCCTCCGTGAGGAGCCCTCACCCGGGTTCTTCTCTCCCTCATCTAAAGCGGGGTTGGAGTGAGTGGGATCATGGCAAACAAGGGAAGCAAACTAGCAAAGGAAGCAAGGAGTTGAGAAGATTCAAGGTTTGAGGGGTTTGGGGTTTTCAAAGCTTGGAAAAAGAAGAGAGAAGGGCGCCCTTTGTTTTTTGAAACGATCGGTTTTAGTCGCGTCAGGACGGTGGGCCGCGACATCTGCTTATTTGCTTATTTTCAAAAACAAAAAAACAACAAAAAATCAAGAAAAACAAGAAAACACCAAAAAAATTACATGTGCATATTTCCCTTTCAGTTATTTTTTATATTATTACGTTCCTATCTTTGATTAGACATTAGCCCCTGACCAAATCTTAAGAAAGGTACATCACTTAGGCAAGGGGCTAAAGATAGATCTACACTAACCTTTCTTTTAAGTGTTGTGGATACAGGATGCAAGAACAAAAAAAAAGAAGCAAACCATTCAAGTGCACAAAAGCTCACAAAAGCCCACAAATTCCACTATAATGATCAAGTCCTTTACATATCATAACAGGGGCATACCCTGGGGTACAAAAGATCACTCCTCTCTCTCTCACCCTCGCTAGGCCTCGGCCTACGCGAGCTGCTGACCTCCTCCTCCTCCTCTCCCGATGCTTGTCTAGGACGGGAGGTCTCGTCGCAGTGGAGGCCTCTGGTCGTGCTCCCGCTCCTCGTCCGACGGACAGATCTCCCAATGACACGATGTCATCAAGAGACCCGAACACGGACCCCATCCTCCTGGCCGCCTCCTGCTGAGTGTGTCGCTGCTGCTCCGGCGCTTCTTCAGCACCCGGTTCTTCAAGAATTCCAGATCCGCGACAGCCTGTACCCAGGCCTCGATGGCCCATATCTTCTCTGCCTCCGCATCCCTCGCGTTGTCCCGAAACGCGGTCATGCGACCCTCCATCCTCGATAGATCCAGCCGCAAGGCCTCCACCTGCACCTGGAGGGTCGCTACTCCTCCTGCCTGTCGCTGCACACAAAAAGCAAACACGTCAAATCAAATCAAATCACAAGTGTTCAGGTTCGGTTCAGTGTCTTACCTCGGCCTCGAGCTCCTGGATCTGCTCATTTGCCCTATCCAGGGCCGCCTGCAGGCGGACTGCCAGGTCCCCTCCGATTGGCTGGGCGGATGAGCTCGCCCTCGCATCGCGGCTCGCCCACACCCTCGATTGCTCTGGCCTCTGCATTCACATATTATGGTCAGTAATCAAATCAAATCAATTCCAATTCAGATCAAATTCAAACTGAGAAATGTTACTTACCAGTATCCGCACCTCCCGCGGAGTCTCTCTAACTCCACCTTCTGCTCTGCTAACCGCCCTCCAGGAGGCGGATCGCCTGCGACTCTGGCAACTATCACTTACACTTCAAGGTTAGAATCAAATCAAATTCAAAATCAAGTGACAGAGGCTTAGAGATAGAAGTTCACTTACCACTCACCGGTCAAGCCGGAGTCGTCCGGCGTAGCGTGCCCGGTAATCCTCCATGTAGGCCGAGTTGTCGAGGAGGCCCGCCTGCTGAACCACCTGGTCTCCTCCGGCCCGCCAGTAGGCGACCGTGCTCCGTGCTCCGTGCTCCAGTCCCGGTCCTCGGTGAAGAACCGGCGCGGGAGTGCCCTCTCTGCCCAGGGACGACACCTCCATGGCCGGCTGGTGCCAGCCTAGAGTCCGCACCACGAGCTCTAAGTAGAGGACCTCGCAGGTCCCCAGGCAGAGAAGGAGCAGGTGGCGGTCGAACAGTGGACGACCCGCCACCACCGCCGGGTGCGAGCCGTCTGCCTCTCTCGCATAGGGAGTCCACACTACCTGAGAAAAGAAAAGAACACCGGTAAGTCACATTAATCCAAAAGCAATATTTGAAAGAATGCAAGAGTTAGTTGAGAGTTTCATACCTGATCATGTGGGTAGTGGTCCAGGGCGACGCGCACGTCCTCCGCGCGCCGGTCTGTGACCCTGGGGTCAGGGGCCACATCCCACCTCGCCATAAGGGGCACCAAGGTCTGGCTCCCCTCTCTCAGTGTCCCGCGCCCCATGGGGAAGCGGGTATACCCCCAGATCTGCAAGGCAACCGAAAGAATGTCATCAGGCAATTTTATCAATTTAGAATCAATGATGAGCATTAAATAAATTTTGCGTACCTGAAGAAAGGGGGTGAAGCCCCCGGTGCTCTGAGAACGCCGCGAGCTGCTGGGGAGAAGAGAGAACAGATGCCCCAACATCGCGGCGCCCCATGCATATCGTCCCGCCTGCGCCAAATCCCTCAGTAGGAGCACGAACTTGCAGTTCATCTGGGATGACTGCGTTGCGAACAAGAGCCGCCCAAAGAGGTAGGTGACGAAGATCCTGACCGAGCGCTCCTCGCTCCGGTCCCCAAATCTAGGGCTCCCCACACCCCTGTGTAAAATCCTCTAGCGTCTCCAGGGGCCCTCTCCTCCTGCCCCTTAGGCCTACGGCCTCCGAAAGTGATCCGAGGAAGATGCTCCGGATCGGCCTCCTCCTCCCTGCTACAAACTCCGGCCCCAGCAACTCAACAATGTCATCATAATAATCACTCCGCTTCTGTCCCACTATCGGCCTCCCCTGAACTGGCAGTCCAGTCAGATACGCTACGTCCTCCAACGTAGGTATCATGTGACCCCAAGGCATGATGAATGCCTTGCAGTCCTCCTCCCATCACTCCCTCAGCGCCTCGAGGTATGGTACGTCCACGTGGAATGGACGCACCGACAGCAGATGCTCGAACCCCATCCTAGCTATCCTGGTCTGCTGGGCCTCTGGCAACGCTCTGTACCATGCCCAACATAGGTCCCAGGTGACCCTGCTCCTCATTCGGCCTTTACCCTACAGAAAACACAGAAAACTTGACGTCAGCATCGATTGCCGTAATCTCAAGTTGGCGGCAAGGAGTCTGCCATCTAAACATAGTCAGCGTCACGTGTGTGGCCGTCTAGTTCCTATGTCGGCGTCCTACCCATTGACGTCAAGTTCATTTGAACGGCAAGGGGATGGACGTTGACAGGAAATCGACGTCCATCGATGTCGACGTCAAGTCCTGTGAAACCCGACGGAACCTCCCCTGTTTTCCCCCCTCTCCACGTTCTACAAACACACATTCCACAGAGTTTTGAGGGTTCTAGGGGCCTACCTTGGTCGTCGGGGTGCTTCCGCTTCCGTCTCATCCCCTCCTCCGTCGTCTTCGACGGTATCCTCCGCCTCCGGGGCATCACCCGCCGCCACCACCTCTTCCTCTTCTTCCGCCATGCTCATCTCCATCTCCTCCTCTCCTCCTCCGGTTGATGGCGACTCCGGAGAACACTCCATTTCCCTCTCGTCCTCATCGAGGGGGAGGTCAAATGTCAAAATCCCGAGCAAAGGTTAGAAAGTGAGTAGGAAAGTGAAGGCTTAAAGATTTAAGTGGTTGGAGAATGTGGAGGGTTGGTTGAAGGTTTCGGTAGAACGGGGGTTTCGTCTCTCCCAGTGCTTGGGAAGGCGAAGTGGCCCCCGGAGAAGGCGTCGGTTGAAAAAAGCTGTTTTTCAAAGTTAACGTCAATCTCTGGCCGCTGACGTAAATCTTGACGTCAATTGTTGGCTGCTGACGTACTGTCAACGTCCAGATGTTGGACGTCAATGTCCCTTCACTGTCAGACCTCGGAGTATGATCAACGGCCATGTCTGGATGTCAAGTTGAATTAGACGGCCAGCTTTGTGGATGTTTACCCCTCTGTCCCTGGTTTAGCGTCCATCGATGTGGACGTCAATCCTTCCGCACTCATCCTCACAGCACACACTCCATTGAACATCCTTGAGACCCATTCACTCCATTCATCACACAATTCAAACAATTAAAGCCATTCAACACAAATGCAAACACTTTCTTTCTCTAATTTTGTGTTACATTTATTGGAAATTGGGAAACACATCATTTTGCCCTGCGGGCCATATAAAAATCACAAGAAATGGGACGAATGGTGTCGTTGAATTCTTCATATTTCCAAATGTCTTCCCGTTTCTCTTGAACCGCCAGTCCCACCTTCTTGCCCATTGTGTACCTTGCCCAAGTCTTTCTTGCCTTCTTTGTCATCTTCTCATTTATCCTGGAGACAATCATATCCGTGCAGTTGGATGAGGCGGGAATTCCCCGTGGAATTCCAAGCTGACAATGGCACCGATGTGGCTGGTTAACCCATCCTATCAGTCCCAATCAACCACAAATCTTTGTCTTCCCTGGTTCGAACTTTGAATTCAATACTACTCATAAAAAGCGGCCTCACAATGAAGTCCTCCATCACCAGGTAGGCCAAATGATCGCGCCAAGCATCTCCACCCTTCAAGTGCGCTGTCGCGCACTTGATCTCATTCTCTGGCTCATACCATGCCCTGCTGCAGTACACCGAGTTCCGAAGGAAGACTCTGGAGGGAGTAGGTTGTGCTTCAGCAAAATCAAATTTCAAGTGAGCCTCCATCCATACCTGAAGCAGGAATAAGCTCCCGCATGTGCGTCCGCCTAGGCTCATTGTGGTGAGCGAACTGTACAGGTGGGCCAGCACTGCAGGGGTAAGTGACTGCCCGCGCCACAGCAAAGAAAGAACTCCAACATGCTCGTAGAGGATGAAATCTCCACTCATAGGGAAAAGGAAGACTCCATCTAGGCAAAGTGTCAGTCCTCGCGTCGCCCTCTCTCCGCCAATCTCCCTAGCATGCTGGATCAGCCACCAGGCCAGTCGGTCTAGGAAGATTCCGTGCTTGTTCGTCATCCTCAATACTTCCTTCTTGTCCCGTACAATGTCTGCGAGAATCTCCTCCCATGGAAGGAGAGGAGTCGCCGCGTCGTACTCCATGCACCGTCTCCATCCCAGGAAAAGCTCCACCTCCTCCAGCAGCACGCTCGCCTCGAACGCCTGGAACACGAAGGTGTGCGTGTGCAGGTGCCATCTCTCCACCAGTGCCCCCAGTGCATCGAATCCCCACCACATGTCCTTCATATTTTTCGCCAACACCACCATGAAAATTCAGGTTCCACATGCCGATGTAGCCCGCATGTCGAGCGTAATGGTGTTTACCAGATTCACGAGCCAAGAAAAGGCCCGTACCTGGCCTTGGCTCGGAAATGCTGGCACTTCCTGCATGAGGAAGGGGTATTGTGAGAACGTTGTTGGGGCATTTTTAGCCCAAGTAGGAGCAGGAGTGATCATTGTTTACCTCCCCGTTGGCCAGTTGAGTGCATAGATGGCCCGGAACTTCGCTCAGAATTCCCGGTTCATGCCTTTGGATCGTCTGGTTGAAGAGGAGGCCATCTTGCTGTGTTTCTTCGTCTCTCAGCTCTCTGGTTCGCAGCAGGGGCAGAGAGAGACAAAGGTAGGAGATGATAGAGTCCCCATGGACTCCCATCACCTATATTTTCGGCCTGATCCACTGTCAGTAGGCGTCCGTATCGGTTGACGTCAGTGTTTAGTTAGCGGCCATATTTGTTGTCGCTAACTGGAGCCGACGGCCATCGATGTGGACGTTTACCCCCTGGAAATTTCAATGTCTTATGTTTCATAATGGCCATTATCCTTTATCTTGTGTTTCGAGACGTTTTGCAGATATTTTAAGCACAAGCTGCGCTTCAAAAGTTCGGAACGCTCATGCGACTTGAGCGTTACATGTATGTCTAACATAGGACCCCACCAGAGGCGAATAACTTGGCGACCGTGAACCCTGATTTCCCTTTACCAAAAACCGTGATGGGTTTGCGATCTCTCAGTTATTCGTATGGCATTTAGAATTTTCCTCTGGTGCTAACTTGCTTTTAGATAGGCACCCACACCAGCATGCATCTCACTGCTAACATTCTCTTACTAACACTTAAAAAAAAATGGTGATTTTTCTCGATCTTCTGATTGCTCCATGGCTCCCCCAGCTTAGGTAGCCTACCGGGTCCGCCCTTCTTGAATATCGGTTTTTCTTGCCCCCCTTCTCTACTTGTCCCACTGTGACTTTCACAAATAGTCAAGCAGCCTTACTGAGTTCATTTGAGCCTTCGCCAGTCGCGAGCTTAATTCTGGACTTCAGACTTCCAAACATGTGATTCCAGTTAGAATCTTTTGATAATCTTTTGAGAGATCAACCAACTCTTTGTCTCCATGACCTCCTAAATTCAAGATAGACGTCCTGATTAGGCCAGCGAGCCCGTGAGCTCCGGTTATGAGACCCTCTTGATTCAACCGTCATATTACAACTCCTTTGACTCAGACACGCCAGAAACTAGTCAAAGTCCGACACGGCCACGCCAGGGACCCTACCATTGGGTTGCAGTTGTAGTTACACGGGTAGATCACTCTTCCTCTTACCCACATTTGTCTCTCAGACGATACGCCATCTGTTTCTAGCCTAACTCTTTCGTTTGGCTCGCTAGAATTCCTATACTCGAAAATGGTCCTTCATCAAATCTCCGCGTCCTTTGTTTACCGAGACACCCACCTTTCAGTTCGCTCTGCTCCCTTGCAAGACTGGATGTCTCGGAGGGGCATTTGTAGACGCGAGATTTGGCCCATCTCCCGCAAGGCTCTTTGGCCCATTAAGCCTCGTTTGACCGTTTGTTGACCTGCCTCGGATGCCATGTAGATGGCAGCATCGATGGCCGCCGACTACTCGTTGACGGCAATCCCCCTTGACGTTTACCTATACAGACGTCTGCATGCGTTGGCGGCAGGATCGCTGGACGTTAACCTGGTTTACCTGGTCTGCGCAACAACCCCGAGAATATAGCCCACTTGCGCCTTTCTCTCGCCCATGCACCGCATGGGGTCGTTCCCAACGGGCATATGGGCCACCTTGGCACCTCCTTGACTCAGTAAAAAGCCTACTTGGCCTCCCCCCATTGTTTGAGCTTCAATACATGGATTGCCATGTGTGCAAATGTGCTTCTTCACACTTAGCATCCTAGACATTCTAACCCCGAGCTCCACTCTCTATATAACCTTCCATTGAGCCCTCTGAGCCAGGGGAGAGAGGCTGGACGTCCACATGCTGATGCTTTGAGAGAGGAGAGAGAAATTACACCCAAGTTTCCACAACTCCAACTCTTCTTTCTCTTAACACTTGGGACGTCTAGGAGGCTTCTTCCCGAGCTGGAGGAGCCCTGCAAGGAGCTGCAACGCCATCAAACGAGGATCTACACCTCCCTCCCTCTCTCTTTCTTTCTTTACTCTTTAGTTATTTGCATGTCATATTCCCTTTCCCACTCACTCTAGGCACATAGGTTCTTGCCCTACACACCTAGAAAGGGGTTCCCAACCAAAAACGGAGGGAAGAACCCGTCATTGCACTGGCCACCCCTCTTCTCAAGTCCGCAACCGGTACGGGACTATCTTTTGGGCTGTCTTTTCACGTTTTGAGCATTTACTACTCTCTCCTTAGACTTATAGAGTGTCTTTTCGTGGCAGGAACATTTCGCAGAAGACCGCGGAGCTCTTCCTTTGGCCGGCTGAAGGAGGAGAGTTGAAACCCCCCTCTCCATCCGCTGCGTGAGGCGACCACACCGACGCGATACCAACTTTCCTTGGGTACAGGTAAGGCTTGGCGATCACGTACTCCCTTTCATTTTTCTAGTTTTCCTGGTTTCCTCCAAGTCAACCAAGTCAACCAGAGGGTCAACGAGGTCAACCAGCGACCCCTTCATCGCCTACGAGAGTTCGGCGGCATCCGCGAGCATCCGGGAGATCCAGAGGTCGGCCGGAGATGGCGCGGAAACGGCGTCCACATGTTCGTCATCCTCAAATACCTAAAATACCCTCCAAAACTCATCTTCCACCTCTCCCCCACTCTCCACCTCATAGTCTTCCACTTATGTGGGTTTAGTAGTACCTTTGGTGTTAAGATTAAAAATAAATAATAAAAAGATCGGTAGAGGTGAGGATAATCTACCCTCATACCCCTACATTAACCCCGATCGACTCCTATATGACCTCTACATTCACCCCTAATAATGACTCCTACGTGATCCTTGTAACTTCTAGTCACCCCTTTGGGTGCCTCCTTAATTCCTATACAATGAGCATGAGGTGGGAAGGGGGGCAACCACAAGAGAAGGAGAGGATGAGAATATATATATATATATATATATATATAGTGATGATGTGATGTGGCGAGATTTGTTGGTGGCGGCCCTGCCGCACCACATCTTGGCGCCATCGCATTCTAATTCAAGGGCGCAAAAAATTGAAAAAAAAATGAGATGCTCACCCCCGCCACTCTTTATGTACATTTGTGGACGCGCATAGCATGGGTTGATGGGGGTGTGATGTCTTTTTTATAAAAAAAATTGATACCCTCAAATTGGAATCCGAGGGCGCCTATGGTGCGGTGGGGTCGCACCAACAAACCCCGCCGCACCACAACATCACACACACACACACACACTATATATATATATATATATATATTATATATATATAGAGAGAGAGAGAGAGAGAGAGAGAGATAGAGAGGAGAGAGAGAGAGAGAGAGAGGAAAATGTTTTTTTCTTAAAGATTCTATGTTCGTGGGAAAATGATAGAACTGGTAGGCAAAACAAGGTGTTGGACTCATACTTATTTTATTATTTTAATCACAAGTTATGTTTAGACTCACCATTTTTTGATATTTCAACGTCGAACTTTCGTCAACTTGTCCATCTCATTTTTTTTGTACTATATAATCACTCTGTTTTATCGTACAATTATTGAATTACATTATTTTGATATCTAGATAATGAACCTACAACTAATCTTAATTTATACATTATGATGTTTTGCGGTCGTAGTGTAACTATTATATATATATACTTAGATGCTAAGTTCGTGATTAAATTGTTACTCCAATTTTTGCTTTAGTCATACCACACGAATCACTATATTAACTTTATTTTGAAATCAAGATCTTGTCACATATACTTACTTTCATATCTTTTGTTATGATATTATGTATTCGATCGTTTGTAATATTTTGATAGAATAATTAATTCATAAAATATGAATGTACGTGCTATGGACATTATCATTGTGAGGATTTTATGGATTGGAATCTCTATAACATTTAGGTAAAGTTATTTTGGCCTCGAAAATAATGAGTGTCTTTGAAAAATTTAACTTTTGACTGGTTAAATCTTGGGACAAAGATACATAACAATTCGGAGTTAAGTGAGAATCCATCTCTCAATATTGTGCACTATCAAGGCTCAGTATCATTACTTAGACACCGAGTGATATGTACATATGTACCCTCAATAGTGGTTTGTGATGTATATTTAATTGCGAAAAATAAAATCTTGAAATAATTGTGGTAATCATGCAGAATTGAGAATACATATTTCTTTTAATCTATATTTCATTTGTTATATATATGGTCCTTCACTTATCTCCTTTTATCCATTATAATTTTGATTATGAGTATGCATATTATATATCCATGTTCGCTCCATAGTGGTCTCCTTGCCGATGTAGGAAACAATATACAACGAGTTGAAGCAACTGCAAAATCAGTACTCATTCTCCAACATCTCTGTAGAGGTTATTTTTACCTCCTAGTCTATAGGCCATCAAGACTCAGCAAGGCAAAACGGCTATGGCCCTCACGCCACGTGTCGTCGGCTTCAGCCAATTGGCTGCCGAACACGTTTCAGCTGTAAACGCCCAACGGTCCCAGCGGTAGTTTCCGAACACCGCACCGGCTGCTCCAACATGATTTGTTCTTACCGAGCAGATCAGGTGGTTCCTGCTCGAGCCCGCAATCACCAAAGTACCCGAGCACCGGGCACCCGCGGCCTCCCCCGCGCCCGGCCCCTCCAGGTCTCCAAGGGTAGTCTCCGACACCCTTCCTGTTCGGTTTAGACACTGTCTACCGAATAGACCTTGTAGGAATCATGCCATGGACCCGCGGGCATAAGCAGCGCGGGTACCAGGCACCGAGCATTGGGCCTGGCTATTGAACAGCAGTTCTAGCCTATTGAGCAGGCTACCTGCTCGGTACCTTTCCGCTCAGAAGAATCCAAACAGCCCTTCATCCCCTCGCAGCGGTTATAACGGCTACAACCCCGCACGCCTCACGATCAAGTGGTGCGTTAACTGCAGAACTCCTCAACGGACGCCTCAACGCGTAACTCCCCGCCGAGGACGCTAACAGGCGTGCCCTTTCCGGCGTTGTTAAGGGACGTTCTGTCCCACTCCCTCAACACCTTCGCCATAAAAAGGCTAGGTAACCTCCATGCAGAGGTACGTAGTCTCGCTGACTCACACTCGCCCTCGAGCGATTCACACATCACAGAACCTTCCTTCCTCAAGCCTTTCTAGTCCCCTGCTGACTTAGGCATCAGAGGGTTCTCCCCGGTTCTTCAACCGGGCCCCCTGATCTAGTTTTGGTGTTTGCAGGCTTTCGTCTGCACCGACGTTCGTCTTCCCCATCTTCTTCAGTGGAGGTCCGTTTGGCTCCGACCCAACAAAAAAAAACACCACTACAATCTCCAAGACATATATCTAGGGAATGAGGTCATAGATGCCAAGTTCCCCAATTGATCGGCTTCACTGCGAAAACTTAGATGTTGGACCTATTATGGGTAAGGCTCATAGACCCAAAGGGCGGCATGCACCTCATCGTCGATCAACTCATCTTAGGGCTCCTTGAGGATCCCCACATCGCGGACTCCCCTTAAGGAGGCCAGTGTGAGTGCCGTCGAGGTGGGTGCCATTCAGAAAGGGGAAATCACGTAGGGTTTTTGGGGTTCGTGATGTGGGTGATGTTTATTGGGGGGCAGATTAGTCATTTCTCACCTTAACTTGAGCTTAGCTTGAGTCAAGTTCAAAGGAGCAAAGGCAGGGATGTAAATGTAATTTATAGAAATTTGGAGAATATTAATGATAATATGTTAAATTGAAGGATATATTTGATATAACTTCTATTTACAAAGATGTTTACGTAAACTTCTAATAATTTTAACTATGGGGGAAGCGGGAGGGCCCGGGATGGATTCGGGGCCCTCTCCTCACCTTTCCCCCTCCCCAACTAATTACTTATAAAAAAAAAGTGACTTTTTTATTATACATGTCATCATTATTGTCAAATTAATCTTAGAATAAATAACATTTATAAAAAAATAAAACCCCACCGTGAGATCGACGTAAAATCCCGAGCATCCCGACAGCCTCCAACGCATCCACGTGGACTGGAATCTCCCACCCACCGGAGCATTCAAGCCCCACCTCCGCATGCCATTAAAGGCGACGGAACTTGGACGGACCAGATCATCCCGCGCCACCATATCTATCATCCTGGTGTGTTAAATCTAGAAGGCTGCTGCGTCGCTGTTGGTTGGAGTTGTCTCCTGAGACGGCGGCACCGCCCAATGCCACGGCGCCACGTAAGATGCCGAAGCAGGCCAGCTGCAGTCTGCGTCAACTTTGCCGTCGGTGGCCGTTGACGTGTTATTTAATTGACGCCGTCAAAAACCAGTTAAAAGGGGATTAGAATTTTCCAAACTTTTCGTAAAGTTTGGGATATTTTAAAGCATATATAATAAATGCGGCCAAGGCCAGGCTGGTTTGGGCAGTGTGGGTGTGGGGGGAGAGAAAGCAAACCAGGTGGTGGGGAAACGTACCAAGAGAATTAAATAGTTGCAACTTGGTTTCTTGTCATTATTCTCCCTGTTTTAGATTTATATTATCAAAAATTTTTATTAGAAAATGATCGGATGAGAATCGAATTCTAAGTATCATTTTTATTAAAATATGATCCGATGAGAGTTAACTCCTTAACATTATCATTAAAATGCTAGCTTATTATATGATTATATTTTCATCTCTTTTTGAAGATGAAATAGATCATGAGATTTAAATATATTTTAAAAAAATTTGATCAACTAATAAAAAAATTTGATTAACTGATTTTAGTCTTTGACTTATTAGATGTATAAATATATTTATTAGAAGAATCGGTCAATCCATAAAAAAAAATACATCAACTAATTTTTTTAATACCGTACGACACGACTGTGCTACTACTTCTTGCTTCTATGTACCACCTTTGATACGAGGATGTATCATTCTAATTGGATAAGACAATTTATGCCTTTTGCGTTCTTATCTTTGGAACCTTTCAACATAAACAGTGTGGGGTACTTAAATCCATAAATAAAAAGGTACATACGGATTATCTCAAAAGCTTATCTCAAATTTTGATATCCATCCGTCATATATATATTTTTAGTCTTTATTATCGAAGCAACGCAATGTATACTCATGTAGTCATGTGGATGAGTCATGAGAGTTATCTAATTATTTCGAGTGGGCTACCTGTATCATAAGATACTATATATATTGAAATAAATTTGACCTTGTAAGAACCATTTGTTTATTCGATTGGGCCATAGTTAAAAATTACGTGAAAGAAAAATAAAAAAAGAATCCCATAACAGTCCAATAATTAAATTCGTGATAATATTATGAAAACCTTGCTATAGTAACATATTCTTAAAGATCAAAGATCATACGAGTATAACATATAGTTCCAACAAAAAAAAATCCGGAAACGTACTTTTTTTTTTTGGACAGTCGGAAAGGTACTTGACGCGGTCTATTTTCGGACAACCAATTGGAAGCCGAGACTCTTTAAAGATCCGGTCGGACGAGACCAACTTGTCCCCACCCATCCCAGCAAACTGCCAGGGGGGTATTTTCGTAAATAATGTGAAGTCCAAGGGCAAACATGCGGCAGCCACCTCGCTCCCGTCCGCTGGACTTGCCCTCTCCGCGTCCGCCAACACCCCCAGCCGAGGGGAAAAAAAACGTTTTTTTTTTTTTGGTTCATAGAACGGATGTTTGAACTTTGGATTATAGAAGGGATCGCCTTTTAAATTCGGTTTTTTTTTCTTGGGGGAGATTTTTGTGATCTTCTAGGGCTTTTGGATCGCAATGTGGGGTGTGGGTAATTGAAAAGTCTTTTCCGGCGGGCGATAGATAAATGCAGTAGAGAGAGAGAGGGGTGGGAATGGGTAGATAGATTTTGGAGAGAGAGAGAGAGAGAGAGATAGGAGAGAGAGAGAGAGAGAAGAATCCAATCTTTTCTTTCCTGCACAGTCGCCACTGCAACTTGTTGATCCCTTCCTTTCTCCTGCTGCCCACCCGCTCCCTGTTCACGTTTTGGGTTTCTTCCTTCTTCTGGGTCTTCCTCTGTGATCCTCTCACCTGCGGCCGGGGTGAGGGGGGAGAAGCCAAGGGCGCCAGAAAGGGAACATTTTTAGAGGGAGGGAGAGAGAGAGAGAGAAGGATTGTGGGTAGGGTGGGAGTGGGGACTGGAATGTCGGCGACGGTGGCGAGCGATGGGGCGGGGAGGCGGGGCGGGCAGTCGACGGACGGGGACGCGGCGTCGACGACGATAGCGGCGAGGTCGTCCATAGTGGACTCGTTCCGGGGGTGCGGGATATCGGGGATGAGGATCGACAAGGCGGAACTGAGGATGAAGATGATGATGCCCGAGTACCTGCGGGCGGCCATGGCGGTGGCCATCAGCGCCAAAGATGTGGAGGCGGGGGTGGAGAAGTGGAGGGGAGCCGGGCACGGGGAGGAGGCGGCACCCGAGGCGCCCATGGTCGTATTCATAAACTCCCGCAGTGGGGGGCGACACGGGTCGGTGCTCAAGGGGAGACTGCAGGAATTGATGGGGGCGGAGCAGGTCATTCCACTTTCCCTGTGTCCTTCCACGGCCTCTTGTCTGGCTTCTCAATTTTCTTTCTCTCTTTCTTCTGTTCATCTTTCACCATACGAGGTTTTGGGCACTGGGAATGAGGTGGCATTAGGAACTTCGTGGGTTTATTTGGTGTTCTTTAAAGAGGAACCCATTTGAAATCTGCATGCTTCTGTTGGATTCTTAGTTAAAGATCCATGCTTTATTATTAGTTGGTGGGAAGAGCAGGTGTGTGGATCAATGCTTGAATTGATTAGTCCACTGGTGTTTCATTCTGTTGGCCTTTGTGCTTGCAGCCTATGTTTTCCTTCTTCTCAGGTTCTTAATTCCCCAAAACTTGCTCCTATTGGGAACCCCTCCTGCTTGCTAGTAGTTGATGCTCACTTCGACAGTTTTCCTCTTTAGAAAATAAAAATTTCTCATCCTCTCATGTGTTATGTTGTGCAGGTGTTTGATCTCTCAGATGTGAAGCCTTCTGACTTTGTTCAATATGGATTGGGTTGCCTGGAGAGGTTGTCCAGTCTTGGCGACAGCTGTGCCAGGGAAACCCGAGAGAAGTTGAGGGTCATAGTAAGTACTTGTAGGCAATTGCAGAATCCATTTGTTGCACCTGTGTTCACAGTCTTTTGCAGTCTCTTGAGCTTTTGTTTCTTTACATTTCTTTGGAAATGACAAAGACAAAGGTCAGCTTTTGCTTATCTATGTTGGATAGGTCCTTGATGTAGTCAAATCATAGTCCTGTGGGAATCGTATTGGCTATCTGTCAAATTTACCAATCCACCATCTTATACATTGAGCACTTATCACTTCAAGTTCATGCATGTGATTATGGAAGTTAGTTGGCCTTTTAGGCACAGATTTACATTGTTATGGTCCTCTTGCTTTCCAGGTTGCCGGAGGTGATGGAACAGTAGGATGGGTTTTAGGAAGTCTATCAGAACTTTATGTGCAGAACAGAGAGCCAGTTCCTCCAACTGGTATCATTCCACTCGGAACAGGCAATGATCTTTCAAGAAGCTTTGGTTGGGTAAGAAATTGATTGTGTGGTGCAATTTATTGATTTCAAAAGCTACCGTGGATACTTATTTGTTTTTGCTGATTAATCGTTCTCAGGGTGGTTCATTTCCTTTTGCATGGAAGTCAGCAGTGAAACGTACTCTTCAAAGAGCTATTTCTGGTCCAATATGCCGTCTTGATAGGTGAAAGGGTGGCTCTATTTTTGCATGATAGTTCAATGACTTCAATCCATGACTTCTAGATATTATTTTCTCTTCTATTCTAGTCTATTTTGTAGCTGTTACTAAAGGCTTGCTTGAAGCGGTTCTAGTTCTATAATGAAGTAAAATTTAGACCATGCCATCCCTTCTGGTGGGCATGGTATCTATGATTGCTTTGTGATTATGAAACCATGCATCATTGTTGAACCCTTGACTTTTATATACTGTTATGTTTCTGCATTTCTGGTTCACAATAAAGATAAAATCTGGACAAGATCATATCATCTGGTGGGGGTGGTATCTTCAGTTGTTCAGTGATTGGAACCTAAACTAGGATCTTTATATGCATAATATGGATATATGATGAACTGACACTACTACAAACCAGGAGCTGTAAATGCTTAATGTGGATACTATGGGACCAACAGTTCCCATACTCATCCACTTCTGTAAAATGACTTGACTGACTTGGGAGTTTCAATTAGCTAAAGGATGTACTTACGAACTCAATAATTTATTTGGATTCTTTAAATGTGGAAACTTAAGCTACTCTGACACTGTTTCATATAGACAATTCTGTTGCTAAGGATAAGAAACTGCGGTCATTTAGAGAATATATCTAGAGAATGAAGTGTGAAGAGTAAATGAATTTCCTTCTAGATAATACCTTTTCTCTGACTGTGCTCATAAACTCATGCTTCTCTATGGCGTTTTAGGAACACATGGATTTCTCGTATACTCTATGGATATTCATAGAGTTGTAGCATTTAAATGACTTCAGCAACTGTTGTATATATGATGCTAGCTCTCAGTTTGTTCTTCCATTACAATATTCTTACATGGACAGAATTTGTGGGTACTGCATTTCAGTTGTTGCATGAAATAGTGCAAGTACTACCACCTTCATGCTTGAGAACATTTTTGCTTCATAGTACCATTCAGAGGGAAAAGCATAGGGCATGTTTCCCTCTTTCCCAGTTCTGCAAAACTGTTCTGTTACTTAGAGTTCGAATGCCTCGTTTGCACGACTGGAAGCTTGCAAAAGGAACTTATTGCTTTTCTTATACAGTTGGCATGTTGAGGTCACAATGCCTGCGGCAGAAGATAAAATACAACTGCCACATTCTCTTAGACACAAGGATGAATGCACATTCAATCTGGTATCATTTCTTTCATCCGTGTTTAGTGTAACATTCACTACATGGAAATATTGCTTGAATATGCAGAAGTTAAATTATTATCCTATCAATCTGGAGTTGCCAATTAGATTTAGGTCATGTACATCAGACCAGGTTTTTTGTTGAAAATGCAGCATGAGATCTTGTTATTGTTCATGTCAATTGTGCAAAATCAAAGCATTTTTCCATATGATTATCAATCCTTTAGATCCTAGCTAACTTTACGTTGATGGCATAAGGCTGTTCAGGGCAGAGGTGATATGTGATATTCCCCTCCAAATTGAAACATGACCTCACCTGGGAATTTTGATCTGGATTTCTGCTTCTCCGGATCAACCACTGGGCAACCTTTTATTACTTGTGAAAGATAGAGGTGTTGTTTGAATCACGGACATGAACACATTGCATGATTAAGTGTTGCATGGTCAGTGAGGAACAAACACATCACAACGATGAGGATCTCAATATGGGTGTGCATAAATATTGGAAATGATTTATAGAATGGCAGTGAGACCTGCTTTATTATAATACTTAAAGGAAAGTTTTATAGAACGGCTGTGAGACCTGTTTTATCATATGGTACCGAGTGTTGGACAGTGCGAATACATTAACAAAATGTGTGTGGCGGAGATGAGGATGCTGAGATGGATGTGTGGTAAGACTAAGAAAGATAAGATTAGGAATGAGCGCTTCCGTGAGGATTTGGGGATAGCTCCAATTGATACAAAAATGAGAGAAAATAAACTTAGGTGGTTTGGACATGTGCACCGTCGCCCTAACTCGGCACCGGTTAAAAGATGTGATAAAATCTTAGTGGATACCAGTAAAAGAGCTAGAAGAAGACCTAAAATGAGATGGTGCGATGTTATTAGGAAAGACTTGGACTTCTTGAGTTTAAACATGACTATAGCACTTGATAGAAATTTTTGGCGGAAAAGAATTCACGTAGCCGATCCCAAATAATGGGATAAGGCTCTGATGATGATGATGATAAATACTGGAAATGATAAAATTCAGAATGAACTTACACATAACGTCCTAAGAACGTTATCAATCGACTTTAAGTTGAAGTAAAATAGGCATACAATGATCTGTGGTGGAGGTGCAATCAAATTTGAGCAGAGAGGCCGAAAGTACGTGCTTGAAAATAAAGTGTGAGGACAGGATTCATATAGCTGAACCATAGTCTGGGAACGCCAATTGTAACAGTATGGGTTTTCTTTAACAAGTCCACACTTGCTGCTTTATGTGTGAACCACATGAATGACCTTGAATATGGTAACTGTTCTGTTTCCTCAGGTAAATATAAAATACACCATGCCACAAACTTGTAGATTGCCTATTTTCTTGATTTCATCTCAGGATACTGAAATCTTTTACATAACAACAAAGTAAACAGTTGATTATATCAGTCAACACTAGTGGTCTTCTCTTTTCTTCTTTTCCTTTTTTTTGTTGGGGGGTATTCTTTTGGGGTGTACTTCCACCCTTCTAATTCATTTCTCTTCATTTAATAAATACACAGTATGGTCCAATTAAAGAGATAGAATAGTATGTCATCCTTGCTAGGAGTCTATGTTCCTCCGAATAATTCCACTTGACACTTGTACATCATAGTGATGGAATTTGTCCAGAAAAATTTACATGGCAATATATTATTGATCACCTAGGAGGCTAGGAACAAATTTTCCATGTCTTCTATAAAGGAAAGCACATCCATCTTTATGTTTATTAGCTGTTTAATATAAAAAAATATGGAAATAATGGAATTTATGTCTATTTGCTTCTCTTATAAGCTTCTTTAACGATTACTTTTTGTGGTCACAAATGGTTCAACTCAATTTTCTTTGCTAAAATCAGCAAAACTTTCGTAGGATGGAGATTTTGATTTTAAGTCACCTGACAAAGTTGCTTGCTTTGAAGGAGTGTTTTATAACTACTTCAGCATAGGTATGCCATTTGTACTTATGTTTTACAGTTTTACTGTTGACCATTATTATTCAACTTGTTATTTGCACAATATATAAACCATTATTCATAGTTTTCAGTTCTGATTTATGCTGGTTAATAAAAAATTATGAAGGGATAATATTGATACTCAGGAATGAATGTGATTTATGTATGCACAACTTGTGTCTTAGCATTCATTCTTTTAGAATGACAACATGTTCATCATTTAACCTCAATGTCATTTCCATCACTTCATGCACCTTTGAGAGTAATACACTAATACTTGCTACTGCAAAGCCCCCTTCCCATTGGTCTACACACCCAAGTCTCATTGATCCCATATGGACCAATGGGCGGGGTATGCAATTTTCTGCAAACCCAGGGTGTGACAAGTGTTACTTTATATTTATATCTATTTGCTTGTCATTATGTGAGGAGAAATGACTTAGGACTTGGAATGGTGTTTAACTTGGTGACTCGAATTTTCTTAGACAGGATAGCATGTTCGGTGTACTTGCCTACTTGGTGAAGTACCACCTCTTAATCATGTAGGAGTGGAACTGCTATCTTGCAACAACGTTTATCAACCATTGTAGAATAAACAAGTGATTTTATTTGGCCAAATCAACTGCACCTTCACAATTTTTGTGCAATACCCAAAATGCTGGAATAACACTCCACACTGACCACTTCAAGGCTGTCACCTGCTTGTTCAATAGAAGCACTGCTTAACATTTGCTTCTTGGACAGAATATCATAACTTTAGTTTCATCAAACTTGCTTACTTCCCAAGATGGAGGTTCTGGTCATTGAGCCTTGAATTCAGATAGGATAATACTTAGCCATACAGGAGTGTCCTCAGAAGAAGCAAGCAATTCTGAACATGTTCTGGTTCTTCATAAACCCTGCAGACTAGAGTATATCAACACTCAGGAAATTGATTTTGCCTGCAAACATCTTCAGGTACAACCTGATGCCAAGGATAAAGAAAGCTGTACAACTTCAAGAAGTCAACATGTTATTGCAACAAGTGACTACATGTCCTTCTAAGCATCTATAACACCTGACCTCTAGATGTCTAAGGTTTTGATCATGTTGATGTGAAGGAACATGTTTATACAATCCTTTACCAGTATGATCTCCTGGGCAAGACCATACTCTGCTTGTCTCCCACCCTCAATATTCCTAATGCCGCTCCTCCTCTTCATCCTCCACTCCTCCTCTATGAAGGGTCCCATGTTTGTTTCTCGTAAGCCTTCCATTGCAGTTATATGATTTAGCTCTTCAATTTGAAGTCTTAGAGTAATTGAATCAAAGCAGAAGTTTACATGTAATGAATATTATATGATTTGGGATATATGTCCTCTGTTGCAGGAAGACTTTCATTCACCAACAAAAAAAATGACTTATTTGTTTGTGAAAGACATTATTGGATATTCCATTTCTTTTGAATATGTACAGAAAATAAACATTTATTTACCTTTCGTCAGAACATGGTGCTGACAATTGATGTTTATGTTTCATTTTTTTTGAGCTCACTAGCTCAGAAAATTATAAACATTCTGCAGAAAGCAATTCGTGCATTGCAAAACATGCACATCCATATTCTTGATTCATTTGCCAAAAGTTTTTGAAATGCTATTGATATCAAACATTATGTGGTGCCAATGCATTTTCAGAGACATGCTTCTTCATATATCTTAAATTAGCTTGTTTCCATGTCCCTGTCTATTCATGAGACCAAGGATGGGAGTTTCGGTTTTGGGATCACCCAGGCCCGAAATCGTTTCGGTTTCGTTTCGGCAGGTTTCGGCCGGTCTTGGGCGGCCTCAAGAGGAGTGTTGGCTGGTTTCGGCCGGTTTCGATTCGTTTCGGTCTGGTTTCGGACAGTTTCGGTCTGGTTTTGGCCGAAACTAATTAAAATATTTTTTTTTCAGTTTTGGAAATGCTACAGTAGTTTCAGACAGTTTTGTTTCGGTCACGGCCAAAGCTGATACGTTTCGGCCAAAAAGTATCGGTTTCGGCCGAAACCAACAACCATGCATGAGACAGTGTATTTACTGATTGAACAAATAACCATACAGCATATTCTTGCCATATGGATGCAGCTTATTGCCATAGTAGAATTTATGCATCTTCTTCTTGCTCATTTCCACTTGCTGTTTATTCTCACATAGGAATGGATGCTCAGGTTGCTTATGGATTCCACCACTTGCGAAATGAAAAACCATACGTTGCACAAGGCCCAATTGCAAACAAGGTACTCTTCTTTCTATTTGAATGCAAAACTTGATGCTACATAAAAAAACTGTATGCTTGTATCTGTTATTTGTTGATTATTCCAGGCTATATGATCATTGTTTATTTTGGATAACATCAGCTGAATAGCTGGTCTTTGTTCTTGTCATAGAAAATAGCTTACAGTTTCTGGTGACTGTTTATTTAGACTTGATTGAAACAAGCCTGAGAAGTATGAAATGGCATGTGCAACATGAGATAAGCGTTGGTGAGAGGAACTTCAAAAGCAGATTGCATAAAAAAATGTATGCAGTACACTATATCCAGTGTTGCACTGCATAAGGTTGCAACTCAGGCAGGCTGTGTAGCGATCTGGGATCCACAACCCATTGAGAACTGGTAACCCTGTTCTGCCATCCACTGTTTCGAATACTCAGAAGGGCTATTATCCAGTTTAGTGAGATGAACAAGAAATTGAAATAGCCATTACTGAAATTAATTTACAATAGTTACAATGTACAAGATTTCCCAAATCGTAAGACAAATAAAAGGAAAATAATACATATCCTGTATGGACATAACCCAAGGAAAACACATTGAACCCATTGCTGGTGCAAGGAGGCTGCCCTTTGCAAGCTATTGTTCGGTCTGGGGTGGGTGCTACACATGCGAGCCCTCACCCTCACCTGTAAAAGTGGGGAGTGAGTCTCATGAAGTCATAGGCTCAGTAAGGATGCTTCAATCACACCACTAGTCAAAATAACACAGAAACACGGTAGTACAATTAAACTAAGCAACAAAATATCTCTATGCTAAGAGCAACGAAGTTAAGTAACTAACCAGTAGCACGCAATGAGTACGGGACACACACATAGAGAGCCAACAACAAGCTACTACACTCGGACCAGGAGTAGTCAATCTATGTTAGTGAACCTCTGGTTTGGTCCCACACACACTAACCTCAGCGATAGGGAAAATACTACCACTTTTCTTACTGTAAGGCGTGCCACTTGGAGACTCACCTCCTGACTGTGTGAGGACTCAACACTAACAACACAACCGTTGCCTGACCAAGTTGTGGTCCCATGTCTAACCACCCCTACCAGGTTTCGGAACCTTGTAGAATGAGACAAGTGATAAAGGTGGTATTAGTTGGGGACCATGGCTCCAAAACTATCCCACGGTGTCCTCTTCCCCAACCATGTGTGAACATAAGTGATTCACACAAGATATTGCCCGACTATTTTTCTCCAGCCTGGACGTACCCTCAAACAATAGGTCTCGAAAAATGGCTGTAAACCAGTAGTGCCCCAGACACAAGGACCAAAACCCTTGACCTCTCCCTCAGTCGTGATGTGCTTGAAGCACAAGGGTATCCGACTCGTGGGACGTCGTTCGAGGAACGTAGCACCACAATCGTAGAACTCCAAGTGCACAGAAAAATAGCTTGGAAAGGCAATACAAAACACACCACCCTGACGCGTTAACTACCTTAGCGCATCAGACCTAGCTGACACTTTCAAAATGGGTCAACCCCCTGTGATGTGTCTCCAAAATCCTAGAAAACTTCTCGACAATGGATCTTCTCGAGAATCTTGGGGAACAAAAGGCCAAGCCTGCATGGTCTTTAACTCAGAACACATCAGGGGTCACTGACGTCTCTACAGGAGTGCGTCACAGCCACACAATGCCTCTACACTTGTCACAGGAACACCTTGAAAAATAACCCGAAACACATCATCCTTGGGTGACACGTTCAGAATGCATCACCTGCCTACGACGCTACTGCACTAGGCTTAAATAGACTTCTCGGGAAAATGGGATTTAGATGTGGTAGGTTGGGATGACTTATTCTAAACATGTCATCTGTAGCTGATGCATCTATACACAGGGTCACAGGGTCTAGACAGAGTCTTCCCTCTTTCGGCAGCCCCAATCCAACACACAAAGCACCCTATTTCTCAGGGAAAAATGCAAAGGGTGAAGTTGGGGGAAACCATCCCACACACAGTCACAAACATGCATTGCCAAGAATCAAGGGAAATCGAGAAAAATGGAGCTCACTCTACACCCTTAGCATGGAGATCCCTCAAAGCACGAAATATCCCAAAATCTCTTTCATAATCATGCTTCTAGAGTGGAAAACCTCGAGAATCCGAACTTGGGAAGTAGGGGAAAGTCACCCTATCTCAAATCGAAGAGCCTAATATGTTGAGGCCTTATTGTAGGTTGGCCACCTCCTCCTTGCCGTTGCTACCTCATCCACCATCATCACCACTTGAGGCCGAGTACCATGCCATCGCTGTCCTCGTCCATCAACTGTTGTCGTTTGCCAGAGAGAGAGAGGAAGAGGATGGGGGAGGAGCTTGGGTGAGGGAAAGTGAGGGTCGAAGGAGGGTCCCTCTATAACGGCCCAACAGCCTAAACATGTCAATGCTCTCTGGCACGACTCTCTGGAAACACATCAATGCAAGTTGATGCATTCAGAACGCGTCACTTTGCTCTGACGTCTTCACCTGTCAGGTTTGTCTAACACCTGATGCACATGACTGACTCCGACAAGCTTGACCAACGCACTAGCAAACATCTCCATCTGACTAGATGTGTTCTCAGCCATGCGGCTTCAACCTGGCACTCAAAGTCAGACATCTGACAGTTAAGCAGAGCATCACGGAAATGCGCCATGTTGCCCACATGTGTCTACCCAAGAGGGTTTGACACCTTGGCCAGCACGCCCTGATACCCTGGCTCCATTATTTTAGGAGGCTGATGTGTTTAAGCATCTGCCACAAACACTCAATAATCTACTACATTCGAGTTGTAATACGGGTCTCTCCTCCACTCAAGGCCCAATGGAACCAGTATTGACACACTAACTTGATAATCAGGATGTAGAAAATCCGAGGCATCACAGGCTGGCTGCTGGGTTTGCATAAATATGAATTGGGACTTACATTAATTCAGGAAACAGCATGTCAAAATTCAGTCCCAATGCATCTCCTTTCCATTATGGAGGTGAGTTTGAACAGCCTGTGCAATTTCCAATGCTTGGAGTCACTAAAGCCTAAAGCACATTCACGTGCCAAACTGGGTAATTTAAGTTTTTCTGTTATGCACATTCCTGCATTCTCATGAACAAGTCAAAGTGAATTATATGTGATATGCTGATATGCACTTAGACCATTCAGAGCATATGCTGCTACAGAACTGGTAGTGGATGGTGGCCTGGAGGTCATAAGAAAAAGCGGGACTAGGAGTTAGGAGGGTGATGCCTGGTGCACAGATCCAGATCCTGTGATCCTTGCCTATGGGTTTGAGTTGGCCCAATTTCTGTCCATCCAACACAACTATATACTTTTTGGCCAGCATAAATCCTATATAGTTCTGGTGGTTTGGGGCTGTGGGCTGGCCCATCCCTGTACACTCTTAACCGTGCTGAAATGCAGATAGATTGAGTGGAAACATATCACTTTTTGTTGTAACTTTCAATCAACAAAACTATGCTTTTGTTTCCTCCACCTCTTCTCTTGTTTTCACCTCATAGATTGAATATAAATGAGCTGGAGATGGTTTTGTGAAATTGACTATAGTGTGGGCCACACAACATGAACATGAACATACACATACAGTCATTGTGCTACACTTATAAACTCCCTGTTTGGCTGTTTCTATTAGCAAATTGTGGTACAAGTACAACTCACTTTGAAGAAACACAGTGATTATCATAAATATATGCCCATGGAGGAAAACAAGTATAACTTATGCTGTTTCAAGATCATCGTGATTCAGTGGAAGTTGGCTCACCTGAAATGCTAAAATTCTGTCTTCTCTTCATGAGGAGGGCCTCGTGTCCAGTGTTAGGAGTCCATGTTCTCCCTTGTGGCAGCAAAATGTACCAGATGATCATGCTGTTCTGGCCCTCTCTATCTCTTGGTCTTTCCCCCTCACCTGTCTGCAACTCTTGATTCAATCTCTTTCTCGTTCTCTCCTCCCTTTCCTCTCCTCTTAGTTTCTCCATTCATCTCTTTACCTATCCCTCCTCTTTCTCTACTTATTCATCTACCTTCTTTCTCTTCTTCCTGTCTCACCTGTCCCTCACCTCTCTACTGTCTCCCTTCTCATTTCCTTTTCTCTCTCCCCATCTCCTCTCTCTTCCTTGTCTCCTGTCTGCCCTTCCCTCTCCTCTTTATATTGCATACATACATTTCCAGATAGCCAAATAAATTATGTGGGGATAATTTTTTGCCAATAAGACAGCACAAACTAGAAGAAAATAAATGACAGAAATGAAGGTGTATTAATGAGACATTGGAGGATATAATGGAAATTAAAATGACAGAAGATCTGGCTTGGCACTGATTGTGACCTCAAATAATGATGTTTGAAACTTTTCTGGTCAGATTAAGCAAATATTGGATATGGTTCCAATTAAGAGAGGCTGTTCAGCTATTTGGAGGTCCTAGACAGGAGGGAAAACCTAACAATGCTTGATGGGTATCATGGGTTTCATGGGATTGGATGTAAAAGAACTCTAACTCTGATGAGTTTGCCAGGACTCATGTGATGAAGAGGAAGGGCAAGATTATGATCCAGAGACTTGGCTTGCTAGGTACTTTCTAGAATGGTTTGGGCTTCTGTAATTCTTTTGGTCTGATTTTTGGTATTCTCTAGCATTTACACCTACCTTCTTGTTATCGTTTGTTGTTTTTCTTTGCTTTCACATATTCAGCTTTTGTAAATCTTAAACATAAGGCTGTCTTTCTTTACAGTTGATCTACTCTGCATACACTTGTACACAAGGGTGGTTCTTTACACCTTGCATAAGTGATCCTAGCTTGAGGTAAAGTCTCGATTTTTTCCCAGTAGATTTTATTGTGCATCATTTTGGTTTCCCTATCTTATGTGAAGATGTTGAATTTTTGTGGAATTATAATATTTAATTGGCAAATCATGATAATATGTAGAAAAGCCTAAGTTTGTTCCCAGTTTATGTGCATGTATCAATCCATGTAATTTCAGACACCAGTAAATATCATTTTACTGCTTACATGGTTTTGCATGTTATTTCACATGTATCTATGAAGTTTAGGCATAAGTTTTGTATAGATCACTCATCACTGTTCATCATTCATGTGTGCTGGTACTTGTGTGCCAGGTGGTATAGATAAAATACGATTAGAATATTGCTGGGTGAACTTTGAAACAAACTAGTGAATGGAATATGCGAGTGGACGGGCATCAAATTATGTTCTTCTATGGTAGTTGATAGCTCATGTGGCTTATACACATACATTGATGCTTCTGACTACATCCATTCATTAATATTACTACAATCTGGCAAGAGATGCCACAAATTACCATCTCATGCAATCATAAATAGTATTCTTCGTGTTCTTTTTTTTTGGTATATATTTCTGCCCCTGGCATTGTCTCTCTGAAGCAGCTTCATTGGAAATTTGAGATGGACCTCAGGCCTCTACAACATTTACCTGGTCTAGATGCTGCCTTCTCTTCTTCTGGCTGTTTCTCAAGAGTTGCCAATGACATCCTCTAGTATTCTGTGTTCTTTGATTTTCCAACAGAGGTACCAATGGAGCTTCACTTAATGCATCATCCTTCAGGTTGAGCCTCCGGTAGACATGACTTTGTGGCAACAGCTCATGGGGCTCTAATCTTCTTGATTTTCTTTTGCCCTTGTTTTGCTCAGGCAGTGCATGTTTTGAGTAGGTTTGCAAGTGCTTCCAATTCTTTACTGCACTGTATCCTTTGATTCTCCAAGACTGGTGGCAGTGAAGCTTCACTTAATGCATCGTCCTGCAGGTTGAGCCTCCACTGGATATGACTTTCTATCAACAGTTTAGGCTTTAGTCTTCTCCATTTTCTCTTGTCCTTGTTTTGCTCACGCAGTGCACGCTTGAGTAGGTTTGCAAGTGCTTCTAATTCCATTCATTTTTGGCTCTTCTTTATATTCTTTGCTATCTTCATGGCACTATATGGCACTCTTTATTTACATCTAGTCTTCATGCCTCAATGCTGACTAGGTTGGAGGACCTACTTATCACTGTTCTATCATGGGCCTCCACATATTGTGTAATTTCTCTCGTTTCTTAGAATAGGAATTAGTAGGTCATGGTTTCTTGATCGATGCTGAGTCCGAGTAACGATCTACATCTCATACTTTGTTTTCAGCTCTCTATGTTGATCTGGGCCTCAGTTCTTCCATTCCGGCATTCTTGTCCTATGACAATCAGATTTATCTGCAGATTGAATCAATCTCATCTCTGAGGCCCTTCTCTCTAGAACCCTTATTCTTCCTGTCTGTTTTGATGAGTAGGTTGTTGACCTCTTCATCAAATCCTAGATTACACGTTTCAAGGAGTTGGTTCGCAAGCCCCTGGTGTATGATCCTCCCATATTGGTGGGTTCTTATGGTATACTGGGTGACACATTTACAATGACTTGCGCATATAGTGTTTGTGTGTGATGAATCAATATACTAAGCCTATGGCTGTTGGTTTCACTAGTAATACTCTTCTGATTCCACTGTATCCAACACCATAGAAATTGTCTAGCCACTTTCCAATGTCTTTTTAAATGGCAACTAACCAGGACTTATTTTTCAACGTAAGAAGATTTGAGGGGGTTGTTAGGAATTATGAAGAGGGAGTCGTTTAAATTAGCTAAGATTTCAGGACTAGTATGTAGAAAACCAATATTTTTAATTGTACAGCTCTTAATTTCATAAATCTTTTTACATTGAAGGCTGATAGTCTCAATAACAATTAGCAGTAGGCATACCGACCTTCTTTCTTATATATTGGAAACTCACTTCAGCATCAGGTTTCGTACTATTTATGGGGAATATTGTCATGAATAGCGTCAAGACCATCTAACTTGAAACTTCAATGCAGGGGTCTAAAGAACATTGTACGTGTTTACATTAAGAAGGTCAACTGTTCGGACTGGGAGCAGGTTCCAATTCCGTCAAGGTAAGCCTGGATTTTCTAACTATCTTGTCCACTGGTATCTCAATTCATTAGAGCATATTGTCTAAATGCGCAAGTATCATGAGAACATGCATATCTAAGACTCACAAATGTAATTATGTTTTTTGATCCTTGAACACCTTCTGGAAATTTCTTTTACAGATGTCTAATAATCTTTTATCTGCAGTGTTAGAGCTGTGGTGGCCTTGAATCTTCACAACTATGGAAGTGGGAGAAATCCATGGGGCCATCCGAAGCCAGAATACTTGGAAAAGGTTCTTGTTATTACCTAACCATCTCTGCCCATTTGATTTTATGCTCATGTCTTATCAGATTGTTATTTGCTATTTGTCATGCACAATTGCACACTGCCTCTGCTGTTAATTCAACTGAGGTGATTGGTTAGTATCCTTTGGAAGGCCTTGTCGCACATTAGCAAAATGCTCTATAAAACATCACAATTTCTTACCAGTTGGTGAAAGTGCACGAAGGCTTCTGTGTGCTTGGTGTAGAATCTTACTTGGCACGTAATTACCTGACAAAAGTGGGCATGTTCCTTCTGGTTTTCTTTTGTACTGGTGGTTGACATAAACACAAAGCAAGTTGCATCCTTATTTAAACACTTACAATACTGTGAAATGAAGCCTCACCATTGCCCTATTTATGCTGTCATATGTAGCCCTGTAGTTTTCCTTAGAGCTAGAGCAATAATTCCTGATATGTTTGATATATGTTCTTTTTTGAGTTTTTTGCACAAAAACCATTGTTATATAAAAATTGCAAATATGACATCGTTGCTAAAATATTGTCAAATATGCCACTGAAATGAAAAATACTGCAATATGCCATTGTGGTTGACTTCCATTTGAAGGAAGCATATGTTCCTCCAAAGTTCCATTATTCCGTTAGTTTAATAATTTTTGATGAAAATACCCTTATTCTATATATTTTTAAGACTTTGAGAACGAGACCTGGGTGCTAAGGGTAAACAAGAGAGTTCCTTTCATAGGTTAGTCAAAACCATGGTCAAATGGATGGAAAGTAACATCATGTCACCAGGATGGCGTGTCTGCAATGTTTTCCATTTTCAAGTGATGTATTTGATACTATTTTATCAACAATGACATAATTTTTCACATAAGAATGGTTTGTGTGCAAAACCCTTCTTTTATACTACTTACCATGCTCTATCTTTTCCCTGCTTTTCAGAAAGGATTTGTTGAGGCCCATGTCGATGACGGTTTGCTTGAAATCTTTGGCCTGAAGCAAGGGTGGCATGCTTCATTCGTTATGGTCGAACTCATTTCCGCGAAGCATATTGCTCAGGTACAGCCATTGTAGTTTTCTCTCAGTGATGCAAAATTCTTCTTCAGGTTTTCTCTAAATCATCATGTTACCGTTGAAACTAGTTACTTCATCAACTTTGGTGGTTTGTTGGTAGAGTTAACTCTGTCAAATGTCGTCTTTTAGGCTGCTGCAATTAGGTTGGAAGTCCGAGGTGGGCGGTGGAAGGAAGCCTTTATGCAGATGGATGGAGAACCATGGAAACAACCTATAGGCGAGGAGCATTCTACTTTTGTGGATATAAAACGGGTGCCCTACCAATCCCTTGTGATAAATGCAGAGTGATATTGCTGTCAAATTAGGTCAAAAAAATGTGACATATTCAGCTTTTGATGAAGGCATGGTGTGCAAACAAACATTTCTTAGTGCAATTATTTGTGGTTCATGCCCTTAAATCAGAGCTTAAGGAAGATCTTCAGATGTTCTATCTTCAGATGTTCTATCTTCAGATGTTCTTGTTTGATTCTGGGTGCTTGATGTCACTGTGATAGATCATGCTTTAGGATTCTTTAGCAGTAGGCAGTGGTGTCTCATTTTCCACTTGCACTGGCAATATACTGTCATTCGTCAAGTGTTGTAATGAAGAAGTGGTGGATTGTTTATAGTTCTGTTGACAGGAGGGTGGCTTCAATGCTCCTCCAGTATATTTAGATAGCAACGGCATTCTTGTCAAATATGTGTTAAAGGCTAAGCAAGAAAATGGTGAGCATTTTGGCTACTGTGGGTGCAGGAAAAAGTGGTTTAGGGCACTCTTTCCTTGTTCACTGGCAGCAGTAGGTAGGTCAAAGGGGTTTCCTTTAGTAAATCCAAAAGCTTCAACTGAAACTTGTGAAGCTCTCAGCCTAGCCCTAAGAGGGGGGAGAGGGAGGGGGGGGGGTGCATCCCATTTTCATAACTCTTGTATATAAAAGAGGAAGAGGGTTGAGATTGTGATACATCTTTCAACTTGAGAAGTGAAATGCCTTAGTTGTAATCTTTGAGTTGGAGGACCATAGAAGATGAAGTTACCTCCTTTTCTTCTTCTTTTCAAGACGTTGGCCCCCATTTGCTATTGCCAGTTTTACTCTCAGATAGAACGAGATTAGATAGTTGAGATGAGGTTGGGAACGTCAGAAGGACTTGATACTCATATGGGTGGATGCTAAGGGGTGGTGTCTGTTTTCACGGGCGGGCGAGAGGGGGGGGGGTCCCATCCCCGTAGAGAGGAGATTCTCTCAGTACATTGACTGAGTTCAGTGTGAGAGGGATTTTTTGTGAAAATCTCCCACCCCACCTTTACTAGTAAGAAGGGTTTTTCACAAAAAAACTCCTTTCACACCGACTGAGTTCCCTTAGTTAGTGTACTAAGACTGAGGATCTCCATTCATCCTCATATGGGCGCGGGCATTGCCCCTTGTTCTAGGCATTTTTCTCTTCTCATTGGTCAATCTCATCTCAGCCACCCGAGCACCAAATCAGATGGGAGAGGTGAGCACATGAGATGATCAAATCAAGTTTATCATGAATGAATTAGGTCTAATAGAGGTTTTTCTAATCAATTTACCAAAAAAATCTCAATAAATAACAGGTCTCTTCGTCAGCAAGACCTTTTTACTAAATCATTTAGAATAACAGTACAAGACATGCCCGAACTTCTTTATCTAAAGATGCCCGATCCCTTGTTATGTTAACCAACCTTGGTCATGAGCTAGTGTCCATGTCCCCTCTTTTTTAATTCCTCCAAGATAATACAAATGGTGGTATATTCAGTAGTTAAGATCCTCCATTTTATATTTTAGGTTATAAATCTGTCCTCACATTTACCTATCAAGAAAAAAATGATATAAAAATGGTGAACAAAGAAGCCTAATTCTGCTGTAATCTTATCAATTTCTCCAAGCATAACTCCAACGTCATCACCAAACCCCATTAGGGCCATCGTATCATCCTAATGGATGCTTAACCCCATTTGGATCCCAAGCCAATCTCTTGGATCCTCTTATTCTTCTTCTTTGTTTATTGGTTTTAAAGTTGTTTGATAAGAGAAATATTTGTTGCACATGAAGACGTCGCCCGTCTCATTACTCGAATTCGGATCGATGCGATTGTGAGGTGTTAAATAGATAAAAAATAGTTTAGTAACACTATTTGATAACATATTAAAGTAACATACCATTCAAAGTGCACCTGTAACCTCATCATTTATGAGGTGTTTTTAACTTTTTTATTTCAGTTGCTGATGTGGCACAATTTTAATATTGATGTTATCAAATGGTGTTACAAAATATTTCTCTAAATAAATACAGGTCTTATGTCGTTCACATCTCATCATTCTATTAATCTTAATTGGACCAATAAGTTTGACGACTATATCGCATACTACAAGTGGGCGGAAAGTATTAATTTTAGTTTCACCTCCAATAAACAAGAAGCCGATCGAATAGGCTGTCCATCAAACATGTGGAAGGCATCTGAACAGAGCACCCAGTTCCTCAAGAAATTTCTAACTCAAAGCATGTGGGTATATTCTGTTATGTTCTTAGCTTAAATCTTAGAGGACATTGTTGTTTTTAAAAAGGTTAATTTCCTGTGCTTATTATTGATCAATTCTGGCTATTGAATAGTCCACCACCACTCACTAAAAAGGTTTAATGTTGATCTGATTGCTCACATGAGGATGGCGCAAAATACTACACAAGATGGTGGTAGTGCACCTTTTTTTATTTATTTTAATAATAATAATAATATATTTTATATCATATAGACCAATAACACACTAGTTTTCATAATTATTACTCTTTGAATTAACAAAGATTGCGGCCAGAGTGGGTTAACTTTGCATTTTTTGCTGCCATGTCATTGCTTAATCATGAAAGGGAATTCCAAGTCAAGTAGACTTTTGGATGGATGGATGTTACAAGAATTAAGAACCCATGATTAGGACACCATGTCATGTCACATTTTTCCAATTTAAATCCGAATCCTGTCCTTTTTTGGTGGCTTTCATCATCATGGATAGCCAATGACAACGCTAGTATATAGTGTCAACTTATAAATTGGGTAAAAAAAACCCACATACTCTTCTATCACTGTCAAAGGGTGCTTCGGTAAGCTGGTTTGCTTGCAGGCATGATCTATCTATACATAATTTTGGAGCATTCTTTAATCCTCTTTTCTTTCTGTGTCCATGGAAATTGGATAAGAACTTGATTACTTTAAATGTGACAAGTTGTACCTTTTCTTCTTTATAATACATGGAGAGAGAGAGAGAGAGAGAAGAGAGAGAGAGAAGATTCAACGTAGAAATGGATCATGTCCGTATAGTCACCAAAAGCATTACAATCTGATCTTGGCTATCAAAGACTAATTAGTGTTAGAGGTAATAAAACAAGTCTTACAGTCGTTCTATAAAATATTTCTTTAAATTTCACTGGTATACGATAGAGAGTTCTTAATATATTTCTCCATTTTAACCAGTTTACATAATTCTATGTGCCGCATTGTTATAGATCTCCACATTTTTTTGGATGATAGACCTTAAGTATCGAGAGTAACTGTTTTGAGAAATATTTTGCCCATCAATTTAAATTATATCTTCTTGTAACATCATCTCATGACTATAATTACTATACATAAATTCTAACTTACTTTTATTGATTTTAAAATTTTTAGACTACAGATTACACCTCCAACTTTCTAATTTAACATTTAAATCATTTACACTCCGTCAATTAAGATAATATGGTGAGCAAATTAGAAAAAGTGATAAATCTATTAATTAGGGTTCATAATCTTTAATTTTCTGATTGCTTTAAATGATCACATGCACTGATGATTGAACCTTTATTTTAAAAACATATGTATTTTAAAAAGTGAAACTCATGAATATTCTAATGCATTCTAATTATCTACTCTAATTCCATCACATCAAGACAAAGAAGAAGTCCACCACATCTGAGCTGGTTGAGCTGTTGGAGGGAGGGCACTCATTGCCCATCCTCCTCCCTCATCTGTAAACATTAATTTATCCGAACCACAATACAAAGCCCCCCACAAAACAATAGACTTGGAAGCAGCACAGGGATGCCAACAGAGAACAGAATCCATTTGTATAGAAAAAGGGGGGCTGCCAAAGAAGAAAACCCGGAGTGGTGCCACCCACTTGTTCGACGGAAAGCGTCACAGACCACCACAGTATTTTACCGAGAGCCGGCGCACCCAATACACATCAGGGCCCCCCCACCCCAATCCTGGCCTTCCAGACTTCCACCCTGCTGGCTGTCCCTAGAGCTATTGCCCTAATCAGAACCTCTACTACTCTACTGCCACTACGGACAGCAGTGCAGGAAACCTCGTCTCTCCGGCCCTCATGTTGGGTCCCTGCAAGTTTTCTTTGTCCATGGCTGTCGGCTTCTGCACATGAACGTGTACTGCAGGGAAGGGCGACGGCCACAGGAACCAAATGATGGGTTTCCCTGTGTCCATGTGCATGCATGGCAACAGGGGACCATGGTTTTAGAGTACTACAACTGGTCCTGGAACTCTCAATTATATGTTGGGGTTGGGGGGGGGGGGAGGATTTAAGGATCTACACCTGCACGTTTTGACGAGACAGTCAGTATGAATTTATGTTCGAATATTATTTTAAAATGATGGTATAAGGAACTATTTTTCATCCTTGTGGAGACAACTGGAGTGATTAATCTTGCTCCAAACTCATACGTACTTCCATATGCCGCAAGATTGAATCTTATGTATACCAGCATCACAAGCCACATCTGTTTTACCGCACAGTTAACTATGGAACAACTACATATTACTAGATCTTAACCTCATGATGGAAGTATATGTGTGCGCAAAGATGATTTCAAAATGTTTATCCTAATATCATGACTTGGCAGTGGAGAAAAAACTAACCCTATTACCCAAAAAAAACAAAAAAAAATCCTTTTTTAAGTGCAGAAGTACCCTTCATTCATGTTCTGCAATATGCATCTTTTAGACCGCATGCAATTATAAGCACAAGTATCTATTCTTCTACCATGTCCTTGCCATGCAAGTGCAAAAGGCACCGTTCTATCATGTCCTGCCAAAGAAGGGGGAGACGTTCCGGACTTTGGGGCTCCCATGCATGCATGTTTCCACCATCCTCGAAGGCACCAAAAGGCCATCGCAGCTAGCCTCAGCTGTTCCTTTTAATAGGAGAAGCCATTAATGGATCATGGACTGGAGAGGACGAACAGTACTCCCCCTAGCTGCTACCTTGTTGGCCTACGCTGTTGCCTGGTGGGTGCTGCAGAACGACGAATCGGCCACAGCGAAAGCCCTGCGGCCATCGATCTCTCGCCGGTCACCATCACATCCAGCTTTACACCCGCAGAGGGAGCGAGGGGTGACGCCACTCACGACGTTGTTGTTGTTGTTGTGTTGGGTGGTGGAAAGTGGGAGAAGGGTGCCCTAATTGGTTTGATATATAAAACATCTATCTTTCTTTTAAGTAGTGCTTCATGCACTGGTCTTTTTTTCTGTTGGTATTATATATGTTGCATGCCCTTCATGATATATTAATCTGCACCTACAGTTTGATCTCTTTTAACCTCAACGACGTCTATTTAACAGCATGCATCAGTTGTACATGCACTAATTTAATTGATATAATAACCTACTCAAAAGTCTTCATGAGTGACCATGTCTCTTGGGTATGAGCTCATTGGATAAACTGATCAGACTGTATATATATATATGCTACTGTAAATAAATATTAGAACGACAAGATTCAGAAATGCATTGAGAAGTAACACCTTAAGAAACGTCTACTTTAAAGAGTACTGAAGCTACTGTCTTACGTGTATATTATACACTAGGAATAGTAAGTTGGCTGTTGTCCTTGCCCTCTTTTGGAGTACATGATACTTGTATATATACAGATGGTAATACAAGAGAAGAGGCCAAACTCTCCAATTTCTCCTGTGTTCATGACAATATGCATCTTGAAATGGGAAGATTGTCATAATCTTATCTTCTGTAGGAAGGAGTAGAGCCTCTCTATCGACAAGTTGACACCCCCTTTCCGGACGTTTGGGGACATGCATGCATGATCGATGAAAGCGCAGACGAAGAAAGTTTGGTTATTCTTACGTAAGGTTATGTCATTGTAGGTTTTTTTGGGACTTTATGTCACTATAGTTGTATAAAATAAAAAAAGACCATGTTCTTGAGCTGACATTGGACTATATGTTATTAACCTAAGCTATATAAATTGGAGATCAGCACCTTAATTAACTCCTCAATCATGCCTAAAGAAGTGTCCCTCGGGTGAAAGTGATGGATACACAACTAAACATGTTGGTATATTAATTGTGATGCCATGGTACTATAGTTTTTGTGAAATTTCAGCATGCCCCCAAAAATGTATTGTCTCCATTTGAGATATGTGACTAAATTATGTCTCTAGCTACGTACGTAACCCTCCAGTGAAGATAACGATGTGCGGATCTTATTACGATGAACTCCTCAGATAAGACACATGGCCTCTCATTTCAAGACAACACTATTAATTATGATGTGTGAAATTTCAATGTGTCTCTGAAGATGGAGTTTTGTCATTTTTCTAAGAAAAAGAACTCTCTTTAGGAGAAGGGAAATAAGTCTCGTGTATAAATATACATTTATTCACTATATTTAATATAAGACTAAACTATATCTCTATACTTTCATTCTAAACATAAATATACGACAGTGAATATTAACTGATCAACACATGGATTTAATCATTCAAATTTTACCAGAGGGTTGCCCACTAGGTATTTGACCTTCATGTTTGATGGTTAAAACTTGCAGACAAGATAGATTTATTCTCAATACACTAAAAGATATATATGTAAAAAGATATCCATTTAATACGATGATGAGCGGCTAAGAACGATGCTAAACTACCATATTGTACCTTACGCACATGTTACCATTTGTTGGTATGTGACTCTGCTTAAGTTATTCCTTATCCACTAGTACTGTTGTCAGGAACGCCATCAGATCATGACCAGTCCGACTAGTAAACATATCAGTATTCGACTGAGTCGTCATGGACTGTAAGATAGTATTCAATGTCTACTTCTTTCTAAACAAAGATGTTTTTATAATGTTAGATTTCTCCAAGTCTTAGAATGCTTTAGCCTCATGTATTAGTATAGATCAAGCATACATCATGGTCTTCAAAGTTTAGCTTACACAGTGTGCGTCCACTCACACGCCAAACAATTCAGATAACTTTGCAACATTCGTTGATGTGTGTATAGCTCAACTCATGAATGAATGATGCTTAGTACACTTTGGTTAATTTATTAGTTTAGGGAGAATTCTTGGTTGTCCTCCTTTTCCCCTACCTTCCAATGTAGAAGGAAATCCTTGTCATTGTGACATAGATGCATGCATAATTTCAGGATATAAAAAGGAACCAGAAGGCATTACCACCATATAAGACCTTCCAAGTCAGTGTGCAAAAGCTTACTGACCCACTAAATTATGGATGCTAATCGTGCTATATATCATGCATGTATCTTAATCCCCACCAGTATATTTTTTTAGTAATTAGTGCCATCTTTATATATATATGCTGAATGTATGGTTCTTTTGGCAGCCCAACTCTGTACGAAGCTTGACCAGTAAGTAAATATATCTCCTTCCCCCTCCCCTATCTATTATTTTTTTGGATCCTTGTAGAGGAGAAGGTGGCATCACATCAAGCACTTTTAATCGGCACTTTTGGGTGGCAGAACGAGAATAATTTGTGATGGCATGTGCAAAATTGTTTACTTGAACTTAGTGGAGGAGGGTAGTTCAAATAGCCCATGAATATATTAATCAATCACTCCCTTTGTTGATAAAACCATGAGCTAATTAAGGGTTATATATAGAAATGTAGGTGAGGAAGCTAAACAAGAATGTGCTAATCTCCATAAAACAATTCTTAACTGTAAACTTTGCCATCTAATTTTCCAAGCCCAAATCCTAATTAACCCTCCCTTAAAGTCCATACTCCTTAAATCTCTATTAGATGCCTATATATATATATACTAATATAATATTCTCAATTTTGGTGCTGCCACGTGACAACACCACGTGACAACACCAGGATGAAATTTTTTCCCGCCATATTTGTAAATATAAAAATTTTCTAATGTAATTTCTCTCCTCTCTTTCTTTCCCATTAAAACTTTCTATTAAACATCTCACATTTTCTAAAAACTCACATCTTTACTCAAAATTCTTTCCCATTTTACTCTATTCATCAAAACATACCTTCTCTTTATTTCTAAAAAAAATAAAAAGACATTACGTGTTTTTGAATATTTTTTATTAAAATTATTATATTAATAATAAATACTATTAACCTCATATATATGACTTACAAAATTTATTTATTCAAATCTAATATTTTTCGTACATCGCACGGGTATAGAGCTAGTATTATATATATTATACTTCTCCATCAATGTATTGTACAGTTACCACATTAATATGGACGGCGACAACGCCAAGCATATTGTTCTAAAGGAATCCGTGAAAACATCTCAGGTGGGTATTAATTTTCCAGGTGAGAGTTATTTTTGATCCTCACTTTTGACATGGAAAATGTTGAGTAGGGCAAAAAGAAACTGATCTTTAGATAATTATAAAAATAAAAAAAATTATCTTAACAACCCCATCTTCATTTCGACCTAGAAAATCCTTAAATATAAAACCTTACATTTGAAGACATAAAAACAATAAAAAAATATAACATAAGTAAACTAATTAGTATCCAAACTCTGGCATATATCCCCACATTATTTTAACTGTTCTAAACAAAACATAAGAGGCCAAAGACAACATTTCTAACCAAAAAGATGCCCCCCCACCCCAAAACACATAATTAAACCCATTCCTCTACTCTCCATCAAATCAACAACATGACAGAAGAGAATTGTTGGCTTTTCTTCCCCTGAGAAATTTCCCCATGCCCCACTTTTAGAACCGGCCTTAATATTATATTAATCCAGCCAATACCAAAAAGCCAAAGAAGCCACGTTTCATCATATATGTATACTGGCCTTGGGCAACAGCAACAGCCAATTAGACCATCCCCATCCATAAAAGAGTACTACACCATTAGAAAGGGTCTAGATTCTTAGACGCATGCCCACGAACCCACCAACATCTCCACATTCTATATAACATTAACTTATTAAATTTAAAATTGATCCTAGATTATTTATATTTATATTATATATATCTATACACATCTCTAGCTAGATTGGCCATGTGAGGGACAGATGAGACCAGCAGACCAACCCCCCAGAGTTGGCTAAAAGGGGAATCTTGGGCCGCCCGATCAGTGAAGGTACGCAAATACCCCCCGCCTTCGAGTGCCACATCACCGCCGTCCATCGTGTGGATCCCGAAACGGCGGTCTTTTGATGGGGACGAAAGGAGGCCAGCGGGGGCCTCGAGACTGGATCGGGAGAGAAAATAATAAATTCCTAAAAAGGACCAAGGAGACAGCTTTTGCGAATATACCCCTGTACCTGGATTCATGTGTGTTCATACTTCATAGCTGTCTACTTTTCTTTTTTTGTGTGGTAAAGCTCCCTATCAATTATAATTTATGCCTAAAGAGATAAAAGAACAAGAATCTTTGCATTAATTGATGAGACAAACAGTTGCATGTTTATAAGATCGGTCCTCATGTTCTCTATCCCTTGATTAATTATAAGAACTCACCAAGACCCATATATATGATCTCCATAACCAAAAGAAAAGGTTAACTTGAGATCAAGATGATCCAATCCCAATTAAGTTGTGTTGATCAAAAGACTCTTGACTAGAGCATAACTACAATTACTTGGACGTATTTACACTTATTTTTTTTTTTATAATAGTTGAAGTCAAAGACTTTCAAATAGAACAGATCATGATTGGTCGAGCCATATTGTACTTGGAGTTTTATGGCCTCTAACATAGTTTGACATATTTATCGTTCATCTTTTTTTTTAATAATTAAAATTTATTTTTTTCAATTGAATCAAATTATATGATATAGTATGTCATGTTAGATATCATACCATCTCATGAGAATTCAGTTTTATCCGATAGATCGGTTTGGCAGGGGTATGTTCACAAAAAATCTTTAAAGCAATCTATTTGCATGCAAAAATGAAAAAGGGGGGGGGGAAGAAAGAGAGAAAAGTTTTGGGCTCGACTCGGCTCCGAACGCGCGTTTCGTCGCCTCCGAACTCGGCGGCGTCGAAGCGGCCGGGTCGGCGAGGAGGAGGAGGAGTCGGGAGTGGCGGGGTGTCTTCTTCTTCTTCTACTCTCTTTCCCTCCTCTGTTTCAAAAAAAAAAGCACGTATAAGAAAGCTGGCGCCTTTGCGGTCAGAGCGAGCGTGTGCGTGCACCTCCATCCCCCCTTCCTCCTCCTGAGAGGGAGAGAGAGAGAGAGAGCTGAATTGGAGAAGAAGGAAGGAGGTGAGAGACGCCGGGTGTGGTGGTGTTGTGGGGAAGAGAGCTTTCCTCCAGTTCTGGGCGAGGTGCTTGACCTGGGGAGGAGGGGAGAGCACATGGCTCTCCGCGGGGTCCTGTTTGAGATGGGGTTATCGTCGTCATGGCCATTATCACCAGAATTAAGAACCCATTAGTTTATTCCCGCTCACATGGTCGTCGCCCTCCGGGGCTGCCCCCTCGTCGGCACGTTTCATCTTGGTTCTTTGTTTTCTAATGCCTTTGCCAGATTCACCACTGGGTGTTCTCTGCAAGGCAGCTGCCGGCTGCTCCAGAGGGGGAGGACGAGGGAGGGGAGGGCGAGGGGGATCCCGGCGGCTGCGTTGGACTGGGCTTTCACCCCTGGGGAACCCGACATCTGCCCAGTTGGGGAGAACTGAGAAGATCTCCGGTTGCTCTGAGACTGGACTTGGAAATTCCGAGCAATAAAGGTATCTTTTCTGAAGTAGTGACATCTTTGCAATTGCTTAACTGTTGGGTTCTTTCAGTCTTCCTCTCTTCTCTTTGCTTCTTGAGAAGCTGAATGGATGCCGAATTCTTCGTTTATGGAAGCATTCTGATGCATTGATCCGTTAATGCTCCTTCATTCTGTTCTTCCATTAATGGGTGACTAAGGGACAGCCTGTGATGCGGGAAAAGTCCAGAGGCGGGTTTGGGTTCCCTGGGTGTCTTCAACTTCTGAATGTCCTATTGGAAGAGCTGAGTTATGTTCATCTAATAGGTCGATAATGGTTGGCTATAGAATCAGATGATTTGTGGAGATTGGTTGTCTTGTCGACTGATCATTTGGAGGACAACTGAGCAACAAGTTCTCTGATGCTAACAATCCTAAATTCAACGTTTTCCACCGCTGGAGAGTGAAAACATAGGCACTTTTGCTGGGACTTCCGAGGGCTCCTCAAATCCCTTTGTAATACAGAGAATCTCAATTGTCTCAACAATTGCTCTTAGTTCTGCCATCTAAGATTAAAAATTCAGATGTATTTTAATGTGTTCCCCTGCATCTTTGTGGTCCTGTTGGAGTCGCATGTGTTCCGAGCATTGTTTTTTAGTTCTTTTTCTTGTTTCTGCCAAGGAACTTTCTTCTACTCACCTGCTGCTAAAAGCTCTTGCTGCACGCAAAATAGTCCTTCGATTTTGGTTTATTTGGTAAGCAACCAGCATGCATGCCTACTTGCCAACATCAGTTAGAGCTAAAAGTTCTGCATCCATTGTGCATCTTAATGGATGGTGCCTCATGATGTGAATTGTATGCCATCTCAATTTAGAGATCAGTATCTTTTACCTTTAATTCAATGAAACTTTTCTGGAACTTCTCTTGGAAACGATTTCTGAATGCGTAAACTTATCATGGTCTAGATTGCTGCTGTTTGCAGGTCTGGATACATGATGTCACTCTGTTGATCCGATGTAGGAAGTTGGATGGAAGACTTTGTGTGACTTTGCAGCAGTTTCTGCTATTAGAACGATGGGAGGTGAGATCATTGCAGAAATGGACATGGAAGTCTTGCCTTCCATGTGGCCAGAATGTCTCGGGAATGAAGCTAAGAAGCAGTTCAACATAGATAATCCTGGGATGGACAACGACATGTTGGAAGAAGTCACAATCAATGATGATTCTTCCATTGTGGATTTTAAACGCCTCATTGAGTTAACAAATTATAGTGAAAAGGGATCCTCTCAGCTGTCACACCTTTTAAAGCACTGGGAGTATAAACAAGCTAATGCCCTACGTCTTCTCAAAGAGGAATTCGACAACCTAAGCAAACAAAAGCATGAAGCTGAACTGAAGAAACTAGAGATCCTTGAGGCTCATCGTTTTGAGGGAGAAAAATATGGTGGTGATAAGCGTTCAGTTTCTATCTTGGACGAAGTCTTTGACCTGTGGGATGCTACTCCCAGTGGGAGAAAGATTGATGTTATTTATAGCAGAAATTTTGAAATAGATGCTGAGTATGGTACCGTTAGGTACTGGAAAGAGAGAGCCGCTCAGCTGGAGAGCATGCTAGAAGCAAGTGCAAAAAGGGAGCTGATGCTCATGGAAAAGTTACAAGATAGCATTAAGAATCTTGAGAGACAGTCATCACCAGTTGAAGAATTAACACATATGTTGAAAAGAGCTGACAATTTCTTACATTTTGTTCTTCAGCATGCACCAGTTGTCATTGGTCATCAGGTAATCTAATTCCAATGCCATGCATCATTTGGAGCTGTTTCATCTCTTTCAGTTTTATTATGAGTGATGACATGTAACTAACTGGTTTGCCTTCCTTAGGTCTCTCTAAGTAAAATGCTAGTGAACAATTCTGACCTATCTTTCTCAATTCATTTTTTATGCTTTTCAGATGTTTATCTTGTGGCATTTATCATTTATTCTCTTTCATCTCTAGTGTGTGTGTGTGTGTATATATATGTATAGCTGTATGGAGTTTAACTAGATTTGGAGGACCAAACCCAAATCCTTGGATCTAATGTGTCATAGGTGAGAATAATTGCATCGTGCCCACAGGATCATGAGGCATGTACTATCTTTCCTTCTTTACGACAAATATAAAATAATAAATAAAGTGTACTCACCTATGAGGGTTAAGTTGCGGCTGATTGTTCCTTATTTATTCAGACAAACAGAGTGAGTTAGATCAAACATAGAGCTCATACTGTCATGTTTATCTTCAGGATGAATTGTGTTTCAATTTGACTTTGGTGAAAACACAAGGAATACAAGATACTTCTCAATTTTATTTTTTCTGGTTTTAATATCTACTTTAAATGGATTAATGGACCAATGACACAGATAAATGATTCTATGTTTCACTTCTGGTGCACACCCAGGCTTCTTCAAAACTATAGAAGCAACCTGTTTTGGTATGCTTAAAGGAGTTCAAGAAAGAATGTAGTTTCCCTATCTGCATCTGACATCACAGGACTTCCAGTGGATCCTCTACTCTCCAAAGTTGGTTTTCTAAGCACTTGCTGCCGCATTTTAAAATGTTGACATTGGACAGCCAGCCAGCTTGGAGAATTTGCCAAGTTCTTAATATATTTTTTTTGTTCTAGAGATTCTCTTTGATTAAGGCATTTGGTAATGATGTCTGCATCTTTGAAGTATTCCAATAGGAATCAACATCCCCCTATCTGCCATTCCATTTATGGTGTACTGTATAGAGTGAAGGAGTAATGTTTGATAATTTTCTGTTTCAGGACAAAGACTTGAGGTATCGCTTCATTTATAACATTTTCCAACTTTAGCAGAGCAGGTAATTTCCCTGGTAGTTATTGCAGTACACTCTTGACAGCATAGAAAGAAAAAAAATGCATTAGTTGATATTTTTATAACCATAAAGTTAATCTGTCAGGTATCATCTATTGAAGTTGAAATGCTGCTCTTACCTCTTATGGTTATAGGAAAGGACTTATTTTGTTTTACACATGCTTCTATTTTGCCATCTAAATTGACTAAATTTCTGCAGCCATGAGTTTCAGTTGTAACTTCACTTTTTTTTTTTTAAGTATTCTGATGGTTCAGTTTCCTAGGAGGATTATTTTACCCACACAACTTGAAGTTTTATGCGTGATTTCAGGGATGAACTTTGCCACATAACTGGACATTATGCATGATTTTAGGAATTAACTTTTTCTAATCCACACTACTTGAGATTATGTATGCTTTTTAGCAGTGGCTTATGTTAGTAAACCTACTAAAGAATAACATGACAATACCAAGTTTTCAGTTCCATTTTCCTGATAATTGACCCACAGTTTTTGCATCTTCCTTCAAAATGTTGATTTGTTTTATATCCTTGTGTATGTATAAATAAATAATTTTTTTTTCAAAAATAAATATATATATATCTCTCTCTGTTCTCAAGCATTGACATGAATTTTCTGTTTGAACTTGGATGGCTTAGGATATAATAGGGAAGACAGATGTGGAGATATTCACAGGGTCTGGGGTCAAGGAATCACAGGAATTTAAGAAAGAGGTTTTGGAGCGGGGTTTACCTGCAAAGAGGGAGATAACATTTGAGACAGAATTATTCGGCTCAAAGACCTTTCTAATATATGTTGAGCCTGTGTTTAGCAAGGCAGGAGATAAGATAGGTGTGAACTATGTGGGAATGGAAGTAACGGATCAGGTAACTATTGTTCCAGTTTCCTTTTTAGTTGTCTTTTGTCAAGTCTTATTATTAATTTATTTATTTTGTGTACCGGAGTATATCATCTTTCATGCTCTTGGTGACTTCTTCTTTGAACATAATATCCTAACAAAATTTTTCGTTCATTCTTGCAAGCATCATTATATTATCTCTAAATTGTTCTTTAGTTTCAAGCTGGGTTCTTTCCATGCTAATTTAAATGGGCTGTTTTTGGTATTGAAAATTGTACAAGTAAGAGTAGGATTATTCATGAATTTTTAATTGGGTTAATGAAATGGATAAATTTCTAGGTCTGTATCTGTGAAGCTGGATGCATCATACATGTGACCAACAGTAGGGATACATATTTAACATCATATTATGGTAGGAATAGGAATCTACAAGAAAAGAGAAGACAGGGTATTGTATGGTTGTGTCAAATGACTTTCACGCATGATTCTTGGTCTTCATACTTCAAGCACATAATCTATATAATGTTCAAGCCATCTGATTGCCCTTTTACCTTGTTTCATCCATTCTAAAGACCTTAAAATAGTTCCATAAGAGGAATTTCGATTCTTACATAGTGCCAAAATTTCTATCAAATGATCATGCTAGTAAGGTTTTCTCCACTTAGTTAACCTCTGTGATTTTGGATGATGGTTTTCATAATGTTTTTTCATTCATCTGTTTGTGCTGTTTATTGACACTTCTACCATAGCTGGATATTACCATGGAGCTGGTGAAGTCAACTGATGAAAATATCTATAAGTATTTGGTGTATAGATTTCATTTCTTCATTAGATGGTCTTGTTGCCTAGCATTCTTTCTCTCTTGCATTTGTGTAGATTTTCTCTTTGAATTCTGTTGTCCACTGATATTTACAACCAGAAATGGACTTTTGGCAAAACATCATTTGCATCAGTGCTCTTTCTTATGTTGGCAGGATACTCAACTCTGTTTTTTTAACAGGTCATAAAGAGGGAGAAAATGGCACAGCTTCGGGAGGAGTTTGCTGTACAGAAAGCCAAGGAAAAAGAACTGAATAAGACAATTCATATCACAGGTTCACTCAAATTCCCATCCAAAATTTGGTTCAATAGGTCTATTGCGAGATCATTAGAATATTTACACTTCATATATCTTTGCAGAGGAAACAATGCGTGCTAAGCAGATGCTTGCAACTATGTCTCATGAGATCAGGTCTCCCCTCACTGGTGTTGTTAGTATGGCCGAGATTCTTGCTAACACCACCTTAGACAAGGAACAAAGACAATTATTGGATGTCATGCTATCTTCTGGGGATTTGGTGTTGCAGCTTATTAATGACATACTTGACCTTTCAAAGGTTGAGTCAGGTGCAAACCCAACCATTCCTAAATATGCAGGAAAAGACACATTTATGGCGAGATAGCATGCACACTATATGGCTGAAATAGAAAACATCTGTTGTTATATCTACATATTGCATGTACGAGCAATACATATACCATGCCTCAAGACCAACTTTCATTTCTTCCATGCACACAATCCTCCCATATTTTCATAGTATATATTACATTGTGGAATATATTTATTTTTTTGAAATATTATTTTCCCCTTGATTAATAGAGGTTCTCATTGACTTATTGTTGGGGGCCAATTCCTTACCTGCTGCCTGTCAGAAAAATTTCATTATTTATATGCTCTAGTTTTTTTACTTTCCAATAATGCTCCCAAGCATAATGAGGTGGAAACATGATGCTCTTTGTTGCTTGTATAGGAGTTATGAAATTGGAAGCTACGAGATTTCGACCAAGAGAAGTAGTGAAACATGTACTTCAGACGGCAGCTGCATCATTGCAGAAAGAGCTGATATTGGAGGGACATGTTACTGAGGATGTTCCACTGGAGGTGTGTGATCTAAATTTGCTCTTAGTTCCACTGGAGCTGATAATGCAACTTAAAGTTTTTTCTCTTAATTTTTCTATGATATTTTTTTCTTTGATGATATTAAGTTCAAGATCTTGTCATACAGATAATGAGCAAATGTGAACATCATGTGCAGACTATGTGACAAACTGCTGCTTCTGTAAAAGTCCATCATAGGTTTCTAGTCACTGGACATTTGTTGCATACTGACTGAATGGCATAGAGTTCTAAAATGTGCCAGGAAGAGTTCACAGATAATGTGGAATTATTCATACTTAAAAGATAATGCATGTTTTTCTTGTTTGGTGGCAAAATTTTGACGTCATAAGTGTTTATTAGCCTCTTATTATATTCAACTTTGTGATAATTAATCGCCAATATTTGAGAACACAGTTGTTTTTCCGTTCGATACGTCTTGCCTGAAAAAGACTTAAAACACGTAAGAAAGTATGTTCTTTTTCTTTTTTCAATATTTTTCCATCTAGCAAGTGAAACCATTCATTGATAAACCCCTTCAACCCAAGGTACATGAGTTTGCATACTTCATGCTCAGATGGTTGCTTTTGTGTATGATCATATGATATGTGGTGCTAGATAAGTTTTCTGATTTCTATACCACATATTATGATTTCTTTACATATTTCTTCTTCAGGTTATTGGTGATGTTCTAAGAATTCGGCAGATTCTGACCAACTTGATAAGGTAAACTCAAGTTCTGTGACATTGTGGTATCTTTCTGTGTTTCATCCAAAGTTATACATTCCAATTTTAAAATAATCTGCCCATAAGGAAACTATCCCTTACTCAATTGCACACTTTGAAGTTTCTGTACTGAGATTTCATGAACTCTTGCTATGTTAAGTTTAGGTAGAAAACATGTCGATTATGCCCGTGTAGGTTATCTTGGCCAGTGAAGTGACCTTAAATACCACCAGAGCTCAGTAGACAACATGCCACTCTCTGGTTTCAAGTGCAGTTCTAATCTAACTAAAGATGATTAAAAGCAACAAAATCAACAGTCCTGATAATATTTATCAAAGAAATTTCATGATGGAGATGCATTGAAGTTCCTATTAACTGATTGAAGAGGTGGATGGGCATGCCAACCATCTACTTGATGAAGCACTAATTTTTGAACTTGTACTCATTCACTCAGAGCATTGAATACTTTTGTCAAATGGAATGTAAATGTTCTAAAAGGTGCTAAGATGTTCACTTCACATTCTCCTTCCTTGGCGCACCAGCGTATGATGTGAAATATTTTTGCTCTTTTGATGGTTGAAAGTCACTAATGTTTGTGTTGCTGAACTGAATTGGCAGTTTAAAACTCAAGTTGCTGGATGGAAGGCCTCAAACCAATTATTATAGGGATAGAGCAGCTCATGAGTACCCGGTGCAGGACTAAATAGCTTTTGCCAACTTCCCTCTGATGAACATGAACTTTTGTGAAATAGTTTTAGAATGATACTTCCTGAAAGTGCAAGGCAAAACTGAGAAGATCAATGAGCAAAATAGCTGTGATACCATGCCACTGAAATGAATCATTAAAACAAAACCCATGTTAGTTGGTGGAGAGGCCTAAAACTAGACAGACATGGATTGACTCATGAATACGCAGCATGGAACTAAATGACTTCCATCAGTAGTCTGAATTGCCCCAGAACATATGGAAAATTTTGTGAACAAATATTCATTTTAGACTCATTTACTTTTACTTTCACTTCCTTCCTAGATTTTCACCATTTGTTCTTTATGAGAGATTTACCAATTTGATCTATGTTCAAAATTTTCCTTTTCTACACCATAAAACTCATGTCGTAGTGATGCCACATGCAGCTTTTCAAGCCTATCAGTTAAAATATCAATTTCCATCACTGTATCACATCAGGTTCCTTCCACTATGACATTTAAATCGGTTGGGAACATTTTCTTGTCTAACAAGCCATATCTGGCGATACATCAGTCAATGAAAATCCTTTTAATCCAGCATAAATGAGATTGTCATATTCAAACATGAATTCAATGGGATTGCAGATGTCTGGGTGAAATTTCATGTTTCTGTTGAACTTAGCAGTTAGCACTATCCTGTTTGTGATAGCTCTGATGTGACATTGCTTTCACTTCCAGCAACGCCATCAAATTTACTCACGAAGGAAAGGTTGGCATAAATCTTCATGTGGTCTCTGAAAATTGTCTAGGATGTGTGAAGGAATCCCCTCAAATCCTTACAGATGAATGTTCTGCCACTCAAATGATAATCAAACAAGAGCATGGTTCAGTGTTGGAAGGCCATTATCAGCAGGGAATGTCAGATTGTCAGAAACATACAGAAAATGAACAATGCAATACTCCAGTAAAAGGGACATCTGCGTCAGATGAGGATACACAAGGATACCATCAATTGCAGGAAGAAACAGTGTGGATATGCTGTGATGTGTATGACACGGGGATTGGAATACCAGGTAGTCTACAATTTTTCCCAGGAGATCCTATAACACTGTTGATTCTATGGAGTAGACTTTATCTCTTTACATTATTAAGCCTAACAGACACTTGGAAATCATCTTCTTGACTATTTTCTTTTCAAGAATGCTAAAATGCAGCATGTTTTGTCATATTACAGAAAAGGCTTTACCAAATTTGTTCAAAAAGTACATGCAAGCTAGTGCAGCTCATGCACGTAAATATGGTGGAACTGGACTTGGCCTTGCGATTTGCAAACAGCTGGTGAGATATGTTAGATGTTTCTCTTGTTTTCCTTTGCATTTGTTTTGATCAATCTGTCTGATATGAAGGGTGCTTTAGTGTCAAAGTTTAGTCTTCTATAAAAGTCATATCTCAGAACGTAGCTCCATCAATAAAGGAGGGTGATTAGGAGCATATTTTGTAACTAAAGGGAACGACATTTATTAGACACAAATTCTGATCATATATGGTCATCTTGGGGATTCATTAACTTGGTTGAATTTGATTGACCGACGACTTCATGTAAATGTCTCAAGTTAATGTGTTAATGGCAAACTTTTTGAGTTCATGACTGTGACCTGACATAAAATGCTTGTGTGGACTCTTCTTATGTATCAATTTTGTTAAAATATTCAAATGTACTCTAGAGTTACTCTCTCTATTGGACGTAAACCACTTCCTGATCTTTATCCCCTAGTAAATTCATGTGATCTTCTTTTATCAGGTTGAGTTAATGGGTGGTCGTCTCACTGTGACCAGCAAAGAGAAATGTGGATCAACTTTTACCTTTGTCTTGCCCTGCAAGGTCGTTCAAAAGCCAGAGCCATCTGATGATTCTGATGATGTATCATGTATTACAGATCATGAAGCTTTATCTGATTCTGGTGTCACTGGAAAGAGTTGTGAATTCCAGTTCAAATCTCGAGCTCAGACTGCTCTGTTATCATCTGGCAGATCTACAGTGCTCACAAAACACCTCTTGTTAGACAATGGTTCATTTGGTGCCTCAAAAAAGCTAAATGGTTTTTTGCAAGAGTCCGTGTCATCACCTTCCAGTAATGGTGTGTCAAGGAAGATGTCATCGGTTCAGGATACATGTTCAGTTTCTGGTTCCACTGAACAGTCATCTGGTCTTGAAGTTCCTGTTCATCATGGTCCAGAGAAAAACATCAAGATTGCTTCTGGAAAAGTTGCACAATATCAAAATGCTAACACTGGCTTTATGATGAATAGATTTCACAGTCCTAGTACGGGCTCTAGAGCTACTCATAATATTTCAAGTTCAGAAGACAGAATGACAGCACACATGGAAGCAGCTGAGATGGATGAGGAGAGTTGCAGCAGCAAGACCTCAGCTGAAAGTCCCAGTAATGGGAAAGCTGATGAAAACCCTGCCATATCTAGAATCTGTCCTATGACAATTGAGACCAAACATCAACCCAAGATTCTTCTTGTTGAAGACAACAGAATTAATGTGATGGTGACGCAGTCAATGATGAAGCAGCTGGGGCACAGTATAGATGTTGTGAACAATGGATTAGAAGCAATTCGTGCAGTTCAGGATTCTAGTTATGATCTTATCTTAATGGTAGCGCACTGATCCTTTTCTTTTCAATTTCCTGAACATCCTAACTGTCCCAAACCACTGCATTTTTTTTTTTATCCTTTGTTTAGCTCCACATCACACTTGCTCTACACCATGCAGGATGTTTGCATGCCAGTAATGGATGGCTTGCAGGCCACTAGATTGATTCGTTCTTTTGAGGAAACTGGCAACTGGGATGCTGCTGTAGAGGCTGGAATTGATAAAGATACACTTGCGGTGTATTCTCCAGCTACTGTTTTAGATCCAGGGATATGTCGAAAGAGAATTTCGATCATTGCGGTAAATAATCCATCAACTCTGTGATTAATGTTTGTCTGTTTAATGTCTTTTCTCATTTCCAACTGAAAATTTAAAACTATGGTGGACTGGGAGAATCACTTCTGATGTCTCATTTCATTGCAGATGACAGCAAATGCATTGGCAGAGAGTGCAGCTGAATGCCTCGCCAACGGCATGGATTCATTTGTCAGTAAGCCTGTGACATTCCAGAAGTTGAAACAGTGTCTTCAGCAGCACTTGCCATGTTAATATTGTAAATTAAATTGTAAAATAGAAAATGGATGGGGCCAGGGAAAGTTTTGTAGCCAGTGTCTCATGTTGTTTGCTTGTAAAATCATCAGTCTCCTTTAGGACTACCACACTCTTATGACATATTGCTCAGAAAATCTGGGTGAGCTTTTCTTTTGTTCTTCTAGGAACCAGTTTGATTTTAATCGATATGAATACAGAGAAAAAAGATGAAGTATATAGTAGTTTCTACAAGATCCACTCTTGGCAACTAGAAAATATCCATTCCTGGCATCATGCATGAAAAGTTCTCCCCCCCACACCTTTGCTGTGCTTGAAAAAAGAGAAGGGAAAACTTAGCTTAACACACTTAAATGTTTCCTTTGGTGACATAAAAAGTATACTCCGATAAAATTTCTTCATCTACATAGAGACCATCAACGTCATCTTATGAAAGTTTAATAACATCAATCTGAGGTTTAGCACATAAGTCTTATTTGCTACTGCAGGGCCTTAGTAATTTTTCAGCCTATTGGATCTGATCTATGAAGGTTGCCAACTTCTCAGTTGTTGCAGTGGGGACCATAATGTTGTCTGCTGTGGCATAAGTAAACAAATTTAAAGAAAGTTAGCAACACATTATGATTCTTAGGAATTTCAAACCATTCTGACTTTTGAGTGACAACATTTTCCTATTCATTGTTGGGGTCTAAAATTTTCATGTCCTACACTATCATTGAAACAACCTAGATTCTAGACCTAAAAGAGATCCGAATCTCGCATTGCCACTCACGAGCCTAAAAGTAGAGGATGAGCGCCGCGTTGACCTTCGACTAAATCATTGGACGTAGACCCAAAAGAGAGATCCGAATCCTGCATCGCCACTCACGAGCCTGAAAGTAAGGGATGAGCCCGTGAGTGCTGTGCCGACCTTGGACCGAACCATTAGACATTGATGTGCTCTTTATTTTAGCATTTTACCTTTGTTGTATTTCCTAGGGATGTGCCCATAAAGAGATGTATTTTTTTATTGTACTTATATTATAAATTGAGACATTAATCTACCATCCAATAATGTATTTAATTCATGCTATACTTATTTTAGCTACTTGTTATCTTTTTAGACCGTCTTTAATTTTTCTAAGTCTTTGGACTCGCGGGTGATAACGACAAATTCGGGTCCTTTTTGGGCCTTGGATTATTTATCTTGCTGTTGGGAGGATGAGGCCTACAAATGGGGCCTAGAAACCCTAAGCTATTTTTAGGCTAGATTTTACTTGCTGATCTGATGAAGATTGCACCCTCCAATGATGCAACACCTTGTGGTCACATCCCTTGGTGCATATGAGGCTATATATATATAGTTTTTATAAGACAAACTTGAACAAATGTGTTTTAAGAGTCTTGTTGACTCCTTAAGAACATTTGGATACTAAAGAGTATTTTTGGGCTCTCGAGAGTTGAGAGATCATGTAGATTTTCTCGAGTGGATCTCTAGGGGTAGATAACAATCGCGAGTTTTCTTAATATTTTCCTTTCGTAAAATTTTATATTCACATGTATGCCCTTAAACTCTTTTGTTTTATCAAAAACATCTCCAATATGGCATTAGAGGGGACCCCTTTGGGGAATACCCGTCTGATCGGTTCATAGATCAGCGACAGAAGCTAATTCATCGCTAATTTATCTGGAGCAGTCTCTTATAAATTTTAATTTTTAGTAGCGGCGAATAAATTAATTATTATGATTAAAGTTAGTGGGGACGATTTTATTTAGTTGTCTCTGATTATTAGCGATGACTAAATTCATCACTAATAAGATTATTAAAGCCATGTTGTGAATAAAATTATTCACGATGACTTCATCCAGCCGTCACAAATAATAATAGTGGGGACGACAAAAACCGTCTCGAATAATGTTATTAGCCATAGCTCTTTTAACTATCTTGAATGGTGTACTTTTAGCGACGTTCACACATTCAATCATAGCTAATAATTGTTAGCGGAGATGACTTCTTTCAACGGTCATTAATAATATATTTTTGGAGATAATTTTTTAACAATTGTCTCAATTTTTTTTTTTAGTGACGACTTTTTGGACCATCGTCAATATCCTATCCATAATGATTCGCTTTCTTCTAGTGCTCCTCCATCAATATAAACAGTACTGGAAAATACCATGATGCACAAGAGATTAGGTAAGCAACTAAGAAATCTAGAATTCTTCGTGTTTATTATCCATCAATCTCTTTATCATGTGGCTGATTTTAGTGTTGAAAAGTTTCCACTCAAGACAATATCTAAGTGATTAAGTTATAGACATATCTTACATAAAGTTCAAGTGGGTCATAAGAAAGTAATTTTATCCATTGAGAGGGTTTGATAAGACCCTTCTCTCTTTGTTTTAAGTCAGTAAAATTATTTTCTTGTAATCTACGTCAATTTTATTGTAAGATGTATTTTACAATAAATATTTCTGCAGCTAGTATCGCCATCTTCCCATATGAGTATCACCGTTGAGAGCTATTGAAATTAAGGTTTCAACATGATCTAGATCTCTTTGGAAACAAAATTATCCCGTCGATAATTAGACTAACTTTTGGTCTTATACATATTTAGGGGAAAAAACAAATGAGATGATGAGGTTTTGACGAATCACAACTTGAAACAATTGGGAATTTCATAAGCCAATTAATTGCTTAGTCATATCACATATATATGCTTTGAAATTAGGAAGAATACAACAGTCATATTAAGCGAACTAACTTCATTAGTTTGAGTTCAAAGGTAAGTTTTCCCTGTTTGATGTGTTCATTCCATCTCCCTTTCTCAGCCGTATGCATAAGGTTTAGAAAGCAGTAAGCTTTCCATAGTTCTTACCCAAAAAAAAAAAAAAAAAAGCTTTCCAATAGTTCAAAGGAAAACCCTCTTGCTTCGTCTCAACAGAGGCAGCTTCTCAGGTCACTTTTTGAGCTGTTATGGGCCATATATGACTACTTTTGGGCTATAAATTTGGTTATTAAAATTTAAATGGGTTTTGGCGCTGGACTTGGATTGGAGGCCCTTGGCTAGCGAGATATAGTGTCGATGTGGTTCGAAACATATTGTACCGTATCTAAGGAATTTTGAAAGTCATATGGTTTGAGAGATATATATATATATATACTGTTTATTTATTTTTAAATATTTTTATTATTAAATTTTAAGGTTTGTTCAATCAACCAGACTAGTACAAAATGATACGTCCAAGTACCATAAACTATCCGGTGCGATATGGGTTCATAGGTTGGGAGAACCTTGAATGGAAGAGGTATTTTTGCATATATAATTAACTCGAGATTATATATATTTGTATGTAGAAGAATGGCAGTCTTGCAATTGTTCATTTAGGAAGGTTATTTTCTAATTAATTTTGAAATTATACTATTTAAAAGGTCAGTTTGTAATATTGATTTTGATTGAGCATCGTTTTCAAGTCTTGTGGTTGGCTCTAACGGTAGACAGTTGGCTCTAACGGTCAGACAACGTGTCATGCCCCGCGAATTTAGCGGCAGAATAAATCGGGGAGACATGAGCCATGTGTATGGTAACGTAAATTACACATACATTCGCAAATATCAGAGCAACTAATGAACAATTATTGTAATAAAATTCGTCATTTTATTGATAATTCATTTAAACTATTACAACCACTATTCAGAGCCAAAACATAGTGCTCAATAACATCTTTACATTGAAAATGATAACTAAGCGACTAACTAACTAGACTCTATAATACTAAAGACATTCCATCGCTATAACTCCAGGTCACTCATCACTCCAGTCCATTCCCGTTGGTGTGCGTAGGGTCATCACCTGACTTACCTGAAACATATTAAATAAATACGCAGGAGGGCGAATAACGCTCAGTAGGACTTAATATCTCATGAACACAAACATACTTTAAATACTTAATGTTTTAATGGCAGGCTATCTAGAGAGAATAGTCATGTAGAGCATGTCATGATAACGAGAGAACAATAGCAACTGGCATAGGGTAAATAGTACAACGAGAACGACAATAGAATGGCCATATAACGTTATAACATGTAAATTGCACAACGGTGCACTAGTAACGATCACCCTTTCACTGTAGAGATAATACTTTGATTGTCATAGATTGATCTAGATAGTAAACTGGCGCTGGATGCATGCCGTAACACATCCTTGATCATTTTAACTCCCATGAGCACTGACACTTTTCAGGATGCTCCTCCCAGGACCTGATCGGGCCCTATTGCGCTGGCATTAGTCATTTCTTTTATCTTACACAATCACACGAATGACCAATAGAGTACCAAGAAGAGATAAGAGAGTACTAGACGAGATATTGAGAGTGTAGAGAGAACCTGAACAGATGAGAGAATATAGAGAGCAGATGAGACAGGGGTATTATTGTAAAATCACGTTAAACATCGATAATATGGTTGCACGGCACACCACTGCGGCCGGCAATCTGGTAGAAGTCACCACCGCCCACTAGCCGTGCTGTGTACACAGGCTAGATGGTTCGGCGTGATCACAAGATAAGGAGAGACACACTAAGGCCATGGATCGTACTGATCCCTAAGGTGTAACGAGTTTTGGGGTACAACCAGCTCGTTGACTAAGACGTGCGCCAAAGCCAAGAAGACTTACGGAGGTCTTGACAAGGAGTCCCTGGCCCAGTCGAGAGTATTCTCGATGGAGAGGTGGTCCAGATCAGGAGAAAGTGTGTAGAAAATGGGTCCGTCGTGCCTCGAGTGCTCGAAGGCCAAGGGAAAACGGTAACGATGTACAATCACGCGAATAAAGCGAAGACATGTGTCATTTAAATAATAGAGAAATTTAAGTAATTAATTTCACTTATTCAGATACATTATTGAGTAACTTAATAGGGTCAAATGAAATAAATAATATTTAGTGTGCAAGTGTAAAGAATCATGAGAATAGAATAAGTCGTGCTCACGGCTTTTAAATTAATAAGATTATTTAAATATTATTAAATAAACTATTCAAGTCATTTATTAAGCTTAACAGTACATGGTTTAACTTGTACAAGGGTTAAATGACATATAAAGCAGGGATATAAGCGCAATTTTAAGTTTTGGTAGAAAGCTTAAATCGCGGCAGGGGTCACGAACGCGATTCTTGTCGCGGTCGCCGGACCGGGCGCGACAGCGGTTTGCACTGGAATCGCGGAGGCACAGGCCGCCGCGTTCTGAACGCGTCGCCCTCGCCGGCTGCGACCTTGTCCGGCCTTTTTCCCTTTTTCTCTGGGTGGATCCTTCTTGACATAGGGTCATTCTAAATTCAGTATAAAATCGCACGGTGCTCCAAAAATCACGAAACTAGTTTTAAACGAAATTAGACATATATATCTATCAACATGCATGATTAATTTGAAAATAGACAAGGTTTAAATATGCTGTGATTAAGTTACATTTTGATGACCTAACCATGCGCAGTTATGGTTCAACGAATTAATGGAGATGGATACATGATGAAAAATTCCAAAACTAGGGGCGTTCAAAATCTAACAAGATGTAGTATTTATGATAATTTTATCATGGTATAAGTTAAGAATGAACGAGGTTCACAAACCACAAGAAGGTCGGGTGCATGGATCTGACAGGGATTCAAAGAATTAATTCTCCCTCATGGGAGATCGAAATAGAACGAAACTAGGGGTGTTTGAAAGATAATGCACTGTAGTATCAATGAGAATTTTCTCATAGCATGGGAACAAGTACGTGTGGGGTATTAGAGAAAACATGAGATTTTGGGTTCATGGTAACAGCAGTGATTCAAGCAATAAATTTGCCCCAATGGATGAGCGAAATGCAACGAGACCAGAGGGCTTTTGAAGAGGATCATGAATTCTACCTAGGATAATTTTTACAAGATTTTAGCTTGAGAGTTTGCCTACCTTTTTTGTGGAGCAAGAAACCTTAGTTTGGATGACGAAAATCAAAAATCCTCCTTGTTCAAGCCTCCTCCTCCTAGCTCCTTCTTCTCCACCTTCCCCTCGTCTCCTAGGATTCCAGCCACGAACTATGGGTGGTAGGGACGAACTTGGGGGTGTATGGGTTGCTAGTAGAGTTTTACCCCTTCTAAAACTCCTCCTTTCTATTAATTCTGATTTCCATGTTTATCACCTTCCTTTCTAACAATTATCTCTTTCTTTGGGTGGGGAAGATATTAATTTCGTGGGTAATGAGTTATAGCAAGGTTAGGACTCTTATTTTGGATAAACATGACTTATTTAGTGTTTATCTTAGCCTTTTACTATTTACTAATTAATTAGATACGAATTTCACTTAATTACATCTCCTCCCAAGATGGGATTCATCTTATTGGGCCCAATCTATTTGGTTTGTACCATTTGTTTAACCCACTACTAATTTAGCTTAATGAGTTTTTAATTAATTCGATTTATTTACCCTTCATTCTAGTTTAAATCCATTTAACATATTTATTTACTTGATTTCTGCTTCATTTTAATTTAATAATTTGATCCTAATACTCCTAACATTTATCCAACCTTTAGGATCCTGCTTTTGGGCCTAATAACGTACGTGTGCTTAATTGTACAACTCATTTACTTACTTTACTTAATAAGTTTTAATTCTTTTTATTTAGAGTATCTATTCATGGCCAAAATTGTCCATTGGTCCAATTATCATAATGGTCTATCAACCCATATTATTTAAAGTAATCCACCTTTTTATTTTCATTTATAATCCACTTTGGCCCATAACATAATGAGTTCTCCGACTTATTCCTTAATTATGCTAATAAGTCGCATAATTTCTTAAACTTGGTCTAAATGATTTTTCTATGCCAAATTAAATGATGGGTCATTAGAGAATATTATTTAAAGTATAACTATTGTTTTTATGGAATTTTTATATGGATTTCTATGCATGTGATAATAATGCGTACCTTTTTAACTAGTTGAATTTATTAATGATAATTTTATTTTATCCCTAATTCTTAATTAATGAATTTTTCGGGGTACTACATCCTCCCCCTCTTAAAAAAAATTTGGTCCCCAAATTCTACAACTCATTCGGGTAATTATGAACCTTCATTTATGCTAAAAGATATTAATTTTCATAAGTTCAGAGTTACCTTCCACAGTTCCCACTTCTTGATTTGGAGAGAGTGCTATTGTACTTCCGGTGTATCTTGTTGTTTTGATTCCTCATGACGTTGGTCCTTGAATGCGGGCAGTCTCTCATCTTGTGTATGGGCTGCCACATTGCAAACATTTTCCTTGTTTCCACCAGCAATCCTCCGACGTGTGTCCCCTCCTATCGCAGCGCTTGCATCGCTCTCTGCGAATAGAGCTAATTGTATGTCGTTCATCTTATTCTTCTTTATTTTTCTCTTATCATTGTTTGGCTGTTTCTCTATTGTCATAGAGTTGAGATCTTTGGTGTTAGTGGATGGTTCCTTTAGAAGAGGGCAGTCTGTATCCGATGCTCCAAGATGCCACAACGTAGACATCACCCACTCTTCACCAGCAATCATGGCTATATGGTTGGGCTTACTACAATGAAGGCAGATGATCTTGCTAGTTTCTGTGTGTGTTGCCTTCGTCTTGGTCGTGTCTTTTTCTCTTGTTCCTTTTAGCCGCTTTTTTATCATCTTGGTCGTCCTCAAGCTCCTTCCAGCATTGGGCAACTTTCTGACATACCCGGACTAGTTTTTTGAGTTGACCTCATTTTGTCTTGCAATGGCGTATGTTGGAGTCCATTTAAGGGTTCCTTCAAGAATAGATTGGCATTAGTATTCTAAAGTAATAAATTTAAAGTTTATACACTATATATATATATATAATATAGATAATGTATTCAGATCTTTAACCATGGTTCTACCCAATCCTCACATAGGCATGATGGTTGACTTACACGTGTCAGGGCAGTTCACCTAGAACATCCTAGGACCTAAAATATCCTAATAAGGACATCCTAGGCTCTGATACCAACTGTCATGCCCCGCCAATTTAGCAGCGAATAAATCGGGGAGGCATGAGCATGTGTATGGTAACGTAAATTGCGCATACATTCGCAAATATCAGAGCAACTAATGAACAATTATTGCAATAAAACTCGTCATTTTATTGATAATTCATCTAAACTATTACAACCACTAATTCAGAGCCAAAACATAGTGCTCAATAACATCTTTACATTGGAAATGATAACTAAGCGACTAACTAATTAACTAGACTCTATGATACTAAGGACATTCCATCGCTATAACTCCAAGTCGCTCATCACTCCAGTCCATTCCCGTTGGTGTGCGTAGGGTCATCACCTGACTTACCTGAAACACATTAAATAAATACACAGGATGAGCGAATAACGCTCAGTAGACTTAATATCTCATGAACACAGCATGCTTTAAATAGTTAATGTTTTAATGGCATGCTATCTAGAGAGAATAGTCATGTAGAGCATGTCATGATAACGAGAGAACAATAACAACTGGCACATGGTAAATAGTACACGAGAACGACAATAGAATGACCATGTAACGTTATAACATGTAAATTGCACACGGTGCACTAGTAACGATCACGCTTGCACTTGTAGAGATAGTACTTTGATTGTCATAGATTGATCTAGATAGTAAACTGGCACTGGATGCATGCCGTAACACATCCTTGATCATTTTAACTCCTATGGGCACTGACACTTTTCGGGATGCTCCTCCCAGGACCTGATCGGGCCCTATTGCGCTGGCATTAGTCATTTCTTTTATCTTACACAATCACACGAATGGCCATAGAGTACCAAGAAGAGATAAGAGAGTACTAGACGAGATAGATGAGAGTGTAGAGAGAACGTGAACAGATGAGAAAATATAGAGGCAGATGAGACAGGGGTATTATTGTAAAATCATGTTAAACATCGATAATATGGTTGCCGGCACACCACTGCGGGCCGACAATCTGGTAGAAGTCACCACCACCCACTAGCCGTGCTGTGTACACAGACTAGATGGTTCGGCGTGATCACAAGATAGGAGAGAACACCACTAAGGCCATGGATCGTACTGATCCCTAAGGTGTAACGGGTTTTGGGGTACAACCAGTTCGTTGACTAAGGACGTGCGCCAAAGCCAAGAAACTTATGGAGGTCTTGACAAGGAGTTCCTGGCCCAGTCGAGAGTATTTCCGATGTAGTGGTGGTCCAAGTCAGGCGAAAGTGTGTAGAAACGGGTCCGTCGTGCCTTGAGTGCTCGAAGGCCGAGGGAAAACAGTAACGATGTACAATCACGCGAATAAAGTGAAGACATGTGTCATTTAAATAATAGAGAAAATTAGGTAATTATTTCACTTAATTATCAGATACATTATTGAGTACTTAATAGGGTCAAATGGCAATAAATAATGTTTAGTGTGCAAGTGTAAAGAAATCATGAGAATAGAATAAGTCGTGCTCACGGCTTTTAAATTAATAAGAATTATTTAAATATTATTAAATAAAAATATTCAGGCCATTTATTAAGCTTAACAGTACATGGTTTAACTTGTACAGGGTTAAATGACATATAAAGAAGGATATAAGCGCAATTTTAAGTTCTGGCAGAAAAGCATAAATCGCGGCGGGGGTCACGGACGCGATTCCTGTCGCGGTCGCCGGACCGGGCGCGACAACAGTTTGCGCTGGAATCCGCGAAGGCACAGGCCGCCGCGTTCTGAACGCGTCGCCCTCGCTGGCCGCGACCTCCCGGTATCGCGGCGGCCGCGCCTGTAAGGCCCTCGAATTTCCGTCGCATTATTGTATTTATGTGTGTATATTTGTGCTTGTGTATGTGTATAGTGATTTACGTACGTATTGATTAGTATAATTACGTGTGCATATGTTTAAATTAGATAAAACTGCATGTATTGAATTGTGATAGTGTGGATATAATACCATATACATATTGCATGTATATATGTTGGTATGCATGGTTTTCTGCATAATTTAGGGTTCTGGCTGAAGGCCATCTTGCGTCAACCCCCCTGGCCGCTTAGTGGTGTCAGCGTCCAGACATGGACGCCAACACCAATCCTGGCGTCCAGCGATCTGGACGCCACTTCTCTGACCTGCATGCGCAGCAGAGCTGCAAGCTTCTGAAATAAGGTAAGCCAACCATTTGGGGATGTCCCCCAACGGCTCTGAAGGGTGTCCTATCACCCTAGTGAGTGAGAGAGAGACTCCCTTAAGTCTGAACCCGAAATGGCCTCTCCCCACTCTTCCCTTCACCCTTGCAAGAGGAGAAAAGTGAGAAAGAAAACCTAGAGAAAGTCTGTGAGGAAACCCCTCTTAGCACCCACAAATCCGACCCCTGAGCTTGAGCCGGATCTACTGCTTCAGGAAGGTAGCTTGATCAAGGAGGAGGCTTCCCCGACATCCCCTCGGCGTGGAGATCATCCAGGAACCCGGAGGAGAGATCGTTTGGAGGGAGTTCTGCACTTCTTGGGACAGCCCAAGGAGAGCTTCACCGAGCCCTAGATCCCTTGAGGAATTTTGAAAGGCAAGTGAGCTATCCATGGTGTTCCCGTATGAGTCTAGGTCGTTTTACTAATTTTATATGAAATTTTCCCTCGAGTCCTAGACCCTCCATTCACCCAAGTTTGAGAGCTCGGGTCTGTGTTTCTGCACAGACCTGGCTTGACGGCAAGGTCCCTGGACGCCCAGATCATGCTTGGTGTCCATCGGCCCTATCGCTGACTCTGAGTCAGCGGCCGAGACCGCCGCCAAGTTCCTCAGGACAGAACAGTGAACTGTTCTGCCCTTCTTCTACTTTAATTTTGATATGGTTTCCGTGATGAGGATATATATGATAAACCTTATACTCTATGTATATTGTTAATTGTGATGTGTGAATGAATGTGGGGTGTTATGGTGAATGTGGGAAATGGTATTCCTTAAACTTGTGAGCATGACTTATTGAGATTCTTGAAAATTTATGTTTCATGATTAGAATCAGTATGAATGCCTTAGTCTTGGTCTGATCATGAAGGTTAGTGTGTCAGTATGTGTGTTTGCAATTTTGGTAAATTATCCATGTTGTGTAATTTGCTAATAAAATCCGGTTCGGTAAAATAAAGCATGCAAGAATGGTTGTGATGATTAACCTATAGATGTATGATTTAGGGTAGACTATATCTTCTCAGATCATGTATTGACAAAAAACCCCTGCTCAACAGTAAGTGGCAACATTTCATGATATGTAAATTCCATGTACTTAAATTGTGAATGGCATGCAAACATGTTTAATTTTCTGTAAATTATATTTAGCTCAGAAAAATCTGAAAATTTGAGTGTATGATCATGAACCCGAAAACAGCATGCGGTTAAAATTTCAGGTCATTTGGATCAGTAAATAAAAAGTTATGTATTTTTCATGAGAAATGTGATAATTCATGCATATGATCGTAATGTGATTAGTTATTGTCTAAAACCAACTAAATTAGTGAAAATTACTGTGTGTTAAACTCTTGAAATTCTGTAGTACCATGTTAGGAAAAACAGAGATATTCATGTGAGTGAGAAAGTGAATGTGATGAAAAGTGTAAAATGTAAAACCATGTGTAAAACAGTAAATGTGTAAATGTGTAACTGTGCCAATGTGACACTGCTTCCGTAGAGGGCAGTGGAGCTGTATCAGGGAAAAGTCCCCCTGAGAAAGTTCAGTGTGTTAAGTGACCCTAAGGGCATTAGGGGGAAATCCTGGAGGTGGACAAGTACCATTGGTTAGGGTGGAGACTTGTTCTCCCCGTCTGCGCAGTCCAGAGTCCGCCATTGGAATGCCTAGATGGCGTCTATGTGTAATGTGATGTGTATATGTCCTTCTTTGGTGGTTTGGACTATGTGTCACGGCACCTAAATGTATAATGTGTAATGTGAAATGTGTATGTGTACATGTGTAAATGTGTAAGTGACAATGTGAATGTGTATGTGTAAATTGTAACCATGTGAAAGAGGAAACTTGTGTAAAGAAAACTGCGAAACTCTAGAGTGAAAATGTGTTATTGAAACCCGTGTGAGACAAATCTGAAACCATGTGAAATCAGAAAATTCATGCTACTATCCTCATGTTTATGTGTGCAAAAATGTCTAGAATCCATGTTAGGGATACTAATGCGTTTGTGTGCAAAATAGCATGATTGTTTGATCACATGATATGTTTTATGCAATGATGTAGCTCTCATGTATAGGTCTACAGCTGTTAAACCATGTGAAATCAGCAACCTAAAGCATGTGAAAAGGTTATGTATGTACTTAAGAACATGTGGAATCCATGCTAATTGTGTGCCCCTGTCATGTATGTAAAATGTTCATGATTGGTAGCCCTCTGTTTTAATTCTTAAAGATTAAAGTTCATGAGTAAATGAGTAGAGAGCATGAGATAGGTGAATTTTTTTTAGAAATCTGAAAACATGATCCAGTGTAGAATTGTAAACTTCCATGATAGGTTGAAACTTGATTGACTAGCATGCTATGTGTTGCAAATTGTAAATGTGCATGTAGAAACCACTAGGACTTGTACGTGTATATCATGAGTAGTGTTGCCTGCTGAGTCCTTGGACTCACTCCTTGCTTCGGCGTACAGGTATAGTTGGTGACACGGCACCGTTGGAGGAGGACGGTGGAGACGGACTCCGAGCGCGGAGACTAGCTACTTGGGTTTCTTGAGATTTGTGTATTCCTAAGTATTAATTCGAACATTGTACTAGAGTATTATAAAAGAATGTAAAAGTGTGGACATTTGTATTTCCATTTCAGCAATTTAATTTATGCGAACTTAGTCCTTTTTGCAAATTGCGAATTGCATGTATGTTTAATGTGGGAGATGAAGACTGGAGACTGTTGTCTTTTACTTCCGCTACTCGGTCGTATATTCGCGTGTATCTCAGCTGTACGTATCGTTTGGGAAATGTCCCACTGTGAGGACTCTCGCTATATCGACGTGGGTTGGATAACCGTACCGGTGTAATGAGGGCCGTCACAGCGCCGCCGCGATATCAGGGATGTCCGGCCTTTTCCCTTTTTCTCTGGGTGGACCCTTCTTGACACAGGATCATTCTAAATTCAGTATAAAATCACACGGTGCTCCAAAAATCATGAAACTAGTTTTAAACGAAATTAGACATAGATCTATCAACATGCATGATTAATTTAAAAATAGACAAGGTTTAAATATGCTGTGATTAAGTTACAATTCGATGACCTAAACAGGCGCAGTCATGGTTCAACGAATTAATTGGAATGGATACATGATGAAAAATTCTGAAACTAGGGGCGTTCAAAATCTAACAAGATGTAGTATTTATGATAATTTTATCATGGTATGAAGTTAAGCATGAACGAGGTTCACAAACCAACAAGAAGGGTTGGATGCATGGATCTGATAGGGATTCAAAGAATTAATTCTCCCTCATGGAGATCGAAATAGAACGAAACCAGTGGCGTTTGAAAGATAATGCACTGTAGTATCAATGAGAATTTTCTCATAGCATGGAACAAGTACGTGCAGGGGATTAGAGAACATGAGATTTTGGGTTCATGATAACATCCAGGATTCAAGCAATAAATTCGCCCCAATGGATGAGCGAAATGTAACAGACTAGAGGGCTTTTGAAGAGATCATGAATTCTACCTAGGATAATTTTTACATGATTTTAGCTTGAGAGATTGCCTACCTTCTCGTGGAGCAAGAAAACCTTAGTTTGAATGACGAAAATCAGAAAATCCTCCTTGTTCAAGCCTCCTCCTCCTAGCTCTTTCGTTCTCCAGCCTTCCCCTCGTCTCCTAGGATTCCAGCCATGAACTATGGGTGGTAGGGACGAACTTGAGGGGTGTATTGAGTTGCTAGTAGAGTTTTACCCCTCCTAAAACTCCTCCTTTCTATTAATTCTGAATTCCATATTATCACCTTCCTTCTAACTTATCCCCTTCTTTGGGTGGGGAAAGATTATTTCATGGGTAATGTTTATAGCAAGCTTAGGACTTCTTTTGGATAAACATGACTTATTTAGTGTTTATCTTAGCCTTTTACTATTTACTAAGTAATTAGATACAATTTCACTTAAGTACATCTCCTCCCAAGATGGGCTTCATCCTATTGGCCCCAATCTATTTGGTTTGGACCATTTGTAACCCACTACTAATTTAGCTTAAAGGGTTTTTAATTAATTCGATTTATTCACCCTTCATTCTAGTTTAAATCCATTTAACATATTTATTCACTTGATTTCTTGCTTCATTTTAATTTAATAATTTGATCCTAATACTCCTATCATTTATTCAACCTTTAGGATCCTGCTTTTGGGCCCAATAACGTACGTGTGCTTAATTGTACAACTCATTACTTACTTTACTTAATGAGTTTTAATTATCCTTTTATTTAGAGTATCTATCATGGCCAAAATTGTCCATTGGTCCAATTATCATAATGGGCTATCAACCCATATTATTTAAAGTATATCCACAATTTTATTTTCATTTATAATCCACTTTGGCCCATAAAATAATGAGTTCTCCGACTTATTCCTTAATTATGCTAATAAGTCGCATAATTTCTTAAACTTGGTCTAAATATTTTTTTATGCCCAAATTAATGATGGGTCATTAGAGAATATTATTAAAGTATACTATTATTTTTATGGAATTTTTATATAGATTTCTATGCATGTGATAATATGCGTACCTTTTTAACTAGTTGAATTTATTAATGATAAATTTCAATTTATCCTTAATTCTTAATAATGAATTTTCCGGGGTACTACACAACGCTTGCCATTCCCGGTCAACCTAATTCAGATGTCGAAGCACAAGGTCTTGAGAGGCCAACTACTACTTCAAACAACTTAGTAAATAGTACTTGATTCCGACAGAAAACGACACGTCCCAGTCCACTCTTTTTTTTGACAATAAAATAAGTTGCCGTTCACTCGTAAAGTTATCCAGTACAACCAGAGATGTAACCAAAGAAAAGGCATGAAGGCATGGTCAATACATCAATCACGCATGTGCACAAAGCCCAAGAAACATTGGGCAAAGCATTGAAGCCAACCCTCCGAAAGCCCAAGGGACAACTTGCAGGAGGCCACCGGACCAAACGTCGCACTGGAACAGTGGAGGAGAAGATTGAACTTCGCCGGCGGTGATCCATCGTGAAACGACATACCCACGGTCAACATCGACGCCGAAGAGGGGCTCGACAGGAGTGGCTGGAGATGGAGAAACCAAGGGGTGTGAACCAGAGTGCCAAATAGCAGGAAACACAACAATCTCTGGGTGTCGCACGGATCTGTCGGTGACGATCGACCACCTTCAAATGCTAGCTAGGGAACGATAGGGGGAAGCAAACCCTCGAGCACCTTGACCACTGAGGAAAGAGCTCGACACGATTGGACATATGAAAGCACCATTGCAGCGAAGCGCACAAGGCCGCTAGAGATGTAACAAGAGAATATTGGGTGACCAACGAGTACTACTGTAACATCTCGTTCTTTAGTCAGCCACCCTCTGTTGAGGGTGGCGATGTATCAGGCCGTCGCTTTTTGAAGACGACAACATGAGTGTCACATTTTGGTTAAGAACGCGACGCCCTCGTCATCGCATTCACCTTATGACTGTTTTGACCGCAACATGCCTATTTTGTCATCTTGCCGTCGGGACAGTTGGGACACATGTCGAGGCACATGTAACCTGATGGTTTCATGCCAGTCATCACGTTCAGGGTGTCAGGCCTACGATGGTGACACATGACGGGTCCAACTATCGGGTTGACCACGAATTTGGGGTCGCGACAAGATGCTTATCACGTTCAGTAGTGAATGCGACCATTCGGCTGTCGCGTTCTTAGATCTGAAGCCTATATATGCAAGGCTAGCAGATATGTCTTTCTCTTTCTTCCTTCTTCTTCCTCCCCTCTTTTTTCCCTCCCTTTTGTTCGAGCTCAGCTGTGGAGGTGCTCTTGGTGGTGTGGGCATGGCGGCTCCCTCTTCGACGTGTGACCTCTTCTCTGACGTGTAGGAGGCCAGACATTGCGTGTGGACGGCGTGAGTGTGGAGCTTGGAGCGAGGAGGAGGTGGTCATGCACACGAGAAGACCCCAACGGATTGGCTCTTTATTTTGAGGTAGGGACCCTCAACTTTCCCTCTAATTCTAGCATGCTAGGACCTCCTTCCCCTTCTCCAACCTTTGTAGAATCCATGTTAGGTGTGTGTGGATGCATGTAAATGGGGATGAAGGGACGATCGTACCCTTATCCAACATTAGAGAGAAATCAACATGTAAAATATTCGTATCACCTTATTACTTCAACCATGGTTAGAGGGATATTATGATAGAATCAAACACCATGGAATGCGGTCAAATATAGGGCACAGGAAATGAGGCCAAGATTTTTAAGTGTGCATATTTTTCTCATTAAAAATTGCTGTAGAAGACCCATCTCGTCGAATTTAGTGCTGCCCTAACCGGCATATATACATCTCAGTTTGATGGCACACTTCTTTTATTTCGAGGGATTTTGATTTTAAATTTCACCCTCGAGGACTACCTTAATATAATATAAGACAAATTAATTAAGAGTCTATACTAGAGAAGAGACTTGTTTTTAATCTCTGTCAGAAAAATGTCTCAAGTAGTCTCACATTTTAATGGGCTTTAACATGATCAATCACTGAAAAGTCAATTTCTGTCTTCTCTTTTATTTTCTATTTTACTCTTTCGTTTATGTATATTTTAATTCTTTACTATCAGATATGTACATAACCACTATATTTATATTTTAATTAATTTTTTCATCTATTTCAACTGGATTTTATGTCTATCTTAACTTACCATTTATGTTTTTATTCTATGTTCTTATACTTTAACCAAATTCTTCTTCTACTTTAACTCACATATAATATTACTTTAACACATTCATATATAGTGTACTTTAATAGAGAGGTTGACATTCTCTTTAACTTCACCCTTTTATGTATCTTACAGTAAGACAAATTATTTATTTCTTTAACAATTTATAATTTTACTTTAACCTTATATATATCAAATATGTAATTTTTGTAAAGCTTTAAGATAAGAATTCGAAGTTGTTAAAATATGTGTGACGATGAGTTAAAATATATGAGACTTAAAGTCACTGTAGATATGATTTAAAGTTTAAGTTCGAATGTGTTAAACTAAGAGTTTAAAATCATTAAAATATGTGTAACGATGAGTTAAAATGTGTAAGAGTTAAAACCAGTGTTGACATGACTTAAAATCTAACACTACAAGAAAATGCGGGAATAGAGATCGAATCTGAGACCAAAAAAATTGGTCTCAATTCGGTCACAAAATTGAGACCGAATTGAGACCGGCAAATTTCGGTCACAAAATTAAGCTATTAGTGACTGAAATATATTTCATTCTCAATTCGGTCCCAAAATAGAGACCGAATACGTTCGGTCTCAAATTAAATTTATTTCAATCCTTTATATGAAAATTATTGAGACCGAAAATGTGACGAACCGGGATATTTATGCCCAATAAGGCTCCATATCCAGATCCGCCTCCCGTGAACGGACCGAAGTCTCGCAAGGGATATCTTACACACGTGTCCAGTAGGAATATAAAAGATAACCACATAGTATAAGACACAAGAAAGTACATGTGCTCATACCTGCATATACAATTTACAACTGTCCCATTACATAATTTACATGTCCAATTGAAAAGTACAACTACCTGGGGCATACCCCGAGGGAGCACAAGCTCACACAAACTAACTACTACACTACTGCTGGTGGTACAAGTTTGACACAACGTCTCCGCAAGTCGAACACACGGAAAACCCTGAAAAGAACTGTAGGGGAGTGAGCCTCAACAAGTTACAGGCTCAGTAGGGAACCACCCAAGATCCACACACAACACAGAAAACCTCAACCCCAGAGGGTCTCACAGGCAACACCAAAAGCCAAACCATGACATGCTCACATCATTTATAATAAATAACAATTAATCATAACCATAACAATAAATATAAAGTCCTCGAAAAGAATGTGGGACTCTAGACTAGTACAATATTACTAGTCTGCCCTGCAGTGCCTAAGCCGCAGCCTCACCGGCACACTGCAACAACAACTGGTCGCCTAAGCTACAGACCACACAGGCACACTTCTGTCTAGGCCATAAGCTTCACAGGAAAATTCTACTCACACACAAAGGGTAACAGGACTGCTAACTAGAAGCTAGTCCATTACACCCGAAATCACCATACGTCGGAAGCCACACACAGGCAATAGAATTGGCTTTAGCAAGCCAAACCATTACATACTAAAACCATAAACGGAAACTTACCCGAGTAAGGGTAGAACACAACAGGTGGAAGGTCTCACCATTCGACCTTCACGGAGCACAGCTCCACCTCAACACCTGAAAAGGCTGGTACACAACGTACCACGAGAAATCGGTACTCTCAAAGGGTACATGTAGTTACCACCACGAGGTAGCACTACACAGCATAACCACACTAGTGCCACACAAGACACTCCACACAAAGTAAACCACAACCTGTGAGTCTCCGCTCACTAACCACAATTACAACTGTGCCAACATCAGGGCACACCTCATTGAGGAAAACCTCAACCAACAAGTAACAACACAAAAGCCACAATCGGTGGCAAAGCACGAGTCAGAAAGGAATGACGCCACCACACGGGAACGGACTACTAGTTCATGACGCCAGTATCCAATCTGGACAACACAACACAAGAACTACCTCACAGTCTCGCAGTCACGGACGAAAGGTCCAACTGCCGCTCCACAGCCACACAGGCCAAAGAACAGTGGAGACCAACAAACACCACACCCGCGAACCACACAGCCACGGCCCATGCCTGGCACCTTTAGGGACTCTGGCCTAAGCTCCCTAAAGTGAGGCACTGGAAAACAGGACTAGCTGGGACCAGTGTAGACTACTGGTGTCCGTACCCCCAACTACGAGCGCGCTACAAGCGACTACACACCCACAAACACAAACCGCTGCCCTACTGTCGTCTTTCCCTCAGCCGGACGTACAACTCAAACATAGGAGTGACGGTGTCCAGGAAGACGACTTCGACCCCAAAACGACGTCTTATCGCTGAGGCAATAAGGGGGCATCGAGCGGCTCTGAGTGTCGATTCCGAATCGGGGTCTTATAAGTGATTTCGATAACCGAGCGAAAAGTTATGCCCGTTGAGCGAATCATTGTCCGTATGCGATCGCATCGGCAGCCCGTGACCGTGCTCCCGGAGAGGAATTTGGGCGCCGGACCAGAAATCTCCGAATGCGACCTTTTACCGAGGGTCGAAGTGCCGATTCTGAATTAGGGCCTCGCGGTCGGTTCCGACCCCCGGGTGAATAAATATCTGCGTCCGAACAGAGGGTACGGCAGTCGGTGTACTAGTACACACGCTCCGGGGGGGGATTTTGGCCCCGGAATGGAATTTCGCAAAACCAGTGCACTGTCGACCGTCTCAGAGTACCGATTCCGAATTGTGGTAACATAAGCGATTCCGATGCTCGTGCGGAAAGTTATGCCCAATTCTTTCGCTGAGGGGGTGGGAATAAACCAGAGGGGGTGACTATATCGGCGATGTTCGGGCACCCATATCCACGACCTGGGGAAAAGATCTCGCGTCGAGTTAAACATGACTTCCGATCGCTGTGACTGGGCGGCTCCGCATGCGGGCTCCGCCAGCGATTCGGGTAATCGAGGGAGTCGCTACTGCCAAAAAACCTTGGAATAGGGGAGATCGTCCGCTAGAATCGCAATTTCAGAGTAGGAAACGAAGGTTTTTCGACCTCGAAATGACGTCTTATCGCCTGAGGCAATAAGGGGGTGTCGAGCGCCTCTGAGTGCCGATTTTGAATTGGGGTCTTATCAGTAATTCCGCTAACAGAGCGAAAAGTTATGCCCGTTTGAGCGAAGGGGTGTCATATGCGATCGCATCGGCAACCTGCGACCGCGCTCCGGAGAGGAATTTGAGCGCCGGACCGGAAATCCCCGAATGCGACCTTTTACTGACCGGGTTCGAAGTGTCGATTCTGAATTGAGGCCTCGCAGGCGGTTCCGACCCTCGGGCGAATAAATATCTGCGTCCGACAGGAGGGTACGACAGTCGGTGTACTAGTACACATGCTCCCGGGGGGAATTTTGGCCCCGGAACGGAATTTCGTGAAACTAGCGGCCTGTCGACCGTCTCAGAGTGCCGATTCCGAATTGTGGTAACATAAGCGATTCTGATGCCCGTGTGGAAAGTTATGCCCAATTCTTTCGCTGAGGGGGTGGGAATAAACCGGAGGGGGTCACTATATCGGCGATGTTCGGGCACCCATATACATGACCTGGGGAGGAGATCTCGTGTCGAGTTGAACACGACTTCCGATCGCTGTGAGTGGGCGGCTCCGCTTGTAGGCTCCGCCAGCGATTCACGTATTTGAGGGAGTCGCTAGTGCCAAAAAACCATGGAATAGGGGAGATCGTCTGCTAGAATTGCAATTTCGGAGTGCGAAACGAAGGTTTTTCGACCCCGAAACGATGTCTTATCACCTAAGGCAATAAGAGGGCGTCGAGCGCCTCTGAGTGCTGATTCCGAATTTGGGTCTTTTAAAGCGATTCCGATAATCGAGCGAAAAGTTATGACCATTTGAGCGAAGGGGTGTCTGTATGCAATCGCATCAGCAGCCTGCGACCGTGCTCCCGGAGAGAATTTGGGCGCCGGACCGGAAATCTCTGAATGTGACTTTTTACCGACCGGGTCGAAATGCCGATTCTGAATTGGGGCCTCGCAGGCGGTTCCGACCTTCGGGCGAATAAATATTCGCGTCCGACCAGAGGGTACAGCAGTCGGTGTACTTACGCTCTCAGGGGGAATTTTGGCCCCTGAACAGAATTCTGCGAAACTAGCGCCCTGTCGACCGTCTCGGAGTGTCGATTCCAAATTTTGGTAGCATAAGCGATTCTGATGCCCGCGCGGAAAGTATTGCCCAATTCTTTTGCTGAGGGGGTGGAATAAACCATAGGGGTTGACTATATCGGCGATGTTCGGGCACCCATATCCACGACCTGGGGAGGAGATCTCGCATTGAGTTGAACACGAATTCCGATCGCTGTGACTGGGCAGCTCCGTGTGTGGGCTCCGCCCGTGATTCGCGTAATCGAGGGAGTCGCTACTGCCACAAAACCTTGGAATAGGGGAGATTGTCGGCTAGAATTGCAATTTCGGAGTGCGAAACAAAGGTTTTTGGACCCCGAAATGACATCTTATCGCCTGAGGCAATAATGGAGCATCGAGCGCCTCTGAGTGCCGATTCCGAATTGGGGTCTTATATGTGATTCATATAACCGAGCGAAAGGTTATGCGCATTTGAGCGAAGGGGTGTCCGTATGCGATCGCATCGGCAGCGCGCAACCACGCTCCCAGAGAGGAATTTGGGCGCCAAACCAAAAATCTCCGAATGCGACCTTTTACCGACCGGGTCGAAGTGCCGATTCTAAATTGGGGCATCGCGGGCGGTTCCGACCCCCGGGCGAATAAATATCTGCGTCTGACCGGAGGGTACGGTAGTCGGTGTACTAGTACACACGCTCCGGAGGCGAATTTTGGCCCCGGAACGGAATTCCGCGAAACCAACGCCCTGTCGACCATCTCGGAGTGCCGATTCCGAATTGTGGAACATAAGCGATACCGATGTTCTTTCGCTGAGGGGTGGGAATAAACTGGAGGGGGTGACTATATCGGCGATGTTCGGGCACCCATATCTACGACCTGGGGAGGAGATCTCGCGTCGATTTGAACATGACTTCCGATCGCTGTGACTGGGCGGCTTCGCATGTGGGCTCCGTCAGCGATTCGCGTAATCGAGAGAGTTGCTACTGCCAAAAACGAAGGTTTTTCGACCCCGAAATGACGTCTTAACAACTTAGGCAATAAGGGGGTGTCGAGTGCCTCTGAGTGCCGATTCCAAATTGGGGTCTTATCAGCGATTCCGATAACCGAGCGAAAAGTTATGCCCGTTTGAGCGAAGGGGGTCCGTATGGGATCGCATCGGCAACCTGCGACCGCGCTCCCGGAGAGGAATTTGGGTGCCGGACAGGAAATCTCCGAATGCGACCTTTTACCGACCGGGTCGAAGTGCCGATTCTGAATTGGGGCCTCGCAGGCGGTTCCGACCCCCAGGCGAATAAATATCCGTGTCCGACCGGAGGGTACAGCAGTCGGTGTACTAGTAGACATGCTCTCGGGGGGAATTTTGGCCCCGAAACAGAATTCCGCGAAACCAGCGCCTGTCGACCGTCGCAGAGTGCCGATTCCGAATTGTGGTAAAATAAGCGATTCTGATGCCCGTGGGGAAAGTTATGCCCAATTCTTTCGCTGAGGGGGTGTTAATAAACCGGAAGGGGTGACTATATTGGCGATGTTCGGACACCCATATCCACGACCTGGGGAGAGATCTCGCGTCGAGTTGAACATGACTTCTGATCGCTGTGACTGGGCGGCTCCGCGTGTGGGCTCCGCCAGCGATTCACGTATTCGAGGGAGTCGCTATTGCCAAAAAACCAAGGAATAGGGGAGATCGTCTGCTAGAATCACAATTTCAGAGTGTGAAACGAAGGTTTTTCGACCCTGAAACGACGTCTTATCGCCTAAGGCAATAAGGGGGCGTCGAGTGCCTTTGAGTGCCGATTCTGAATTTGGGTCTTATAAGTGATTCCGATAACCGAGCGAAAAGTTATGCCCGTTTGAGCGAAGGGGTGTCCGTATGCGATCGCATCGGCAGCCTGCGAACGAGCTCCCGGAGAGAAATTTGGGCACCGGACCGGAAATCTTCGAATGCAACTTTTTACCGACCGGGTCGAAGTGCCGATTCTCAATTGGGGCATCGCAGGCGGTTCCGACCTTCGGGCGAATAAATATCCGCGTCCGACTGGAGGGTACAGTAGTCGGCGTACTAGTACACACGCTCTCGGGGGAATTTTGGCCCCATAATGGAATTTCGCGAAACTAACGCCCTGTCGACCGTCTCGGAGTGCCGATTCCGAATTGTGGTAACATAAGCGATTCCGATGCCCGTGCGAAAAGTTATGCCCAATTCTTTCGCTAAGAGGTGGGGATAAACTGGAGGGGGTAACTATATCGGCGATGTTCGGGCACCCATATCCCCGACCTGGGGAGGAGATCTCGTGTCGAGTTGAACATGACTTCCGATCGCTGTGACTGGGCGGCTCCGCATATGGGCTCCGCCAGGGATTCGCGTAATCGAGGGAGTCGCTACTGCCAAAAAATCTTGGAATATGGGAGATCGTCCGCTAGATCGCAATTTCGGAGTGTGAAACGAAGGTTTTTGACTCTGAAATGACGTCTTATCTCCTGAGGCAATAAGGGGGTGTCAAGCGCCTCTGAGTGCGATTCCGAATTGGGGTCTTATCAGTAATTCTGATAACCGAGGAAAGGTTATGCCCGTTTAATCGAAGGGGTGTCTGTATGCGATCGCATCGGAGAGGAATTTGGGCGCCGGACCGGAAATCTTCGAATGCGACCTTTTACCGACCGGGTCGAAGTGCCGATTCTGAATTGGGGCCTCGCAGGCGGTTATGACCCCCAGGCAAATAAATATCTGTGTCTGACCGGAGGGTACGACAGTCGGTGTACTAGTACACACGCTTCCGGGGGGAATTTTGGCCCCGGAACGGAATTCTGTGAAACCAGCGCCGTGTCGACCGTCACGGAGTGCCGATTCCGAATTGTGGTAACATAAGTGATTCCGATACCCGTGCCGAAAGTTATGACCAATTCTTTCGCTGAGGGGGTGGGAATAAACTGGAGGGGGTGACTATATCGACGATGTTCGAGCACCCATATCCACGAACGGGGAGGAGATCTCGCGTCGAGTTGAACACAACTTCCGATCGCTGTGACTGGGCGGCTCCGCATGTGGGCTGCGCCAGCGATTCACGTATTCGTGGGAGTTGCTACAGCCAAAAAACCTTGGAATAGGGGAGATCGTCTACTAGAATCGTAATTTTGGAGTACGAAACAAAAGTTTTTCGACCCTGAAACGACATCTTATCTCCTCAGGCAATAAGTGGGCGTCGAGCGCCTCTGAGTGCCAATTTCGAATTGGGGTTTTATAAGCGATTCCGATAACCGAGCGAAAAGTTATGCCCGTTTGAGCGAAGGGGTGTCCGTATGCGATCGCATCGGCAGCCTGCGACCGTGCTCCCGGAGAGGAATTTGGCCGCCGGACCGGAAATCTCCGAATGCGACTTTTTACCGACCGGGTCGAAGTGCCGTTCTGAATTGGAGCATCGCAGGCGGTTCCGACCCTCGGGCGAATAAATATCCACGTCTGACCGGAGGGTACGGTAGTCGGGTACAAGTACACACGCTCCCGGGGGAAATTTTAGCCCCGGAACAGAATTCCGCGAAACCAGCGCCCTGTCGACCATCTCGGAGTGCCGATTCTGAATTTGGTAGCATAAGCGATTCCAATGCCCGTGCAGAATGTTATGCCCAATTCTTTCGCTGAGGGGGTGGGAATAAACCAGAGGGGGTGACTATATCGGCGATGATCGGACACCCATATCCATGACCTGGGGAGGAGATCTCGCGTCGAGTTGAACACGACTTCCGATCGCTGTGACTGAGCGGCTCTCTGTGGGCTCTGCCAGCGATTCGCGTAATCGAGGGAGTCGCTACTGCCAAAAAACCTTGGAATAAGGGAGATCGTCGACTAGAATCGCAATTTCGGTGTGCGAAACGAAGGTTTTTTGACCCGAAACGACGTCTTATCGCGTGAGGCAATAAGTGGGCATCGAGCACCTCAGAGTGGCAATTCCGAATTGGGGTCTTATAAGTGATTCCGATAACCGAGTGAAAAGTTATGCTCGTTTGAGCGAAGGGGTGTCCGTATGCGATCGCATCGGCAGTCCGCGACTGCGCTCCCGGAGAAGAATTTGGGCGGCAGACCGAAAACCTCCGAATGCGACCTTTTACCACCGACTGGGTCGAAGTATCGATTCTGAATTAGGGCCTCGCGGGCAATTTCGCCCCTGGGCGAATAAATATCTGCGTCCGACCGGAGGGTACGACAGTCAGCGTACTAGTACACACGCTCAGTGGGGGAAATTTGGCCCCAGAACGAAATTCTGCGAAACCAGTGCATTGTCGACCTACTCGGAGTGCCGATTCCGAATTGTGGTAACATAAGCGATTCCGATGCCCGTGCGGAAAGTTATGCCCAATTCTTTCGCTGAAAGGGTGGAATAAACCGAGGGGGTGACTATATCGGCGATGTTCGGGCACCCATATCCACGACCTGGGGAGGAGATCTCACGTCGAGTTGAACACGACTTCCGATCGCTGTGACTGAGCGGCTCTGCGTGTGGGCTCTGCCAGTGATTCGCGTAATCGAGGGAGTCGCTACTGCCAAAAACCATGGAATAGGGGAGATCGTCGGCTCGAATCGTAATTTTGGAGTGCGAAACGAAGTTGTTTGACACCAAAATGACATCTTATCGCCTGAGGCAATAGGAAGGCGTCAAGCGCCTCTGAGTGCCGATTCCGATTTGGGGTCTTATAAGCGATTCCGATAACCGCGAAAAGTTATGCCCGTTTGAGCGAAAGGGTGTCCGTATGCGATCGCATCGGCAGCCTGCGACCGCGCTCCCAGAGAGGAATTTGGGCGCCGGACCGGAAATCTCCGAATGCGACTTTTTACCGACCGGGTCGAAGTGCCGATTCCGAATTGGGGCCTCGCAGGCGGTTTCGACCCCCGGGCGAATAAATATCCACGTCCGACCGAGGGTACGGCAGTCGGTGTACTAGTACACACACTCTCGGGGGGAATTTTGGCCCCGAACGGAATTCTGCGAAACCAGCGCCCTGTCGACCGTCTCGGGGTGCCGATTCCGAATTGTGGTAGCATAAGCGATTCTGATGCCCGTGCGGAAAGTAATGCCCAATTCTTTCACTGAGGGGGTGGGAATAAACCGGAGGGGGTGACTATATCGGCGATTTTCGGGCACCCATATCCACGACCTGGGGAGGAGATCTCGCGTCGAGTTGAACATGACTTCCGATCGCTGTGATTGAGCGGCTCCGCGTGTGGCTTCGCCAGCTATTCGCGTAATCGAGGGAGTCGCTACCTGCCAAAAACCCTTGGAATAGGGGAGATCGTCTGCTAGAATTGCAATTTGGAGTGCGAAACAAAGGTTTTTTGACCCCAAAACGACGTCTTATCGCCTAAGGCAATAATGAGGCGTCGAGCGCCTTTGTGTGCCGATTCCGAATTCGGGTCTTATAAGCGGTTCCGATAACCGAGCGAAAAGTTATGCCCGTTTGGGCGAAGGGGTGTCCGTATGCGATCGCACCGGAAGCCTGCGACCGTGCTCCCGGAGTGGAATTTGGGCGCCGGACCGGAAATCTCCAAATGCGACCTTTTACCGACCGGGTCGAAGTGCCGATTCTGAATTGGGGCCTCGTAGGCGGTTCCGACCTCTGGGCGAATAAATATCTACGTCTGACCGGAGGGTACGGCTGTCGGTGTACAAGTACACACGCTCCCGGGGGGAATTGTGGCCCCGGAATAGAATTTCGCGAAGCCAGAGCCCTGTCGACCGTCTCGGGGTGCCGATTCTGAATTGTGGTAGCATAAGCGATTCCGATGCCCGTGTGAAAAGTTATGCCCAATTCTTTCGCTGAGGGGGTGAATAAACCAGAGGGGGTGACTATATCGGCGATGTTCGGGCACCCATATCCACGACGTGGGGAGGAGATCTCGCGTCAAGTTGAACACGACTTCTGATCGCTGTGACTTAGAGGCTCTACGTGTGGGCTCCGCCAGTGATTCGCGTAATCGAGGGAGTCGCTACTGCTGCCAAAAAACCTTGGAATAGGGAGATCATAGGCTAGAATCGCAATTTCTGAGTGTGAAATGAAGGTTTTTCGACCCCGAAACAACGTCTTATTGCGTGAGGCAATAAGAGGGAATCAAGCGCCTCAGAGTGCCGATTCCAAAATGGGGTCTTATAAGTGATTCCGATAACCGAGCGAAAAGTTATGCCCGTTTGAGCGAAGGGGTGTCCGTATGCGATCGCATCGGCAGCCCGCGATTGCGCTCCCGGAAGGAATTTGGGCGCCAGACCGGAAATCTCTGAATGCGACCTTCTACCGACCGGGTCGAAGTGCCGATCTGAATTGGGGCCTCGCGGGCAGTTCTGACCCATGGGCGAATATATATCCGCGTCCGACCGGAGGGTACGACAGTTAGTGTACTAGTACACACGCTCCCAGGGTGAATTTTGGCCCCGGAACAGAATTTCGCGAAACCAGCGCCCTATCGACCATCTCGAAGTGCCGATTCCGAATTGTGGTAGCATAAACGATTCCTATACCCGTGCGGAAAGTAATGCCCAATTCTTCCACTGAGGGGGTGGGAATAAACCGGAGGTGGTGACTATATCGGCGATGTTCGGGCACCCATATCCACGACCTGGGGAGGAGATCTCGCGTCGAGTTGAACACGACTTTCGATCGCTGTGACTGGGCGGCTCCACGTGTGGGCTCTGCCAGCGATTCGCATAGTCGAGGGAGTCGCTACTGCCAAAAAACCTTGGAATAGGGGATGGTCTGCTAGAATCGTAATTTTGAAGTGCGAAACGAAGGTTGTTTGACACCAAAATGACATCTTATCGCCTGAGGCAGTAAGTGGGCGTTGAGCGCCTCTGAGTGCCGATCCGATTTGGGGTCTTATAAGCGATTTCGATAACCGAGCAAAAAGTTATGCCTGTTTGAGCGAAGGGGTGTCCGTATGCGATCGCATCGGCAGCCTGCGACCGCGCTCCCGGAGAGGAATTTGGGCGACGGACCGTAAATCTCTGAATGCAATTTTTACTGACCGGGTCGAAGTGCCGATTCTGAATTGTGGCCTCGCAGGCAGTTCCGACCTCCGGCGAATAAATATCCGCGTCCGACCAGAGGGTACGACAGTCGGTGTACTAGTACATACGCTCCGGGGGGGGGGGGGGGGTGGGGGGATTTTGGCCCCGAAACGGAATTCTGCGAAACCAGCGCCCTTTCGACCATCTCAGAGTGCCGATTCCGAATTGTGGTAGCATAAGTGATTTCGATGCCCGTGCGGAAAGTTATGCCTAATTCTTTCGCTGAGGGGGTGGGAATAAACCAGAGGGTGTGACTATATCGGCGATGTTCGAGCACCCATATCCACGACCTGGGGAGGAGTTCTCCCGTCGAGTTGAACACGACTTCCGATCGCTGTGACTGAGGGGCTATGCGTATGGGATCCGCCAGCGATTCGCGTAATCGAGGGAGTCGCAACTGCAAAAAAACCTTGGAATAGGGGAGATCGTCAGCTAGAATCATAATTTCGGAGTGCGAAACGAAGGTTTTTCGACCCCGAAACGACGTCTTATCGCGTGAGGCAATAAGGGGCATCGAGCGCCTTAGAGTGTCGATTCCGAATTGGGGTCTTATAAGCGATTCCAATAACCGAGCAAAATGTTATCCCCGTTTGAGCGAAGGGGTGTCCGTATGCGATCGCATCGGCAGCCCGCGACTGCGCTCCCGGAGAGGAATTTGCGCGCCGGACCGGCAATCTCCGATTGCAACTTTTTACCAACCGGGTCGAAATGCCGATTCTGAATTGGGGCCTCACAGGCGATTCCGACCACCGGGCGAATAAATATACGCGTCTGACCGGAGGGTACGACACTCGGTGTACTAGTACACGCGCTCCCTCCCGGGGAAATTTTGGCCCCGAAACGGAATTCCGCGAAACTAGCGCCCTATCGACCGTCTCGGAGTGCCGATTCCGATTTGTGGTAGCATAAGCGATTCGATGCCCGTGCGGAAAGTAATGCCTAATTCTTTTGCTGAGGGGGTGGGAATAAACCGGAGGGGGTGACTATATCGGCGATGTTCGGGCACCCATATCCACGACCTGAGGAGGAGATCTAGCGTCTAGTTGAACACGACTTCCAATCGCTATGACTGGGTGGCTCCGCGTGTGGGCTCCTCCAGTGATTCGCGTAATCGAGGGTGTCGCTACTGCCAAAACACCTTGGAATAGGGGAGATCGTCGGCTAGAATCGCAAATTCGGAGTGCGAAACAAAGGTTTTTCGACCCCAAAACGACATCTTATTGCCTGAGGCAATTAGGGGGCATTGAGCGCCGCAGAGGGCCGATTCCGAATTGGGGTCTTATAAGCGATTCCGATAACCGAGCAAAAAGTTATGCCTGTTTGAGCGAAGTGGTGTCCGTTGCGATCGCATCGGCAGCCCGCGACTGCGCTCCCAGAGAGGAATTTGGGCGCCAGACCGGAAATCTCCGATGCGACCTTTTACCGACCGAGTCGAAGTGCCGATTCTGAATTGGGGTCTCGCGGGCGGTTCCGACCCCTGGGCGAATAAATATCCGGGTCCGACCGGAGGGTACGGCATCAGTGTACTAGTACACACGCTCCGTGGAGGAAATTTTGGCCCCGGAACGGAATTCCGTAAAACCAGTGCCGTGTCGACCGTCTCCGAGTGTCGATTCTGAATTGTGGTAACATAAACGATTCTGATGCCCGTGTGGAAAGTTATGCCCAATTCTTTCGCTGAAGGGGTGGAATAAACCGGAGGAGGTGACTATATCGGCGATGTTCGGGCACCCATATCCACGACCTGGGATGTGATCTCGCGTTGAGTTGAACACGACTTCCGATCGCTGTGACTGGGCGGCTCCGCGTGCGGCTCCGCCAGAGATTCACGGATTTGAGGGAGTCGCTACTGCCAAAAAACTTGGAATGGGGGAGATCGTCTGTTAGAATCGTAATTTTGGAGTGTGAAACGAAGGTTTTTCGACCATGAAATGACGTCTTATCGCCTAAGGCAATAACGGGGCGTCGAGCGCCGCTGAGTGCCGATTCCGAATTGGGGTCTTATAAGCGATTCCGATAACCGAGCGAAAAGTTATGTCCGTTTGAACGAAGGGGTGTTCGTATGCGATCGCGCTCCCCGGAGAGGATTTGGGCGCCGGACCGGAAATCTCCGAATGCGCGACTTTTTACCCGACCAGGTCGAAGTGTCGAGTCTGAATTGGGGCCTCGCAGGCAGTTCCGACCCCCGGCGAATAAATATCCGCGTCCGACCGGAGGGCATGGCAGTCGGTGTACACACACGCTCCCGGAAGGAATTTTGGCCCCGGAACGGATTCCACGAAACCAGCGCCCTGTCGACCATCTCAGAGTGCCGATTCCGAATTGTGGTAGCATAAGCGATTCTGATGCCCGTGCGGAAGTAATGCCCAATTCTTTCGCTGAGGGGGTGGGAATAAACCGGAGGGGGTGACTATATCGGCGATGTTTGGGCACCCATATCCACGACCTGGGGAGGAGATCTCGCATCGAGTTGAACACGACTTCCGATCGCTGTGACTGGGCAGCTCCATGTGTGGGCTCCGCCAGCGATTCGCGTAATTGAGGGAGTCGCTACTGTGAAAAAACCTTGAAATAGGAGATCGTCTGCTAGAATCGCAATTTTGGAGTGCGAACAAAGGTTTTTTGACACCAAAATGACATCTTAACGCCTGAGGCAGTAAGAGGGCATCGAGCGCCTCTGATGCCGATTCCGATTTGGAGTCATATAAGCGATTCCGATAACCGAGCGAAAGGTTATGCCCGTTTGAGTGAAGGGGTGTCTGGATACGATTGCATCGCAGCCTGCGACCGCGCACACCCGGAGAGGAATTTGGGCGACGGTCCGGAAATCTCCGAATGCGACTTTTTACTGACCGGTCGAAGTGCCGATTCTGAATTGGGGCCACGCAGGTGGTTCCGACCCCCAAACAAATAAATATCCGCGTCCGACCGGAGGGTACGGCAGTCGGTGTACTAGTACACACGCTCCGGGGGGGGGGGGGGGGATTTTGGCCCCGAACGGAATTCCGCGAAACAGCGCCCTGTCAACCGTCTCAGAGTGTCGATTCCGAATTGTGGTAGCATAAGCGATGCCGATGCCCGTGCGGAAAGTTATGCCCAATTCTTTCGCTGAGGGGTGTGGAATAAACCCGAGGGTGTGACTATATCGGCGATGTTCGGGCACCCATATCCACAACCTGGGGAGGAGATCTCGCGTCGAGTTGAACATGACTTCCGATGGCTGTGACTGAGGGGCTCTGCGTGTGGGCTCCGCCAGCGATTCGCGTAATCGAGGGAGTCGCTACTGCCAAAAAACCTTGGAAAAGGGGAGATCGTGGCGCTAGAATCGCAATTTATGAGGAAAAATGAAGGTTTTTTGACACCGAAACGATGTCTTATCGCGTGAGGCAATAAGAGGACATCGAGCGCCTCAAAGTGACGATTCCGAATTAGGGTCTCATAAGCGATTCCGATAACCGAGCAAAAAGTTATGCCTGTTTGAGCGAAGGGGTGTTCGTATGCGATCGCATCAACAGCCCGCGGCTGCGCTCCTGGAGAGGAATTTAGGGCCGGACCGGAAATCTCCGAATGCGATCTTTTACCAACATGGTCGAAGTGCGATTCGAATTGGGGCCTCGCGGGCGGTTCCGACCTCTGGGCGAATAAATATCCGCGTCCGACCGAGGGTACTGCAGTCAGTGTACTAGTACACACGCTCCGTGGGGGAAATTTGGCCCCAGAATGGAATTCCGCGAAACCAATGCCGTGTCGACCGTCTCGGAGTGCCGATTCTGAATGTGGTAACATAAGCGATTCCGATGCTCGTGCGGAAAGTTATACCCAATTCTTTCGCTGAAGGGGTGGGAATAAACCGGAGGGGGTGACTGTATCGGCGATGTTCGGGCACCCATATCCACGACCTGGGGAGGAGATCTCGCGTCGAGTTGAACATGACTTTCGATCGCTGTGACTGGGCGGCTCCGGTGTGGGCTCCGCCAGCGATTCACGTATTCGAGGAGTCGTTAGTGCCAAAAAATCTTGGAATAGGAGAGATCGTCTGCTAGAATCGTAATTTTGGAGTGCGAAATGAAGATTTTTCGACCATGAAACGACGTCTTATCACCTAAGGCAATGAGGGAGAGTCGAGCGCCTTTGAGTGCCAATTCCGAATTTGGTCGTATAAGCGATTCCGATAACCGAGCAAAAAGTTATGCCCGTTTGAGCGAAGGGGTGTTCGTATGCGATCGCATCGGCAGCCTGCGACCGCGCTCCCGAGAGGAATTTGGGCGCCGGACCGGAATCTCCAAATGCGATTTTTTACCGACCGGGGTCGAAGTGCCGATTCTGAATGGGGCCTCGCAGGCACTTTCGACCCCCGGGTAAATAAATATACTCGTCCGACCGGAGGTACGACAATCGGTGTACTAGTACACCCTCCCCGGGGAAATTTGGCCCCGAACGGAATTCCCGAAACCATCGCCCTGTCGACCGTGTCGGAGTGTCGATTCCGAATTGTGGTATCATAAGCGATTCCGATGCCCGAGCGGAAAGTAATGCCCAATTCTTTCGGTGAGGGGTGGGAATAACCGGAGGGTGACTATATCGGCGATGTTCGGGCACCCATATCCACGACTTGGGGAGATCTAGCGTCGAGTTGAACACGACTTCGATCGCTGTGACTGGGCGGCTCCGCGTGTGGGCTCCGCGCGATTCGCGTAATCGAGGGAGTCGCTACTGCCAAAACACCTTGGAATAGGGGAGATCTTCGGCAAGAATCGCAAATTCGGAGTGCGAAACGAAGGTTTTTCAACCCGAACGACGTCTTATTGCGTGAGCCAATAAGGGGGCATCGAGTGCCTCAGAATGCCGATTCTGAATGGGGTCTTATAAGCTATTCCGATAACCGAGCAAAAGTTATGTCCGTTTGAGCGAAAGGGTGTCCGTATGCGATCGTATCGGCACCCCGCGACTGCGCTCTCGAAGGGAATTTGGGCGTCGGACCGTAATCTCCAAATCTGACCTTTTACCGACCGGGTCGAACTGTCGATTCTGAATTGGGGCCTCGCGGCGGTTCCGACCCCTGGGCGAATAAATATCCGCGTCCGACCGGAGGGTACGGCAGTCAGTGTACTATTACACACGCTCCATGGGGGAAATTTGGCCCCAAAACGGAATTCGCGAAACCAGTGCCGTGTCGACCGTCTCAGAGTGCCGATTCCGAATTGTGGTAACATAAGCGATTCCGATGCCCGTGCGGAAAGTAATGCCCAATTCTTCGGTGAGGGGGTGGGATAAACCGGGGGTGTGACTATATCGGCGATGTTCGGCACCCATAATCCACGACCTGGGAGAATCTAGCGTCGAGTTGAACACGACTTCCGATCGCTGTGACTGTGCGGCTCCGCGTGTGGGCTCGCCAGCGATTCGCGTAATCGAGGGAGTCGCTACTGCCAAACACATTGGAATAGGGAATCTTTCGGCAAGAATCGCAAATTCGGAGTGCAAAACGAAGGTTTTTCAACCCCGAAACGACGTCTTATTGCGTGAGCCAATTGGGCATCGAGTGCCTCAGAATGCCGATTCCGAATGGGGGTCTTATAAGCTATTCGATAACCGAGCAAAAAGTTATGTCCGTTTGAGCGAAAGGGTGTCCGTATGCGATCGTATCGGCCCCCGCGACTGCGCTCTCGAAGAGGAATTTGGGCGCCAGACCGAATTCTCCAATCTGACCTTTTACCGACCGGGTTGAACTGCGATTCTGAATTGGGGCCTCGCGGGCGGTTCCGACCCCTGGGCGAATAAATATCCGCGTCCGACCGGAGGTACGGCAGTCAGTGTACAAGTACACACGCTCCGTGGGGGAAATTTGGCCCCAAAATGGAATTCCGCGAAACCAGTGCCATGTCGACCGTCTCAGAGTGCCGATTCCGAATTGTGGTAACATAAGCGATTCCGATGCCCGTGCGGAAAGTTATGCCCAATTCTTTCGCTGAAGGGGTGGGAATAAACAAAGGGGGTGACTATATCGGCGATGTTCAGGCACCCATATCCACGACCTGGGGAGGCGATCTCGCGTCGAGTTGAACTTTGACTCCGATCGCTGTGACTCGGCGGCTCCGCGTGTGGGCTCCGCCAGGATTCACGTATTCGAGGGAGTCGCTACTGCTAAAAAACCTTGGAATAGGGGAGATCATCTGCTAGAATCGCAATTTTGATGCGAAACGAAGATTTTTTGACCATGAAACGACGTCTTATGACCTCAGGCAATAAGGGGGAGTCGAGCGCCTCTGAGTGCCGATTCCGAATTGGGGTCTTATAAGCGATTCTGATAACTGAGTGAAAAGTTATGCCCGTTTGAGCGAAGGGGTGTTCGTATGCGATCGCATCGGCAGCCTGCGACCGCGCTCTCGGAGAGGAATTTGGGCGCCGGAACGGAAATCTCCAAATGTGACTTTTTACCGACTGGGTCGAAGTGCCGATTTTGAATTGGGGCCTCGCAGGCGGTTCCGACCCTCGGGCGAATAAATATCCGCGTCGACCGGAGGGTACGGTAGTTGGTGTACGTACACATGCTTCGGGGGAGAATTTTGGCCCCGGAACGGAATTCGTGACACCAGTCTCCTGTCGACCGCCTCGGAGTGCCGATTCTGAATTGTGGTAGCAAAGCAATTCCGATGCCCATGCGAAAAGTAATGCCCAATTCTTTCGCTGAGGGGGTGGGAATAAACCGGAGGGGGTGACTATATCGGCGATGTTCGGGCACCCATATCCACGACCTGGGGAGGAGATCTCGCGTCGAGTTGAACACGACTTCCGATCGCTGTGACTGGGCGGCTCCGCGGGTGGGCTCCGCCAGCGATTCGCATAATCGAGGGAGTCGCTATTGCCAAAAAACCTTGGAATAGGGGAGATCGTCTGCTAGAATCGCAATTTTAGAGTGCCCAACGAAGGTTTTTTAACCCCAAAACGACGTCTGATCGCCTGAGGCAATAAGGGGACATCGAGCGTCTCTGAGTGCCGATTCTGAATTGGGGTCTTATAAGCGATTCCGATAACCGAGGGAAAAGTTATGCCCGGTTGACCGAAGGGGTGTCTGTATGCACTACGCTCCCGGAGAGGAATTTGGGCGCGGACAGAAATCTCCGAATGCGATTTTTTACCGACCCGGTCGATGTGCCGATTCTGAATTGGGCCGCGCTGGCGGTTCCGACCCCCAGGCGAATAAATATCCGCGTCCGACCGGAGGGTACGACAGTCGGTGTACTAGTACACACGCTCTCGGGAGAATTTTGGCCCGGAATAGAAATACGCGAAACCAGCGCCCTGTCGATCGTCTCGGAGTGCCGATTCCGAATTGTGGTAGCATAAGCGATTCTGATGCCCGTGCGGAAAGTTATGCCCAATTCTTTCACTGAGGGGGTGGGAATAAACCAGAGGGGTGACTATATCGGCGATGTTCGAGCACCCATATCCACGACCTGGGGAGGAGATCTCGCGTTGAGTTGAACACGACTTCCGATCGCTGTGACTGAGCGGCTCTGCGTGTGGGCGCCGCTAGCGATTCGCTTAATCGAGGGAGTCGCTATTGCCAAAAAACCTTGGAATAGGGGAGATCGTCGGCTAGAATCGCAATTTTGGAGTGCGAAACGAAGGTTTTTCGACCCCGAAACGACGTCTTATCGCGGCATGCAATAAGGGGGCATCGAGCGTCTCAGAGTGCTATTCCGAATTTGGGTCTTATAAGCGATTCCGATAACCGAGCAAAAGTTATGCCGTTTGAGCGAAGGGGTGCCATATGTGATCTAATCGGCAGCCGCGCACTGCGCTCGCGGAGAGGAATTTGGGTGCCGGACCGGAAATCTCCAAATGCGACCTTTTACCGACTGGGTCAAAGTGCCGATTCTGAATTGGGGCCTCGCGGGCGGTTCCGACCCCTGGTCGAATAAATATCCGCGTCCGACCGGAGGGTACGGCAGTCAGTGTACTAGTACACATGCTTCGTGGGGGAAATTTGGCCCCGAAACGGAATTCCGCGAAACTAGTGTCGTGTCGACCGTCTCGGAGTGCCGATTCCGAATTGTGGTAACAAAAGCGATTCTGATGCAAGTGCGAAAAGTTATGCCCAATTCTTTCGCTAAAGGGGTGGGAATAAACTGGAGGGGGTGACTATATCGGCGATGTTCGGGCACCCTATCCACGACCTGGGTAGGAGATCTCGCATCCAGTGAACACGACTTCCGATCGCTGTGACTGGGCGGCTCCGCCAGCGATTCACGTTTTGAGGGAGTCGCTACTGCCAAAAAACCTTGAATAGGGGAGATCGTTTGCTAGAATCGCAACTTTGGAGTGCGAAACGAAGGTTTTTCGACCATGAAACGACGTCTTATCGCCTAAGGCAATAAGGGGGCGTTGAGCGCCTCTGAGTGCCGATTCCGAATTGGGGTCTTATAAGCGATTCCGATAACCGAGCGAAAAGTTATGTCCGTTTGAGCAAAGGGGTGTTCGTATGCGATCGCATCGGCAGCCTGCGACCGCGCTCCCGGATAGGAATTTGGGCGCCGGACCGGAAATCTCCGAATGTGACTTTTTACCGACCGGGTCGAAGTGCGATTCTGAATTACGGCCTCGCAGGCGGTTCTGACCCCCGGGCGAATAAATATCCACATCCGACCGGAGGGTACGACAGTCGGTGTACTAGTACATACGCTCCCGGGGGGAATTTTGGCCCCGGAACAGAATTCCGCGAAACCAGCGCCTTGTCGACCGTCTCGGAGTACCGATTCCGAATTATGGTAGCATAAGCGATTTCGATGCCCGTGCGGAAAGTAATGCCCAATTCTTTCGCTGAGGGGGTGGGAATAAACCAGAGGGGGTGACTATATCGGCGATGTTCGAGCACCCATATCCACGACCTGGGGAGGAGATCTCGCGTCGAGTTGAACACAACTTCCGATCGCTGTGACTGGGCAGCTCCGCATGTGGGCTCCGCCAGGGATTCGCGTAATCGAGGGAGTCGCTACTACCAAAAACCTTGGAATATGGGAGATCGTCTGCTAGAATAGCAATTTTGGAGTGCCCAACGAAGGTTTTTTGACCCCAAACGACGTCTTATTGCCTGAGACAATAAGGGGGCATCGAGCGCCTTTGAGTGCCGATTCCGAATTGGGGTCTTATAAGGATTCCGATAATCGAGCCAAAAGTTATGCCGTTTGAGCGAAGGGGTGTCCGTAAGCGATCGCATTGGCAGCCTGCGACCGCGCTCCCGGAGAGGAATTTGGGCGCCGGATCGGAAATCTCCGAATGCGACTTTTTACTGATTGGGTGGAAGTGCCGATTTTAATTGGGGCCTCGCTGGCGGTTCCGATCCCCGGGCGAGTAAATATCCGCATCCGACCGGAGGGTACGACAGTTGGTGTACTAGTACACACGCTCCCGGGGTGAATTTTGGCCCCGGAATAGAAATACACGAAACCAGTGCCCTGTCGACCGTTCTCGGAGTGTCGATTCCGAATTGTGGTAGCATAAGCGATTCGATGCCCGTGCGGAAAGTTATGCCCAATTCTTTCACTGAGGGGGTGGGAATAAACCAGAGGGGGTGACTATATCGGTGATGTTCAGGCACCCATATCCACGACCTGGGGAGGAGATCTCGCGTCGAGTTGAACACGACTTCCGATCGCTGTGACTGTGCGGCTCTGCGTGTGGGCTCCGCCAGCGATTCTCATAATCGAGGGAGTCGCTACTGCCAAAAAACCTTGGAATTAGGGAGATCGTCCGCTAGAATCGTAATTTTAGAGTGTAAAATGAACGTTTTTCGACCCCAAAATGACGTCGTATCGCGTGAGGCAATAAGGGGGCGTCGAGCGCCTCAGGGTGCCGATTCGAATTGGGGTCTTATAAGCAATTCTGAGAACCGAGCGAAAAGTTATGCGCGTTTGAGCGAAGGGGTGTCCGTATGCGATCGCATCGACAGCCCGCGACCGCGTTTCCGGAGAGGAATTTGGGCGCCGGACCGGAAATCTCCGGATGCGATTTTACTGACTGGGTCGAAGTGCCTATTCTGAATTGGGGTCTCGCAGGCGGTACCGACCCCCGGGAGAATAAATATCGCGTCCGACCGGAGGGTACGGCAGTCGGTGTACTAGTACACACGCTCCCGAGGGGAATTTTGGCCCCAGAACGAAATTTCGCGAAACCAGCGCCCTGTCGACCGTCTCGGAGTGCCGATTCCGAATTGTGATAGCGTAAGCGATTCCGATGCTCGTGCGAAAAGTTATGCACAATTCTTTCGCTGAGGGGGTGGGAATAAACCGAAGGGGGTGACTATATCGGCGATGTTTGGGCACCCATATCCACGACTTGGGAGGAGATATCGCATCGAGTTGAACATGACTTTCGATCGCTGTGACTGAGCGGCTCTGCGTGTGGGCTCCGCCAGTGATTCGCGTAATCGAGGGAGTCGCTACTGCCAAAAAACCTTAGAATAGGGGAGATCGTCGGCGAGAATCGCAATTTCGGAGTGCGAAACGAAGATTCTTCGACCCCGAAACGACGTCTTATCGCATGAGGCAATAAGGGGGCGTCGAGTGCCTCAGAGTGCCGATTCTGAATTGGGGTCTTATAAGCAATTCCGATAAATGAGCGAAAAGTTATGCCGTTTGATCGATGGGGTGTCCGTATGCGATCGCATCGGCAGCCCGCGACCGCGCTCCCGGAGAGGAATTGGGCGCTAGACCGGAAATCTCCGAATACGACTTTTTACCGACCGGGTCGAAGTGCCGATTCTGAATTGGGGCCTCGCAGGCGGTACGACCCCCGGGAGAATAAATATCCGCGGCCGACCGGAGGGTAAGGCAGTCAGTGTACTAGTACACACGCTTCCGGGGGGGATTTTGGCCCCGGAACAGAATTCCGCGAAAACCAGCGCCCTGTCGACCGTCTCGGAGTGCCGATTCCGAATTCTGGTAGCATAAGCGATTCCGATGCTCATGCAAAAAGTTATGCCCAATTCTTTCGCTGAGGGGGTGGGAATAAACCAGAGGGGGGTGACTATATCGGCGATGTTCGGGCACCCATATCCATGACCAGGGGAGGAGATCTTGCGTCGTGTTGAACATGACTTCCGATCGCTGTGACTATGCGGCTCTGCATGTGGCCTCCGCCAGCGATTCGCATAATCGAGGGAGTCTCTACTGCCAAAAAACCTTGGAATAGGGGAGATCGTCGGCTAGAATTGCAATTTTGGCATGCAAAACGAAGGTTTTTTGACCCCAAAACGACGACCTATCGCGTGAGGCAAAAAGGGGGCATCGAACGATTCAGAGTGCCGATTCCGAATTGGGGTCTTATAAGCGATTCTCATAACCGAGCGAAACGTTATGCCCGTTTGAGTGAAGGGGTGTCGTATGCGATCGCATTGGCAGCTCGCGACCGCGCTCCCGGAGAGGAATTTGGGCGCCAGACTGGAAATCTCTGAATGCGGCTTTTTACCGACCGGGTCGAAGTGCCGATTCTAAATTGGGGCTCGTAGGCGGTACAGACCCCATCGCGAATAAATATCTGCGTCGACCGGAGGGTACGGCGGTCGGTGTACTAGTACACCACGCTCCTGGGGGGGATTTTTGCACCAGAACGGAATTCCGCAAAACCAGCGCCCTGTCGACCATCTCTGAGTGCCGATTCCGAATTGTGGTAACACAAGCGATTCCGATGCCCGTGCGGAAAGTTATTCCCAATTCTTTCGCTAAGGGGGTGGGAATAAACAGAGGCGGTGACTATATCGGCGATGTTCGGGCACCCATATCCACGACCTGAGGAGGAGATCTCGCGTCGAGTTGAACACGACTTCCGATCGCTGTGACTGAGCGACTCCATGTGTGGGCTCCGCCAGGATTCGTGTAATTGAGGGAGTCGCTACTGCCAAAAAAGCTTAGAATAGAGGAGATCGTCTGCTAGAATCACAATTTTAGAGTGCGAAACGAAATTTTTGACCCCAAAACGACGTCTTATCGCCTAAGGCAATAAGGGGGCGTCGAGCGCCTCTGAGTGTCGATCCGATTGAGGTCTTATAAGCAATTCCGATAACCGAGCGAAAGGTTATGCCGTTTGAGCGAATGAGTTTCCGTATGCGATCGCATCGGCAGCCGCGACTGCGCTCCCAGAGAGGAATTGGGTGCCGGACCGGAAATCTCTGAATGCGACCTTTTACCGATCGGGTCGAAGTGCCGATTCTGAATTGGGGCCTCGCGTGGGTTCCTACCCCGGCGGAATAAATATCCGCGTCAGACCGGAGGGTACGGCAGTCGGTGTACTAGTACACACGCTCCGGAGGGAAATTTGGCCCCAGAACGGAATTCGCGAAACCAGTGCCCTGCGGCCGTCTCGGAGTGTCGATTCCGAATTGTGGTAACATAAGCGATTCCGATGCCCGTGCGGAAAGTTATGCCAATTCCTTCGCTGAAGGGGTGGGAATAAACCGGAGGGGGTGACTATATCGGCAATGTTTGGGCACCCATATCCAATCCGGGGAGGAGATCTCGCGTCGAGTTGAACACGACTTCCGATCGCTGTGACTGGGCGGC
>CM024756.1:152673352-152812898 GCA_014218235.1 Colocasia esculenta
AAAAATCTAATCCACCTCTTTCCCTTCTTCCTTAGGGTTTTGGCGTGAACCATATGGTCTGTGGGGAATATTGTTTCCACATTTCATTATACAATTCATTTGCAGGATTTTCCATTCTCAGCTAGTTGTAATCCTGTCTTGGATTTGATTACCCACCTCACAAGCCCCTGGTTAGTTATGAGGGTATCTTACTGAGGTGAGGGGGTACTTGTATAAGATGGTCCTTTAGAGACAGACATATAATTTTATTCTTCTTGTAATCTGCTTCTGTGTAGGATATTTGTAAACCTCCATCTTCTTCATTTTCCTTTGGAATCAGTAACTAAATTGTCAGATAAATAGGTGGAAACTTGAAGGAATGTTGAGATGTAGTTATAATAATTTTGGCCTTCAGCGAAGATCAGGTGGGGCTCATGATTGTTGAACTACATTAGATGGTCTTTTGGAGATGATTATATAATAGGGGTTTGAAATTGAATCATTGAAAGCCATGGATTTTGTTACTACATGTGGCTCTGACAGGACAGTCATACTTCTGTTGATCAAGGCATGAATTTTTTCCCCCTTAGTTGATGTAAGATGGTCAGAGACCCAAAAAGTCAACTATTTACTATACAGTTTCTGTTTGGTAAGGTAAGACAACACCAACTGTTAACATTTAACATGGTAGGGATTAAGAGGAAGATATTGCATGGTTTACTTTACCCTCATGCTCCTTTATGTATTAAATTCCACTATTTTGGAAGATTCTATAGGAGACCATCAGATTTCAGTTAACCATGATTCAATTGCAAGATCCTTTTGAAAGTAGTCTCTCTGTTACAAGTTCCTCTGGGCATGCACACCCACATGATGTATCTTTGTTTCTGGGTAGCTTTCATCATCATCATTAGAGCCTTATCCCATTATTTGGGGTCGGCTACATGAATCTTTTTCCGCCAAAGATTTCTATCAAGTGCTATAGTCGTGTTTAAACTCAAGAAGTCCAAGTCCTTCTTTATCATGTCGCACCATTTCATTTTAGGCCTTCCCCTAGCTCTTCTACTAGCATCAACTAAAATTTGGTCACATCTTTTAACCGGCGCCGAGTTAGGGCGACGGTATACGTGTCCAACCACCTAAGTCTATTTTCTCTCATTTTTCTATCAATTGGAGCTATCCCCAAATCCTCACGGAAGCGCTCATTCCTAATCTTATCTTTCTTAGTCTTACCACACATCCATCTCAACATCCTCATCTCTGCTACACATAATTTATTACGTGTTCCTTTCGCACTGCCCAACACTCGGTGCCATATAATAAAGCAGGCCTCACTCCGTTCTATAAAACTTTCCTTTAAGTTTCACTGGTATACGACGATCGCAGAGGACTCCTGATGCACTTCTCCATTTTAGCCAGCCTGCCTTAATCCTGTGTGCCACATCGTCATAAATCCTCCATTATCTTGGATGATAGATCCCAAGTATCGAAAGCTACTACTCTTAGAAATATCTTGACCATCAATTTGAACCATATCTCCTTGAAGCACCCTTTGGTTACTATAATTACAGTGCATAAACTCATGCTTACTCCTACTAATTTTAAAACTTTTAGACTCCAAAGCATGCCTCCAACTTTCTAGCTTAACATTTAAACCATCAATACTCTCATCAATTAAGACAATATCATCTGCAAATAGCATACACCAAGGGATATCATCATGCAAGTGTTTTGTTACCTCATCTATAACCAGAGCAAAGAGATACGAACTTAGGGCAGAACCTTGATGCAAGTCTATAGTGACCGGGAATTTCCGAGTCTCTCCAGCAATAGTTCTCACACTAGTGGTAGCACCCTCGTACATATCCTGAATCAAGTCAATATATCCTTGAGAGACTCCCTTCTTTGTTAATGCCCACCAAATCAAGTCTCTCGGTACTCGATCATACGCCTTCTCCAAATCAAGAAAAGCCATATATAAATCTCTTCTCATCTCTCTATACTTCTCCATTAACTGTCGCAATAAGAAAATAGCTTCTGTAGTAGATCTACTAGGCATAAAACCAAATGATTTTTTTGATACACTAGTCATGCATCGCATTCGATTCTCGATTACTCTTTCCCAAAGTTTCATAGTGTGACTCATAAGTTTAATTCCTCGATAATTATTACAGCTTTGAATATCCTTTATTTTTATCATAGTTGTCAAGGCGTCAAGGCGACTAAGGCGTAGGTGGGGTCTCGGATCGCCTAAGCGCTTAGGTGCTCGCCTAAGCGGTGCCTAGGCGTTTAGGACGGAACCAAGTATGAGTTGTTTTCAAGTGTCCCTCTTACATGATATTTATGTATCTAAAATATATATAATGATGAAAATCAATAAAATATCATAATATGACAGACATAAAGACAATGAAAGCAACAAAAATTAAACTCCAAGTAAACAAACTCACATTATATATCATAAAGTCATAAAAAATCTAAATTGACATCTTCAAATAAATAAGCACAAATAAGAACAAGAAGTGCAAATATCATTCTATCATGAATAATTTCAACTTTTAAAACAAGCAATACACATACATGTAAATATGTTAAATAAAAATAAGAAGTGCAATATCTTAACACACTTAAAACAGTAAAAATTAATGAGTCCATTACATAATCCCACAATATGCCTAAAAATGAAAAGAAACTAGAAAATGACAAGTCTCTGTGTTTGGGTGATGATAGTTTAAGTTTGACCAAATCCTGAGAGATCTCAAACAGACTAAGTGCTGTCAGTAGGAGAGCGGCTCCCTTGGAGAAGTCATATGACGTTTGACTTTTTTACCGGACTTTGGATTTTTAGTGTTCCATATGGTTATTTGAATTATAAATTTTTAGATAAGTCAAATTATGAGAGATTAGAAAGTTAGCATTTCGCTAAAATCATCGAAATCGTGATTTTCTTCTTCGAGGGAGAGTTGACTTTTTTTTTGTAAGAGATATGATTTTTTTGATATTTTTATTGGATTCAAATGGGGGGTACTTCCTTATTTACATGTAATATCTTAAGTAAATGAAACACAAATTTAACATTTACTTAAATGATATTCAGGTAAATAAGATGTACCTGGAATCGGGCTGGACTCAACCCTGAAACCGACCTGAATCTACTGTCTAAGTGGGATATTGCGGACCCCTAAAGGGTCTAGGCGCGCCCAAGCGCCCTTGGCGTGCGCCTTGGCCGCCTTAGCGGCGCCTTGGGGTGCCTTTTCTCCTCTTAGAAAGGCGAGGTTTTTTAAGGCGCTGAGGAAGCGCCTTGGCGCTTAAGCGGCGCCTAGGCGCCGCCTAGGCGTCCGCCTTGACAACTATGATTTTTATAGAAAGGAACTACAACACTTTTCCTCCATTCTTCTGGCATTCTCCGTTCCTTCAAAATTTTATTGAAAAGTTTAGTTAACCATTTAATACCAATGTCTCCTAAGCCCTTCCACACTTCAATAGGTATGCCATCCGGTCCTAAGGCCTTGCCCAATTTCATTTTTCTTAAAGCATCACCCACTTCTGACACCTTAATAAAGGAAATGATGAATTTAATTCATTGGATTGTAGAGTAGAGGAGGTGAAAAAGATGTTTCCTTTTATACCCAACTTATATCATGGTAGAATTCAATCTATGGTGTGGCTCAGGGTTCCTATTAATCGAGTTCAAACTTAGAGCATGTTGACTGCCTTCCGTGGACTGTGCCCTCTGCTTTCCTAGAATTGACTGATATAAATAGTCCTGTGACAAGGTCTTCTATCAATCTTGAAAGTTCACAAGTTTACCTTGTTGTGGGGTCTTGACCAAGCAGGTTTCATATTCTTGTATGAATATATTTGATATGGTGCAACATATGTGTTGGATGTAAATACACTTGCATGTGGATCTGATAGCTTTTCCTGACATGGGTAAAATTGGTGTAGTCGAGAAGAAAGACATTATCCTTTTCGTCTCACTTTAGTAAATTTATTATTTCAAGGGGTAAGGAGGAACTTAGACAATCAGCAATGAAATGTGGGTCCTGTGGGACTTTGTGAGGAGTATTTCAAGGGGTAAGGTAGAACTACACAGTAGACAGTCATGATCAAACAAGTTGATTAATGTAAGGGGTACTCCGCTTGATCTTTCTATGAATTTCCTGACTGCTGTTTCTCCAAAAACTAGAGTTTCTCTGAAGCAGAAAACTGGATCTTTTATATGCTTCTAATTACTTGGATCAAGTGGTTAGCACACCCAAATACTGGCTGAGCTTTGCTCATTCGGTAATGGGGTTCTCATGGGCTCCTTGAACAGATTTGATTCAGGGTGGGGGCTGGGTTTTCGTTTCTTATTAACAATACTCTTAACAATACTCTGGCAGATATCTAAAAAGGCCAAAAATGTCATTGGCTCTTGTGACAAATGGTTAACTTACTACATTTTCTAGACATGAGGATAGACATGTGTCCCCCTCTTTGACCATAAATGCATAGAAATTCCTTCAATTTCATATCTTTGATCTTTTGGAAAATTGGTGGCAAAATGAACGATGATAAGTTCTGATTTGATACTGAACCTTTCAAGTTGTTATGTCTGTTTTGCCTTCCTGTTTGATCTTTATCTTTCCCCCCTACCTATGCATAGCTTCCCCTTTGTTTCTAGATGTATTGACTAATATTTTTTTCCTACCACCAAATCTGATTTGTTAACATAAAACGTCACTTTTTACTGAAACAGGTAGATCAACAGGCATCAGGTAAAGTCATTATGTCTCATCTTCCTCAAGAAGCTGATTGTGATATTAAAACTTGAGATTCTTATTCAGTTATTCTGAGTATAGTTTTGTCATGTTAATTTTTTTTCACTGTCTTAGTTAAATTTTTACTTGTAACTAGGCATTCTGAGCTGGGAAATTGTCTACAAACTTAATCTTAAAATGATTATTCACAGAAGAAATTGAATTCATTTTTTTTTTTCAACATGGGCTTTTTGGTTGTTTTCATTTGTATGTATTTCTGTTCCATTTTCCTTGTCCCCACTCAGATTTCTTCAAGAATCTTGAAGCATTATGCCCCCAGTAAAGTAACATTCATTTAACACAAGTAAGTTCAGCAAACAAAAACAAGGGCTGCCTTGGGACTTAGGGCAGATGACAGAGTGCTCTATTTTCTACTAGTCCACTGTATTGTGATCATGCACATGAAGGTACAAAAGGTATTCACATCTAGGAGGCATTGGTTTTGAACATCAATGGGTGTAGCAATGCCGCAGAAAGAATAACATTTGATTGGGAATATCCATGTGGAGTTGTGATTTTTGCTATAGGCCAAGAATCATGTTGAATCACATTCTATTTTCCTGACAATAAATGCCAGAATATAGATGCCTGTGTTTGTAAAGCATGATAAATTCGTAAGATCACATGGAATGCAAACTAGAAAATGCTTGAGACTAGATGATGAAGGTTCATTGTGCATGAAATAGTTGGTTTTAGGGTTGCTAGCCTTACTGGATGGAAGTTGAAACTTTGGATCTGCCATCTTGTGGAATCCTGAACTCTTCTTTGTTGTACTTACATTGAAAACTGGATGGTTCCACCAATATATTAAAGAAAAGAAAGAATGTACAAGTATAGGCCATCAAAAAGGAAACCCCCAAAAAACAGTCCTGCCCGCCTATACAGCGTCATTCAACCCGTAATGGACAAAACATCTCTACCCCCCATCAAGGAAAAAGTGAGGAATTGGCCTGAACCACATTACAAATAATTGACGCCCATTCCTCAACTATGCAACAGATTCCACCAAAAAGAGATTCAGCATTCAAATCCGTCTATTCTCTCACCCCAAATCATCCATAGAGTAGCATGCAAAATGAGCCACCACATTGTCCTGTCACCCTTGGTAGGGCACTGTCTCTTCCAATTCAGCATCATCTGCTTGATCTCCAAGTGGAAGGGAATGGTGCAATGAGCTCATACAGCCACCTCCCTCGAGACAGTAGAGGAGTAAGAGCATCCAGTGAAAATATGATCGATATATTCATCCTCCACCCCACAAAGAACACAAGAGGTCTGAATGTCCGGTAGAAAATAGTGAAGTCCATCACGCATGGGTAGCCTACCAATATGAATTCTCCACATGAGAACTTTCACTTTTACTGGGCTATTAGGCTTCCACGCCTGAGCATGTAATCCTTGCCGAACACCACCATATGAAATGATACGAATGGCAGTTCTAGCCGAGAAGCAACAAACTTTCTCCCATCTCCATATCCATCAGTCCTCATAATCTGATGAGGACTATGGAAGAAAGATTGGAAAGAAGGTCCTGAAGCCGAGTAGTCTCCAAGTGTGTCAAATCCCTGCTAAATGTGTGTCATTCCCCAACCGCAGTGGAAAATGTCGAGGCAGATAGATAAGAGGGAACTAGTGGGGTTAGACATGACTTATCATTAACTGTGTAAGCAGGGTATTACAGGACTACTTTAACAAGTTTGGCATCACTTGGGTTCAGTCACTCAGACTTCCTGCCCATGTTAATTTATGCTCGAGAGTTATATGAAAGAATGTTAATAAGAGCAAAGTGAGCATAAAAGGTCAGTAAGATTTATCCTCCAATCACTCTAAATCAAACATTAGCAATTAAAGGGATAAATCAGAAACATGGTTGACATGAGTGGTGTACACAAGTAATCATTGAACAGTTAAGTACGAAAACCAACAAGATATCCAATATAACTAGGACGAAACGAGATAACTCAAGAGGTTGGCAGTTAAACTCATTCAGGGATAACACTCATTTCAGGAATATCAGTCAGGTAAATAGTAAAAATTGAATTGTCAATCAAGTAAACAATCTAGCATGCAGTATAGTGTCATGTCAAAACACTTGATCTTAGTTCTCCGCAGCCAGTTAGAACATTCGGTTGCTCCATCCAGGACCAGCTCAGGGCCTCATTGCACAGGTATTAGTCCAGTTGGATCCATAATTCCAGTAAAATACTTTCTTGACAATTTAGTAGTTCAGGAAAATGGCCAAGAATTTCAAGGGAATAGTTCAGAGCTTGGCCGGAAACTCAAGGAAATAAGATCAGGAAACACAAAGTAATTGTCGGACTGGAGACAAGATAGTGATATACATCATAAGCTATATTTTCCTGAAGAGATTAAAGAAAAGCTCTGAACTAAGACCCAATTGAATGCATGATTATGACTTTCATACACTTAACAAGAACTTAATCAAGGGATTAAGATCACAAATTAACAAGGAGTCAGGATAGAAACGGAAGCTAAACAAAACACTAATTACAGACTTACAAGAACACCAAAAGGAAAACTCACTAAGCTACACTTAACTAGGATAATTAATATACTGACTAATTACTTAGAGAATAACTTATCTTAAACTTGAAGTTTGGAGGAGTTCAAGAACCTTGACACCTCCTCGGATCTCCTTCCTTCTCCTCCCTTCGCTTGGGCCTTAAGCTCTTGCCTTGGGAAGAAGAGGCCAAGGGGTCCTATTTATGGAGCGGTAGGGCGGCTAGGCAAGGGGTATGGCAGTTTGGGTGAGGGTCTAGGGCGGTCAGAATTCTAACTACGGTTAGGGCAGTTGGGTCTTAACTAGGGGTAAGTTAATCCTAGGGTTAGGTTAGGTTGAACCACCCTAGTTAACTAGGGTTGGGTTAGAACCTTCTAGATTTCCTTTAGGGTTAAGTAACCTAGGTAATTTCATATAACCCCTTAGAACATTAGTCTATGTAAATTTTCACCTCAAAGTTTTAAAAATTGTAGATATGCCTTTCTTTAACTTTTAAAATTGCATTTATACCTTGGTAAAATTTTGGGGTATTACACCCTCCCCCACTTAAAAAGAATTTGTCCTCCAAATTCACTCTGGCTCTCAAGAAGCAAAGAAACTATTTGTCAAACACTTCTGCATACTTGTTCAAAAGTGCACACAAGTTTACATTGACTATGTGTTTTACAGGCCAGTTATATTGATTTCGTTTTCACAGTGGAAGGAAAACCAGGAATAAGTAAAACAAGTCTCTTTAAACTCTTGGTGTCAAAAGCGGTAGTTGAAAATCTCAATCTCAATCCATTCTCTATTGATTCCTGGTCTTGGCATTAACCTGTCTCTTTCCTTTAGTTGCTGGATGATTTCTTCATTGGGCATGCTGAAACTCTATGTTCAAAGTTTCCACACCATAAGCAGGCTCCAGATTTAAACCTACAATCTTCAGTTTTATGTCCAAACTTGCAATAAAACTGACAAACTTCTTTGGTTTTAGTGTCTTCTTCATCTTGTTTAACCTTCTTCCTATCATTGTTGGGCTGAAAATCTTCGTCACTTGTGGAGGATTCTCTCTCCATCAGCCCTTTTTTAGAAGCTGAGGATTTGACCTCCAATCTTTCCATCCTATCAATAGCCTCTTGAAGACCTCTTGCTCTCTTAACTATTTCTGTATAAGTCTGGATGAGCATGGGAGCTAGTTGAGTGATGTAGTTGGGCCTTAGATCATATATGAATCTTTTTGCTTTTAATTTTTCTGTGAAGATCATATGTGGGGCATATCTAGACAATTGGGAAAATTTAGCTTCATATTCTGCCATGGTCATGGTCCTCCCTTTCAAATTAACAAATTCCATGGCCTTCTTTTCTTGGATTTCCTCATAGAAGTATTGATCATTGAAGAGGTCTATAAATTCTACCCATGTGATATCCCTTTTTTTCAGTGCATCCTTGGTGGCTTCCCACCTGGCCCGTGCATCTCTGTCCAGTTGGAAGGTGGCTAGTCTAACCTTGTCCTCTTCAGGGTATTGGGTTACTTTGAAAATCCTTTCTACTTTCCTTGACCCAATTCTTTGCCTCATTACGGTTGGCGTTCCCAACAAACCTTGGTGGGTCCAGACTTCTAAAATTCTGGTATATTTCTCCATTGTTCTGGTGGTTCATGTTTTGGACAGCTGCACGCAGAGCTCTTGTTAAGACCTGGACTATAAGCTGTAGGTTTCTCTATTGAGCACTTTTGCCTTCCATGGTTGAGTTGAATTTTATTTTGCTATATATTTGAATTCAAGATAGTGAGACAGGGTTGAGAGACACAATTAACTAGACTCATCTAGGTTACTCGAGACTTTCTACCCATTCTCACAGGTTAACCTAGGATGTCGAAGACTAATAATCTGATATTACTAGTCCTCCTAATTTGGCTCTGATACCACTTTATCTATCATGCCCCGACGGCAGCGAAAAATGTCGAGGCGTGACATATAAGAGGGAATTACCGAGGATATACATTATAATTGCAATAGAACACAGGGTTTTAGACATGACTAATCATTAACTGTGTAAGCAGGGGATTACATGACTACTTCAACAAATCTGGTGTCACCTGGGTTCAACCACTCAGCACACTTTCTGCCCATGTTAATCTACGCTTGAGAGTTACCTGAAAAATGTTAATAAGAGCAGAGTGAGCATAAAAGCTCAGTAGGATTTACCCTCCAATCATTCTAAATCAAACATTAGTAGTTAAAGGGTTAAATCAGAAACATGGTTGACATGAGTGGTGTACAGAAGTAATCATTGAACAGGTAAGCACGAGAACTGTCAGGATATCTAGTGTTACCATAACGAAACCCGATAACTCAAGAAGCTGACAGTTAAACTCATTCAGGAATAACACTCATTTCAGGAATATCAGTCAGGTAAATAGTAAAGATTAAATTGTTAATCAAGTAAACAATCTAGCAGACAATATGGTGTCATGCCAAAACACCTGATCTTAGTTCTCTGCGACCAGTTAGAACATTTGGGTGCTCCTCCTAGGGCCAGATCAGGGCCCCATTGCACAAACATTAGTCCAATTAGATCTAAGATCCCAGTAAAATACTTTCTTAACAATTCAGTAGTTTAGGAAAATGGCCAAGAATTTGAAGGGAATAGTTCATAGTTTAGCAAGAAATTCAAGGGAATAAGATCAAGAAACACAGAGTAATTGTCGGACTGGAAACAAGATACTCATATACATCATAAGCTATATTTTCTCGAAGCGATCAAAGAAAAGTTTTGAACTAAGATCCAATTAAACACATGATTATGACTTCCATATACTTAACAAGAACTTAATCAAGAGATTAATATCACAAATTAACAAGGAGTCAGGATAGAAACAGATGCTAAACAAAACACTAATTACAGACTGACAAGAACACCTAAAGGAAAACTCACTAAGCTACACTTAATTAAGATAATTAACATGCTGACTAATGACTTAGAGAAGATTAGAGGAACCTACTTTAACCTGAAGTTTGGATAAGCTCACCTTGAAACCTCCTCGGACCTCCTTCCTCCTCCTTCCTTCACTTGGGCCCTTGAGCTCTTGCCTTGGAGAAGAAGAGGGAGGGGGGTCCTATTTACAGGAGTGGTAGGGCGACTAGGCAGGGGTATGGCGATTTGGGTGAGGGGCTAGGGCGGTCAGGGTTCTAACTAGGTTATGGCAGTTGGGCCTTAACTAGGGTTAAGTTAACCCTAGGGTTAGGTTAGGATGAACCATCGTAGTTAACTAGGGTTGGGGTTATAACCTTCTAGGTTTCCTCAAGGGCTAAGTAACCTAGGTAAATTTCATTTAGCCCCTCAGAACATTAGTCTATTTAATTTTTAACTCTGAAGTTTCAAAAATTGTCGATATGTCCTTTCTTTCACTTTTAAATTTGCATTTATGCCTTGGTAAATTTCTGGGGTATTACAATGTTGGTGACCACACACTGTATCTACAACCCGAGAAATTGAGAGTTGAGTATCTAAAGCCAATCGAAAAAGATTAGTAAAGAGTTCATAAAAAGAGAAGTCACCTCACCATTTATCCTTCCAGAGAAAGGCCTTATCGCCCTTTTCCAATCGGACCTTGACACCAATAGAAATAATATCTCTGCAAGAAGAAATATCCTGTCAAAGAGAAGTGCTCGCCCTTGGTGTAGGAAGCAGATCCCAAACTCTAGATCTCCCAAAATATTTTTGTCTGATAATACATGCCCACAAATCACCCTGTCCAGCCCCCAATCTCCACAACCACTTGACTAAGAGTGCCTAGTTGAAGTCCCTAATATTCTTTAGGCCCGCACCTCCCTATATTCTGCTCTTGATTAACCTACCCCAAGCTACATCATGCCACTCATTGCACCTGTCTCTACTGCCATGCCAAAAGAATCTTCATCTAATGGCCTTAAGTCTTTTGGCCATCTGTATCGGAATCCTGAACATGGAAAAGAAATATGTTGGTAAACTGTCCAAAACTGAATTGCAAAGCACAAGTCTTCCTCCATAAGACAATGTCTTAGCCTTCCATCCTGCCAATCTGGTCTCAAACCTGTGGATAATTGGCTGCCAATCAACCACTCTAAGTACCCTAGGAGAAAGAGAGAGACCTAAATAGGTGATAGGGAACCTGCCGATTCCATAGTCCATCACTATAGCTGCCATTCTCATGACACTTTGTCAATATTCACTCCAACTAGAAGACTTTTGTTGTAATTTACTTTCAACTCAGTCACTTATTCCAGCAATTCCACAAGAATCTCACCATAATAGGCATGTGCACACCAACAGCCAGGAGGAGGATGGTGTCATCCGCATATTGAAGGTATGAGACTGAGGAGCCACCTTTAACTGCAATAAGACCCGCTGCCTCCTCCTTCAACCACAGTCTACTCAGGACACTCTAAACAAGGACAAAGAGGAGGGGAGAGAGATGATCTCCTTACCTGAGACCTCTGCCACTATGGAACCACTCGGAAGATTTCTCATTAATGAGCACAACAAAAATAGCTGAGGAGACATAAGCCTTGATCTAAGAATCTATCTGTCACCGAAGCCCATCATCTCTAAGCCATGCAGCAGACAATCCCAGTTGACCCTGTCATAGGCCTTCTCAAAGTCCAACTTCAGAACTAAACCTTGCCCCCTACGTTACTTCAACACAAACAAGCACTCATGAGCCACCAAAGAGCCGTCAAGAATGTGCCGTCCCTTAATAAAAGCTCCATGGAAATGATCAACCAGTTGTTCCATAACTGCAACCAATCTAGAAGCAAGCACCCTGGAGATAATCTTGTAAGAGCCATTAAGTAGGTTGATGGGCAGGAAATCAGTGAACTTCTTAGCTTCCTTTTTCTTGGGGATGAGAATAATGTGCATCTAATTTATACCTCTTAAGTCGGCTTTCCCATCCTAAAACTTTCTAACTGCAGCCACAAGGTCATTTTGCTAATATGCCAGCACCTCTGGAAGAATGCTACTGAAAAGCCATCCAGTCCTGGAGCCTTATTTCCAGGAAGAGATAAAACTGCCTACCAAATCTCCTCCGAGCAAAGCTAGTCAAGCACCTCACTAGTATTGGGAGGCGGGAGGCAACCGGTGCAGGAGATCCTCATCAACACACAACCTCCTGCAATCCTCCTCTGTGAAAAGCCTGGAATAGAAATCCTTCACTTGCCCTCTGATGTCCACCTCCTCCATAAATTTAGTGTCCCCCACCTTGATGCAGGAGATGAAGTTCACTCTTCTTTTGCTAGAAGTAATCCCCTGAAAATAAGCAGTGTTTCTGTCATCTCTGCTTCCAATAGATTTCCTCTTTGCAATGAATATCTTCATATTGTGCTTTGAGATAAATCCTAGCAGCTCTGTCCTCTTCCAGTAAACCTGCCTCCTACAAGCTGTCAAGCCCATCTATCTGCTATAGAATCTTCAGTTTCGCGTCTCTACCTGTGAATATTTTTCTGGCTCACCAGCCTCTCAATGTGAGAGCAATGTCTCAGCCTCCTCACCAAAGTACCTATAGCTGATGATCCCACATCCACACCATTTCATGCCTTTGCCACCACCTCCATAAAATCCTGTTCACGTAGCCAGAACAACTCCAATCTGAAGCAGTGTCTCCTCTGAAGAATACAGCTGGTCTTCAAGAGAATAGGCCTGTGATCAGATAGAACTCTAGAAATCGTGGACACCTCAGCATGAGGAGAATAGTCCTCCCACTCTACAGAAATGAGAATTTGTCCAATCTTGAGCATGCAGCCTCTGCTCTCATGTTGGACCTGGTGAAGAAGCCACCCAGTATACCAACATCAATCAATGCTGTCTCCTGAATAAAGTCTGAAAAGTCTTCCATACAATTGTCACCATAAGAAGAAGACCACCACCTCCATAAAATCCTGTTCATGTAGCCAGAACAACTCCAATCTCAGGCAGTGTCTTCTCTAAAGAATATAGCTGGTCTTCAAGAGAATAGGCCTGTGATCAGATAGAACTCTAGAAATCGTGTACACCTCAGCATGAGGAGAACAGTCCTCCCACTCTACAAAAATGAGAAATCTGTCCAATCTTGAGCATGCAGCCTCTGCTCTCATGTTGGACCTGGTGAAGAAGCCACCCAGTATGTCAACATCAATCAATGCTGCCTCCTGAATAAGTCTGAAAAGTATTCCATACAATTGTCACCATAGAAGAAGACCTAGCCCTTTTAAACGGATGAGCAACAAAGTTAAGTATCCAGCCAAGCACCACGGCCTCCCTGAATGTTGATGAAACTGCAGGAGCTCCTCCCAAAGCAGCCTTCTGTCACTAGCCACCTCCTCCAACTCATAGGGGTTCCATAAGACGAGGATACTCACTGAGCTCACCACCGCCGGGGAAACAACTCCCCTTGTCAGCCTAGCTCCCCCAATCTCCTTAATTAAGACACTCCCATCCCCATCCCACTTCGTCTCTTGCACACACAAAACATCACCTTACACCTTCACACCACTTCCTTTCACAGCCCTCATCTTCTCCGTCCCACCCAAACCCCAGACATTAATTCTCATTGGAATGCTAGTTTTTCTTTTTCATTCTTTTTTTAGCTGTCATTTAGAAGTCATAGTTTTTATTCAATTGAGAAAAAAACCATGAAAAGTTAAAACATAGAGTGAGTTATACTGGTCACTGTTGAAGATAAAATCATATAATTACCTACTCGCTAAATGATTGTCTGTTGCAGCATCTTTAAAGAGTATGCTTAAACTGTGAAAGTAGTCTTAAGGATCTTTCATAGTGCTGCGGAGAAGGGAATTAATCTTTTGTTGCAATGTGTGCTCATGATGGAAACACATTCCAGACAAGTGTTTTTTTTGTGAAGATTTAAATATTGAATTCTGTTCCTCTTCATAAGATTTTGGGATGCAGATTTCTGCATATCTACTTCATTCCTGGTAATGGACTACTTTGTTGAAATGAAATAAAATAATATTTGTATGGATTCTGTGGATACTTTCTAGTTGCATATTCTTGAACTTATCTTTTTTACTTTGAAAATATATGTTCTGATCTGCTGGATAATCCCAGTTATGATGAAAAGATGTGCTTGGTTGGATTGAATAACAATAGTCATGGTGCAATTTGGTTCTATAACTACGGATACTTAGATATGATTACATTTCCTAGTCATTTAGTTCAAGGCATAACTATATGTACGAATTCAATTTCAGACCTTAAATTTTGAAGTAAGGCAACTGATGTAATTAGGAGAGTCTCTCACGCTGAGGACTATGTTGTTTCTTCTATTTTTGTTAAAGTAAGGGAATGGGCTGCTATTTGTGTTATGTGGATTCCTCTATTTCTCCTCTTTTTGGTGTATTGGGGGTGGGGATGGTGTTAGGTTGTGCCATGCAGTCTTCGTGTGGCCTTCTCTTGTATAGGCTGTTAGGGCATTGACATTTTCTGGGGCTGTCTTTACTTGTACAATCCTTTTCATTTATATATTAGTGGTACTACCCACTTCCCAAAAAAAAGGGCAACCGTTGTAATATCCTTTTTTCCCAAATACTAAAGGGTAACATGCATTGTATATCATTATATTCTGTGGAGAAAATGGTATTCAAGAAGGTTCAGAAAAACAATAATACAAGGCCTGCATTCTTGTGAGAAGAAAGATTCAAAGGAGAAACAAATCATCATATCTATCTCCATCCTCTTAAGCCTTGTCCATCAATCTGTGATTGGCTAGGAGTAAGTGAACTACTCAACTATTTGGCTACATTTTCTTGACAGCTGCTGACCAAGCCTCTATCAAGAATGTTTTATAAAATCTGCCGATTTGTCCCAGACTGGCCAATCATAAAGCTGCTTGCAGGTTCAGATTGACTGCCTGACCATAACTAAGTCGGTAAAGCTAATGCTAGAATTGGCTGGCAGAAGTTGATTTTGTCTGTTCTCCCTTCAATTTATTGATTCGTGACCATCCAAATTCAGTTGGTCAATCCAGCTTTTGAGACTGTACTGCAAGCGGTATCATTTTTCTCTCATACGGTGAAGGAGCAAGTTAAAAGTTCCTCCAGAACTCGCTTAGAGTTAAAGTGAAGTGAGAATATGTAAAATTCATAGATGGGTATGTAAATAAGACAATCAATCAGGAATGAGTGAATTGAAAGACGATTCCATGATTTGAAGCTAATTAATACATTAAAAAGACATGCTTCAATGGAACTAAGTTTATGGATGAAACATAATTATTGCACTTATCTGATTTGTGTTGCATAAATGGTTATGAAGTCACCTTGGATGTCTGCAGCAGAATTTTAAATTTTTAATAAATACTTAAGATCATTGTCTTAGTGACTATGAATACTTTTCTTGCTTGTTCTGTGTTTTTCCCATAATTTAATGAAAACGGTCTTTGTACTCATCAACTGTTCTGCTTGTACTGACAGATCATTATGGAGATGGTGTTTCCCAAATACCGAGGCCATCATATATGTTGTTGATTCAAGTGACACTGACGAGCTTGCTGCCGCAAAGGATGAGTTTCATGCTATTCTTGAGGTATGCTAGTTGGCTTGTTGAGTTTGTCATGATTCCCATGTCATAACCTATCATGCCAAGCTCCTTAAAAGATGCCACGAAGTTGAACTTATAAGTCCATTGCGAGAATACAGACAATGAAAAGCACGTTCTTCAAGTGGTAGCAGTGCTGTTCGTTGAATATCATTTCAACATTGTTTTTAGTGGGCGCGATTCACATGATGAGAAAGAACATGTTTTCTATTGGTTGTTTAATATCAGAACATAAAAATTCTATTTTATTCTCATGCCATGGGTCAAGAATCTGCTGCAGTCCATAAATTCTATCGGATGATTCTTCAGCTGTACCTAAGCTATAAATATTGCATTGTGATGAACCCCTCATAATTGGTTGATTGAGAGTTGTGCATCTGGTGTTACTTTCAAAAAGGTCTGCAATGTTGGTTTGGAAATTTGTCATTTCTATTGTTGCCTCTAAAATTTGTGGCAGCTGTCTTCTAGTCTTTTCTCTTATTCAGGAAGGCAGGATCGGAATCGGGATCTAGATCGACCATGGCCGATCCAGATTGGGATCGGATCGGCGATCCGGCCGATTCTCAGGGAGTCTGGACGATCGGATCGGCCAAATTCAAAAATAGTTTTATTTGTAAAAAATCAGAAAAAACCAGAAAAATCAGGAAAAATGAGGGAGAAAATGTCTTCAATATATATATATATGATTTATGTAATCATACTCATAGGTTTACCCATTAATGTATTTGCATATGCAATATATTTGTAATCATACACTATATACATATCATATTAATGTATAAACATAATGAATATGTATATCAATCATATATTAATTAATGTTAATATAATAACAACATGCGCATTTATACTTATCATATTATGTATAATAATTAATATGTATATCAATCATATATTAATGTAAATATAATAACAACATGCACATATATATACATGTCATATTAATGTATAAACATAATTATTATGCATATCAATCATACAATCATATTGTTGTACATATATATTTAATGTATAAACATTATTAATATGTATACCTATCATATATAATGTGCATGCACGTTAATGTGCATACAATCTTATATTAATGTAAATATAATAACAATATGCACATACATCATATATAATGTAATATAATAACATAATGCACAATCATATAATTTTAAACATAATTAATATCTATATCAATCATATAATAATGTGTTTGTGTGTTAATGTGCGTACAATCATATATTAATGTAAATATAATAACAATATGCACATATATGTACAAATCATATTAATGTATAAACAAAGTATCTATGTCAATCATATATTAATGTGTGTGTGTATTAAAGTACATACAATCATATATTAATGTAAATATAATAACATGCACATGCATATAGTTTATGCATGTATATGTGCATATAGTTAATGCGTGTATAATCCATACATATCTAATTAATGTACATTAAGACATGCACTAATTAATATATAATTAAAAAATTTGTGGCAGAATCGGCCTGGAATTGGCTGGAATTTTGTCTAAGGCGTTATCCCCCAATCTGATCCAGAATCGGTCGATCCCAATCTGGATTGCCTATTCTGCCTACCATGCTCTTATTTCAACAGCATAATACATAGCTTCATGTCTCATTTGCCTTCTTCATTAACATGTTTCATATAACCATGATGCCAGTCACTGAGAGATTATGTTTGTTCAGTATACCTCTTACATAACTCCAATATCATAATGATCTTTCATTGGGTTTCAATTACATTATTAAGAGATGGTGTAACTTGGTGTTTGCAGGAGGAAGAGCTGAAAGGTGCCGTTGTTCTTGTTTATGCAAACAAGCAGGTAAATATTATTACATTTATTGCTAATGATACTTCTTAGAGTTGTTTTCTGTTGAAATGATGGTATGACAATAATAACTACTTTTGGAGCTTATAAGAGAATTGTCTATCGATCAGTTTGACTTTTCAGTACTGAGAACCACCCTCATTTAAATTATTTCACCTGCTTAATTGCCTATGCAATGTTGCATTTTCATTAGTTGACAGTGTGGTTCTTCAGATGCTTATGATGGAGACTGGTTATTTTATATAATGGCCTTCTTGTATTTGATGTCATTAACATATTTTTTTCACCAGCAGCATAGGTAAAAATATGCTTCCATACTGACTCAAGTTTAAAGTCTTACAAACCCCAAAACCATGGTGTCAAGGTTGAAGGCCCATGACAGGGAACCCATGAGATTTCCGATATGGAATTATCTCCCATCGGGGCTTCAACACTCCCCCTCATGGCCAAGATGGACCGGGGACTTTAGATTAGAAGGAAGGTGGTGCAATTATCATAATGGGTCCTGGCTTTGGTTGTGATTCTATCTTACAAACCCCAAATCCATGGTGTCAAGGTTGAAGGGCCTAGGACTATATGGCATAGGGAACCCATGAGATTTCCGATATGGAATTATCTCCCATTGAGGCTCCAACATAAAGGAAAAATATTGCTGCATGTGCCTGTATTACGTTTTACCACATTTTAAACTGTGCTGCATTTTCTATGTAGGATCTTCCGGGTGCACTTGATGATGCCGCTGTGACAGAAGCCTTGGAGCTGCACAAAATTAAAAATCGTCAATGGGCCATCTTCAAAACCTCAGCTACAAAAGGAGAAGGGCTTTTTGAGGGGTTGGATTGGTAATCTCTGATCCAACTACAAATCAACAATTATACATAGGTCTATGGAATTTAAATAACATGTAATCTTTTGTCTATCACTCAAATGGATTTTATGGGTGGAAAGGAGAATTCCAGAGTGGGAAAGAAAGTAATTGTTGGATACCTTGAAGATATCCTGTTGCCCTAATCAAATGAAACTGGACACTAGAACCAACACAAATGGAAGAACATTGTAGCATCTGGTCTTATTAGTGTTAAATGTCATCTGGTTTTTTGTTGAATTTCTAAATTGAACAGTTCCATTTTGCTCTGCTGTCATTCGCCTGACTTTCATAGGGATATGCAAAATTGTAAATCAATATTGCTGTTGTTCTTTGTTAAAACTTTCAGAGGCTTTTCAGTAAATTATGGGGTAATGATAGAGAAGTTATCAATTGCATATTACACAAATAAAGGAATTTAGGCTTGAAGACAGCATCTGCCATCTTTCATTGACTTTTTGTTGCGAGGATACGACTGTCAAGTTGGTGAGATAAAAAACAGCAGCCATCTTATCCCTTAGAAATGATTCCATAACATTTATAATATTTCCTTTTACCATGCTAAGCAGTTTTTGCTAGGGCATTTGACCATCAAGGACAAGGTTAAGCTGTATGTTCAAGTGGTGGCTCTTGGGGTCCGACAGCAAATTGTGAATTGAAATTCTAGCAGTTCAAAGCTGTTGTTTCAATGGCCAAAAACACCAAGAACAAGCATTGATTACTTATTTTCATATTACATTACACCAACTTTTTTTTTTTTGGATTCTACAGCCCTTGTGATATGAATGATAACAAAGTTTTTGGATGGCATTGCAGGCTGGGTAACACACTGAAATCTGGAGGTGGCTAAGACTTACTCAACATTCAGATACTTACCCGAAACAAGGACCTTAAATTCTTCATACATCACTGGGTCACACCTCTGATTCCACATTTCCTCCTTTCCTTGGTTATGGAAATCTCGTATACTACATGTAAAATTGTGATTAAAGGACTGGAGCATATCCAATTTAAATTCTTGTGCTTAGGGCTATTGGTTAAATCTTTACTCACATTTTTGTTGAATTTGAGGGGGTCGTTATATCTTGAGACTTTGCCTTTTAGGATATCAGCAACCTTTTCTTGGTTCCAATACCTTGTCATATTACTAAAATATCTTGTGTCATTCATTAGAATTGGCAAAATAGCCAGACGCATTAACTGAGAATGTGTTAACTGACCGAATTGGTGGTTCAGGTGATCCTTTGAATATTTATCTCTCAAGTTGCAAAAATAATTTGTTTGGTCATTATTTGTGCTAATGTTCCTCCTGTCTGCTTTATTTCCACAATTTGCTGCTGCCTTGATTTCAACACATGTACAACGATGGCCTACAGGGTTCCGTCTATACTTATAAAATCTTGAGAAAAATTTACTGCACTGGTCTAAATGTGATAAGTGTATTTAGACTAAAGATGACGGTCCGTGTGATACCTAATATGATGCTTTAGCATGTAGATAGAGTGAGCAATAGGTAGCGGTGGTTGGTGGTGAGCGGCAACTGGATAGTGGCTGGCAGAGGTAGCTAGCAGCCTCGACAAGTGGCGGTGACGGGTAGTGCGAAACAAAGTCATCATTTTAGGGTTTAAATTTATATTTTGGAGCATAAATTTATATTTTAGAATTTAAATATTATAAAAAAATCAGTCTTTTTTTTTAAAATTTAAAGATAATATTTTAAAATTTAATATTTATATTTTGAAGTATATTTTAGAGTCTAGTCATTATTGTTTGCCATTGCCCTGTCAATTCGCGTAGTATCCAATGTGGCGCATATAGGTGCCATCTTATTGCACAACAAGCATAGTAAATTTTCCTCTAAAATTTTGTAAGTTTAAAATTGATATTTAATATATTAAACATTAATGTGGAAACTAATATCCCAATCAATATCACAAGGTAATTAACGTGTTTATTCAAAGTATATATATATATATATATATATATATATATATATTATATATATATATATATATATATATATAACACCTTCACATTGTCAGGTGGAGACAAATTTCAGACTAGATGCGGCCTGGATAGTGAGGAACCGTGGAACCTTCAGCAGCCGCTTGGCTTTTCTCCGGTTTTGGACGGCTTCATGAAGTCGACAGATTCCAGAAAGACCGTTTGGATTGGCTGTCAGGGAATCTCGTTTGGGTTGTTCCCAAGGGGTTCACCACCGCAGGAAGCAAATTTAATAATATAAAAGTTGGGTTTTTGTTTGTATTCTCATCTCAAGTGTCATATATTTCTACACACAGACTATCATTTCATGAATTGATACGTCTAACGATTGTATTTGCATACTTGGAGTCCTCCTAGTATTAATATGTACTACAAAAATTACAAAAACCCAAAAGCACTCATCTTATCATATCTTAATGAATCTAACTTGAGGTGGATTTAATTATAATCTCAGCATACAAGGGGCAAAAATCACTAGTAGTTGAATGCATTATGGGTATTTTTGACTATATATATATATATAGTAATGCTATGATACGACGGAGTTTTTGGGTACGACTCCGCCGTATCATCAGTGCAGATCATTGGATTTTAATCTAACGGTCTGTTTATACTCATCGAACACCGAACACCGAGTAATGAATATTCTGAACACCGAACACCGAGTATGAATGTACTATTTCACTCCGCTGTTGGATTGAAATCCAACGATCCGTATTATACTATAGTGGAACCGTATCAAAAGACCCTATCACATCATAACATTTCTCTCTCTCTCTATATATATAATATATATATATATATATATATATATATAGATATATATATATATATATATAATATATAATTCCTATAAAATTTTACCCACTCGATTGTAACTTGTGTACCTCCTTTCTCATGAAATCTATGGCTACCTCAGAACACGATAAAGCCTTGCTCGTTTCCACACCTTCAGGACAACGACGTTGGCCCTCCGTTCTGGTTATTCTACTTGTTCGCACTTGTTCGCCTCGTGTGGGCTTGACGTAAGCCCTGACGTCAAGACAATACAACCCCCTCACCCCCCCCCCCCCCCCCCCCCCCAACCCTTGTTAAGAGACAACAATTAAACCTGCCCATGAACAGGAATGGTGCGAACAAAATAGAGGCGATTTTAATTGGGTAAAGGCATGCCAATCTACGCCAATGACGTCGTGTTATCTGATGGTGAAACAATTTAAGTTGGGGTAAACTGTTGTACTTGCAATGTATCTATCTTAGACATAAAATAGATGGGTCTCACCGTCTCATAGTACAATAAATGTTGCGGAATACTTTATCGTGTTTGGGATGGATACAAAGTAATTATTATCGTAAGTGTAATAAAATTTTCTCTTTAAATTACTGTTGGAGCAGAACAATTCAAACGACTCTGAAGTAGCTGATTAGGGATTGAAAGATAGCTCATTCCACTTATTAGATTTTGTCCTAACATTTGACCTTGCAAGTGGGGGATGAAGTATATAATTAAGCTCTCTTCAACCTGAGCTTCATACTAGGCAAATTTCTTACGGTTGTCAATTTCTTGTTGTCGAGAGTTCAACATTGCAGCTCATCTCAACTACTTATTTCTGTTTCTGAAGTCTCACTGTAGAGGTATATTTTAGTTCGACATTGAAAGATAATGAGAACAAGTGTGTGTTTATTAATAAGAGATTCATCTCTTCTCTCAAGATGACTCTTTTAAGGACAATCTCAAACATGAAGATAATACCTCTGAAAAGTACACTAAATCCGTCTTTTATTGACCCCCGCTGTGGGACGAACGAGAGACTATGTGTCATACCCGAACGTCTCATCTTCATAAGCCCCGCACACACTCTTATTCTCGCTAGGGGACTGTGTAGGTGTATATTTTAGTCCCATATTAATAGATAGTGTTACTGCTATAGTAACATAGGTCGCTCCAACCGAGGTGACCGTTGAGGCGCTTCTCGCCAGACGGGCCGAGACGACCAAGCCGATGAATCCTTTGAGGCGCGCTTGGCCGACGTGCAAAGCTGCTCCCGACCTTCCGACCTGACTTGCAAAGCCCGCCGAGTGGGCTCGGCGGGGAGACACTCCGATGCTCAAGTCAGTCGCTAGCCGAGCAGAATGACGTAACATGGGGGAGAATAGCGTATCTTTGCTGTGGATGTCTGCCCTTTATATAGTGTTAGGATACCTGTGGGTTGGCTGGATGAGCCCGCAATCTCGCTGGCGGTTCCCGAGATTAATGCCAGATCGTGGCTGTAACTGGTATGCCAGATTACCGAGATCGTGGTCTTAATGGCCTCAATCATCGGTCTTGTGATTTTTGGATCTTACCCTCATCTGCCTTATCACCACGTGAGCTCCTCATCTGGACACGCATGAGCCTGTTGGTCATGAGGTCAGCTGTATCCGAGCTGATGAGGTCTTTGGCTGAGCTGATGAGTCAGCTGTATCCGAGCTGATGAGGTCTCTGGCTGAGCTGATGAGGTCTCTGGCCGAGCTGATGAGGTCAGTTGTATCCGAGCTGATGAGGTCTCTGAGAGACCTCATCAGCTCAGCCAGAGACCTCATCAGCTCGGATACAGCTGACCTCATCAGCTCAGCCAAAGACCTATTCAGCTCGGATCCAACTGACCTCATGACCAACATGCTCATGCGTGTCCAGATGAGGAGCTCACATGGTTGACAATGCAGATGAGGTAAGATCCGAAAATCACGAGACCGATGATTGCGGCCATTAAGACCACGATCTCGGTAATCTGGCTTACCAGTTACAGCCACGATCTGGTGTTAATCTTGGGAACCGCCAGCGAGATTGGCGGGCTCATCCAGCCAACCCACATGTATCCTAACACTATATAAAGGGCAGACCACTCCATAAGCAAAGGTACGCTATTCTCCCCCATGCTACGACATTCTGCTCGGCTAGCGACTGACTTGAGCATCGGAGTGTCTCCCCGCCGAGCCCACTCGGCGGGCTTTGCAGGTCAGGTCGGAAAGTCGGGAGCAGCTTTGCACGTCGGCCAAGCGCGCCTCAAAAGGATTCATCGGCTTGGTCGTCTCGGCTCCGTCTGGCGAGAAGCGCCTCAACGGTCACCTCGGTTGGAGCTGACCTATGTTACTATAGCAGTAACAGATAGTAAGAACAAGTGTGTGTTTATCAGGAAGAACCTCACATCTTCTCGCAAGAGGACCTTTTTAAAGGATAAAATCTTAACATGAGGACAATCCTCTTGGGAGGCACACTAAATCATGTCTCTTCGTTGGCGCCGTCTGTGGAACGAATGAGAGGTCGTGTATCCTACTTAAGCGTCTCATCTTCATGAGATCCGCACACTCTTATCCTCACTGGAGGGCTGTGTAGAGGTATATTTTAGTCTCACATTAAAATATAGTGAGAACAAGTGCATGTTTATCAGTAAGAACCTCATATCTTCTGCTAAGACGGTTATTTTAAAGATAAAATCTTAAATATGAAGACTATACTTCTTGAGAGATACTTAATCACGTCTCTTCACTCACCATTTTGTGTTTTAAATGTTCACAGGTGAACGTTAATTAGATCTATCCTTACCAGACGAGCTTTTCCATTTCGCAATTAATGCAGGATTATAGGGTTTTCCTTTGTGGTGTCTATTTCAAAACCACATACCACCAACCCTCTTGCCATTATTAGTGCAGGTTTCATCTATTAGAGACATCATTTATTAGATAAATATTTATGCATGACTTAGTAGTAGTTCTCCGTGTGTATCAGAAATGGGTCAAATATTTAACTTCATCAATAGTTGGTCTAAATTTTTTTTCAAAAATATGTAAGAATATATCAAGGGTTGAACTCCGGTCGAATAATGTAATACACTAGTATTTAATAATTTTTTTAATGCTTAATATTAGACAGTTTGTAGATACAAAGCAGATGGATGAGGTCTACGTGGCCCCCCATTAATGTATGTATGTGTCTGTAAACGGTTCACTTATTATACGGCTGGATCCCTCGTCCATTATAGCCTTTTCATAAACTTTAGACTTGTTTAGCTCAGAATAATAGTGTGATCATTGTGAAAGTAAGAACAAAAATAGCACTTGATTTATCTAGGAGTCTAATTTTTTGCATATATATTCTCTTTAGATGAAGTTGTGTACTATTTCTCGAAGCGAGATGAAATTTTCAAGAATTTGTGTATTTCTCCGGTCTATCGTGCTCAATAGTCTTTTGTTTTATCTTCTAGATCTCATACTTTTGTGATCAAGTTTATAGACTGTGTGAATTTGAGTTTAGTCTTTCTTAATCCACTATCATGCTGAGATAGATTGCACTTTGTAAATACTTCTTCTTTACCAACACATTACACTTATCGATAAAAAAAAGTTGTGTACGAAAATGCATCTTATTACCTTTCTATTGTGTGGATACCAGCTCACACATGCAAGAACTTAGTGTCACGTACGTCTCTTTAATTACTCTACTAAACTTCCATTTAAATGTCTCTCAAAAAATTTCAAAGGTTTGCGAATGCAAGGTGACAGAGCAACAATGATCGCACATCTTAGCGTACAATAATTGCTTGTTAATAGTCTTATGCATCTTCTAAAATTGGTATACACATGAGATGATACGAGTTGGAGACGAGAGAATTCCTGTTAAATGGCACTGACATCATAAATTTATTTATTTGTCAATTACAAGAGTTTTCTGACCTCCTAAAATTTTATTTTCTATACTTCTTTATCCTTAGACGTTTTCTGATCAGCCAAGCTGCTCCCATATAATTTATCACTAAAGTACAGCAAATATACCTGACACATGCCCAAGGTGTGCACTAAATATTACTCCGGATACATACAAACACTTAATATGCCTTTCATGAATTTGACTCTTAACAAGGACATGTATATTAAAATCCCAAGTGCAGAGCATACTTCCCCCCTATTAGATGGCCAAGCACCTGCCACGTCACCTCTCCGGGTTTCTCAGAGATAGACCGGCAGCTCATATTGCCCGCACATTTGAAGAAGAGAGAGAGAGAGAGAGAGAGAGAGGTGGGAGGTGCAGGCCGGCAGCGCGTACTAGTGGTGGGGAGGAGCAGACGCGAAGAACCACTCAGTCTTAGGGGTGAGGGGGCCATGTGCTCGGACCTGCGACTCCTGCAAGGGGTCACCAGCCCTGCTCTTCTGCAGCTCCGACTCAGCCTTCCTCTGCGGCGCCTGTGACGCCAAGGTCCGGCGCCAACAAGTTCGCCTCCCGCCACGGGCGCGTCTGGGTCTGCGAGGTCTGCGAGCAGGCGCCCGCCGCCGTCACCTGCAAGGCCGACGCCGCCGCCCTTTGCTTCTCCTGCGACTCTCCGACATCCACTCCGCCAATCCCCTCGCCTGCCGCCACGAGCGCCTCCCCTTGGCCCCCTTTTACAAGTCCCCCGCCCCCGTCACCGCCGCGCTCAGTCCAGCAGGAGGCCGGACATCAACCTGCTCGTCAAGCCCCCCGACGACGAGGACGACGACAACATCGACGGTGGCAACTATGCGGGCGCCGGGAGCAAATCGACCTGCAGCGGAGCCCGCGGCGGAGACGCCGGAGCTTGAGGTGTGGACTACTTCCTCTCGGACGTGGACCCGTACACGGAGGTGGACTACGCCTCCTCCATGGACGCCATGTACGATCACGCGGACCACATCGTCCCCGTGCGTGCCAGGACGGTCACCGCCGCAGCCCATGGCTCGCCGGCGTTCGTAGCACAGGAAGGCTTCATCGACTTGGATCTCGGCGGACCCAAGGCCCCCTACGGCAGCTGCTACACCGCGGCCCCCTCGCTTAGCCACAGCGTACGTAATATATCGATAAAATAAGAACTAGATCTACGATCTTGATGAACTGGTGCAAGTGGACTAATTAATGCTATATATACATATATGTGGGTCTGTACATGTAGATGTCGTCGACGGATGTGGGTGGTTGCCGGAGGCGAGCGCGACGACGGTGGAGGTAAGCAACCTGCAGTACGGCGGGCTGGGTGCGGCGGTGGTGCTGCTGGGGCGGGAGGGAGGCGCGGCTGATGAGGTACCGGGCGAAGAGGAAGACCGCAAGTTCGAGAAGACCATCCGGTACGCGTCGCGGAAGGCGTACGCGGAGACGAGGCCCCGTGTGAAGGGGCGCTTCGCCAAGCGGACGGGGATGGAAGGCGCGCCGGCCATGCACGCCGCCGCGGGCCTCGTGCTGGACGCGGATTTCGGCGTCGTGCCATCTTTCTGATCAACCCCACCGTGTGTGGAAGCAAGTATTGAAATGTATGCAACATATATGCTCTCCATTACTGTTTAGCTTCTCTGTCGTCGTTGCTGATCTTTTGCTTTCGCTTAGCTTCCCTTTCTGTTCTCGTATATATGGTGGTGGTGTTGTTCTCAGTGTAATATATATGATCACCATGGTTGATGACTATACTCCTCTCTTGTGCTCTGACTAGCTACATGTTTTAAGAGGAATTGATGTGGTGAGAGCTTGGCAGCAGCTGGTTCTTTTCTTCCGACCGTGCAGTGATCTCTGTTTGATCTGGAGGTCATGGTGGGATGGATGGGGGGGGCGGTGCTCGCCGGCGCGTGACCATACCACTTGATTGTACAGAGTTCTTGTAAGATCTGTGGATTCAAATGGGAGAATTTTGGAATAGCAGGTAGAAGAAGGCTGGGGGGGTGGGAAGCATATGCTTCCTGGTTCCCCTTGCTCCTTTCCTGACCACGAATAAGGAAACTGGTTTTGTGAACGCAATGAAGTCAAACCACCTGAAACTTCACAAAGATGGATGGATAAGATAGGAGGGGTGTGGGGAAGAGTATTTATGTCATAGGCATTTGGAGAGGGGAAATTTTGGTCTTATATGACTTAAATCGTAATGTCTAACTAAATCTAGCTACCTAAATAGGTGAAAGTTTAATTATTAAATTACTTTATTTTTGAAACGCGTTAAGATAAGAAATTAATTAGGTTAGCTTACATTCAGTGTGATAGACCGACAAACTCTTAAATCGATGATTTGATCACTTCTCTCGAGCATGGGTGTGCACTAAGTATTTCTCTTATCTCATATATACCCTCTTAGCTCAAGATATCATCTTTGGATTGACAAAAGAGGTTAACTTGGCAGGTTCTTAACTCGACGAAACAACTTAAACTCTCACCTAATATTTTGGGTAATGGATTAGATTAGTTGATTGTTATCTAGGAAGACATGGAGCCATAAAAGAAGGAGATAAGAGGTCACCCAAATGATCGCCCACAATCATGACCCATAAATCTCATACGGGCACGCTACCCCCATGATGGCCACTTTTTCGAGAGGTTACGTCCATGAATCGACTCTAACGATCATCACATCGTACATAGAAGATTGTCTAAGAGAATTGACTGTCTTTATAATTGTCATTGATAGTTCTAAAAAAAACAACAAACTCTTTGCACTTATACTTGTGAAGAATGATTAGTGGGGGTGCAAATTTTCAGCATTTGAAACCCCACTGAATCAGAAACACATTCTATGAGTGCATTATTAAACATTTTATTGGATTAAGATCTTACATCCGTCATTACTTCACAAGAGCTCTCTTACATGTCGGGCCTTGATTGGAACAGATAAGCGACCCACATGACACGTGTGCTAACCAGTCAAGACGTGTCACCACAAAACCCTCTTGCAATAGTTATATCTCTACCCTTGTAAGACGAGACTGAGAGATGCATTCACTCCCATATATAGATGGATGTTATTTTACGGGGCTATTTTTATGCATAATGTTAGGTCTCGTGAAATCTATTTATTTAAATTATTTAATTATTTGTCCACAAAGTGGGACCCCTGATGCCGCATTCTCATATAGAAATTAAAAAAAAAAATGCCATGGACCATTTTCCAAGTGTGTGGCCACAGCTAGGACCGTTGGAACCCTTATCCATCCATCCACGGGGGCAGGAAGATCTAACACCGAGAGATGATTGGTTCGCCGTTCACGGAACTCTCTAGAATTCGGGAAGATGACGAGATGGCCTCCCACGTGGGGTTTCCTCAGTTAATATATTCCCATCGTCGAGGAATACTGCGGTGTAAGATCGAAAGCCGATTGGTCCACGGATCTCGGTGGAGTCAGGCGCAGGCGACTGCCACCTCTGAGTGGTCCTTCTCCTACCTGTCGGGAAAAAAAAACTCTTCAGTGGTAGTGGGGTCTAAAAAATATTTATTATAAGATTAATTTTGTAATAATAATAATAATAATAATGTGAATTATAAGAAAGTAATTTTGTTGGTAAAAGAATATATATTTCTCTCTCTTCTCTGATAAAATAATTTTTTATTTTTAATGGACTTTTTATTAAAGTAAATTAATTAGAAGTCCTTAATAAATATTTAATTTATTTTCTAGTTCCTAACAGAATCATAATTCATTACAGTAAATATTATTTTTAATTACAGTACACGTTAAATTATGTTACAGTAATGACCTCTCTATTACAGTAAATTTTTTTAATTAATTTCTCCTCTTTATTATGATAAACTTGATCTCACGATAAATATTTTTCTAAAAAATTAATAGAGGATATGTCTGTTCGTGCTTAGCAAATGTCCCGACTGATCAACTCGCATCCCTTCTCACGTGATGTGAAACTCCCAAGTTTTGTACTCAGCAGATATATATCTCAACTCAACCATTTTCTCTTCCCGCATTAGCAGATTACATTTAGGGATATAAACAGGGCATATCATATATGAGAAACACTGTTTATCTGAGAATCCAAGTGAATAATTTATCGGAGTTCTAGCTAACTCCCATTTTATCTTACTTGTAGTCGATTTATTTCTGATCTCAGATTCTCCTTTTATATATAATAAATCGGTCCTCTTGGGCTTTGAGGAAAAAAAGTGAATAATTTATCCGGACGCTCCGGTGGTGCTATCCCATTGGACAGATCTCAGACAGAACTAGGCAACCGCCCAATGGACTAGGCAACCGTCCAATGAGACAGCGCCACCCGCGGCGCCCAGATAAATCAAGCACCCCAGTGCTTAGCATCTCTCATCATATATATATATATATATATTTATATATATATAGACTTCATAAGTTTTCTAATCTATGAATATATGCCAACTGCAGCTATGTCCTTTCGGAATGTGAGAGCCTTGATTTGTGCTCGGCAGAAGATGACACTCCCATTTTTCGGACAAAGCAAACTGCGCGATCATAGATCGAACCGTCTTCTCTCTCTAGCCTTTTCTCGAGCAAGAAGCTCCGGGGAAAAGTTAGGGCTTTCTCCCCCTTTCGTGCTCGGAGGGGAGGGGGCTCCTGCCCCCTCCCCCTCCGTCTTCGTCCCCAGTTAACCCCTTCTGTCCGTTCTGGCGTTTCTCCCCAGCACCGTCTCCGGCTTGCGGCGGAGGACTCTTCCCCCTCTCTCCTGTCTCCGTCCCCGGCTTCGCGGCGGAGGAAGCGTGTCCCGTTTTGCTCTGGGTCTTCCTAGGTTTTGTTCTTCCCCTCATCTCCGGTGTCGCCGGCGAGGGAGCCCCTGCTCGAAGCTTCAGCTGCGGATAGTACCCATGACGTCTCTAGCCTGTGCTCAAGTTGTTTGGTATGTTTTGGATGTTATGTTTATGTAGAATTTTGGTGTTACAATGTCGTCTCCGACAGAGATGATGTGTGTTGGCTCTCCTCTGTCTGGTTCTGACTCTATCTCCGACGAGCCCGGTCTCCACACCCCCGCCCGTGATCTGCTGCAATTTATCACTCTTTGATCCGACTTTGGCGAGCTCCCCCCGTGACCGCTTGGATTGTCGCGGGTTTGCTTATCCCTGCCGAGCCTCTGCTGATGTTCGTCGGCGTCTTCCTCAGGCAGCTTTGTGCGCCATCCGGTGGCTGCAGTGGTTTCCCTTTATTGGCCCCTTTGTTAGCGCCCCTGTACTTCTTCCCCGACTTGTGTTGCTTTTATGTTTTCGCTGGTGGCCTTTGGAGCTTCCCTCTATGTGGTCTTCCTCCTTTGTTCTGGTCGGGTGGGGTTTTGCCCCGTTATGTGAGGGCCTTCGGTCCTCTGGGGGCAGTGTGGGTTGGTTTCCCTTTGTTGGCGTGCGCCGTTTCCTCCTGGTGGAGGGCAATCTCATGTACCATTGTTCCTTTATGGTTTAATGCATATCCACCTTATCTTGTCAAAAAAAAAAAAAAAAAACCGAACATGACACTCCCAACCCAACCCATGTCTCGTTATACGTCTTCCCTTGTTAAGAGATTATATTGATGAATATAGACATGATATATCACATCTAATCTTTAAGCTCAATTTGGTACGAGATTAAGTAGGAGATAAGAATGAATGTAGCGTCATTCTACGTTTGACATGTAAAAAAAGTAAAGACAAAAGTGATTTAGATAGTTTGGAGATATCTCTAAAAAATAGATATAAGTTGGGGATAAGTAAACTCATATTTTTGTTGGATGTTTTATCCCCATTTCCTATCTTTGTTTTTTTTTTCATCTATTTTCTTATTTTTATTTTATATATTTTTAGAACTATTTTAGTGTATAGCAATATGTTTATTATTTTCTTGTGGAGCAAAAGATTAACAATGATGGTTTACATCTCAAAAATTTAATGAGATTACTAAAATATAATATACACTATCAAATCTTAAAAATCACTACAAAAATATAAAGAGATTGTACGCTCCTTATCTTAACTTAAAAAATAGATTTAGATAATAATGAGATAATGAGAAAAATATATCCACACTAACACCATTTTTACCAAACGAAGATGATATAATAATAAAAAAATAAAACTTCTATATCCGCATTAACACAATTTCTGTCAAACGAATGATAAAATTATCTTTAAAAATCTATCTCTAAAAATATCAAATACCAGGCGGATTAAGGATAGGAATAACATATTTTCAGATTAATTTACCTCCGTCCTCATACCAAACAGGATCTAATTTTTTAATAAATATACGACCTGCCTTTTGAAATTAGGATGATTGCAATCACGTAATCCAATTAGTACTAGTCTTATTTGTGTATTAATACAGATAATCTCAACATTTAAAGATATGCGCAAAATATTTTTCGACTAGACATCGATCGCTGCCTATCATCAAATTATTTGAACTTAATTTTAGTTAAAGTATATATAGCTATTATCTGAATTTTGTAGTATAGACAAAAACCAATCCTATTGCACATAACATAATTAATTAAGCACATAAATACCTCTCACTATTAATGTATCGTGATGTGGTTTTTGAAGCAGAGATGTTTCAACACATGTTTATATAGAAGGGTTATTCTATATGATATATTCTATAATTATGCATATAAGCAGGTTAATAACTTTTGCTATGGAGGACTAAAATTTCTTCGGCGTCCGAACTTGTTAGAGCAGAAAATATATTTATGTCTGATTTTAAATTTGACTAAGAGGTATCTGAAAGAGATTCAGAAGAAGATTACATTGAATGTTGTTCTGGAAGATCATATTACGTCCCGGACAGTCCTTCGTCGACTCACCCTTAGGATAGAACTTTTATGGAGTTCTAATTAACTCCGTATTTTCTGGGGCATGTACGTAGTTGGTTTCTCATTCTCATTTCAGAGTTACTTTTCATATATATAATAAACTAGTCCTCTTGGGCTTTTGTTAAAAAAATAGATTAATTACTTTTGCGATTACGATATATCTTGAAATGCAAGTTTGATATATTCCAGTCCATATTTGCGGCGTTGTGTGCAGTGTCCTTTGATCGTGATACACATATCCTTTTAGTTGTGGTGACATTTGATCATATATAACAGTTAGGTTTATCATATAAAGATTAAGTGAATGCTTAATTTCCTGATTTGTTATAATAAATATCTAAAAGTAATTAAGAGAATACGCAGTCCTATAACTCCTGTTACGTACATTAATAATAAATACATTAAAAATGTCAATGTCTCGTCACATGAAGAAAAATTGTGCAGATTAGAGGACCCCGGTTGGGTCGATCGTTAGAACTCTTGCTTAAAAGTAAGAGGTCCCGAGTTATCGATTTCTGGGGGGGGGGGGGGGGGGGGGGGGCTTACCTAATTTACATACAATCTTCGAGGTATGTAAATTCGGAGTTTTCCTGGTCAAATGGATAAGGGCAAAACGGATACACGAAAAGTAGAAACTCCAAGTCTTGATCTTGGGGTTCACGACACCAATCCCTGAGCCCACAAAACCACATGGGGCAGGGTTTTCTCGTTACCAAAAAAAATTGTGCAGATTAGGATGTTAGGCCAAACATGTTCCATACCCCTGCAAAAGAACTACTTGGTGCACCGCCGTCAAAATGCGGCAAAATCGGCTCGGAAAGAGCAGAGCGGTGCACTGAGTATTTTCCATCCCTGCAATGGTAGACCATATGCGATGTGAGCAGCTCAATTTGGATAAGCAGGCTAGGAAAGGAGACACATGGGCTTGTTCGCATATGAATAAGTCTTGAGAAAGATTTAATGCACTTTCATATTACACTGAAGTAAAATATGATTATATATTAAATTTATGTGACATCTAATAATTAATTTGTCACTTTCACACTCCCCATGGGAGGGGTGTTACATGAGTTTAGTGTCTAATCATATTACACTAAAATACAATATGAAAGTGCATTAATCTTTCTCATAAATCTTAAAACACATGCCCTGTCCCACCAATGTCATCAATGGAGATGAGAAGTACTAATTGATGGAGGAGGGGGACTTTCTGTACGCTCTCCAGACAAATATGGAATACTAATTGCAAAAGGAGAGGGATTTTCTACACGTTCTTCAGATACATGCATAGGGACAGATCTAGAGACAAATCAGTGGGATCATGTGACCCTACTGGATTTTTAAAACTCTATTGATGTGTTTAAATTTTTTTATTAATTATTTGGTTGGAAAATTTCTAAAAAAAGTGACAGGAAAAATTCCTTAACTCGTCTATGTACATGCATGTGGGTGGGGTCTATTCTGGACCCCACACAATCTACATGTGTGTGGGACAGACAGTACTCGTCTGCCCTAAAAAGTTTGGAAGCTTTTCCTTGCAAGAGTAGTCTTGCAATAAGTATGATGTGGATTCTAAAGAATAAATTTATTTGTTATTGTATTTGACAGATATTTTATTACGTGATATAGGTCTAGAGAGTAGAGTCACTATATATCTCTCCCAAGTAACGTTAAGTTGTAGAGTTTGTAGAGAATTGGAGGGTTTAGTCACGGAATTTGATAAATTTAACTCACAATATAATTAATAGTCAAGTTAAAGAAAAGATAATGACTCTTACACACAACTTAAAATTTGACATAGTAATAACAAGATCTAGACAACAAATCTAGATCTCTCCTCTAGCCAATATGATTGTGTGTGCGCGTGTGCTGTATTCAGGTAGAAGTCGAAGTGCACTCTATCTTCCTATGTTGACCTGACCCATATTTGAACTCGCAGCGGTCTCTACAAGAAGCCATGCATCCTCTAGTTGAAAGTTGACGCTGGAAACATAGAAGCTATATATATCTGGTTGAGTGGATTTTGTGGCTTGTGGCTTCTCGCTCCCTTGCAACTTTAGGACATGCCGGAAGGCTATTCATGGACGAGAGCATTTGCTGACGTGATGATCTCCATCCATGTTGAGTTCGGAGAAGAAATGTTAAAGCAAATTATCACATTGTGTGGCTCACCATCTCTCTTTAAAAAAATAGGAACTTTTTGAGTTTAAATGTCTCTTTTTTACAATTATGGGAAAGCGTTAAGTCATCCAACAGGTCTGTGATGAGTTGGACATCCGTGTGTAAATATATAAAGATAATCCAAAGTTTTAATCCTTCATATGAGATAGTGGCGGATCCTGAAAGTTAGTTCAGTGGGGTCACTTAAATCTAAGGGGTCACCCTTAAATTCAGTGTAGTCACCTTTCTTTACACACCTAAATAATATGAAGAATTTCTACTTCCTTTAAGACACCTCTCCAAGTCAGTGGGGTCACGTGACCCACTGACTATAAGGAGGGTCTGCCATTGATAGAAATCCTTTACAATTAGTTTTGAGAATAATTTAGCATACTTGAATTTTGTACTTTATATTTACATCTCTTACTTCCTTTGGATGGATGTATTGTACCCTCTTTTCATTGGCCAATGAGAAGTAAGATGTAAGTGCAAAACGTAAAATTCAAGTGCACTAAATTCTTCTCATTAGTTTTTAGTTCTTGAAAGTCTGACTATTTACTCCTAAACTTAATTTCTTATAAGCAAGTCTCACAAGTTGGTGCTTGTGAGAAATAATTAAGTTAAGACTATGTTTGGTATTTAGATAGATCGGAGATAGAGTGGAGATATCTTCAAAATTGTGAAGATATTAATATTTGGATAGACCGGAGATAGAGTGAAAATATTCTCAACATTTTGAAGATATCGTTATTCTATCCCCAGTTTATCCAAATACCAAACATGACTAAGTGATTTGCAAAGGCTCAAGAAAAATCTTGATATAACACTCGTGTTAGTTATAGAGATAGGGTGGAGATATCTTCAAAATTTTGAAGATATTGTATTTAGATAGATCGGAAATAGAGCTATCTAAATACCAAACATGACAAATATAAGTGATTTGCAAAAGCTCAAGAAAACCCTTGATATAACACTCGTGACTAGCACTACGTTAGATTTCTTAAAAGTCCAACACAGTTGTTTCTTGGGCCCAACTCATACTCTTATTGGGCCTTTAACACGTCAAGCTGAGTGAGCTGAGCGTGACAAACAAAACTAAGGAAATACAGACACACAACACAAACTACTACTCTAAGACGACCCTTCGTAAGGACACACAATATATAGCCTCAAAGCGCGCACCTTCCAAAGTTCCCACCTTTAAGAGTACTTTGGGGCCTACTTTTATACTTGACCCACTTGGTACAAAGAAGGGGACAAGGTCATTACTATGGATGGTCATGTTGGGCGAGGGACCCAATTCGTACCAATTGCACCTATATATGACACCAAGTTCTAAGTGTGTAAGCAAAGTTGTACGTCGAATACATGCGACAAGCGACAAGTTACCCCACTTGACACAAAAGGACCAGGGAAAAGTACCTTGACACCATGCATTATTGAGAGCTCCATCTGATGCACAAGTATGGCTCCCTGTTCCTTTCTATTTCTTCCTGTGTAGTTTTCTTCTATCCTTTTATTCCTTTGTCTCTTTTCCCCCCGTACGTGTTCCCTCTCCGTCTATACAGGGCCAAAATCGTCGTCATGTGCTTGGGACGTCTTCGACCATCTCCCCCTAGATGTTGTTCCCATATATTAATGTTCTCCAGCCCATCGTCTTCTTCCTCCTTTGAGATCATTAATGTTCATGTAGCCTTTATTAATGATATTTAAAGAAAAAAAAAAAAGAAGAAGTACCTATTCTGGGTGATCAAACATGCCATCACAATGTAAGGATGATGATGTAAGATTGCCAATTGATAAAATTAGAGATTCTAACATAACAAGAAATTAAAAGTGATATTAACGACAAGATTTTTGATAGAGATATTTCAAAACTTAAGTATTGATGGTAGAGGCTACATTATATAAAAACTGACTCGTTATGAAATCAATTGACATGGGGTATATATCTTTGCATGTACCCGCACATAATGACTTTATATTTAAAATAAAGGTCGTGCAAATTTTTATAAGATGACGTGGGACCGACGGTATAGAATAAAACCTATATATATATATATATATATAATATATCACAACAATGACCACATCTATACTCTCTACTCCCAAGGTTACAGTAACTATATATTGGTGGACTCCGGTTGGGTCGATCGATTAGAACTCTTGCTTAAAAGTAAGAAGTCCCGAGTTCGATTCCTGAGGGGGGGTACCTGATCTACATGCAATCTCGAAGTGTGTAGGTCCGAAATTTTCCGGTCAAGTGGGTAAAAACAATACAGATACACGGAAAGTAGGAGCTGCCAAATTTTGATCTTGGAGTTCACGAACACAATCTTTGAACCCAAAAAACACACGGGTCGGATTTCCTCGTTGCAAAAAAATTATATATTGCTCATTTGGACCCTTCTTTGGCTGCCCACTTGCTTGACTTGTCTTCGATATTCCCGTATATATGGCGCCCTACTGAGGCAAAAGGGCGGGGATGCTGCTCTTGCTGCGCTGCCCCGATACGTCTCTTTTGCGAGCAACTAACCCAGAACCCGAATGGCTCCCCTCCCCTTCCCCCCTCCGTCATGTCGGCCACAATCTCCACCTCCATGCACCCTTCCCTTTCCCTTATATTCTCCATTAATTCCCCCATGCATCCCTTTCCCCATAGATCTCTTTCCCTCTCACACCCTGAATTGCCTGGCCACGTACTGCAGAAACCACCTTCAGAACCTGCATGGGGTGGGTGGGGGGGGGCTCCTCCTTTTGCCAGCACCGGCATCAGTCGCCCCGCCAGTCGCCGTCGGTCCCCTCCCTCGACCGGACGTGGCACGGGAAGACGCACACGGCCGCGGGGTCCAACCCTGCAGCTGCGGGGATGATCACCGGATCCCTGTCCTCTAGATTGTAGAGGACGCCGCGGCAGTGCCTGTACTGTTGTCGAGCCCAACTATATGTGATCCTGCACAGGTAGGGGAGCTTGCTCCCGGGGCACGTGTAGTTGTCGGTGGATCCATCGAAGAAGACACAGCGCACGCCCCACGGCCGGGGATGGCGGGAATGTGCAATAATGCAGCCTGCGCGCAGACGTCGTCACGATGGCGACCGGCGACGGCGACGGGCGCAGCCCTCGTCCCCACCCGCCTGTCCTCCTTTATTTCCAGGTTTCACACACAGATCGAGAGCTAGCCCCATCCCCACCCCCCCCCCCCCCCCCGCGTCTTCCTGGTGATCATTGTTGCCGTGGTGGTCACTTAATTTGCGCAGTAGTTGCAGATCGGGAGACGTCGCCATGACCGCGTCCCGATCTCGGTGTTGGTGGTGGTGGTGGTGGCACCTACTGTGCGCACTCCCTGGAGACGCAATGTGGGGGCACCACGACCGCCGTCAACTTCGGGTCTCGGTGTGGTCGTCTTCGTCTGGATGGAGAGACACTGTCCGGTTGCAACCTGACGGGCTGTATTAAGCAAAGCGAAAGCGACAGATCACTTGAGAAAATTAATTATAAATTAATTATAAACAGGTTTATAACAAATATCGAAGATATGAAATTTCAGTCTTCTATTCTTCCCAAAAAGTATTGTTCCCTTATTCGGCTTTGTCCTTTCTTTAGAAAAGAATTCTCTTTTGAGAGAAGAGGAATGAATCTTATTTATAAATATATGTTTATTTTTACTATTATTAATGTGAGACTAAATTATAGTTCTAGTAGCCTCTTTTTTGTGAGGATAAATGTGTATATATTTTGTTAAGACATGATGTTCGTATAAGACACACATGACCTCTCGTTTAATTTTTCACAGGCGATGTTATTGAAGATACATGAAATTTCATTGTATCTCTCCCAAAAAATATTATCCCATGTTCGAGATTTTAATTTATTTTTCCTTAGAAAAGAGTTATCTTGAGATAAAAGATATGTGCTTTACTTAATATAAACACATATTTATTATTATTATTTTCAATGTCAGACTAAATCATATCTTTACAAATATATTTATTAAAAATATTTTTTCTATTAACTAAGGTTAAGAGTTTTTCTTAAACACAATAAGTTAATGTCAAAGTTGTTCCCAGTAAGAGTCTACGTCGTAAACCAACTTGGAGTAGGTTTATGAAAAATGTATCTATAGAGCAATTTGAGTTTATGAAAACTTCAAGTGAGTTCACGATAATGTCATTTTTAATTATCCAAAATTAAATGATTTTATAAAATTAGTTTAAGATAAGCTTAAGCTTATGTATGATGTGCATCTAAACATACCTACATCTTGATGGTCTATATATCTAGGTGACAGCTGGGTATTCTATGATTATATTCACATCATGACGAATTTAAAGGTATGGAGTAGACACCCATTGGAAAGTGGTGAGTAGTTTCTGACATCTTCTCATGTGTTATATATCAAAAGTATACTGTCTTTGTTATAAAACTATTTAGAAAAAATACATACACATCCTTGAAATATATCATATTTCATATTATACCTCTAAATCTACATATCATATTCTATATCCTTGAAAACACTAGTTAGTTATATCTCTTGATTAATCGGCTGTCCGAATAATAGGAATTTCTGCTATCATTTAACAAAAATATTAATAATGAATGGATTTACTACAGTATCCCTAAGAGAGAGAGAGAAAGAATAAAGAGAGGGAATTATGATAGTGGAGGGGAAGTGGGAGTAGATAGCAGAAGGGTGGTCACCAGTGGAGTGGAGGTGCTGCAGGATTTTCGTGATGATGGACATGGTGTATGAGGTCAAACACATCATCTTGCACATATTAGGAAGTGCATGGGGTGGGGAAGAGAGAGATATATAGAGGGAGGGAGGGAGAGAGAGGTTTTTCATATCTTGAGAAAGAAAGAGAACATCGTGGAGGGGAGTGTTGAAGACATTGCCCTTTGTGAGAAGTCGATGGTACGTCCTCTTACAGAAGGTGGTCCGAGCTTTGGCTTGTGAATGAACATTGACTTAGGTTTGTTCTTAGGGGGAAGAGGGCAGTGGCGGATCTAGAATTTTTTTTCAGTGGGATCTTAATGGTACACTTATATAAATTCAGTGTGATCACCTATGGTGAAATTTTGTGTCTCCAATATAAATTTTTTTATCTAGTGAGGTCACAAGACTTCACTGAATACATGCTAGATCCGCCCCTGGAAGAGGGTGGCCCCTTAATTAGCTGCTTCACGATCTTCATTATTGACCTGTCGACCTTGCCACTTGTTCCCTTAATAGTGGTTGTAGTGCCCTCACCTTGGCACATGCATGACTTCCCCTGCCTCTTTGGTTGGCATTGCTCTAAGTCGTTAACATTGGCGCTATCTCTGCAGTGGCCCTTGGCAGTGATCATTGAATTGTTGTAGCTGTTTCTTTGGGAGGAGAAAGGTGCCCATGCAGTGCTAAGGAAGGTGGAGGCGAGGCTGGGGCTGTCGAAGGGGAAGCTCGGGTGGGCAGGAGGCCCGGAGAGAGAGAGAGAGAGAGAGAGAGAGAGGAGAGAAGAGAGAGAGAGGAGAGGAGAGAGAGAGAGAGAGGAGAGAGAAGAGAGAGGAGAGAGAGAAGAAGAGGAGAGAGAGAGAGAGGATAAATTAATTGTTTTATCTCTTAACTTAGTTGTAGTTGGTTAAATGGATAAAATAAAATTATAAGGACACTCGTGATAGTATATTGAATATAAAGATATAGAATATAATAAAATTTTTTAGGAATATATCCTGAAATATGATGTGTTTTAGAGACATGCATATATATATTTTTGTCAACTATTTAATAATTAAGTAGGAAGAAAGATGTTTAAGGTGTACATGTTAGGAAAGTGAGGTCGACAGCATGGTTAAAAATAAACAAAAAATATTACTCTCACCCTTTCGCATATGTTTAAAATATTCGTCGCACACGACCATGGAGAATGCGAAAGAGGATTCACCTATTGTCCAAAAAAAAAAGAAAAAAAAAGAGAATTCACCTTATTATAATTGAATATATTATTTTGGTTATCATAGTTGGCAGTCTCGATCGCACGGACATGTTAATGTCATGTTGTACCGTACATGGTTTGGCACAAATATTGCTTATATTATTATATTATTTATGATAAAAGTTTGGAATCTTTTGAGTCAAATTAGATAATACAGTACGGCATGTCCGATGCTTTATTGTCCCATGCCAAAGTTCGATATTAGTTCGGCCAATCTTGATCCTTAATTTTAGCGTGTGATATATATATATATATATATATATAGATATATATATATATATATATATATATATATATATAAAGAGAAATATAATATCAACATCTATAAGACTTATACCAAAAAAAGCGATGTAAAACACTTTGGGAAGGGTTAAAAATGGGGTTTGGGGTGGGTAGCTGGTGGGTTAGGTACTTTTGTACTTTGGTAAAGTCACTTTGTTTAATTTGAGGGATTTGGATAGAAATAAGATTAAAAGAGATAATTAAAAGGATGGTTAATCTACCAAAGTCAAAAAATTTAGGTAGCTTAACCGACATTTTACCCAATGATTCATTTTTTAGGGCCAAAGTAAAATGGCCCATTTTTTAGGTTAAATAACTCCTGCGTAAAATAATTCAAGATTGTTTAACTTAGGGGTTTCAACTGGGCCGGGCCGGCCTGAAGGCCCGGTGGCCCGGCCCGGTCCGAAATAAGATTGGACCAGACTCGGACTTGACTCGGTCGGGATGGTCCGGTGGCCTGGTAATTTTTTTGAAAAATAAGTGATACGACGACAATTCTAATATTATAAAATTTGGATTGAAAATTATGTTGTGAAGCTATTTAATAACTTAATAATTATTCATATTGTAACAACTAAAAATAATTTATCTAGATTAGTCTATTATTTATTTTATATTAATTTGATTCGATGAACATCAATTTTATTGTAAAAATAAATAAATCATAATAATAATATTTTAAAAAAGATAAAATTGGGCTGGGCCGGCTTGTGCCGGGTTTACATAATCGTCTCAGGCCGGATCGAGTTTTAAAAATCGGGCCTCGTCCCGGGCCGATCAATTAGAGACCGGGCTAGATTGGGCCAACCTAGGCCCGGTCCAGGCCCGGCCCATTACCACTCCTAATTTAACTTTCTCTAAATATATAAATGACCATTAATAATTAACTTAGATAAGTTAATTATGATTTATTGTAATTAAATTTAGATAAAAGATAATAACTTTATCCCAATACTCTTACATCCATGATAATAGGACGAAAAAGGTGATTCGATTACTCAGATAAGTTAACTAATACTCATTTGCGACAAATTTGAGGCCACTTTGGTAGGGATGGTAAAAGACAATAAAATGGAATAAATTCATGGTTAAAAGTTATTTTGTTTTTGCATAGATTGAATAAGCTAAACAAAGATATAGCTAAAATTATCTATGAATGATGGGTGATAATTCTAACCCTCCCATAAAGAGGATAAATAGATAGCCCAAATAGAAGGAGATAGAAAAAATAATGTGCTAAAGAAAGGCCTAGAGCTTCTTCTTGTCTTGGCGCTGGCCCAATAATGAAGCCTGGCCCAACAGCTAGACAGAGAGTTAAAACAAATTAATCCCTTACTTTAGCCTCATGTTAGAATGTGAAAAACACCACTTCAACCAGTTGAAAGAAACTAGGTAGGTCTCCCTTGAAGATATGCTCAGCACCTAACTAGCTCATGTCATGTCAGTTTATATTTCTTGAAGTACTTAAATCTCCAAACTAAGCTATAACATTTAGAGGATTATCCCAAGGATTGAAATGTTGGACTTGAATAATATTGTCTCAACTAGCAAAAAAGTAACTTCTCTAAGGTGAGGAATATTTCCATGTATGTCAACAAATTGATCTTGCCATACATTTCTCCTCCAAAATTAATGACAGGTTGAACTCCATAAGTGAACTTTTATCAAGTTGTCATATCATCTAATCCCAAACATGGATTATATTGAGAGCACTGGTTTTATTAACATATTTTTTAACATCCAATTTGACACAAATTAATAAAAATATGGCACATTATCACTTGTTAGAAGCGATACGAGAATACTTCATAAAAGAGAGCTTGTGATATATTTTAATTGGTGTGTTAAAAATTACGTCAAACAAATGTTATTAAACAAATTTCCATATGTTAAAGGTCTACATGACTGGCTATGCAATCAACTAATAAGATGTTGACACATTAGCAACACATATATATCATCCCATGTCCCATTTTCTAACACTGCCTCTTCCCTTTCCCCTCTAAAATCTTAATTACTCTCGGATAATGGCCCACAACGCCTCCTCCAAGCACCTTCTTTGCCAAGGGCGGGGTATTTGGGAGGAGGGAAGGTGCCGCCGAAAGCCTCGCTTTTGCATATCATTTATGTACTAGTTCACCTCAGCCGTATCCCTATTTAGTTCTCCTTGTTGAAAAGAGATGTTATATATATATATATATATATATATATATATATATATTCTCAAAATCTTTCATTTCATCATATATCCCCAAATTCTAATTATTAGATTGTATATCTCTCAAATCAAAATTTTTTTATTAATTTATTGAGGGGATTAATGGTTGTGAAATCTAAGAAGTATTTCTTCTCCTCTCTCTCTCTCTCTCTCTCTCTCAATTCTTCTCTCTCGGCTCCGATGACTTCGCTCCCAAATGAGTCAGAAGATGGGTTCGTCCCCCCCAAATGCCCATCATTGTCGTTGCCCTCGCCCTGACTACTGGTGGCCGACACCCAGAGCAGTCAAGACATGTCGCCAATAGAGTTATGCCCATCGTCATCGTTGCTCTCGCCCTGACTATAGTGGCCGACACTCGGAACAGTCAAGACACATTGCCAATAGAGTTCTCCAACTGAGACATCATCTTCTTGAAGATGGCGGTGGGGATGATGGTGAAGACACACTTGATGAGGCCAAGGGCAGTGTGGCACATGGCAATGAGGGAAGGGGCCTTCTCCAATACCTACTCCGTGTCATCCATGATGCGTTGGATTGGCCGCTTGTAGAGGTCCGCTCATGCTACTTGGCGCAGCAACAACACAGTTGTCCAATGGGGTTGGGGACATTGGAGGGGTCTCCCCTTCGGTCCCGACAGATGGGTGAGAGAGAACGAGTGAGAGACTACAAGTGAAAAAATGATTAAAAATATTTTTTTAGAGAGCAAGTTAGTCTTTTTACTATCTTAACTCAACTAGTTGAGTTAAATGGATGGAAGGAAACGGTAGAGACATATATGATAGTTTTTTCGATTTGAGAGATATACAATCTAATAATTAGATTTTAAAAATATATAACTAAATGTGAAATATTTCATAGGCATATATATTTTTTTCTAAAATATATGGTTGCAAATAAATAAGACTTCTATATATAGTGTAGAAAAAGTGAAATAGGCGACCTAGGTCCACTCCTAAGAATGAAACTAAAAAGAGTAGAAGATATATGCTAGCACAAAACCATTGAAAGATGAGAAATGTTAATCACCCTTAAGTAGTTGAGCTAAATTGTAACGTCGCGCGTTTCGGATCATGCGGATCATGTGTGTTGTGGTTGTGCGGCGTTTTGTGAGGCCAATGTGAGTTGGTTGTGTGAATGCATGGTGTGGATGTGTGGCTTGAGCAGGTGAAGTGCATGTTTGGTTCTGAAATGAAATAGGACCTGCTTGCAGTTCAGTTGGAGTTGGCGGCCAGGGGTGGTCGCTGACTTGTTGGCGTCCAGATAGGTTGCCGTTGACTTCATGAAATTGGCGGCTTAAGATGTGGACGTTTAAGGTGGCGTTCCTATTGGCGGCAGAGGGGTTGACGCAAACCTGAGAATTCTGTAGGTTATAGGGTCACCCGAGAGCAGGTTTCCACCTGCTTCTCTTCCCTCTTGCCCCAGCTTCGCGTTCCGATGTTTCTAAAGCTTCCCACAGGTACTGAAGGTGGTTGGACGATCGTAGAACGCGTGGCGTTGCTGAATTGCGTGAGGAAACGCCGTGGTGTGGTGTAATTCGCGTAGGAGCTCGCGGAGGGTTCGGTGTGAAGGGAGATTGCGAGAGGTTTTAGTGCGTTCTGAGTAGGGGACGAACCAAGTTAGCTCCGTAGAAACATTAAAACACGACGTAATTACTTGAATCAGCATGTTAATGCATTTGGTTAAGTTGCCCATGCGGGGTTAATGGGTGGTTTGATGAATTTAAGTAGTTAAGCATGCCGTAATGGTTTAATTATAGTGCATGGATGTTAGAGGAACTGTTTTCTTATGCTTTCCGTGTTTAAACGATTAGGAAACCTGTAGAATCGGTTTACGGTTTCTGCAAGGTTACAGGCCGAAGAACTTGGCGTCAACATCGTGTGTCGCCAAGCTCATTAGCCAGGATGTAGACGGCCAGATCCCTTGCCGTCTACTTCCCATAAGCGGCAATCGATGTTGCTGTCAGCATGTGTGTGAACAGAAATAGTTAATTATGGTACTTATTGATTATATATGGTGCGTTGGCACCTGTGGTGCACTAAGTGCATGTTATTTCCGTGTTTAGCATACAGGGTATGTAGTTAGTTGCTACTTGTGTGACTGCGTGTTGTTCACGCGAGTCCAGTTGGGTTCACGTGTAGTGGACCGTTGTTACTTGAGGTTTCACGTGGTTTGTGTATGACGTGCACGTGGTTTTGTGTACGTGGCGAGTAGTACGACGCCTACCGTGGTTACCTCTCCAGTTGGGTGCCCCAGGTTCTTTGTGAGCCAGGCTGTTAGCTCGGGGCTTTGTCCCGGTACTTGTGTTGTATTGTCGAGGTCTGTGTCGTCTGACCTGGACACCCTCACTCCTTTGCTTGAGTTGTACGTCCGGCTGAGGGAAAGACGACAATGGGACAGTGACACTTGTGTTTGTCTTTAGTCACTTGTAGCGCGGTCGTAGTTGGGGGTACGGACACCAGTAGACGTACTGGACCCCAGCTAGTCCTTTTCCAGTGCCTCACTCTAGAGAGTTCCGGGCCAGGATCTCTAGAGGTGCCAGGCATGGGCCTGTGACCGTGTGGTTCGCAGGTGGTGGTGTTTGGTTGGTCTCCACAGTTGCTTGACCTTTTCACGTGGAGCGGCAGCTGGACCTTTCGTCCGTGGTTGCGAGACTGAGAGGTAGACCTGTGTTAGCTTGTACGAGTCAGTTTCTGGTGTCGCGAACCAGTTCATGTGACTCGTGTTTGGCTATCTCTACTTTAGCTTGTACACCGTACTGGTTTCCGTTTAATTATTAAAGTTGTTTCTCGTAGTCGGCAGACGGTGAGTACTTTTACAGCTTTTATATCCTGCTTAGTTGTTATATGAATTGTTGGTATTGTTACTGCTTTCGTACTTGTGGTTTGGTTTGCTCGGTGTGGGGGAGTTTCCTACTGAGCCAGTGATTAGCGAGGCTCAACCCTACCCCCACAGGTGAGAGCGAGGAGGACGTTTCTCGACCGTCGTCGGTCAGAGCCGCGCCGTAGCAGTACAGGGTCGGTACCTCCAGGTGTAGTAGCAGCTCCAGCAGTGTAGTGTTGTGTAGTGTAGTTAGTTGTTTATTTTCTTCAGTTGTACCTCGGGGTATGCCCCAGGCTCTTGTACTTCTTTTAGTTTTTGTGGAAATTTGGCTATGTAAATGTGAATATTATAAAGTGGTGTGTTCCTTTATGTTTACACGGACTGTAGTTTGGTATCCCTTGTGAGGCTTCGGCCCGTTCGCGGGAGACGGACTCGGATCAAGTACGTTATCGGTTTAATGGGCTTGGCTGAGACGTTCCGTCACAAAATTGCTTTCCCCACTTCATCACCTTTTGTTATCTATGTGATAGTTACTCATCAACGCCACTATTATTGATTACTACTGTAAAAAAAAGGGAGAAATGTTAATCACAGTGAAGTAGTTGAGTTGAATTACTTAACCCACTTTCACTTTATGTTGCTTCTATGCATGATTAGCTATACTGACAAGCTACCGTACATACCGTATAACTATATCGGAGCATGCTAGGGATCACTCGGGTCTTCCTTAATGGGTGATTTGTTGCAATTTGATCTAATTTGGATCAGATTAGTACGATTGGTCCAATCAGACCCATGTGGTCCAATCAAATATGAACCCGCCATCCGACAACCCCCCGCTCCCTCCCCCACTTCCGACAGCCCCCACCCCAGTATCCCCCCTACCCCTCGGCACCTTCCCCCTCCTCTCTACACTGCAACCCCCCCCCCACCCCAACCTCCCCCCCTTTCGACAACCCCTTCCCCTTTCTACTACAACCAACGATAGCCCCTCCCTCATCGTGCCTTCCCCCTCCCCGCTCCCCACTACAACAGCACACACACACACACACACACATACATAGCCAATACCATTATTGATTACTATCATTGAAAAGATGAGAAGTGTTAATCACCTAAAGTAGTTGAATTGCTCAATTACTTTTCCCACTTCATCAACTTTCTATTGCTTCTGTAATAGTTGATCGCTGTCGTCATCGTTTTCGATCACTACCATAATTACTTGCATATTTGCGGATGTCGTCTCCACCTTTTGTGCCATATGCAATACTAGTGTCCACTTATTATATATCATTCTCTAAAAAGATATGTGCCGCTAGTGTGACCCTTCTCCATTAAGGAGGCTTCAAAAGCACAAAGCTTGGATGATGCGTCAACTCGATAACTGGAGAGCCTCCCAAGTTTAGCCTCGCTGTAGAGCACCATCCACTTAATGGTGACATTTAAGAATGCCCACAACAATGTGCGATCGATGGCGGGTCAAAACACGACATTAGTAGATGAATTAAAGTAGCCCCATCAAGGACACGTGAGTTGAGGGCGGTGTCAAGTTGCCGCGTTCATTTCATCAAACACGCAAGCAAGAAAGAGTGGAGGAAGAAGGATATATTGGAGAGTTAAACTGTGACAAGGCCAGCATTTTGGAGCATGCCGACGCCGGCCCAAGAAGCTTTTGAGATCCTTGGAGAACCCAAACCTGTACGACCACATATACTACAGGAGACCTAGAGAGGGCGCCCCGCTGTACGGAACGCTCGGTCCCCGAGGCTTGCCACAGACACCAACACCGGCACGATAAAGGCGCTGCGCCGGGGGAGGGGGAGCTGCAGCAGTACTGACAGCACCTTTGTTGCTTGACAAGTCGCGTAGGCCGTTTAGGCGAGGACAATTTAGTGGCGGCCCCGCGTCGCCGCTTCCGCCGGGAAAAGCGTGGGGAAAGTTAAAGAGGTCCGCACAACGCGTGTACGTTGTTGGCCCAGCGTCCTCCCTGCAGTCCCCGTGAGTCCCCCCACCCAACATCTCCGTCTGCTCCGTCTGCGGCTTCCGTCGCCGGCACAGGCTCCGGCAAAGCTCTTCCCTTTGTCCGTTACGTTCAAATCAGTGTCACACGGTGTTCCTTCCTTCACATCAGTAATGGAGAGCTTCAGGTGGATCGCCTTCCCCAGAGCAGTAAGATGTGATGAGGTCTGTGGTTTAGGTCTTAGGACGGTGGGGTATGAATCAAAACACCGGTAAAACCGTCCGTGGGGAAAAAGATCTGGTTTTGAGGTGAGAACAGGGGTGAATGCGCACTGGGGAAGGGGAAAGTGGAAGAAAGAAAACAGGACAAAGGGAGGGAAGAACAGTGGACTAGCGAGATTAAAGAAAGAGGAACGGAGCAGGAAGGTGGTGGATGGGTTAAAGAGGAGGAGCAAAAGAGAACCGATGAACGAGTTCGTCCCTCCATTTCAATCTCTCGTTAGCAATTTACATTTTCCGACATCTAGAATCACCAAAAAAGAGAAAAAACTGCAAACAAGAACAAAAAGGGGAAAAAAAGAGCAGTCTTGAGGTGTTCTACGCAGACCTCAACCTGTAAACACAAGCTCCATGGAGAGCTGGAGACAAAGGAAAGAACAGGGCACCGGTGGCGCCCGCCCCCCTCTGTGGGTTTACTGGTTCCTATCTGCGCTGTCATGGGTCTCTTCTTCTGGGGTCTGTCGCTGGCCGTCATGGCTGTGGTGGTTTTCCTGATCTTGGTTTGCATGGGCTTCTTCTTGCAGCTGTCGTTGGGGGCCAGCGGTGGCCTCCGAGCTGCCATGCCCCTCAGTCTCCACGGCCGCCTTCTTCTTCTCGTCCTCTCTTCGCTTTCCTGCCCTTGTTGTTGTCCCCGAAGGAGGAGGCCCGGCTGGACATGGGGGTGGCGAGGTAGGTGGGCTTCTCCTCCCCCGCCATGATGACCACGATCCCCAGCTCCAGGGGCCTCGGCGGGGCCTCGGCGGCGCCGGCGCCCCGGGGCTTGCCGTCCCCGCTCTCGAGGTCCCCACTGCCGCCAGAGCCGTCACTGCCGCCATCCAGGTACCCGGAGAGCTTCCAGTAGGAGCACGCCAGGATGAGGAGGGCGAAGGCGATGAGGCCCAGCATGGCAGCCAGGCCGCCGAACAGGTAGGGCACGGGCGAGTGCCACGCCGAGTGCTGCTGCACCGCCGCCGCCGCTCCCATCGCCGCCGGGGCACTGGCTGCCGTGAGAAGATTGGCCGTCCTCATGTTTCACAACAGAGCGCGAGATGGAGAGAGAGACAGGGAGGGAGGAGTTGGCGCCGGCCGCCGGGAAGAGAGCAGCAAAACTTAAGAAATGGGAAAGGGAACAAGATGGAATGGGGAGAACGGGCCGTGGGAGTTAACGGGTATTTAAAGGGCCCAAGGATAGAGAAAGGGAGGGGCGGATATGACATATCATAACAGTAGAGTGTCGTCATTTGGGAATACCCTTTTCCATTATCTTTTAAAAAAAGAAGAAGATTGAGACTAAACAATACACATCAGTTATATTCTTTATTAGATAAATATAATATGTTCTTAATATTTAGCCAATGCAAAAATCAGAAATGCACTTAAAAATATACTCTACCCTCATTGCAATCGCCTGAAGGGTGGCATAGCACTAAAGACGCCGCCTTTCCTCCCTACTGCTCGGGGTGGTTTATTCCGAGAGGAAGCTTTGGCGCAGCTGCCCGGATAACGCGCGATTGGGTGCAGCTAGCTAGCTGTGAACTTATCCGGAATTGGAGCATGGAGCTTTTTCTTTTTTGGAACCGGGCGAAGCATGCAGCTAGCTTCTTATCTATTGTTCTTTAGTACATGTATATGGATGATGATGGGCCAGTTCGTGATGGTGGTCGGTACATATATTCCTCTCCCCCTCTCGCTGCCATCTTTCTCAGGAGGCATCAATGTTCGAAGAGGAACAGTGGAAACGCACTTAGGTCCCGGGGGGGGGGGTGGGGGTGGGGGAGACCGATGGAAACCGCAATGATGCCGGAATGGAACTTTCCGACGGGGGTGAAAGCAGAAAGGAAGCAGCTCAGCCGGGGGCGGGGGCCGCAGGGTGGCTACGTTCCTGGTCGCGACTTGATTGAGATGAGAGGATGTGGGGTTTACATGGAGGGGTTTTTTAACTTTTCCGTGCCATTGCCCATTTCATCTGGGTGGATTCCTCTGTGCTAGCTCCTCCGTCTGCACCCCCCGCAAGGGGAGTCCCGGTGCCTTCCAGTACGCCTCTGTTTCTGTGCTTGGTTTGTACTGCGTGCAACTGCAGGTGCATGCAGGGAAGGGAGCAGCGTTGGGTGGGAAGACATGTCAATGTCGCATCCTTCAAAAGGTGGTCATACATCGCGCTCTTCTGGTGATGGTCTTATTAAATTTGAGAAAGATTTATTACACTTTTTTAGTGTATTTTGAGTACAATGTGATTAGTTAATAAATTATGTAATATTTAATAATTGAATTATCATTTTATCACCTCTCATGTGAGGGGTGAATTATTATCTACTCATATTACACTTAAAATATAATAGACAAGTGTAATAAATATTTCTCATTAAACTTTGATGGTGTTAGTAAAGAGCGAAGTGTGAATAGTGGATATGAGGGACGTTGGATGGATGTTGTGGGATTAGGATGCGAGAAATGTTATGTTATTGACCGAAGCGTAGTTGACGTACAAGAGTTTCACTTTTTTTTTAAAATTTTAAATTGATATATTTAATAGAAGAGAGATAAAATATTTAATATAAGAAAAAATTTTATACTCATAAATAATTATGTAACACACATAAATAATAAAATAAGACACATAAATGACATAATAATACATACAAATAATGTGACAATTTGTGTATCTTATTGTGTCATTTATGTGACTTGTTCTATTATTATGTGTGTTATATGATTATTTATGTGTATTATTTTATGCACATAAAATTTCTCTTCTATACATTTATCTTTCTACATTATATCATCTCTCTTCACATGTGTAAAGTTAAAAATAAAAACTTGAAATTCTTCCTTGTCAACTAACCGAAAACATAATATTTCTCTTCAACTTAGTGTTTAATCTCCTCTGCGCATCAAAGTGCAAAGCAAATTGTTTCCTCCATTTCTCCACCCCCACAAGCTAAATAGATACCGAATTCCGGTGACTCCCTATTGACATGGTGGGGGAGTCTGGTTCCTCTTTAAGAAGATCGGATTTCACAAGTATTAGAGAGAGTCTTACGATTTTTTTTAAATCTTTTTTCACATTTTAATTTTATTTTCTTTCGTAAAACACATATAGTATCAACAATTTTTTTTTCTAATATTATTCATGGAATACGATTAATGTTCCATATACCGATCGAGAAAATCCCGACTCCATGGTGGGGAGGCGCGGCACCGCCCACCGCGGGCGCTGCAACGAAAGCAACGGTAGGCACGGTGGTTTGCGGCCTCACGGGGATCTTGCAGTGTGCATGGCGTTCGGGGTCTGTGTTTGATGATGACTGCAGAGCAGGGGGGTGGGAAGGAACGGGGTTGCTTGGTGGGGAGGTCATCGAGCAGCATCAAAAATTTCTTTGGCCGGAGACTACTTAAGATGAGTCTAGCTAGCTAGCTCGTTTCTGGTTTACTTCCTCTCCTAAAAAAACTCCAACTTCCGTTCACATGACTCGTGAATAAACACAATTTTTGATGTTACAGGATAGAGTGCTGATCAAAAGCGTCATGTGATTTGATTCAATGAGCTACATATGGGACATGACATTACGAGACTTCATCATCTTCTATAATTACCACCCGTCACACCAATCACTAATGTCCGTCATTAGTTGGGATCACTGCCATCTACCGTCCAAAGACGCCGATCATAAACACTTATTGTCAATGTGATTAGGCAACAAATTCATGTGACATCTAACAATTAAATTGTCACTTTATCATTCCTCATGTGAGGGGTGTCACATGAGATATTGCCTAGTCACATTGCACTTAAAATGTAATGTACAAGTGCAATAAACCTTTCTCCCCAGTAAAATATCAAATAACGAATAACGACGTGCACATGTTGGTGTGGGTCATATAGCAGCGGAGTCCATCCATATATGTGTAAAGGTTTAAGCTGGGTATAAAAAAGTGCTGGACAAAAAGGGTAGATCTGATAACTAGATAAGTTATCCGCAAACGAATAACCTCTGATAGTCGTCCCCTTATTTTGGTGTAACATTTGAAGGTATGATGATTTTATATCATATCGATCACTTTATGTCATATCAAAATTATTAATGAGATAATTTTATGTCACATTAGAGTCATTAATAAATTTATCTCTACTTTGAGATATTTTAAACCCCGTATAAGTCTAGATAACTTTATCAGCTCAAACATGAGAATTAGACTTATCATGATTTATCACCAATAAATATTGATAAGTGTCATATAAATTATCTAGTTTATCAAAATGACAGAACATCTATTAAAATTGATACCCCTTTTATCGGTGGTTATCAAGATTTATTTAGTTATCAAATCTGTCATTAGTATTTCTCCTTATTATACCACTTTCATGTAAAATATAACTGCATGACCACCAGAGGAGTAACACATTTGTCTTACGGGGGATATTGTAGTCTCAAATCCACGGTTATTAGATAGTGTTTTATCATAGTTAGTTCCATTAGGTTTGCAATCATGTATAAACTTTCTTCACACCTTTCACTTTTCTGAACCTATAATTGGTAATATGGGGAAGTATATATGTCCAAGGATGCTGAAGTACTCTGGATTTTGAAAGGGGGACTTCAATGTGTCGCTCTATCTCTTTCTTCTTATAGAATCCACTCTTTTTCAGAAAAAAAAATGAGACGAAATTATGAATATGCTTGGCCCAACTCTGGAATTAACATGTCCTTATAACTATGTTGAAAGAAATCTCCAAAAATGATTGGCAATATAATATAGTCCGATGGTTTTGGAACAACAATCTCAAATTTGAGAGTCTCCGAAAAAATAAGTCTGGAGTAAATAATAGGGAGAATTATCAATGAGTCTTTAATTTTGTGAAACTTATTTTTAAGTTCTTAGCAATTATGTAAGTCTTTCTCAAAATTATATAAGTCTTTTTTTCTATAATTATGTAACTCAGAGATTTAAAAATAAGTCTCACAAAATCAGAGATGACTTCGAGGTGTCAAAGATATATATCAGATTGAAGAGAGATTTAGAGCGTCTAAGAAATATCCCTTTTAGCTTGCTTAATTAAAACCTATGAAAACGTTGTGAAACATTTATTTCATCAAACGGTGAAAGAATTAAGATTATTTAATTTGATTCATATTAGACACCATATATTTGGCCTAAAGTCTTAGAAGTTATTGAAAGTTTGACACTCCCCTGCATTTGAATCCTCTTCCTTTCATGCCCAATCTTCTTCTATCATTAGTCAGTAAAATTGAGTTCAATTATTTACGAGTAATTTTATTAAATCACATCATGTCTATATAAAAATATGATGTAATAATACGACACATCATCACTCGTCACTATCTATTAGTTGTTTATGTCACCACCATCTGTGTCCTATCATTATTTACCGCTATTATATTTTGGCGTGCGCGACCACCTTATGTACGTCACGTGTGATCAAATCTAATTAAATTTAAATAATCGAACTCAATTTTATTGTACTGCGTAGCTAATATTTCTCTTACCACGGCTAAGTGGTCTTCTTACATCAGCTCGAGCTCAAATCAAATTGGAATTTCTTCCGTTTACTCATCTGATAGTTTCTGATCACCATCTATGCTTACGTCAGCTCAAGTTCCAATCAAATTAGAATTTCTTCGGTTTACTCATCTGATAATTTCTGATCACCATCCATCCCATCACCAAATCCTGTTTCCAATCTCGGTGATCTCGAAAACCAAAGAGTCAGTGACACCCCCTCCCCCCAATGGCAAACGCTGCCTCGACACGACGCCCAAAGGCCGCCGTATGTATGCCTCCGGCGCTGGCTTCCGTAGAAGGGGCAGCGGCCGAAGAGGCCTTTGAATGGGGAGGGGGCCCACAATTCTTCCTCCCCGGCGTAAAGCTCCCATGTGGGCCCCGGCCCGTTGCAAAGTAAGTGGGCCCGAGCCAGGCGGGCCCAGGCCGGGCATTGCGTTGCGCTGGGCCCGCCCCACCACCATGGGCTTGCCTGCCACTCGAAACCCGAATTCCACCAAAAGACGAAGTGGGCCACGCAACATGAGTTGGGCTTTGGCAAAGGGGGGAGGGGCCCACGAGTCACACCGTACGCGCGGGGGACGATCCACAAAGGTGAGAGAAAGGGAGAAGAGAGAGAGTGGGCAGCTAGCTAGCTAGTGTTGCAGGGAATCACCAATCATGTCCGCTTTTGTGCGTGTGGAAAAAAGTAAAATTGTCAAAGGGGGGCGAGGTTGTTTAAAGATTAGATGGGCGTGGAGGGGGAGGAAAGTGGATTCCCACGAGGGTCTTGTTGTGTGGAGAAATGGGCATCTTACAATAAGAGAATTTATGAAGGAGTGTATTGTAAAGGCATCGTTTAATTTTATATATATATTAGATGTAGTGAAAATAAGTCTTACATTTATAAGTATGACTTATTTATCTTCTCTGGCTTGCGAAATGTATTTCATAGAAAATGGATGAAACTTCAAAGGGAGATAATATCTCTTTAGAGTCAAGTTGAAATTCACGCATTAATAGTGGTGTCGTCTGTGGGAAAAGAATTAGAAGTCATGTGTCTAGTTATCGCAACAGTATTCGCTCACTTTTATCTTCACTAGAGTGTTATGTAGAGACATAATTTAGTCTCATATGAAATATAATGAAAATAAGTATGTATATATAAGTAAGACCCATTCATTCATTTTCTCTCAAGAAGATCTTTTTTCCAATAAAAAGATAAAACCTCAAATAAAAAAGAATACCTCTTAAAAGATATGTTGAAATGTCACGCATCAACAAGTGTAATGCTGTTCTTACTAGTGTGAAAGGTGTAAATTGTTCATAGTCACGTACTCATGAGACTTCGATTTAGTGTTGGTTTTGATTCCAATAATATTATTGGAATTTACAATATTGTTGATATTACAATATTTGATGTCGAACGAAGAGGAGAGAGACAACATCAGAGCACCACAACTTCTCACTTTTCATCTGATTTGAAGATTGGATGATAAAAGAGGTCGAACTTAGTTTGGTGCTCTTAAGAATGAAAGATCCATCTCGACAATCTAATTATCAAATTAATGGGTACGTTGAGATAGAGTGTAGCCGTGGTAGCATTTGTCATAGAAGATGACTAGGAGGATAGTAAAGAAAAAAGTTAGGTTAAGTAGAGGAAGAGGAGTCACTCAAAGTTACACTCTACAGCGGTCACCAGTTGTGCCACAGGAAACTCATAAGAATCCGACTGTTATAGACTCTTCCAGTTCCTCTTCTGGGTATCGATAATATACAACACGGTCTAGTCAGAAAGGAGGTATCAGAATTTGTTTACCGATTCAGCGTATTCGATCTCCAAGCCCAAAGAATCCTCCCCCATCAAATGTCTCTTCCACCTCGCAGAAGATGCATGTTAATATTGCAGCAATGCAACCTATTGTTATGTCTGTTGCAGAGCGTGCTAGAGCAGAAAACATATTCATGGCTGGAGCTAAATTATTCTCAGATTCATCTGATCAAGACACCGAAGTAGATGAAGCAGAACGCTGTGAACGACGACCGAGTCTACGTCCTCATGTTGTGCTTCGTCGTACCTACTCTTGGGACGAGTTATCTATGAAATTTTAGTCTGTTTATTTAGTTTTCCCTCTTGGCTGATGCCACCCGCCTGTTGGTCCTTTAGATTATTGTACAGTTTCAAATCTTCTTTATTAATAAATGGGTAAATATTACCCTTTGGTGGTAAAAAAAAAAACACAACTTTAAATTCTTCTAATAATACATGAGTGTTAAAGTTGATGAAACATAGTCGAACAACTTATGATTAGCATATATATAGCAGCATCAAAATTACTATTGACATAGACGTACGTCTAATATGACAGCCGGCTATTTCATAGGTGTTTTCTTGTCTTCTTATCTCTATTGTATATTCCCATGCTGGCTGTCTTGAGATGAAATCTGCCTATTGCTTGTAGGAGGAAGAATAATTCAATAAACTACTTGCTTCCACCTCATATTTGACAACCAGGTATGGGAGAGTCTGGAGACTTGCCCTGTCTGAACTTATCTAAGAATCTTTTACTTTTTCTTTGGGAGTTGTTAGCTCAAGCCATCCTTATCAATCAAAATGTGGCTATATATATATATCATACTAAGTCCAGACCAGTACTATCCATTACCCCACATATGGTAGATGCATGGAAGAATCCATTCATTTCATAGCCTATCCAGAGGTGATGAGACAGACAACTACAAGGAAAATTTCTCTACTAAGTTTCGTCCTGATTGAGGTCCGAAGAGTACTATACTGAACAAAAATTAACCCTCATCGCCATGGGGCATGATAGAAGTTCTCACCTTTGAGATTGAAGGAGGAAAAAGAAGCACTACTGTAACTATAGACAGTGCCAGATCCAAAATTTTATTTTAATAAGATTCTAATGTATACTTATATAAATTTAGTGAGATCACACATGGTGAAAAATTATCTTTTCAATATAAATTTTTTTATTCAGTGGAGTCACAGGATCCCACTAAATATATGCTAGATCCGCCCTTGACTATACAAATAAACTTGTGTTTGGGTAAGGTACTCACAGTTTTTGATCATTTGTGGAAGAGAAATACTCAAAGCACTTAATTGCCAAGTGTAATAAGTGCATTTTCTATAGCCTTCTATTAGATGGGCACAACACAAAGAGAAATACTTCATTACACTTTGTGAAAGTATAGTAGATGCACTTCCCATGGAGAAAATTCTCTTTGAGGTGGAAAGAGTCTGAAAGGTTAATTTCTATATATGTGAGCAAGATCCTTAAAGAGGAGGGACAATATCAGTGGCGAAGCCACCTTGAGGCACAGAACCTCACTGGATGGAAAACTTTCATTAGTGAGGTAAAATTTCATTATTAGTGACTCCACTGGATCAAAAAAATACGTTTCCACTGAATGAAAATTCTAAATCCGCCACTAAATAATACTAGTGTCATGAATATACAAGTGGCTTATAATAAGTTATGATGGGAAGACTGATCAGAGTATATCAAATGGAAAATGGTGCGTGTTTTCTGTTGTATGAAATCAAAAACACTTAATTTGTGTCTCCCTTTTTAATACCCCAGCTGCAAGGGAAACAGCTTGAGCGCACGAGATCAAAATTTACCATATATCTGTATGGATTTTAAAGTTTAAAAGGAATCACAACGGGAGATTGGTGTTAAAAAACAGAACCATATATTTCTTTAGTACGCCAATTTGTTGTGTATTGCAGTGATATCGATGCTACAGCAGGAATAAGCATATTTATGTTGAGAATAACTTATTACTCTGACGATTTTATCGACCAAATTATCCGTCTCAGATATCATAGGATGAGCTCCACAACATAATCACTTTTACTGTGGATGACTATGCTATGATACTTTCTCATTTATGTTTGAACCTTTCCGTGTAAAGAAGATCTCAATCATAACATGAAGGCCCCTACGTTGTTCTGATATCGGAATAATTAAGAAGGGTATAACATTTTTCCAACCAGCACTTCTTTTCTCTAATCTAGCAGTACTTTTTGTTCCCACCAACTAATTAAACAAGATTACTTCCTTACACTTGCCAGGATATTTCCATGAAGGACATCTCAATTGGGGGGGGGGGGGGGGGGGTTCCACACATGCATGCATAGGCCAAGTGTACTGTTAACAAAACATATTACACCTTAATTTATTGCATTCTTTTGGAACATGTATTGGGGAATGGTCCCATTTGTCACATGCACTGGCAAACAAACAACGACTAATGTTCGCCAGAATCTATCAAAGGGTTGGGCACTGGATGCAAGATGGCATCTTATTAAAAAAAATTGTGTATTCTCTTAAGTGGGAAAAAAAACCAAAATTTGAGACTATATGTTAGGGGTGTTCACTATTCGGTTCAAACCGAAAAACCAAACCGAACCGAGTGATTCGGTTTGGTTTGGTTCGGTTTGAACATGAAAAAAATTTAGTTTGGTTTCAAATCAAACCGAATTAGAAAATTCGGTTTGGTTCAGTTTCTAACCTCTAGAAACCAAACCAAACCGATTAAACCGAATTACAATAATAAATTTTAATTTATATATATCTATCAAGTTTTTTCAATATATTTACGTAAAAATATATATCATTGAGGTTAATATAGTCATCAATATTTAATACTTCATTTCAAATATTATTTGATAGTGATTTATTAGAGAAACAAGTGATTAAAATCTTATTTAAGACTAAGAGAATCTAAATGCCCATTTATTTTCAAGTTAAACCAAACCAAACCGAACAATTCGGTTTGGTTCGGTTTGGTTTCATAGGACTTCGGTTTGGTTTGGTTCGGTTTGAGTCCAAATTTGGTTTGGTTTGGTTTCCTAAAAATCTCCTATAAACCAAACCAACCAAACCATGAACACCCCTACTATATGTCATGAAAACTTAGGCTTGAAGTTACGTGAAATTCAACATGTCTCAAGAGTTATTGTGTTCATTGGGATCTTGTCTTTTTTCTTAAGAAAATGACTCTCTTAGAAGAAGAGAATTGAGTCTTGTTTATAAACGTATATTTATTTTTATTATTTATAATGTAAGACTAAATTATATCTCTTTACAATTTCTTAGTGAAGATAAAGGTGCGTATTGCAACTTCCTGTTCAATATTGTTTCACAGACAACGCCAATAAAATTGCATAACATTTCAGCATGTCCCTCAAGAGGCGTTGTCAAAAGGGCTCTCTTGAAAGAAGGAAAATAAGTTTTGGTTACAAACACACAATTATTTTTATTAGTTGATAGCACTAAACTATACTTTTACAAGACTCTTTCGCAATTGGGTGCACTCTCGGAGATCCAATTCTTTCCGCGATTATTTTGCCTTCCCACTTACATTTTGAATGTATTGCAGAATCGACTTCATATATTTCAACTCTTATGAAGACTATGAAGGATAAATTTCACTTAGGGTTCATTTGTTTCAACTTAAAAACTCAGGTCGATCGGAAAAATTTTTCCAAAAAAAAAAAATTATATAATAATTTATTTTGTACCACTAAAAAATTAATCTATGAAAATCTTTTACCTAAAATTATGAATTTTGACGTCGTTGATAATGACTCAGTAATCATTTGAATTTTCATGAGTGTGATTATAATCTCCACTATAATTCTTAGTGTCCGATACTCAAAACTCGACGATCGGTGCCCAACAGTCGGTGTCCGGTGTTCGACTGTCTGGTGCTTGGCAGCCGACGACCGGTGCCTGACTCTCCGGCGCTGCTCGACAGTCGACGACCGATGTCCGATCGTCTTACGCGCCGACGTCCGATTGTCCAGCAGCCGACACTTGACGTCCAACTCCCAGCGGCCAATGCTCGGCATCCGTCGTCGAATAATTTATCACACTTCAGGAAAGATCGTCTCAACTTTTGACACCCATTGCCTCCCCATCAACATTGCTTGCCTTAGTATTTTTTTTAAAAAATTATTTATTAAAATACTAACCTATTATATTATCCACTGTGAGTTGAACTCTTGAACATCATTCTTAAAATACTTTTTAAAGATCTCTTATTGGTGGGAGTTGAACTCATGACTTCTTTCCTAATGTAGATAAAGAGCTACCACTAAACCACTCTTTTAAGTGTCCATTACTTGCCCTAGTTACCATGAGTTTATAACCTGATTGGCGGCATGCATGTTAAATCACGTCACCTCCATTAGCAACCTTTCCCATCTGCATGCAGTGGCACCACCGCCATGCATGTCGTCTCAAGCCCCAGAGTTGGTTGTTGCTGCATGCCTTCCTTCCTTTTTGTGTCTAACTTGCGCGAGACGCAACGGCGACTCAAGACCAAGGAGCAGTCCAAGATGGGTCTTTTCTTCTCCTCATATTCTTATAGATAGTTGATTGGTGAGGGTTGGGGAATTTCTTGGGGATATATTTGCAAGCAGACTGTTGACCACATTCGATAGCCCGAGATATAAGTTAAGAGGGGTCTCGTCGTGAGACGTCTTACGTTACAGACTGTACTATGGACCGAGACTTGTGGAAATCTAGCTTCTGGAATTCCTTCTAGAATAGAGTATTGATTAAGGTATTGGGAGGGATATATATATATATATATTGGGGAAGGAGACTCCGTCAAGGAAAGAGTAGACCTAAGATTCCTCCACAGAACTAGAAAAATGGTCATAGATTGTTGGCAAAGGCATGGCTTAGGTTCAGTGGAGTTATGTGATCTTTTTGAATTTTTTAAATTTTATTAAAAAATTAAAAATTTTTATTAAATTAATTTTAGTTGAGAGTTTTTTTTTTAAAGAGTGATCTTATGGAACTACAAACAAAGTTTGTAAGTACATCTTATATTTTTAAAATGACCTTACTAAATAAATAAAAGTAGACCAACGTCAGGAATCTGTCTTGGACTACCGCACGGCTGGTATGCTTAGAGCTTTTTTTCTCCTAACTCAGAACTGTGAAGCTGTGAAGTGGCCATATATATTACTTAATTTGATCTCCTTAGTGCACTCAGGGCATGCAAAATTTCCACCCTCTCGGGTGCTTGCGTTCTTCACAAGTCTATGGTGTGCTAGACTGCTTGCTAACAAGGACAGTTGCCCCATACCAACATTGGATTACTACTCTTATCTCTTTCTAATCGCTTATGTCAGCATAAAAACTAGCTTTTGGATTTTTGTTCTACCTTACAATACTTTATAACTTGGTAGTGGGGTTGGCACAATGGTTTTTTACTCCTCAAACATGCAGGATTAAACAATTAAAGGAAATTAATGATAGAATCAAGGGGGGAGGAGTACACTTGAGGCTTAACCTGGGTCGACATCTCATGGAATTGGTAGCATGTGATGGGGTCATCTACCCACGTATCGGTTGCTCAATCGAGAGGCATCAAAGTTAAAGAAGCTTTTGTGTGAGGGGGGGTGTGGGCAAAGACAAGAGAGATTTGCCCGGAAATCCCCCATCACAAATCATAGAGGCTTGGAAAACGAAGGGCGAGAAGGAGAGGCTGTTTCCTTCGTGGGTGGAGGCTCCTGATCCTAATCAGTGATTTATGTAGTTTGCTAACCATCGCCTTCACTGCTTTAAGGTGGGTGGACAGGGCAGGGAACCACACTAATGTCATTTCATCCATAGGCCAGATGCGGATAAGTGCAAGAGCCTACATCCAATACAATACTAAGACGAGCTCAGATCTCATCCCCATTCACATATATATATATAGCTTTGAAGTGAAACCCTAGCTTGGATGCATCAGATGAGGAAGCATATATAAATGTTCCCCTACTTCCTTAATATATATATATGATATTTTTAATGGGAATAGTGAGGTGGGTGGATTACATGTAGTATATATATATTCGCGTATCCAACTCAAAGTTCACAATGGATAGGAGACTCAGCACAAACCACCGTCACATCCAACATCGTATCAAGACAGGCATAATTAAGAGAATCCAAGAACATTGCACGGTGGGCATGAACAAGTCTAAAGCTATACGTATTAGAACAAATTAACAGCTCAAAATTAATTAGTCATAAATAATGGAGTCTCATGATATATATACTTGTAAATCCAAGTGTCAAGTCCATCTGTAACAACAGATCATAAGATGATGGCCAGCAGTAGTAAATGATGGAGCAAATATGGCTTGAGAAGGGTAGCTAGTCGGCCTAACGTTGGATTAAGGAGAATATCATCTTTGCAACTTCTGGAAATGGTTCCCCACCACCATGTGGAATCTGGCCAAACACATGATGGTTATTATAACCCAGGTTTTGTGCTGGGGATAATCTAAGAGAGACCACCTAATCCCAGTGCAAAATTTTCCGGAATCTGTCAAGTGGGAGCAACCCACAGATGATTAGTACAGTCACTAAGGAGTAAGGACCAATTCAGGTTCAGATTTATGCACCCAATCACTAGCATTAAGCTACTTGAAATCTTTGCATAAATTATGGCGAGATGTTTCTGGATGAGACCGCGCGCATTATAGCCAGCAAGTTTGGACTTCTGAGCTGACGATCGACATCCCGCCCATGGGCAGTTGTTGTGCCTGCTGTTGTTCTGTGTTTAAGGAGGAAAAGCTATCGTAGGTAGTCCTCCTCGACAGTGCCCAAAAGCCTAAAAAACTAGGTCTCTTTAGATATATAGTTTGTCTAAAGAGAACAAAAAGGAAAATCCTGGGAGTTTTTGTTTGCTGGTTTCCCCAGAGTTAGTCAAATTATCTGATTTTTATTTTTTTTACTCTTTAATCTTTGTAACTCTTTAATTACACTTAATTTTAATCTCGGTAACTTGTCTATTTATTTTTGAATTCAAGAAATTTAACTTTCTTGACGGTAATCTTTATAATTCACTTTACCTGCTCCTAATACCTAAAGACATACTTTGAATTTTGATGCATGAGCATATGTTGGGCCACCCTTCGGTACTTACTTGGACCTATATCATTTTTGGGGTGTTAATATTATTACGGTTGCTCTGAAGACATCGGTTGGGGGCTGACGCGGAATTTGGGAAGTCCGTTCGGTGCCGAGGTGGGGCGCAGCCAAGGGCTCCGAAACTTGCAAGTCTGTCAAGAGAGTTCGGCGGAGAGACACTTCGACGCTCATGTTAATCTTCTTTTTTGGAAAGATAGTATGAGCCTAGTCACTGACACTGAATTGCGGAGTGCGTTCCCCTTATATAGATGTTTCGGTTGCTCTTTGGTCCGGTGATCGGAGTCTAAGACCGGTGGGTATCATTTTGGTCCGCGATAGGTAACGCCTTGTCCTTCTCTTCCTATTGCTGCTTTCGCTCTGCCGCAACCCATCCACCTTCTGATGGTGCCCCTCCAAGTAGCCTCTTCCTTCCCTCTCCCATCCACACTTGGTTGCCCCTGTCTCTCTCCTCATCCCAACTCAGCTACATCAACTGCCACATCACCCTTGTTCCCCATCTCAGCTCATGACTCTTCATATCCCTATGTAGTCCTTCAATACTTCTATAAACCCATGCATCCTCACATATCCCCACCACTCCATTAACTCTGCGTCCTAATCCCTACACACCTTTTAATTCCCCTATGATTGATTACTCATCCTCCCTAGACACCCCTTCATTCTCAAGAGTCATCGAATATAAAGAAGGATTAATTCATCTCTATCTCACAACCACTTAAATCCTCTAGGACCCTGAAATTCAGTCTCTTCTCCTTTCAATGGCCAAGGGAAATCCACCAAGTCCCTAGAGTACTTGATGGACTAAAAGGTGAATTGAGTTAATCAGTTATCTCCCCCTTACGCCGCTAGAGAGCCCCTCCTCTCCAAGCAGCTAAGGGTCACATGCTATATATCCCCTAGTGTCAATCGATTATCGTGTGATGTTAATTGATTATTGAACACTAACGGGGAATCATCCTATATATCTAACACTTGATAGATGTCTAATGTCTAAAGTGGTAAGACATTGTATTTTCAGACTGTTTGGTAAAACGTCTAAACTTATATCTAAATAAACATCTATTTTTTTAATTTTTCTCTTAAAAAAGTGAAGGATATGCCACTTTTTTTTCCAGATATGTGAGGCTGTAAGAAAATTTATCGACTGCTTCTCATTGGCTGTGAGGCATCGACCCCCAATTGCCTATCGTCTGTTGCCAAGCACTGGCCGTCGATCATCGGGTGTCGGACGTTGGGCACCGAGCGTCAGCCGTAGAATACCAAGTGTCGGCCTCTGAACAGTTGGTGCCCAATGGCTTGCAACTGGCGCTCGACGCCCAACACTCGGCAGTCGATTGTTGGCGCTTGGCAATTGACACCGAGCAGCCAATTGTCAGCGCAGGCCAGTTCGGCGCCAACCTCCAATAGCCAGACCACCTATCTCTAGAGACGACCGCCATGCTCTAGGCTCTGGCGATCGGCGATTAGCGCCCAGTGTCTAGCACCAGGCGGTCAGCTGTCAGTGCCTGCCTGCCGGCACCGAGCGATCGGCATTCGAGTGCTGGACGTCGATCGTCAACCACCGATCTTCGAGAGCTGACTCCCACAATAGGTGCTCAGTACCTTACGCTTGGTTGTCGGCACAGACCATCATTGGGTGCGGCTATCGGTTGTCGGACCACCGATCGCCAAGCGCCGATAGTCGACCATCGGGCTTCGGCCGCCGACTGTCGGACACGTGTTGTCAACTGCTTGCCGCCAATGTTGTTTGCTGCCAGTCGCATCAATAGCCAATTGCTGGCCGCTGTCGCCGATCACCAGTCAGGGCATTGATCACCAGTCGCTCTCCCTTGCCGCCACCAAATATCACCTCTAGGCACTGTGGGTGCATCCTAGTCTTTTCAGATGTTATTTAAATTAGTTATCAAACAACTCTTTTTTCAACTTTTAATATGTTTAAGTACTTTTTAAATTTCAGATTAAAAAAATTAGATGATCAACTAGATTTTAGAAATTTTAAATAAGTGTTATCAAAAGTACCTTAATCTCGAGTTGGCCCAACTCCAAGCATCAATTGACCAGGTTCAGCAAAGGACCCACCCTCCGAATTCAGTAGAGCAGTCACTAGTGTATATAGTGTGAAAAACCAGTCGAAGGTCATGGAGGCTCCCCATTCTAGATAATGGCTGGCCCACTTCATCCAGCAACACACTTTCTCTACAGTAATCAATTCACGCAGTTGCATGCACGTATTATAAACCCACTATTAGGGAAATTTTTTTAAAAAAATTAAAACTAATTGGTCGATATTTGTGAAGATTACATGGGCTGAAATATTAAGAAAGAAAACCCTATATTAGAAGGGAAAAACTTAGTGCACTTGAGTTTTGCACTTTGCACATGTACTTCTCCTTTTTCATTGCTCAATGGGAAAAGAGAACAATACACTCATCCAATGGGAAGTAAGAAATGCAAGTGCAAAGTGCAAAACTCAAGTGCACTAAACTTTTCTCATATTAGAAACCCCTCTTACACAGATAAACATGCACAACACGGTTCACACACGTAACACAAACACACCCAAAGCTCCTCATTCTCTCTTGCAATTTTAGTACCATGTTTAGCAATGGCTCTTCTTGCTTTAGCAAAGATCACAAGATGCCACTCCTCGAGATTTCGAATTGGAGATGAACTTATTGTCCTACTTAGGGCTGGAATTGGTAACGTGATAAGGGGTTTATCTCTCTAGAATCACTAGTTTTATGCTCACAAACAGTTTGAAAACATGTTTAGTTTATCCCTAGGTGTTAAAATTTATCTAAGATAAAAAGGTGATAAGGGAGGTGATAACTATCTCTCCCATGTGGGGGTGATAAAAGTTATCTCTAGGGATAAATTATTAAATATTATTATTATACTCTTAAAAATCATGTGTGTACATTTATACATAGATAAATGATGTCAAATTAGAGATAAAAAGTTGATAACTATACGCACTGTGTCATGTACATCACATCACATTAAAAATATCTCTTATATAACTATCTCTCATTTAAACCATCTCAAACTAAAAAACTCACGAATAACCTATACCCGATTTACTTATACTCGGTCCTCTTATCTCGTTAGCAAAGAGGCGAGGGTTTAAGATGGGGCGGGTACTAACCATCCGTCCTCATTTGAACAATAATAGTTTTTCCTGGAATTGAGGCTACTAGTGTAAATATTGGACTATACATGGGAACTGCGGTCTTGGCATGATGAGATAATTGGGCTTTGCGGGCATGAAAGCTTCAGAGGGCATGTTGCTTAATGGGCCAGTATGGTTGGGCCAATTCTCATAATGGGTATGGGCCTCATGAAGGGGCAGAATTTAGATTATATGATGAAATCCACTTGCGGCCGCCGATACCGGAATGGCAAGAAAAAACATTCTTTTTTAATCTTAAATAAGCTAAAAAGTAGGAAAATCTTATATCTTAAATGAGACCAAAGTTTTCGGCTAAAGAGTACCATCTTTATTTTCTTTGATTTTTTAAACAACAGGAATTTTTACCATCCATGTACAAGGCTACAGAACGAGTCCTCTTTCTTACCCTAGTTTTTACGTCCATGGCGGGGTTGTGATTATTGACCATATTTGAGAAAGTTGACCAAGTTGACCGCTGGACCACAGGGAAACATTGACGAAAATGTCACACCTTCGTCTGACCTCGTGGGCTTTGGGTTTGAAAACTCTTATAGGTTTGACTGTTGACCGTCCTTTCACAACCGCCCCCCCCCTCCATCCGTAATGTTATCATGGAATTTTGTGTGTTACCTAATGTTTTCTCCTTTGTAAGGACTTCTTTGCATAAACATGACAATTCCATCATATTCGAACAACTATTTTTATCTCAGAAAATAGAAGAATCGAGAGATTTCATAGTCTCTCGACTTACATATGTGATAGTGTTGTGTAAATGTGATATCATGTGAAAAGATGTGAAATCATGTGAATGTGATATATTTATGTTAAAACAGCAAGTAAAAGGTGTGAATATGTGTTATAAAAATATGTGAAAAATGTTAGACATCATGCTAAAATTGTTAGTTATCTTGTGCTAAATTTCATGATCTATTTGGTTTGGGAATATGAATGATATGAGTTGATATTGGTACCATGAATCAAGTTAATTATCATGTGTAGAAAGTATGTATAGGGTATTTATGTGTATTTGCATATTCGATATAAATCATGTGTCATGTATTTCTTTCATTATTTAAAAGATATGAAAGGATCTAGACTATGACTAGCCCTAGAGGGGGGTGAATAGGGCTTTAAAACTTTGTCTTGAATGGACAACGGAAACTAATGCAGAAAAGATAACGAATTCAAAACAAAGAGAACTGAGAGGGAAGAAGGAAGCAAGCACACGAAGACACGCAGATTTATCCTGGTTCGGTAAGACCCCCGTTGGTCTACCTACGTCCAGTCCTCACCAACACGGTGAGATTTCCCTCACTAAGAGATGAACACAACCGCTGGTTGAAACGGTGCCCAGCTCACAAACAACCGCTAGTTAGCCCGGTGCCTAGCTCACCAATACACAGCTAGTTGATGCGGTGCCTAGCTCACCCACAATATAAAAGAACTGAAAGAGATAATGATAAACAAGCAAACACAATGCCAAGCTCAAGAGGATGATCTTCAGATGTTGATGAAGCTCTGGTGAAGCAAAGATCTCCTCAAAAAGAAGCCTTCCACAAGGATGCAGCAGATTGAAGCTTTAGAAGGCAGAAAATGCTTGGAGAAGAAGCTCTTGATGAAACTTTTGAAGGAGGCACACTTCTCCACGAAATTCCTTGCCTAGGGTTTCCCCCAGGTGTCCTTTTTATAGCCTTTCCAAAGATGTAGCCGTTTGAGGGAAGGTGGAAAGTGGTCTTGGTCAAAAAGGTGCTCAAAAAGCACTTTTCAGAAACTTCTGCAACTCGGGGTCGACTCCCACTTTAGCTGGGGTCGACTTCAGAAGAGTCAAGGTCGACTCCAATACAAACTGGGGGTCGACTCCAGTTGGGCAGAACTGCACAAATTGAACTGGGGTCGACTCCTTTGGAGGGCTGGGGTCGACCCAGAAAAACTGAGTTTTTCTGGGGTCGACTCCTGCATATCCGGGGTCGACTCCTTCACAACTGCAGGACTTGCTTTCCAACTGGGGTCGACTCCTTTGAAGAGCCGGGGTCGACCCAGAAAAACTGAGTTTTTCTGGGGTCGACTCCTGCATATCCGGGGTCGACTCCTTCACAACTGCAGGACTTGCTTTCCAACTGGGGTCGACTCCTTTGAAGAGCCGGGGTCGACCCAGAAAAACTGAGTTTTTCTGGGGTCGACTCCTGCATATCCGGGGTCGACTCCTACACTACTTAACACAAAGGAGCTTCTTTCAAGGCCTTTTTACCCTTATGAAATGCCATGTTTTCTGCATACAACTTGCAAACTTGTTAGCAAATATAACAAGTGTTTTGTGATCATCAAAAGACAAAGGGTTCCAACAATCTCCCCCTTTTTGATGATGACAAAACACCCACACAAATAATCATTATGTCTAACCTATCAATGATACCAAAACACTTGTTTAAACACAATAAGGCACATTAGTTAGAAGCACATCTTCACACAAAATCCTCAACACATTGAGGCATGAAAAATGAAACACTAAATCAATTAAATTGCTCAAGGATAGTCATGGTTTTCCATTCATAATCCAGAAAGTTTCACATTTCAATCTTCCAATCACAAAAAAGAAATAGCTCCCCCTTACTACGAGCACCCTTAAAAGCATTCACATCAAAAGAGAGTAAAGTTCTAATGCAACCTCGTACCTAACATCAAAACACACAAGTTCTCCCCCTTTTTGTCATCGTCAAAGAGAGGAAGGAGGAAACAATTTATATGTGATGCTTATGAGGAAGATGAACACATTCCTAATTCACGGCGCAAAGATGTAAACCGGTCTTCACACAACGTTTTAGTAAAAATATCAGCTAATTGGTGAGTGGTGTCAACAAAATTCAATTTAATATCACCCCTAGAGACATGATCTCTAATAAAATGATGACGTACTTCAATGTGCTTAGTGCGAGAATGTTGAACCGGATTTTTTGATAAGTTTATGGCACTTGTATTATCGCAAAGCAACGGAATTTTAGACAAGCATATCCCGTAGTCTTCTACTTGGTGCTTAATCCATAGTGCTTGTGTGCAACAACTCCCGACTGCTATATACTCGGCTTCGGCCGTCGAGAGAGCAACGGAATTTTGTTTCTTGAAGGACCACGAAATGAGGCAACCTCCCAAGAAATGACATGTTCCGCTTGTGCTCTTCCGATCAACCTTACACCCAGCATAGTCCGCATCGGTGTAACCAACCAAGTTGAAAGAACATCCTTTGGGATACCACAAACCAAAATCAACCGATGAAGCAAGATATCGAAAGATTCGCTTAACGGTAATTAAGTGCAATTGTTTAGGCGAGCTTTGAAATCTCGCACACATGCAAACACTAAACAATATGTTGGGCCTACTTGCAGTTAAATAAAGTAGAGATCCGATCATACCTCGATAAAGCTTAGAATCAACAGGCTTACCAAGCTCATCATTATCCAATTTTGTTGTTGTAGACATAGGCGTTGGAAGAGGCTTGGTGTTGTTGAATCCATATTTCTTTAGCAATTCCTTCGTGTACTTTGATTGACTTACAAAGATGCCATCATGACTTTGTTTTATCTGAAGTCCGAGAAAGAAGTTGAGCTCACCCATCATGCTCATCTCGAACTCCCCCTGCATCAACTCAGAAAAATCCTTGCACAATTTTTCTTTAGTAGATCCAAACACAATATCATCCACATATATTTGAACAAGTAAAATATCTGAACCAACACACTTTATAATAGAGTTGAGTCAACAAACCATGCTTAAAATCATGTTGAACAAGAAATTGACTCAAACTCTCATACCATGCACGCGGTGCTTGCTTAAGACCATATAGAGCTTTTTGAAGACAAAAGACATGGTTTGGGAATTTGGATCCTCAAACCCAGGAGGTTGCTCTACATAGACTTTCTCTTTATGAAACCATTAAGAAACGCACTTTTAACATCCATTTGAAATAACTTAAAATTTCTGGAGCAAGCGAATGTTATAGAATCCTAATGGCTTCAAGTCTAGCAACCGGTGCAAAGGTCTCATCATAATCTATCCCTTCTTCTTGAGAGTATCCTTGGGCAACTAAACGTGCTTTGTTCCGAGTTACCACACCGGATTCATCAAGTTTGTTTCGAAAAACCCACTTGGTTCCGATCACGGGATGGTCATTCGGACGAGGAGACAAAGTCCACACTTTGTTCCTCTCAAACTGGTTTAGTTCCTCAAGCATAGCAATAGACCAATGTTCATCAAGAAGGGCTTCATCAACATTTTTTGGTTCAACTTGAGAAATGTAAGCAATATAATCACATTGATATTGAGTTTTTCGAGTTCGCATACCGGATGATGGATCACCTATCACATTACCGATTGGATGACCTGACATGATCTTCTACACTCGAGGTAGTTCATCACTTGGTGAGGACACTCGCAGATCTTCAAGTGGAGGATCTTCCTTTTCTTTTTCGTCACCAACAAGCTGGGTAGGATCATCCATTGCTTCTTCACTAGGCTCCGTGATATCTAAGTCATGAATGATTAATTCTTGATCCTTCATGATTTCTGCATCATCATCTTCATCATCTCTTTTTCTAGCATTTTGGTTATCTCATCAAAGATTACATGAATAGATTCTTCAACAACTAATGTTTTCTTATAAAAACACGAAAAGCTTTAGAGTGAGATAATAACCAACAAATATACCTTCATCGCTTCTAGGATCAAACTTACCTATATCTTCTTTGCCATTTACCAAGATGAAGCACTTGCACCCAAATGGCTTGAATAGTAGAGATTTGGTTTTCTGCCTTTGTAAGTTCATATGGAGTCTTATGCAACAAGGGTCTAATCAAGCAACGGTTAGTGATATAACATGAAGTATTAATAGCCTCAGCCCAAAAATATCTAGGTAAAACAGATTCACAAAGCATAGTTCGGGCCATATCAATCAAAGTCCAATTTTTCCTTTCAGCCACACCATTTTGCTGAGGAGTTCTCGGAGCAGAAAAATTATGACTGAACCCATTATCATCACAAAAAGAATTGAATTGCAGATTTTCAAATTCTTTACCATGATCACTACGGATAGCATTAATCACATAACCCTTATCATTTTGAACCTTTTTACAAAACTTTATGAATTCAGTTAATGCATCACTTTTATGAGCTAAGTACAAAACCCATGTAAACCGAGAGAAATCATCGACTATTACAAAACCATAGCGTTTACCTCCTAAACTAGCAGTTCTTGTCGGGCCAAACAAATCCAAATGCAATAGTTGCAAAGGCCGAGAGGTAGAAACAATGTTCTTGGGTTTAAATGAAGTTCGAGTTTGCTTACCCTTGGCACAAGCATCACAAACTCCATTTGAATCAAAATTTATTTTAGGCAAACCACTACAAGCTCACGTCTAGACAATTTGGAAATGATTCCAAAGCTAGCATGGCCTAACCTTCGGTGCCACAACCATGGTTGGAGTTATTTGCTACTAAGCAAATCTCCTTCTCATTCAAATCATCCAAATTAACAGTATAAACATTTCCATTTCGATTGCCTACAAACTTGATTTCATTTGAAACATTATCGGTTAACATGCAATGAGATGCATCAAAGGTAACTCTAAAACCTTTATCACACAATTGGCTAATACTAAGCAAGTTATTTTAATCCATCTACAAATAACACATGCTCAATGCTAGTAGAGGGAGTATTACCAATGTTACCGATGCCTATTACCTTTCCTTTGCTATTATCTCCAAACGTCACATTTCCACCGCTTTCTTTCAAGACTGGAAAATTGAGATTTATCTCCCGTCATGTGCCGAGCAGCAACCCTATCCAAGTACCACTCTTTGTTCATCGAACCACTGTGGCCCTGCAAAAACAAAGAGATTTACACTTGATTTTTTGGTACCCAAACTTGCTTGGGTCCATCCAAGTTAGTCCAACTTTTGGTTGTTTCCTTTGGCACCCACATCGTTTTGATCTTGTGGATGTTCTTCCGGAACCAACAACTCTGAATTTTATGCCCCTTCTTACCACAATAGTTGCATGTAGCAAAAGGAGTACTAGATAACTTAGCCCCAACAAAAGATGTTGCAGATTTATGCTTTGATTTGTGAGGAATAAATCCAATTCCTTCTTCTAAACACTCCTTTTGCGCTACCAAGAATAGCATCTAAGTTATCACGACCACGCACAAAAGTAGACAAGACATTTTTTAATCTATCTACTTCTTTTTGAAAGTTAGAACAATCATTTTTTAAACTAGGAATTTGTTCTTCCAATGTTTCAATCTTTTTCTTAGCATGTATTCTCATTTACTAAATCAACATTTCCACATTTCATGTAGACGAGATGCACTTAACTCATGAGTCATTAAATCAATACTCTTTTTTAGCATCTATTCTCAAGTTTGCATTCAATAAATTTTTCATATAATTCATTAACGCTTCATGAAGTTCTTCTAATGTAAAAGCTTCAGAATTTACCTCCTCATGGTCGGATCTGGCCATGAGACAAGGGTGGCGATTTCCTCTTCACTTTCTTCTCCCGTGGAGGTGTCTTCATCACTCCACGCAGCAAGAGCCTTCTTTTTTGATGTCTTGCCGTTTTCCTTGGTGTATGCCTTCTTCTTCTTGAGCTCGGGACATTCAGGCCGGATATGTCCCGGCTTTCTGCACTCAAAGCAAGTGACTTCCTCGCTCTTGGAAGTTCCCCCTTTAGCTTGATTCCTTTTCTGAAATCTTCTGTTTCTTGGTTGGAAGTTGGATCGACGTTTGTTCAGAAACTTCTTGAATTGCCTCGTCATTAAGGCAATCTCTTCATCATCGATCTCTTCATTGCTATCCTCACTGACACACTCATTTAACACGTTAGTAGCTTTGAGGGCAAGACTCTTTTTCTTCTTAGAGTCATCTATGTCCCTCGATATATTGATCTCATAGGTCATTAAGGATCCTATGAGAGCATCCAAAGAGATTTGTGAGAGGTCTTTTTCCTCTTCAATTGCCGTCACCTTGGATTCCAAGACATAGGCAAAGATCTTAAAATTTTCCTATTGAGTTCAGGATCGAGTATTCTTTACCAAGGGCTTTGAGCCCATTCGTGATGTCCGTGAACCACTTGAACATCTCTGTTATGGTCTCTTTCTCTTCCATCTTGAACAACTCATACTTGTGAACAAGAAGATTTATCTTCGTTTCTTTGACTTGAGAAGTTCCTTCATATGTCACTTGAAGCTTTTCCAAATCTTTTTTGCACTGCTGCACATAGAAACACGATTGAATTCATTAGCATCTAAAGCACAAATAGAGCATTAATCGCCTTGGCATTCATAGACAACTTTTTAAAGATTTCAGGAGTCCAATCCTTTTCAGTTCCTTAGGAACATAAGGACCTTTCTCCACGATGTTCCACAGCTCATAATCCATAGCTTTCAGAAAGATGGTCATTCTAGCTTTCCAATAGCTATAGTTATTGCCATTGAACAGAGGAGGCCTATTAGTAGAGTTGCCTTCAGTGAATGCACTATGCTCTCCAAAACTAGCCATAGTCAATCCACACTAGAGGTTGTAAAACCCTTTAAACTAGTGACCAAGCTCTGATACCAAATGAAAGGATCTAGACTATGACTAGCCCTAGAGGGGGGTGAATAGGGCTTTAAAACTTGTCTTGAATGGACAACGAAACTAATGCAGAAAAGATAACGAATTCAAAACAAAGAGAACTGAGAGGGAAGAAGGAAGCAAGCACACGAAGACACGCAGATTTATCCTGGTTCGGTAAGACCCCCGTTGGTCTACCTACGTCCAGTCCTCACCAACACGGTGAGATTTCCCTCACTAAGAGATGAACACAACCGCTGGTTGAAACGGTGCCCAGCTCACAAACAAACCGCTAGTTAGCCCGGTGCCTAGCTCACCAATACACAGCTAGTTGATGCGGTGCCTAGCTCACCCAACAATATAAAACTGAAAGAGATAATGATAACAAGCAAACACAATGCTAAGCTCAAGAGGATGATCTTCAGATGTTGATGAAGCTCTGGTGAGCAAAGATCTCCTCAAAAAGAAGCCTTCCACAAGGATGCAGCAGATTGAAGCTTTAGAAGGCAGAAAATGCTTGGAGAAGAAGCTCTTGATGAAACTCTTGAAGGAGGCACACTTCTCCACGAAATTCCTTGCCTAGGGTTTCCCCCAGGTGTCCTTTTTATAGCCTTTCCAAAGATGTAGCCGTTTGAGGGAAGGTGGAAAGTGGTCTTGGTCAAAAAGTGCTCAAAAAGCACTTTTCAGAAACTTCTGCAACTCGGGTCGACTCCCACTTTAGCTGGGGTCGACTTCAGAAGAGTCAGGGTCGACTCCAATACAAACTGGGGGTCGACTCCAGTTGGGCAGAACTGCCAAATTGAACTGGGGTCGACTCCTTTGGAGGGCTGGGGTCGACCCAGAAAAGCTGAGTTTTTCTGGGGTCGACTCCTGCATATCCGGGGTCGACTCCTTCACAACTGCAGGACTTGCTTTCCAACTGGGGTCGACTCCTTTGAAGAGCCGGGGTCGACCCAGAAAACTGAGTTTTTCTGGGGTCGACTCCTGCATATCCGGGGTCGACTCCTACACTACTTAACACAAAGGAGCTTCTTTCAAGGCCTTTTTACCCTTATGAAATGCCATGTTTTCTGCATACAACTTGCAAACTTGTTAGCAAATATAACAAGTGTTTTGTGATCATCAAAAGACAAAGGGTTCCAACAGAATAGCATGTGTGTGATATGTGTAAGGATGTACCTTTAGGTTATTTGCTGGGTCTTTTGGAAGACTCATACTTACTTTAACATAGAATATAGATTTACATAGTTCTGTCGAGTCAAATCCGTTAAAAATTATATATTTTTACAACAAGTTAAAACCTAGTGTTAGAGGCTCCGTTAGTTGAGCGCTCAGCCGTGCATTTGGAGATCAAGAGTTCAACGCCCACGATTTCAAATTTATAAAAATTTGTTAAAGATTTATCCCCCACAATATAATAGACTAATATTTCAATAAATAAATAAATAAAACCCTGCACTAGATTTGTTATCACTAATATCAACTTTGATACAACATATATAGCCAAAGACCCACTAGTAAAAATAATATCCACAGCGATATTAATGGAGTTAGCGATTAGTGCAACCAAACAGTATCCTATTGATGGTGAGAAAGGAAAATTATTGTACCATTTGCATCTATCATATTCTATATTTGTTTCATATGTTAAAAAGGTGATTAGTATCGGAAAGATTTGCCCAATTTTAATATATTTTTTTAGATTCTACAATTTAGTGGTCAAATATCATACACTAGAAATACGATAATTTAGCACACTAAATATATGTTTTGTATTAGGATAGATCGGAGATAGAGTGAGAATATCTTCAAAATTTTAAAGATAATTTTACTCTATCTCCGGTCTATATATCCTAATATCAAACATATCCTTATAAGAGATGGACTCTGGGCGCACCTCTCTCCATCCACCATGGTGTCCACTTATTCAATATGTGTAGAAAATCGTAGGTATCGAGTTCTTGTTTGAATTTAATATTATTAGACTTTTCAACTTAAAATCTTAAAGTGATAAGTAAAGAGATCACCACTATTTTAACAGAAGAGCATTTTTTGTCCCAACTAATTAATACGAGACTATTTTAACATGTCCCGTGCAAGTGAGATTATTTCAACATGCCTCTTCATGTGTATGTTGATTACAAACATTATCACGTAGATCATAAATTAGGGGTGCCCAACTCGCGCGAATTATACCATGGGGCTTAATTTGATACCAAATTAAATTTTATATTAAATTGAACTTTAGTATTTTGATTTTGTGTCCAAGTGAGGCTAAATATGATCAGTGAGTGCATTATATATACACTCTCAGCAACATATGAGTAAGTGCACATAGATTGAGCTACATAGAAAACAACATATCCAGTGACCTTATTGGGCTTGAGCCTCAGCAAAGGATCAAAACGTTTGTGGATTCCATATATATATATACTAGTTAAGCAGGCCACATATATATACTCTGCCGAATTAGTTTTAATTCCATATATATATGTCGTGAATGGTTTTTTGTGCTAAACTTCTATGCAGAGAGAATATTGCTCGGTTAAGTGTTCTTCTGCAGGTTAAGAGATTTTGACTGTTTATTAACATAAAATGGTGCAAAATTAATATGAATTTGAGATGGATTTTCATAACTTTTTTCACTTTAGTTTTTATATATTTAAACAATCTGAAATATCACCCTTGCGACTCTATATGATTTGAGACAATTTATAGGTCAATGTTGATTGCTAAGAAATCTTAGACCATGGAAATGTTCTTGGGCCACGTGGCTCTCCAAATGCTGAGGCAAACAGGAAATGGACGCTTGGACGGTCCAGCTTTTGACATTCCCAACCCTCGACGCCGCTACGAAGTTACGAACGAAAGCGCGTAGCGAGGAGTGTTGCACCTTCTTTCCACTCTTCTCACCAAACACTGAAGCATTACGGAAGCTTACCGCTGCTCTCTAGATCTCCTCCTGTTGCTTCTGTCAAACCAGATGACTTCGAGAGAGGCGTAGCAGCGGAAACAAGCTAGGGCGACCCCTTCCCCGGGGCCGACAGCCGTGTAATAAGACCGGACACAGAGCAGCAGCGCAGCGCGCCTCGCGGGTAGAGGGACTCTTTCATGAGCATCTACCATGGCGGGGAACCCTCCTGTGCGGCCGCTGCTCCGGCGCCCCTCCTGCCCGTTCCTCCTGGCCGCATGTTCCCTCTTGCTGCAGCTACTCGCTTTCTCCTCCGCGGCGGCCGAGAATGGCAGCGGCGGCGTGCAGGAGTTCAAGGTCGGCGTGGTCCTCGACCTGGAGAGCCTGTCGGGGAAGATTAGCCACACCTGCATCAACATGGCCGTCTCCGACTTCAACGCCAGGCACCCGAACGCCACCAGGAGGGTCGTCCTCCGCACCGGGGACTCCGGGGGCGACGTCGTCGGTGCTGCCTTCGCCGGTGAGGATTCGCCTTCCAACCGGCCATCTAAATTTGCGTTTCAACTTCTTTGGCTTTGGGTATAGCTTGCGATAGGGAAACGTTGACTATGTCGTAGGTTGGCAGTTTGACCGATTCCATGCCGTGGGATTCGTGATTCGTGTGGCACTTTTTGTTCCATGTAGAAATCAAGGTAGGCGTTGTCTGATTTGTAGATCTCTTTCCTGATCGAAATGTATGTTGCAGCGATCGATCTGTTGAAGAACGAGCAAGTGCAGGCCATAGTGGGGCCGCAGACCAGCAGTGAGGCCGTGTTCCTGGCCGACCTCGGCAGCAAGTCCCATGTTCCCATCTTCACCTTCTCGGTCACCAGCCCCTCCGTCTCCCGTTCGCAGAACCCATACTTCGTCCGCGGCGTGCCCAACGACGCCGCCCAGGCGAAGCCCATTGCCGCCCTTGTCCAAGCCTTCGGATGGAAGCGGGTGGTCCTCGTCTACGAGGACACCTGCTACGGCGCCGGGCCGGTGCCCTTCCTGGTCGACGCCTTCAAGGACGTCGACGCCTGGGTGTCCCACAGGTGCGTCATCCACTCGGAGGCCACAGACGACGAGATCGAGAAGGAACTCTACAAGCTGATGGGCATGCAGACCCGGGTGTTCGTGGTCCACATGGGCTGGACCCTCGGCTTCCGCCTCTTCTCCCGGGCGAAAGCGGTGGGGATGATGGGCAAAGGCTACGTCTGGATCATCACCGACGGGCTCGCCAGCCTGCTGGACTCCGTGGACGCATCTACCGTGTTCGACTCGATGCAGGGAGTCATCGGGCTGAAGCCCTACATGCCGACGACGCCCGACCTCAACGATTTCAAGAGGAGGTGGAGGCGGCAGTTCCTGCGGGAGAACCCGGACTGCGACGTGACCGAGCCCGACACGGACGGATTACGGGCTTACGACGCGGTCTGGGCGCTGGCGCTGGCGGCCGAGAACACTTCGACTGCGACGCCTCCCCGCTTCGCCGGTGTCCCGAGCACGGCAGACAGCACGAGCGACTTGGCCGCGGTGGGGGTCTCCGAGGCCGGCCGGGGACTCCTGGAGGCGATCCTGCGGACGAAATTTGATGGCCTGACGGGAGCGTTTCACCTCATCGACGGGGAGCTGCACGCGCCGGGGTACAAGGTGGTGAATGTGATCGACGGGACCGCGATCGAGGTGGGGTTCTGGACTCCGTACGGGGGCCTGTCGAGGCGTCTGGATTGGAAGAAGAAGAACTATTCGACGTCCAAAGAGGATATCGGGCACATCATCTGGCCAGGGGAGCTCGAAGGGGTGCCGAGGGGGTGGGTGGCGCCGACGTCGGAGAAGAAGATGCGGATCGGGGTGCCGAGGGAGTCCGGGTTCGACTCCATCATGAAGGTGGAGTACCATCCGGTGACGAACGAGACCATCGTTAGCGGGTACGTGATAGAGGTGTTCGAGGCTGCCGTGAACGAGCTGCCCTACGCCATCCCCTTCGAATACGTGCCCTTCAGCGGAAACTATGACAGCCTTATCTATGAGCTCTACCTTCAGGTCACAACATATATATATACACTTTTGCTCCTTCCTTCTTTCCTTTCCTTCTGGAATGTTAATTTGTGCTGGTAATTTCTTTCCTTCATGTCTATGCATAAGCTTTTGTTTCTTACCTTGCTTTCCTTTTGTTTGAGGAATTCTTTTAATTCTATGGGTTGTCTGTAAAAGTAGTTATCTCTTAATATATTATTTATAAACTTATTTATCTTCTTTTTTATCCTATATTTTACATAATTTTCTTATATGAACATAGTGTGAAGGATATCCTTGTTCGTCGTCGTCATGTGGAATGCATAAGCTCACAAAGATAAATATATGGCTCTTCTACTGCATGTGATGACAGAAATTTGACGCAGTGGTGGGCGACGTAACGATCACTTGGAACAGGTCCCAGCACGTGGACTTCACACTCCCGTTCACGACGCGGGGTGTCGCCATGGTCGTCCCCGCCAGGTACCTCGGCGGGAAGAGCGGCTGGATCTTCTTGGAGCCGCTGGTCCTGGAGCTCTGGCTGGCCGCCGGGGCGTTCTTCCTGTTCACGGCCTTCGTCATCTGGTTGCTGGAGCACCGCGTAAACCCGGAGTTCCGGGGGCCGCCTTCGCACCATGTTGGCGCCGTCTTGTACTTCTCCTTCTCCACCCTCGTCTTCAAACACAGTTCAGTACAGATCCCCTCTCCTAGATCTCCACTTTGTTCGAATCATGTAGAAACCTTAGATGCTGTGCAATTACTTGCTTAATTAGAATCTGGTGAACATGCATGTTGGTCAATCGCAGAGGAGAGGGTCGTGAGAAACTTGACCAGGGTGGTGGTGATCGTGTGGCTGTTCGTGGTGCTCATCCTGACGTCCAGCTACACGGCCAGCTTGGCTTCCATGTTCACGTTGCGGAAGCTCCAGCCCAGGGTGGCGGACGTCGTCGAGCTCAGGAACAATGGAGAACGAGTGGGGTACCCCAAGGGTTCCTTCGTGCTGGGGTTACTGAAGGGGCGGGGCTTCGAAGATTACCAGCTAAAGCCCTATCTGTCCCCTCAGGATTTCGAGGCGGCGTTGGCCAACGGGACCAGCAACGGGGGTGTGGCAGCTGTCATGAACGAGATACCCTATCTCCAAGTTTTTCTGAAACAGTACTGCTTCAACTACACCATGACTCCTTTGACAAACAATACTGAAGGGTTCGGCTTCGTGAGTTCTCTCTCTCTCTCTCTCTCCCTAGTTTAATATTGCACATGAACAGAAGGTAGTGGGCATGCACCCACTATACTTTGATCTAGAACATGATGAGGAGATGGACTCTCTCTCTCTAGTTTAATATTGCACATGATCAGAAGCTAGCGGGCATGCACCCACTATAGTTTGATCTGGAACATGACGAGGAGATGGATTGTAATAAGAGAAAGTACTCTTGTAAAAAGGTTTGTGCGCACAAAACTTTTTTTTATTAGATGTCCATCATATTAATTTGATTGGACATTTAATCACGTGTTAGTGTGTATTAAGTATTTCTCTTGTGATAATCTACTATTTTTTAGTTTATCTGATCATATTCTAGTTCATCCGATCATATCTTAGATTAGTTCTTGTGGATGCTACAGAAAGTAGAATAGAATATCTCACTCCATAGAACATGTTCATTTGAACAATAGCTTAATGCATGCATCCAAAAATTTAGTACTTGTCGCATCTAGAGAAAGGTAACAACTATTATAATTAAGTGTGTCAAGGAAACATGGTCAAGCTTTAATGGCTTTCTCTTCGATCCACCCTACTAAATTTGTTCTTGGCAGGCCTTCCCCAAGGGTTCCCCACTCGTCAACGATCTTTCTCGTGCGATATTAAACTTGACCGACAGCAACACGATGTCGGAGATCCAAAAGAGGTGGTTCGGCGACCAGAACGCCTGTGATCAGGAGGACAACACCGATCCCGTCCTCGACTTCCGGAGCTTCTGGGGGCTCTTCCTCATCACCGGCGCAGCTTCCACCACTTCGCTCCTCATCTTCGTGGTCACCTTCCTCCGCGAGAACCGGCACGTCCTGAGACGGGAGACGTCCGGGATGCCTGTCCGGCAGAAGCTCCTCGCCGTCCTCAGACACTTCGACCATTCGAAGCAGCCTTCCTCCGGTCCCTCTCCGGGGAGCAGTCCCCCGCGCCATGGGGACGCAGTGATGGACGGGGGACAAACGCCAAGGTCTCGTACTGATCATGATGGATATGGCAGCCCATGGAGCATGTCGGATCACACATTCCTGGAAGGAACTCCATCTGAAGAGATGCAACATTAAAATATATATATATATATATATATATATATATATATATATATATATATATATATATATATATATATATATATATATATATATATATATGTACAAAGTTGGTAGGCCATCTTTATTTTTGTTAATTCTTTTCACAAGTAATTTTATGGTCATTACAATATTTTGAGTAATGTTATGAATCCGGCCCGGAGCAAACTTGAGGTGGAATGACTTCCACTTATTTTTTTATTGATTTAAGTCGACGTATTCATATTTTATGGGACGTATTTAATTTATGTGTACAAAATAGTACATATAAATAATATAATAATACATACAAATAATATATCAATGAACACAAATAACATGTGTATGTATTGATATATTATTTATGTGTATTATTATACTATTTATGTGAATTATTTTATTATTTATCATATTATATCATTATCTGTATACACTATTTTATGTACATAAAATATGTCTCATAATATGTAATCGTATTAAATACGCAATCTAAAAGCTCATTAAATTCACCCACTTTAAATTAATAAAAAATAAATAAAAGTGATTCTACCTCACTTTTGCTCCCGAGCTGCGCAGAGCATAACATTTGCCCCTGTGCAGAAGAGTAATAGATATGCAAGTGCCACAGATCGTGTGGTGAAGCAAATTGACTAGTCCACTTGAATTGTATGTATGTATTTTATATGAAAATTTACATGTGGACACAAATATTTCTGAAGGAGAGATATATTATTACAAATATTCAGAAAATAGAGTCCATGCAATTTATTGTGGTCTCTCATATATAACTTATAAGTACACATGCACGTACCTAGGTGTATTACAAGTGTGTGGCTTATTCACAAGTTTATAGTATTACTCAACATAGGAGTAATAATATATAAAAGGAGGTATTAAAAAAAGTGTGGACCTTTTTTTTCTGACTACTCATATGATATGTGTCTGTGTTATCTGAGTTCTTATTCTCTACTTCAATGTGAAAAACTGCGCTCTAAGCATTAAGTATATTTAAGAATGTTAAATACTTCAACTTCCAGTTATTTTATTTAAGGATTGTTTAACTCAATTTTTGTGCTATTTTATTTTGGGTAAAAAAATATTCCTTGGATAAAAAACCGGTTAAACTACCTAATTTTTTTAGCTTGAGTAGATTAACCACTTTTTTACCCTCTTTTAACCCCATTTTTAACCAAACCCTCTTAATTAGCAAAATTTTATTCCCAAAATTTATTTCTTCCAAAACCGTCCTTTTACCCCCCCTTAACCCTACTCTAATTATCCATTACTAAAGCTGCTAGCTAAGTACACATCAAACTTGGGAGGTCTTATGTTCAAATTCTCTTGTGGTCAAATTTATCAACAAATTTTAAAGAAAAATTCTAATAGGCAAGTTTCAAAAAAAAAAAAAATCAGCCGAATGCCAAGCTGCCATATTTTCTTGTTATATCTAGCTATTTTACCATCTACAGAAAAATAAATGTCACATCACTTTTTTTAAAATTACAGCCACCACATGATACCCATTAATAATTTTATAGAAATGTTTATAATCTCTTATGAAGAGTAATAAAACTGATGTGAATTACTTAGCACTCCATAAAAATTCGTGTATCCCGCAGCCAATTTTCAAATTAACTAAAAATTTGTTACATCTCATAGTATACCAAACATTACTTTGAGGAATAAGGTATCACAACCTACTTGATACGGCATGTACAGTGATCGACAGCTTAGTCTAATTAGCCACGTTGGGACTTTCTCTGATCAGCTGACAATATTGACTATAGCCTAGACCTTAATAATGATCCAATCTTCTTGAAGGGGGAGAAACAACAGATCTAGTAATCAGTCATATAATAATCTCTCTAAACATGTTACAAACTTCATGATTAGAATAGCCTCTATAAACATGCATGTTACAAACTCCATGATTATAATAACTTCTACAAACATGTTAGAAACTCCATGACTATAATAATCTCTACAAACATGTTACAAACACCAAGTTGTGGTGCCAGTCACATGTTGATCAATATATATAATAAGAAATGGACTTCATATATGCGATTTTCAAAGCTCTGTCAACCTTCCCTTAACATGAATTAATTGCATATTGTTATATATGTTATGGAGTCATACTTCTTATCATGAACTGACCCCTGACGTGAAAATTCTCCTGGACTATTCTACCTAGGAAGACTTAGAGTTGTGGATTGGTAGAATTTGTAAACATCGGGGTCGACCGATTAGGATAAATTGATCGATCGACCAACTTTAGGTCACTATTCGATCGACCAACCGGCTAGAACCAATCGATTGATTCTGGGCTGACTACAAAAAGAGCAACCTTGTGAAATCTGGTTGATCAACTTTAGTCAATCTTGGTCAAGTCGATTGACCGATTCTAGTTGGGTCCAATTTGAGATGGTTTCTTTGTTTCGAATTTCATATATATGCGAGATGTTTTTGGCTTAGGGTTTTGTGGAATTGAGTTTGGAGGTTCTAGACGTACGTGTTGAGGTCATCCTCTTGTATTTTTCTCTAAAAAAAATAAGAAGAATTCGATGCGGCCGGGGACAATAATTGTTTAAGATAGATAAATAGTAATTTATTTGTCCACTTTAAATGATTAATTATTTGTCTATCTGGCCATACCAGATGGACAAATAGGTTTCTTTAGAGAAGTAAAAAAAGATGGCAAAGAGTAAGTGGGTCCTGCGCACCTCTTATGCATGTTTATCTTGTCCTACATATATATATATATATATACTAGTTCTATACCCGTGCGATGCACGGTTTTTTTTTAAATTTAAATGTTTTATCTATTTATATATCTTAAAATATATATAATGATATTTGTAAAAAAATATTTTAATAATATTTTATTGACATATTTTTTTTTAGAAATGATGTAAACAATTAAAATAGAACAACTTATCTAGCTAAGAACGTCATAAGATACATAAAAACATATATATTATTGTTAAAGTAAATGACGTCAATAAAAAAGTCGACATGAAAGATTGGTTCATATGATGGTTCATATGATGAGGCATAAGTTTGTAAATAACAGTCATAAACATATAAAAAAATTATCAAATTTCAACATCTTCCTTTTCAACTTTTATTTTCTTCATCTTGCTGCATGAATGTTGTGTAGGAATAGCATCACCAGATAGGTCTACCATACGATCATTGCTTGAAATAGTCCTCTTTAATGGAGTGATACTACTTGAAGAACATGTAATTGAAAATGTATCATGTATCATAAAAAGAAAATTAATTAATATGACACTTCCTATTCATTTTGAAAATGATTAATAGATACATTTTACAAAAAAAAGATTCTAATTTTTTTTCAATTATACTTACGTTATCCACATCTATAATTTGTTCACTTTGTTTGATGCTGTCATCTAGTTCATATTCTCAGCTGACTCCTGAAAATATTAAAGATCAAAAAATTAGTTATGGTTTTTTGTATTCATATAGATGTATTTTCACATTTGAAAGTAGCATATGAAAAAAAATATGTAATAAGTGCTTGTGTAAAAATATTAGTTACAGTTGAATTCTTTAGAACGGAAGGTTGGCAGGGGATCTGGCAGAAGAATCGGCTACGCGAAGGATGTGGAGAACAACATGACGATCAAAGACAGAAAGGCATACAGATGAAGGCATGCATAAATATGTCTGTGCGATGTATGAAAAATATAGTAACATATCTTTGTTGCAATGAACGAAATTACAACTACGACGACTGAAACATACCTCCTATATTGAAACAACGATGTTTTTGGCTTAGGGTTTTGTGGAATTGAGTTTGGAGTTTCTAGACGTACGTGTTGAGGTCATCCTCTTGCATTTTTCTCTAAAAAAAATAAGAAGAATTCGATGCAGCCGGGGACAAATAACTGTTTAAGATAGATAAATAGTAATTTATTTGTCCACTTTAAATGATAATTATTTGTCTATCTGGCCATACCAGATGGACAAATAGGTTTCTTTAGAGAAGTAAAAAAAGATGGCAAAGAGTAAGTGGGTCCTGCGCACCTCTTATGCATGTTTATCCTGTCCTACATATATATATATATATATATATATATATATATATATATATATATATATTATATATATATATATTACTGGTATTTCTCACATTGATAAGTAAGTGTTATAAAGCTCCGTAAAATATGATCTTTATGACAAAATAGAAAATATTTTAAATCAACATGCTTTTTATTATTGCCTTGTCGATGGCCTACGTACCAAGTCTTAGATGAGACGAATTTTCTACCCATCTGGGGTAGGCATCAGACACAAATCGAGTGTGGGTCTCACTCTTTTTTTTTTCTAGGTAAATTGGTTTGGGAGCAGGGAAATGAGGAGAGGGAACATGATCGAACTCAACCCCTCCCACCGCTAGGAGTGTTCAAATTTTGGTCAAACTTGAAAAATAGAACCGAATTGATCGATTCTAGTTGGTTCGGTTCGAGATGGATATCTCTTTAATTCGGTTCGATTCCACATTGTAGAACTGAGATGAACCGAATATTATAATTTCACAAAAGAACACATGACATAGTGGTTAGTGCATTGCTTCTTCTTTGAGAGGTCGTGAGATTTGAACCGAACCGATTCGATTCGATTCGGTTCATAAAAAATTTCAGATCAATTCGATTAAAAAAAAAAAGAAGTGAATAAGATCGAATCAAACCGTGTTCTCCCCTACCCACCGCCTCTCCTCTTTTTAGCCCGGAGGGACAACCACTACAGTATAAGTATGGACTTACGTGAGGGTCCCACTCAAATTTGTGTTTGGAGTGTGGGCATCGAACTCCTCTTGCCAGACCAATAACAAATATTTCCTGCCTCAGATTGGTCGACAAGTATGTCCTAGCAAGGGTGAGATCTGGCCAACCAGCGCAACTCCAGGCAATCACGTTAGGAGTTTGGGCCACTTTCTTCGTGTGCAAATGGATATGTGCATAAAAAATAGTAATCTCTAAACGTTGACGAGGGTGGTTGTTTTTTCTCTAAAGAAAACTAGATATTTGAACAGTACTGTACAAGACTAACCACTAAATAATCACTCCTTGATAATAGAGGTTGTTTGGTTTATCATATAATATGGTAAAACATATGTAAATTATTGTTGTATTTTGTGTCAAACAAATTTCGTGCTTCTTAATTAATATTCTTTTGACATCTTATGCCCGACAAGGATCCGGCCCATTTCTCAAAGGACCGTGCTCCCAATGTCCAAGATTTGGAAGGTCAGCCCAGGCCCATCAGGGCCCACCTAATTAGATGAGCTTAGGTTCAAATTTGTCTAACTATGATCAATAAAAAATGTCCCTTTTGTAATCCTCAAACTTAGAACAAGAATCAGAGTTGAGATGTCTGACATACGTATGCTTCACTTACATTGGCATGAACTACACTAAAACAAAAGCATGCTTTGAAGATATTTTGATAATAAAATCTTTGAGAGAAGAATAAATATATAACTGTGAAGGCTTATAAATGAATGTGCAAACTAGAGGGACTAATATGTAAACATAAGGGGATTATAAGGGCTCAGGATTTAAAACAATAAAAAGAAGAAGAACAAACCTATCTCTTAATTGGTTCTTCATTCGATTCCTTTAATTTCTTTTATATGCCTATTTCGGTTACCATTTTGCATCAGGAGATTTTTTTTTTTTTGCCATCTACATATATAGTGCATATAGATATATGGAAAAACTAATTAGAAGTCACTAACTGTAATAGAGAAGTTCTAACTGTAACATGATTTAACGTATATACTGTAACTAAAGATAACACTTACTATAATGAGTTACAATTCTGTCAGAGATTAGAAAATAAATTAAATATCTATTAAAGACTCCTAATTAATTTACTCTCTCTCTCTCTCTCTCTATATATATATATCTATATATATATATATATTTTTTAAGAATCTATGGATTAATATTTCTTCCCATACAACAGTATAAAGTTGCAAAATCATCCCTCAATATTGAGTTCTTCCAAAAATATAGTTGGAGAAGTTCTAAGCAAATTAAGAGTGACTAGTTGAGGTACAAGAAGTGTAATTAGAAAGTTATTTTAGCGGAGTAGAGGGGCATTTCCTTTTCCATAATCGCTTGGATAAGGACAAAGTTCCACTTTAACAGCTAATTAACCTAGGACTGTCAAAAGATTAACTGCAGAATCTTTTGATGTCTTTTCCTAGTCAGTGAGTTGAAATTTCAACTACAGAAATACGTACACGGCAAGTTCTGTTATTTCCAGAGAACGCGGAAAGGGAATTAGACTAGTTAAGGAACCAGTAAGAAAGTATTAGGGAAGTGACATGCGTGCATGGAGTGCTAGCTAGATTATCCCAAGTTAAAATATGAGTCCCCACAAACCCTAATTGACAAAGATGTGTATATATTGGAAGAAGGAAAAAAGAAAAAACCCTCTTGACATTGACAAGACATTGAGAAAACCATATAAGATTTGTACTAGCTATTTACCTGTTAGAGCGTTGCTAGCACGGAGAAATATGTAAAATAAAAAAAAGGGTTACAAGGAATGTTGGGTGAAGGTGACAGTTCTTGTAAAAAGTTTGATTAATTAAGGTGAATGAAATGTATCATTTATCACAATTACCAAACAATTTGAGTAACGTGGTGCTAATAATGTAGGTCTAGTTAATTGGGAACTTGCTAGGACAACAAATGCAAGATAATAGAAACAGTTTATAATTCTAAAAAATTATAATCATTAGATGCATGGTGATTAAATGTATTTGAGAAATATTATACTCTCGGCTAATCGAAAACATAGTTAATGTGGAAGAATTTTATTTTTTTATTTTTTAAATATGTGAAGAGAGAAGACATTAATGAAGAGAGAGAAGATATTTAATGTAAGAGAAATTTGTACGCATAAAATAGTACACCACAAATAATTATATAATAGACACGAATAATAGAAAAAGATACATAAATAACACAATAATACACACAAACAGTGTAATAATACACACACGTAATTAGTCGAAGAAAATCATTTCTCAATGTATTTAAGAGATCAATGTTTTCAGCATTAGACCCCAACTGAGGGAGGATATAAAGTGTGAAATTGTAGTAGTCTTCTTTCTTTATTAAGGAAGAAGTAAACCCAGGTAAAAATCTGTAAAAAATAATGGAGTGATGACTCTAAGTTGAATTTTCTAATCTATATCGCGTTTCACGAGTATGTTCATGCAGTCGTTCCAATGCAGCTCCATATGTGGACTCCGAGCTGACTGGTTCAAAACTAAGACTACTGTATATACGTTGAAATATCCATGCCCTGTAGCATGTCAAATTAAGTTAGACGACTCACCAACTTCAAAACGTTTGTCCTATGAAATGGGTTTAGGCCAAACTAGACGTCCACGTTACTATGCTAATCCTAATTAAACATGCATGATCAGGACATATAGTCTCAGTTTGGTAATGAGTCAGGTTAAAATTAACTTTAACTCAGAGTTAAAGTTAACCCATTTTTACTCGTTTTTACTTTGTTTACATCTGAGTTAACTCATTTGACTATAGTGAGTTACTTATTTTTCTCAAATATATTTTGGTAAGAAAAAGTGAGTTAACTTATGTTGGGAAAAGAAAAAGTAGTAATTAATGTTATGTACCGTGAGAGCAAAAATATAGTTAACTCAATAAATTAACTTCAACTCACCTCCAGAGATGAGTTGAAAAATTGTGATTTAACTTATATTGATCTTTAATCTAATTTACTTGAATTAACTTTGTAATATTTCTAATTATTTTTTAATTTATTTTATGTTAACTGAGTTAACTTTAGTATAACTCATTATCAAACTAAGACATAACGTTCGAGGTAGGATGTGACTATATACATACTAATTGGAAATACCAGGTAGCCTCATTTTCTTGGTATCTTCGTCGTCCGGTCCTTTTCTTTTCTACCATCTATTTTGAAGTACTGACCAGACAATGAAATTGAAGAAGAACAAGTGTGATTCAGTCTTTAACTTCGGAAGCATATATCAAACTAGTTAGAAGTCATTTATTTAATTTAGGAATGAGATGTAGCAACGTAGCATTTCTCAGTTATAAAAGTGTTTCGACGTGGGTGTGTTACTAATTTCCACTTAATTTGCTTATCACCCACATCTCACCTACTCAATATTAATTCAGCTGAGAGGATTCACATGGCTTCGTAACCAATTCAACATGAGCATATCATTCAACATCTTTGTCCTACTTAACTTGCAACAGAAGGCTAACGCCAAGCAGATCAGATGCTGCAGACGGCTTCAGGTCAAGCATTCATGGGCAATTTCTTTACATGATCACTACCGTCCTCCCCAAGCCAGCATTTCATATATATATATATTATATATATATATATATAGTAGTGATGTGGTGTGGCGGTGCGGCCCGCCGCACCACATCAGACGCCGTTGGATGGGCATCCAACGGCGCCCAAAATTAAAAAAAAAAACAAGCGTTGCGCACGCCACGCTAGGCGCCGTTGGACGCCCATCCAACGGCGTCCGATGGGGTGCGGCGGGGCACCTGCCCCGCCGCACCCCATCATATATATATATATATATATATTAATGATTCTGGACATTTCAAAATCCATCTTCATAGTGTTGAATGGGAGATTCTTCCAGTCAAGGTCGAAGAAGTTCTCACCGATCGACCACAACATGCATGCACCTCCACAAATATATTTAATTATATATATATATATAGATAATTTTATTTTATTTACAATCTATCTAAATATCAAACGAATAAATGAGTACTGGGGGCATGTGACCTTATGAATCCTGGGAAATTTCTTAACAGTTTCCTCTTACCTACTTTACTATAAGCCCTGGACCTATCACATCACTATTGCTGACAGATTCTTGAGATGCATGGTTAGTCACCATCAAGTATATAACGGGGATCGAGTCCGGTTCCTCTGAATATATGAGAGAACCGAATTTTATAAATATTAAAGAAAAAAATGTAAAAAAATCTTTTACACAGTAATTTTATCACCTTTTTATTTAAATTTTTATGTAAAATATAAATAAATCCATCATTTTTTCTCATATATAATTTCATCCTCCGATGTAATGAGAGGAACCGGACTCATATATATATATATATATATATATATAAGGTAACATTTCCTTCCGTCTTATCTGTTGCCCAAGAAAAAGAGAAACAAATAGGTGGGTGGTGGAGGTTGAGCTTAATTTCTTCAGGGTGACTCTTTCTTCAACGCCAACTTGGCCTCGAAGATCATATATAGTCTCACATAAACCTCAATAAGAAAAATTATAATATTTTCCTAGTGTACGTAGAAGCATATATTCCTCCATCCAAGAGCTATAGAGAATTGATCATCTTCATGTCTCACCTTTAATTTCCTTTTTTCTATGTTTCTTTTTAGTTTTTAATCTCTCTAAATAATTATTTTGAGAGATTTTGAATATAAATCATTGTTTAAATTAAAAAATTATAAGTTTATTTTTCTGCGTATGTAATTTGCACACGTACCTATAGCGGTTTTTTGCATTAAATATTGTCTAATTTCGTTTTGCACAATGACAACTCAAACGTATGCAAAAAAGAACATGGATCAATGATATGTGTGTAAACATATAAATTCCAAATAGATAATTTTTAATGTGAGAATAGTTTATGTCTAAGGGTTTAATCGCTTTTAAATGTCTATAATTTTGACTACCAAAATTTTGGCCCAAAAATTCAAACTTTCCTTACAAGTAAATCATTTTTACACTAAAAGCTAATTGTAAAATTGCCGCTTCAAAGAGACACGCTGCTGCAAAAAGTTCAGCTCTTTTAGGTCTAAGATTAGATTAATGCTCAATTTACAGTGGCTTCTAAAATGTACAGAGATAAAGAAATTTCTTGTTAGAATGATTACTTTGCTTTTAAATATGATTCCAATGTGGGGAGTAAGTCCTCCGTCCTCCACCAGTTTTATTAGTACAAACATAAACCCTCACTCACCATAAATTTAAAATTTACTTTTTGCATCATCACCAAAATAGAATTTGGACCCAACATATGAATAAAAAAAAACAAGTGTGATGGCAATTGTACCTAAGTTCTTGGTTCTTCATGGCTGCTATACCAAATAAATGGAATTAATGACCATATGCATAAGATATTAAACGAAGTGAGAGAGATAGACTACCTTCCACCGGTGTGTGAGAGATAGACTACCTTCCACCGGTGTGTGTGTGTGTGTGTGAACGTGTGTACGTGTGTGGAATAAATGTTTGTGTGTGAGAGAGAATAAATGTGTGTGTGTTAATTTATAGTTCATGTCATGTCTGAAGATCAGAAGTCACATAGTCTTTTTTGTGTTGTTTAATTTCTAGTCCATATTTTTATTTTCTCAGTATTTATGAGTCTTGGGAGACGAATCATCTTTTTAGCATAAACTTTTTCTTATTTTACCATTCCTTCTTCTGGTGTTTTCTTTATGTAGACTTATATTCATTACAGTAAGTGTACATATCGCTTACAGTAAATTTTGATATCACTTATAGTAAGTCTTCATATCACTTACAGTGAGTCTTCATATCACTTAAGATGTCTTTGATATCATTTACAGTAAGTCTTCGTATCACTTATAGTAAGTCTTTAATATCACTTATAGTAAGTATTTGATATCACTTACAGTAAGTTTATATATCGCTTACAGTAAACCTTCATATCACTTACAATAAGTCTTTGACAATATTTACAGTAAGTCTTCGTATCAGTTACAGTCTACAGATATAAGCTTTTAGAAAACAAAATAAAAAGTATTTATTTGTGACTGTTGGGATTCGAACTCAAGTCTCCACAAACTCAACATGAGGTAACTTTACCACTAAACTGCAATCACACTTATGTTACAATATAACATCTATTATATTTCACTAAGTATTTATATATATCATTTACAGTAAACATACACATCATTTATAATAAGTCTTGACATCACTTATAGTATATATTAAACTCAATTACAGTAAATATTATTCTCTATTACAATAGATGTTTATTCTCTATTATAACATATGTTAAGTCTCATGACAGTTCTCTGTTATAGTATGCATTACGTTCTATTACAGTAAATATTATCATCTATTATAGTAAATATAATTCTCTATTTTAATATATATTTATTTTCTATTACAACTTATGTTAAGTCTCGTTACAGTAAATATCATTCTATGTTACAATATAATTAAGTTCTATTACATAATAACATAGGTTAATGTATGTTAATGTAGGTTAATATATATTATTCTACAAGATGAGAAAAGAAAATAAATAAATATGATATTACATAAGTTAAGTAACTCGGAGCATCTTGAAAATTCAAGAACATAACTTTAATAAAAAGACAAAACTCTACACTTTGTTCTTCATAAGTTTTTCTTTTCCCGGGGTATAGTTGTTCTTTATGGAAGTTGGAAGTCCTATCAATTGTGATCCCTGCAAATTTTCATGATAACAAGTTCATATGTCTTGGTCTAATTAAGTTTCTAAGTGGTAATTGTGGAGTGAACAAACCAATCTAAAAATCCTAAGTATGAAAGTGCATGAAAAGTCAATTTACACGTAGGATTAAATAGAATATTTGTTTGAATTTGAAGCTACTTATTTAAAATGTTTTAGAATATTTATTTTACATTTTTCAAAGAACCCAAGATCGGAAATTATAGTTGTACGTCGTGAAAGTTACATCTTCATAAAATGGACAGATTCTTAGTACAATGGTGCAACATCAGTGCCGACATCTTTTAATTTGTTACACCTACGATCTAAGAAAAATTGAAAAAGTTATCTATATAAAGTGAATTTCATAAAAATAAGATTTCAGTCATTGGATTTGAGCAAGTGTGTCATACAAAATTGAAAGGCTCTAAAGTTCCCCTAGCTAGTATATAAAAGCATCATTTTGGACATGTATGGACCAGTGTTTTAATTAATCAGCACTCTTTAAATTATGTCTTTTTTGGACATGTCAAATATTAAGAAACTGCAACGAAGCTTCCCCTTATCATATTGGGAACCTTCTCAACCTCTTCGCTCTTGAGAAAAACAAGGCGTGGGAACAGACAGTGCTTTCATAAATTCTAGCCGACCTCCCATGTTCTAGTCCACACACAACATTAACATATATATCATGTTCTAACTTAGGAGGAAATTAATACAAGCATTTGACCGTGACATTATCTGGCAGGGAAATTTCAAGCTAACTTCTCTCTTGGGCAATCTCGAACTGCCAGAAAAATTAATTAATCTTTTATGACAACTTTTATCGTCATATATAAAAACTCAAAATATCATCACAAAAAAATATTTCATGGTGATAAAGATGTCATCACTGATCGCCACAAAATCTCTCGTACGTCGTTTTTGCAATTTTTTGGCGACGAATAAATTATTTTTTTACGATGACTATTTTCGTGGCCATAAATTTTTTTTTTGTGACAACTAATTTTTTTGCCATAAATAACTTTTCGTGTCAACTATTTTTATATATCTCCGTTACTATCTTTTTTACGTGACAAATGTCGTCGCCACTTTTATATACATACATTCCCTAGTTTTTGCGACAATCGATTTATTTATGGCGACAAAAGCTATCGTAAAAGACTATAAAACTATGTGAAAAGTCTGAAAATATGTAAAATGCATGTACAACTTATAAAATATATGCACCAAATGAACTCGGCAGAAGGAGACCTCGCATTCGACAAATTGAGAGATCGATCCCTCGTAGCACTGGTCAACTTCGCGTTTGTAACAACTATGATGCGTACACATGGCCGGGCACTCGTATAGTTGAACATCTAGAATCCATGCAACTGGTACGTAGGGTTCGTGGGTGTTAGTACTATCTGAAGAGAATATTCTTTAATTTATCGGTCAAATATGATGAAAAAATTGTCAAATGACTTAGTATATATAGTAAAAATTTGTTTAGATTCTCTTTTTCCTATTTTCAGCGGGTAAGTTGGATTTTTTTTTCTTTTATCTAGGTTAACCTTTTAACCCACTTTAATTACTTACTTGCGAAGGACCTTAATTAGATGACATCGAATATTCCACTAATGTTGAAAGTTTTACATATCAAAGATGACCTTTTTTTGTTTTGGCTATTGGAAAATCAAAGATATGATGCATAAAATTATAACCTAGCTAGGTTAAAATTCCCACCCCTACATATATATGTATACCCAAAAAAAATTCTATCTTTGATGAATTATATTTTTGATTATTTGTGGTTCACATGCATGAAGCTTTAATTGTTTACCAGGGGAATACAGCTTTGCCCATCAACAGCGGCTCCTGTCAAGTTCTTGTCCTTTCAAATTAATATAAAGGCAGTGACATTCTTGGCGGTGTATTAACTCTATCTAGCTATAGCTAGCTACTTCATTTATTTAATTTATCAAAGACTTGGAAGCCAAGACTTGTTAAGTCTTTGTATAAATTAATTGATGTGACTGTAGTGAATACAAGCCCCCTCCTACATATGATCAAGACTGAGATGGGACTTAATTTGGTCATATTCCTGGTCCATTGCTCATTAATTATATATATAACACTAGTACTAATAGCTAGATTAGCCTTCAATAACAACAATTAGATACCGTAGAAGCCTTTTTATAAGAACCCTCTTTCCACTTGACCAGACTTAATTATTTTTGGTCGTAGGAAGGACTTAAAAAACTCGTCTTAAGTGGTCCGTAGTTCACACAGCGCAAGTCGTTCTCCAAATCTCTGCGATCCAGCTAGGATTGTCCTCTTGTCCAGTAAACTTGATCGTTAATGTTATGACATTGTGGTAAGATGCAAGGATTTGGGATGTTCTTTTTTTTCTGGAAAAGAAATAGTTTATCCAATGAGTGGAAGAAGAAATTACCTAGCTAGTTTTCAATTTATCAAGAAATAGTTTAAATCACTGCAAAGTGATCATTTAGTCTTAACTTTTTTATATAAATATGAAGAGGAGGGGAGCGGTGTGCGCCGACACTTTTTCCATTACAATTTGCTTTCATTTCCTAAAGAACCTACATATATATAAGGGGAGTTAAGCTAGCTTCTTGGGTCTAAGACTAAATAGTCAAGCTAGGGGGATTAAAAACTGATTTCAAAAGAATATGCATGCGGCATCAAATTAAAATTTCCAAAATAAAATTGCAACCAAAAGCCCATATATAATAAAACAATATTGTGCAAAGTCATCAGAGGACAGGGATAATTAAGACAATTAAAGGGGGTGGCAGCTGGTGTCAGAACAATTGGAATTTGGGATGACTTCAACAACGAATATTTAAATGTCCCAAGTCATATATAGAGGATTAAATTAAGTGGTGTGGAGTATTTCAAAAACAATTTCCATTCATATTTTAATTACAAACCAAGAGCTTGTCAAATCCATGCTTCAGTGATGGGAAATTTGCATCTCCCATTGTTCCTGAGATGAAATAGCAACAATGGGCACTTACCCATTCAACAGTTGAACTTTCAGAAAACAATTTCTTCCTCATGTCCTTTGCAATAAAAATATGCAACCCATATAGGAAGCAACTTAGCAAAGTCAATAGTTGACACTTTTAAAATATAAGGTGGCTGCTGAGAGTTTAATTTTTTAAGACAACATCTAATGGGCACGCTTTAATTTGTCTCTCCTCTAAGAAGAAGTCCAAGTAAAGAAGGGTGAATTACTACAAAGTATAAAAATATTTTCAAATTATCTAAATAAGGGTGCTCAGAAAGAACATCTAACCATTTTTCTTGAAGGCATTAATTTCTGCACACCTAAGTGTACAACAAGTATTACTCTTCTTTTTGTATGCAATTCAGGAGATTATCACCAGTTATCTCTTATAGAATATAGATATAAAGCTCAAGAGGAATACCCTGTTTAAATATTTTCAACTTACAATGTCCCTATTGGACTTTGCAAATAGAGAAAATGGTTACTTACAATAGCTGTCTTACATGGGTAATTAGAAAAGTATATCTCCCAAAAAATAATTATTATAATAAACCTTAAGTATAAAAAAATACCCCTAAACGTCTGTGGAAAAAGTATGTGAAGGATGAAGAGATTTTTTTATATTTTAGTTTATACAATATTGGAGATGCAATAGAAAGTGATATGACCACAATTACGGACATAAGTGGGGGATTCCTAAAATTATCCCGAGAGGAAGAGGCGGCTACATATGAGCTGATCTCCCCCCTCCCAACGAAGCCCGCTAGCGGCGAACTGGGTCTTCGTCTTCCTTCGAGCTCCTCTCCATCCCAGGACCCTGCCATCTTCTCGTTTAGCTCTTCTTTCCAGTTCTCTCCGGCAATCTCTCCAGAGGAGGAGGTGGTCTTCGTCTGCCGTCGAGCTCCTCTTCATCCCAGCATCTTTTGCTCTCCTTTGCCTAGCCAGTACTATCTCCAGACGACGCCCCGCTGCATATGCTCCCCCATGGGGCGGAAGCACACCCACCTCCTCCTCTTCCTCTTTGCCCTCTGTTTCTGCTCCTGTTCAACCCACCGAGCCGGGGCTGCGGCGGCGCGGAGCGCAGTTCACGTCGGGGTCATTCTTGATCTGCACAAGGAATCGTTGGTGGGGAGGATGTGCAACACCAGCTTGGCCATGGCGGTCGAGAACTTCTACGCCAAGAACCCCAACTACACAACCAGGGTAGTCCTCCACCCCAGGGACTCCAACAGGGACGTCGTCGGCGCTGCGTCGGCCGGTATGTTGAGCAAGAAACCCTGACATTCTCACCCAGCTCATGCCCTAAACAATTCAAATCTTAATTATCTTTCTACCATCTATATGTGTGCCTTTGTGTGTTTGAATTCTGCAACACTTCCGAGCTGTTCTTTGCAATTGGGTTAATGATTCTTCCCCAATTCGAATTTTATGAATAATTTTCTGATTGATGGGAATGCTGAGGAATGAAATCAGAGAAGGAAGGGAAAAAGTAGAGGTAGCATAGACAATTAAACCAGGGAGTAGCGTTGCTTCCCTGGTTCTGAACCGGACGAGTGTTGTCAATTTTTTCTGATTCCCCCATTCTTGAGACAATCCAAACGTCTGACTTGGGTGGGAATTCCAAGCCAGAAACTTTCTTACTGGAAGGAATTCCCCATATTGTAGTGATGCATTTAAATCATCTGGGCTCTTGTTTTCTCAAATTTTTGTTTGGGGAATTGACCGTCAAATGCGATGCCTCGAGGATTCTGGTAAGAAGAGATGCCAAAACGCAGCCAAGTTCAGAGCTTTCCTCTGTTTCTATGATTCTTTCTCACATGTCTTCCTTCTTCCACTTATCTACCTACCCAAGCTTAATCCTGTTTGTCCATTCTGACTTCTGAGATATTCTTCTCCAAACCCTTGTCAACGGCAACTGGCGCCACGCAAACCTATGACTTTCCAAACTATAAACGCGGTGTCAACTCTTGAATCCATGACTTGTGGTATCTCCAGCACCCATAAGTTCTTACCGAGAATGGAACCTTTGGAACAAGAGATGTGGATATATGTGGTGTTGAGGATATTATTTATTTGAAATTTTGTGTCTTTAAGGTATCTTCTCGCTACAGGACAATTTCAAGTTTCCTTAGAAAGTGTAATTTTTCCCGAAGAATCTTGTGGTGTCGTGCACGTTAATTAGGTCCCACTGTGTGTGAGAAATACTAGGATGCGGGTCTTTTTTGGAACATTATTCCAAAGATTAGATGGGGAGGAAAAGACTGATTGCAAGACTAATCTTGCAACAGTGGTGATTCGGATTGCAAAGTTACCAAAAGTAGTTTGTTTTCTCTTGATTCTTCCCCAACCAATAAAATAGTTTTCTTGCAATTCATGACATCTTTGTTGTAAGATTAGTCTTACAATATAAACACTGTCGTCAGAACACCTTCGCATTGCATGTCTGATGTATCTGTCTATCTATCTACTTGATCAGTTAAGTTAGATCTCTTTATATACATAGCAATATTCCAACACAGCTCTTCCTCTTCCTTTGTGATGGATGCAGCTCTGGACCTGATGAAGAACGTCAGGGTTCAAGCCATCATTGGGCCGCTCACGTCCGTGCAGTCCGTCTTCGTCATCGACCTCGGCAACAAGACCCACGTCCCCATCGTCTCCTTCTCGGCGTCGAGCCCCACCCTCTCCCCCACCCACTCCCCTTACTTCGTGCGCGCCACCCTCAACAGCTCCTCCCAGGTGGAGGCCATCGCCGCCATCGTCCGGGCCTTCGGCTGGCGGGAGGTCGTCCCCGTCTACGAGGACACCGAGTACGGCGCCGGCTTCCTCCCCTACCTCGTCGACGCCTTCCAGGCGGTCGACGCCCGGGTACCCTACCGGAGCGCCATCTCCCCCTCCGCCACCGACGAGTACATCACCGCCGAGCTGAACCGGCTGGCGGACAGACAGACCCGGGTGTTGTGGTGCACATGCTGACGCCCCTAGGCAGCCGCCTGTTCCGGAAGGCGAAGGAGCTGGGCATGATGGAGAAGGGGTACGTTTGGATCGCCACGGACGGGCTTACGGACCAGCTGGGAACGCTGAAACCGGATGTGGTAGCGGCCATGGAGGGCGTGATCGGGTTGAAGCCGTACGTGCCACCCTCGCAGGAGCTCAAGGAGTTCACAGCGCAGTGGAGTAGGCGGTTCCGGCGAGATAACCCCGACGCGGCCGACGTCAAAGGCTTCAGCACCCACGCGCTGTGGGCCTACGACACCGCGTGGGCGATGGCGAAGGCCGTGGAGAAGGCGGGACTCGCGAACTCTTCTGGCTTGATGAGGACAGCTGCAGGGACGTCGTCGGGCAGCTCGACCGACCTGGCCAAGCTGGTGGTCTCCCCGACCGGCCCGAGCCTCCTGAAAACGTTGCTGGAGACGAAGTTCTGGGGGCTGAGCGGCGAGTTCCGTCTCGTGGACGGGCAGCTGCAGGCGTCAACCTTCAGGGTGGTCAACATCGTCGACGGCGTGGCGAGGGAGGTGGGCTTCTGGACGCCTGCGGACGGGGTCACACCGGAGTTGAACTCGACGGTCGACAAGCAGACGCGGTACACGAACGAGATGGTTCTGCGCAAGGTGGTCTGGCCCGGCCGCTCGACGGACCTACCCAAGGGGTGGCAGATGCCGACGGGCAAGAAGACGCTGCGGGTCGCCATCCCGGCCAAGGCCGGATTCGGCGAGTTCGTGCATGTGGACGGCGAGACCTGCCCCAATGGGACGAAGTGCCCCAACCCCACGGGCTACTCCATCGAGGTGTTCGACGCCGTCATGAAGTCCCGGAACTACGGGCATGATCTCTACGACTATATACCCTTCGATCAGGCTCAAGGCGAATCTGGATCATATGACTTCCTGGTGCAGCAAATCTACCTTGGGGTAAGAATTAATCCAAAGTTTTACTACTCCATTAATCCTTTTTGCGGACACCATGAACGTTTTGATCAATCAACTAGGCAACCCATCTCTGCAATAGTTTGTGATGATTATTAATTAGCGCCTATACTGGAATCACTTCACATCATCATTAACTGCGATGGTACATACTATATGCACTCTGTGAACAGAACTACGATGCCGCGGTGGGGGACATAACAATCGTAGCGAACAGATCCCAAGACGTGGACTTCACGTGCCCTACACGGAGTCGGGGGTCTCCATGATCGTCCCCGTCAAGAAGGACAAGAACAAGAACGCCTGGATATTCCTGAAACCACTGACCACGGACCTCTGGCTGGGGAGCCTGGCCTTCTTCGTCTTCACCGGTTTCGTGGTGTGGGTTATCGAGCACCGGATCAACGAGGAGTTCAGAGGCCCGCCTGCCCAGCAGATGGGCACCATCTTCTACTTCGCCTTCTCCACCATGGTCTATGCCCACAGTTCTGTCTCTCTCACCCTCTCATCACTTTCCATGTTCTCCATGTCCTCCATTAATGCTTACTTGCCCTGTTGCTTTTGGGCTGCGACAGGGGAGAGCTTGGCGAGTAACCTGTCGAGGTTCGTGGTGATCATCTGGGTCTTCGTCGTGCTCATCCTGACGTCCAGCTACACCGCCAGCCTCACCTCCATGCTTACGGTGCAGCAGCTCCAACCGGCAGTGACCGACGTCAGCCAGCTTCTGAAGAACGGGGACAGGGTGGGCTACCAGGACGGCTCCTTCGTGAGGGGGCTGCTGTTGAGGCTAAACTTCGACGAGTCCAAGCTGGTTCCCTACGTCAACTCGTCACAGTACGCGGAAGCCCTGTCGAAGGGAAGCCACAACGGGGGCGTGGCGGCGATCGTTGATGAGATCCCCTACATCAAGGTCTTCATGGCGGTCCACTGTAAGGGCTTCATGGAGGTCGGGCCGATTTCTAAGACAGATGGGTTTGGATTTGTGAGTGTGCCTTCTTCTTCCATCCGCCATTAAAGCTGCTCCGTGCACATCTACCTCACTCAAAACTTGGTAACTGACGGGATTGTCTTGTTTCTGGATCGAACAGGTGTTCCCCCGAGGCTCGCCTATCGTCCCAGAAATCTCAAGAGCGATCCTAAATATCACCGAAGGGACCAACAAGTTGCAGGGGATCGAGACATGGCTGGGGGAGAAGGCCATCTGCCCGGACCAGGCCGAAGCGCTCAACTCCATCAGGCTCTCCTTCGGCAGCTTCTGGGGACTTTTCCTCATCACCGGGGGGGTCTCCTTCCTGGCTCTCTTCATCTACTTCGCCACGTTCGTTCACAAGAACTGGGACGATCTGCGATCTGCGGCCTCGACTGGTTCTCTGTGGGAGAGGATGAAGGCATGCGGCAGGCACTACGACCAGAAGGACCGCAGCTCGCACACCTTCAAGGAAGGGAGTGGAGCCGATCACAAGGGGTGCGACTGCGGGAGCCATGGCCGGCGCACCCCGGAGGAGAGGTCCACAGCGGGAGACGCGTCGCAGAGCCCCATCAGCATCTCTGTGCACTCCTTCATGAACTGTGGCCCGCGGGAGGAAGCTGCGAGGACCTCCATTTCCTACGAGGGCGGGCATCCCAGTGCTACTACTGCAGACTTGGCCCCGTCGGAGCCACCCACCATTCCAGTGACCCAAATAAGGGATTGGCAGTGAAATTTTTTCCGAACGCCAACCCCACTGTGTACAGAAGTAGGAGAAGCAGATGAACGACATGATCATAGATTAACTTGATACTTTGTAAGTACGTAGATGGCTGGTGGAGATCTCCATGAGAGGAATCTGTCTCAATTTAATAACAGATTAAGGATGGATATATGTGTAAAAAAAAATCCAAAATAGACATGTACGAGATAGACAGTGTTTAATACAAGTCTCAAAATTGCAGAATGAACAAACGTTGTTGTATATATAGATATCAAAAATTATTATGGTTGAAGCGCGGACAAAGTCGACTATTTTTTAGAGGAGAAATGCTATATAGCGGACGTGGGAGGGCTGAATTTCAAAATCTAAATAAAATAAAATTTATTATTTAAATAAATGAGATAAATTAATTTAATTAGAATAAAGGGAGAATAAATGGAAACAAAGGGAATTAACGGAATATCCATTAAGTTAAATTATTAGTGGGTTACTCTAATAACCCAAACCTAATAGATTGGGCCCAAATAGGGTTAGCCCATCATGGGATGAGAAATAATTAAGTCAAATTCAGAATAAAAATAAGTGATAATTAGGAAAGGATTTAAACAATTATTAAATAGTCCATATCCATCCTAAAAAGAGTCCCACACTTATCCTAAACTTTTACCCATGAAATTGGATCTCCTTCCCAACTCTATTAGGTGGAAATAAGAGAAAGTGGGAGATAAATGTCAATTTTCAGAGTTGGATGAGAAAGAAAGAGTTTTAGGTGATTTAGAACTCTATAGGCCATCAAAACACCCCCCATTGACCCTAGCACCCCACAATTTCGTGCTAAGTCTTTTGGATACTAAGAGGAGGAGATCTGGACCAAGGAGCAAGGAAGGAGAAGGCTTGGAGCAAGAAGGGTTCTCTTATTTTCGTCATTCAAACTAGGGCTTTCTTACTTCACGAAAAAGGTAGGCAATCTCTCAAGATAAAATCATGAAATAATTATCCTAGGTAGTCTTCATGTACCTCTTCAAAAGCCCTATGTTTCGTTGCATTCCGCTCATCCATTTGAGCGAATTTAATTCGTGAATAACTGCTGTACCATGAACCTAAAATCTCATATTTTCTCTAATTCTCGCATGTGCTTGTTCTCATGCCATGATAAAATTCTCTCATTATACTAAATAATACTAGCTTTCAAACGCCCCTGGTCTTTCTGATTTCGATCTCCATGAGGGATAATTAAATCTTTGAATATCTATCAGATCTGTGCACTCGACCCTCCTTGTTTCTTTTTTAACCTCGTGCATACTTGACATCATTCCATGATAAAATTACCATAAATACTAATACATGTTAGCTTTCAAACGCCACTAGTTTCAGAATTTTTCATCATGTATACATCTCTAATTAATTTGTAGGACCCTGACTGCATCTGTTTAGGTCACCGAAAAGTAACCTGATCAATGCATGTCTAAACCTTGTCTATTTTCAAATTAACGTGCATGTTGATAGATATACATGTCTATTTTCGTTTAGAACTAGTTTCATACTTTTTGGATCACCGTGCTATTTTATATGTAATTTAGAACGTCTATGTATCACAGAAGACTCGCCCTGAGAAAAAGGGAAAAAGGGCAACCCACATGTTATCGCGACGACGCGATCCGCCGCGATAACAGTGGGGTCGCGTCAGGCGATGGCGTCGCGTCAAGACGCGTCGGCACGGGCCGCCGCGATTCACCTCGGACCGGGCCACACCGGCCAGGCCCGGTGTCGTGCGTCCGACCGCCCCGTCGCGACTTGAAACGCGACAGGTAGGTCCGCTACGTTTTCAAAAATCGGCAAAATTGAAAATTGTGCATATGCCCTGTTGTTTAAGCTATATACCCTTTAATTAGCCATGATTAACCCATGTATAGTTAATTCGACTTGGTAAATTAATAAATAGCATTAATGATATAAATTTAATTATTTAAAATGACATTGCACGACTTGTCATATGCTCAAGATTTCTTTACACAAACACATACACAATATTATTAAATGCATTTGACTCCGATAAATATGCAATAATGTATTCGGTAAATTATCGAAATAAATGACTAAATTACCTATTTTGTTAAATACAATTGTTTTCGTTTTATACGCGCATTTTAATACCGTTATCGTTTCCCTCGGCCTTCGAGCACTCGAGGCACGACGGACCCGTTTTCTACACACTTTTCTCTTGACTTGGACCACCTCTCCACCGGGAATACTCTCGACTGGACCAGGGACTCCTTGTCAAGACCTCCGTAAGTCTTCTTGGCTTTGGCGCACGTCCTTAGTCAACGAGCTGGTTGTACCCCAAAACCCGTTACACCTTAGGGATCAGTACGATCCAAGCCTTAGTGTATTCTTCTCGTCTTGAGTTCACACCGGACCACCTGACCGTGTACAAGCACGGCTAAGGGGCGGATGTGACTTCTATCAGACTGCTGGTACTCGACCTAGTGCCGTGCAACCGTTACTATCGTGGTTTATCGTCGTTTTACGAAATTGTCCTTATCCCACTCATCTATTCTCTATATCCTCTCATCTGTTCACGTTCTCTCTACACTCTCATCTATCTCGTCTAGTACTCTTTATCTTTTCTTGGTACTCTATTGGCCATTCGTGTGATGTCTAAGATAAAGAAATGACTAATGCCAGCGCAATAGGGCCCGATCAGGTCCTGGGAGGAGCGCCCGAAAAGTGCCAGTGCCCATGGGAGTTAAAATGATCATAGGATGTGTTACGACATGCATCCAGCACCAGTTTACTATCTAGATTAATCTATGACAATCAAAGTGCTATCTCTACAAGTGCAAGCGTGATCGTTACTAGTGCACCGTTGTGCAATTTACATGTTATATCGTTACATGGCCATTCTATTATCGTTCTCGTTGTACTATTTTCCCTGTGCCAGTTGCAGTTGTTCTATCGTTATCGTGACATGCTCTACATGACTTTACTCTCTAGTTAACCTGCCTTTAAAATATTAACTATTTAAAGTATGCTTGTGTTCATGAGATATTAAGTCCTACTGGGCGTTATTCGCTCATCCTGCATATTTATTTAATGTGTTTCAGGTGAGTCGGATCATGACCACACTCACGAGGATGGGACCGATGAGGAGACTCAGGAGTGACCATTCAGCAACCAGTGTTGTCTAGTGGTAGTCTGTTAGTATAGTTATGAGTTAGTGAGTCAGTTAGTCATAATGTAATAGTTTTTTGAATAAAGTACTATGTGCCCTAGTTTTGGCTCTGATACGTCGATGTATTAATCAGTTTATGAAGATGATGAGTTATTAGTGAATGTAATGGAGATTGTTGATTATTAATGAAACTGGAGTTTATTTGGTGTTATCCATTGTGCAATGGTTTGTCATTATTTCTCGCTCTGTACTATTTAATAACTGTAATCCCACTCCGATATTCCGCGTCGAGGCGTTACAGTTTTGTGGTATCAGAGCCTAGGTTATTCTTAAGTATAGGATGATCTAGGTTTGACCTGCCTCGACTTAGAGTCTAATTTCATACCTATGTGAGATGGGTAGAACCGTGGGTAATAAGATAAAATAAATACACACACGCACAAACTTAGTGCAAACCCAACGACTTACATTTTAAATTCTCTTTTGAAGGAACTTAAACAATGGCAGCGGAGCGTGCTCAACTCCGTGACATGCAACACATAATCCAGCAACTCACTCAAGCTTTACTTTAGGCTGCTGGAGCCAACAACATAATAACAACAACCGAGCAGCTGGTGATTGCATAGAAATTTCCGCAACCTGAATCCGTCTCGATTCAGTGGTACCACAGACCCTGATGAGGCGAGAACTGGCTCAAGGAGATTGAGCGTATCTTCCGCGTCATGCAATGCGCGGATGGAGACAAGATACTGCTAGCTACGTTCCAGTTGAACGGGACGCCCGTGCGTGGTGGGAGTCCGTCGAGGCTACCCGAGCAGATGCATAATTCACATGGGAGGATTTAAGGAGCACTTTAACTCCAAATATTTCTCTGAAAGGGTCCAAGAAAGGAAGGCCTCTGAATTCGCTGCACTCAAGCAGAGGAACCTGACAGTTGCTGAATACGAAGCACAGTTCTCCCGATTGGCTCGCTACGCCAATCATCTGGTTAGTACCCAGAGGATGAAGGCAAAGAGATTCCTCAACGGGCTTAGACCCGCATATATTACACAGCTGGCACCATTTGATATTCAGACCTACCCAGAGATGGTCAGGAGAGCACAATGCCTGGAAGATGCGACTAAACTCACTGAGCGCATCAAGGGTAGAATGTTCAAGAAAGAGCAAACTTCCAGAGTATCGAGCAAGCCTACTAATGGCAAGAAAAGGCCGTTAAGTATCACTGACGGGCCAAGCCAGGAGCGGAAGCCCAAAGTCCCCACCACTACTGCTCCGAACAACAAGCCCAGATGCAAACACTGTGACAAGCTTGTCACACGACAGAAGAATGCTGGAGGAAGGCAGGTGCATGCCTTTGTTGTGGGAGCCGAGAGCATCGGATTCCTGAATGCCCATTACTGAGGGAGAATGAGAAGCGTCCTGCGGGACCAAAGAAGCCAGGTAGACTCCAAGCCCTGCAAGAGTGGACACCACCGAGGAAGGTGGAGTTGTGGAAGGTACACTACCGTCTTTTCTCATTCAGCATTTGTTTTGTTTGATACTGGCGCAACGCATTCGTTCATATCACAAGCATTTGCTGATACATTAAATGAAAAACCCACATCCATGGAGTTTGAATTGCCTGTCACAACACCCTTGGGAGAAAGGCTCAATTGAATAAATATTTTCCATTGCTGATGTTAATTTGGTGAACTCAATCTAAGAGCTGACTTGATCTGTATGCCCATGGAGGGTTACGATGTCATTCTGGGAGCCGATTGGCTATCCACGTATGGGGCTATCGTGGATTGTAGAAGAGGGAAGATTTCTTTTAGTGAATTCCCTAAGCTGATCTTCACAGGACGTAGCACAAGAGACATTTGTCCTCGTCTCTGCCATAAAGGCACAAAACATGATAAGAAAGAGCTGTGTGGCATTTCTTGCCGCAATCGTAGTTGAGAAGAAAGCAACCAAGATATCAGACATTCACATAGCAAGAATATCCAGACGTGTTTCCCGATGAGCTGCCAGGCATTCCACCCGAGAGAGATGTAAATTTCTCAATTGATCTCGTACCTGGAGCTGCACCGATTTCACGCCAACCCTACAGGATGTCCCCTGCTGAATTGAAAGAGTTGAAGGAGCAACTGATGGAACTTCTAGAAAAGGGTTTCATTAGGCCAAGTACTTCTCCTTAGAGAGCACCAGTGTTGTTCGTCAAGAAGAAGGACGGATCCATGAGATTATGCATCGATTACAGGCAGTTGAACAATCTTACTATCAAGAACAAGTACCCTCTGCCGCGTGTCGATGAACTATTTGATCAAATATCAGGAGCAAAGTATTTTTATAAGATTGACCTTAGATCGGGATATCATCAGATGAGGATAAAGATGCAGATATCTACAAGACAGCTTTCAGGAGCAGGTACGGTCATTACGAATTTGTAGTCATGCCTTTTGGACTAACCAATGCTCCTGCAACTTTTATGCAATTAATGAACAGCATCTACCGGCCGTACCTCGATAAGTTCGTCGTGGTATTCATTGATGATATTCTCATATACTCCAAGACCAAGGAAGAGCATGAGGAGCATCTGAGGATCGCTCTGCAAATCTTGCGGGACAATCAACTCTACGCCAAATTGAGCAAGTGTGAATTCTGGCTCGAGGATGTGTCATTTCTGGGTCATGTATTTCCAAGGACGGTATCGCTGTCGACCCTTCCAAGGTAGAAGCCGTGCTCAACTGGGAAAGGCCGACCAATGTCACAGAAATCAGGAGCTTTCTTGGACTGGTTGGATATTACAGACGGTTCATAAAAGATTTCTCCAAGATAGCTGTTCCTCTTACGCGTCTTACACGAAGGAAAGCCCATATGTCTGGAGCAAGGAATGCGAGAAGAGCTTTCAGACACTCAAGCAATTGTTGACATCTGCACCTGTCCTCGCATTACCAGTCGAAGGCGCAGGATTCTCAGTCTACACTGATGCATCTGGAATCGGTCTAGGCTATGTACTAATGCAGAATGAGAAAGTGATAGCTTATTCTTCAAGGCAGTTGAAACCTCATGAAGTCAATTATCCTGTCCATGACTTAGAGCTAGCTGCTGTGGTATTTGCACTCAAAATCTGGAGGCATTACCTGTATGGGGAACGATTTATTGTCTACTCCGACCACAAGAGTTTGAAATACTTATTTTCTCAAAAGGAGCTCAATATGCGACAACGGAGATGGCTGGAGTACTTGAAGGATTTTGATTTCAACATTCAATACCACCCAAGCAAAGGTAATGCAGCAGCTGACGCACTCAGTAGAAAGCCAGTAGCTTCGTTATCCTGTCTAGTCATGGGCGAGATGCAATTGTTAGAGCAATTCGCCAGTCTAGATCTGAATATTGAAAAGAGAAGTGATAAGATGTTAGTGGCTAACCTTAAAGCTCAACCCGACATCTTTGTCGAGATCAGAGAGCAACAGGCTAATGATCCGTTTCTAATCAGAGTAAGGGAGACCATAGCTGACAAGCCAGACTTCTCCATCGCTGAAGATGGAAGAATATTATTCCAAGCCAGGACATGTGTGCCTGACAATGAAGAGCTGAAAAGGAAACTGATGGATGAAGCCCACAAGACCAAGTACACAATTCACCCAGGTGCAACCAAGATGTACCAAGACATGAAAATGTCATTTTGGTGGCCAAACATGAAGCGTGAGGTGGCTGAGCATGCCTCGCACTGCCTCACTTGTCAACAGGTGAAAGCCGAGCACCATCGTCCTGCGGGTGTACTCAGGCCCCTGGACATACCTGTATGGAAGTGGGAAAGCATCGGCATGGATTTCATCATGGGTTTACCCCGGACTCGTGGTGGACTTGATGCTGTCTGGGTTATTGTGGACCGTTTAACCAAGTCCGCACACTTCCTTGCCATTAAGAGCACTTGGAGTGTGGATGTGTTAGCAGCATTGTATGTAAAGGAGATAGTAAGATTACATGGAGTCCCCGTGTCCATTGTCTCAGATCGTGACCCCAGATTCACATCTAGATTCTGGAAGGGACTTCAGACAGCGTTGGGCACAAAACTCAACTTTAGCACAGCTTTCCACCCACAGACGGATGGGCAGACTGAAAGAACAAATCAGATAGTGGAAGACATGCTACGAGCTTGTGCTATAGACTTTGAGGGGTATTGGAATGAACAATTGTCACTAATAGAATTTGCCTACAACAATAGCTATCAGGCCAGCATTAAGATGGCACCATTTGAAGCACTGTATGGCAGAAGCTGCAGATCGCCAGTCTGTTGGAATGAAGTAGGTGAGCAACAATGGCTGGGACCAGACATGGTGCAGAATACCAGTGAGATATCAAGATTATCAGAGACAGAATAAGATAGCTCAGTCCAGGCAAAAGAGCTATGCAGACAAAAGAAGAAGAGACTTGGAATTTCAAGCCGGAGATCATGTAATGCTAAAAGTATCTCCGACCAGAGGATTCCAAAGATTTGGGATGAAAGGCAAGTTGAGACCAAGATTCATAGGTCCATTCGAGGTATTGGACAGGGTTGGTGAGGTAGCATACCGTCTAGCACTACCTCCCCAGTTCTCGACAGTACATAATGTTTTCCATGTATCCATGCGAGGAAATACGTATATGATCCGTCACACGTAATCAGCTATGATGACATTATTCTGAATAAGGATATGACCTATGAAGAAAGGCCAGTGAAATTTTGGACAAGAAGATACAACAGCTTCGGAATCGACCCATACCCGTGGTGAAGATATTGTGGAGAAATCACGAAGTTGAAGAGGCCACGTGGGAGCCCGAAGCTACAATGCGCCGGAATTATCCGGAATTATCAGTAAGTCATTCTTCCTCTGTGGACAAAAAAATGCAGCAGACTTGCATATGCCAGTCCAGTTTTCCCCAAGCCGAAGCCCATCTGAAACATGCCAAATGATCCCCTAAACAGGCCCAAGCAAGGCCCACTCCATGAGGCCATTTACCCTATGCTGGGAGGTCATTTTAGGCACCCTTTACCTCCCCACTACAGGTACAAAAGCTGCTACGGCAGCATGGGCAGGGCGCCTTCCACCAGTTCTTCTCACACACCTTTTGCCACCCACGCACAGAGGAGAGCAGGCGATTCTTCTGGAAGGCTGGGCTACTTTTCTTCTCCCTCCGTGGCTGTTTGGAGGAGGCTGGAGTGAGGAAATTGGAAGGCCAAGGCTGGGCTACTTCCCTTCTCCCTCCCGTGGCTGCTAGCTGCTGGCTGGGCTGAGGAAAGGAAGGGGCGGCTGGCTGCTCGCAAGAAGCTGGGGCGCCTGGGAACCTGCAAGAAAAGTGAGAAGAGAAGGTTAAAAGAGAAGAGGAAGAGGTGGAGGAGGAAAAAAAAACCCCTCTCAACCGGGTCCTCCATCCACTACATCAAAGGAAGAAAAGAAAGCCAAGAGGAAAAGAGAAGAGGGTGAGCAGGAGCAGTTGGAGGAATGAGGGTGATGACCAAATTGTCCCCAAAATAAATATTTCATTTATTTATATATTAATTTTGATGATTAACAAAATAATACTAATGGATTACTTGAGCCTTGAGAACAGGAAATAAAAGAAAAATGAAAGCTCAAGACAATCAGGTAAGTCTCATCACTCAATTCTGTCCAAGTCTTTGTATCGACTTCTTTGATAAGCAGAACGATTTCCTCTTTGACCGACAATTCAAAACAAATCGATATCGCAACGATTTCTTTAGAACTCGCAACGACTCTCTAGTCGCAACGATTTCTTTAGACCTCGTAACGATTTCTTTAGAACTCGCAACGACTCTCTAGTCGCAACGATTTCTTTAGACCTCGTAACGATTTCTTCAGAACTCGCAACGACTCTCTAGCCGTAACGACTTCTTTAGACCTCGTAACGATTTCTTTAGAACTCGCAACGACTCTCGTTCATAACGATTTCTTTAGATCTCGTAACGATTTCTTTTAGAACTCGCAACGACTCTCGTTCATAACGATTTCTTAAGATTTCTCGTAACGATTTCTTGTAGAACTCGCAACGACTCTCGTTCATAACGATTTCTTAAGATTTCTCGTAACGATTTCTTTAGAACTCGCAACGACTCTCGTTCATAACGATTTCTTTAGATCTCGTAACGATTTCTTTTAGAACTCGCAACGACTCTCGTTCATAACGATTCTTAAGATTTCTCGTAACGATTTCTTTAGAACTCGCAACGACTCTCGTTCATAACGATTTCTTTACAGTTCATAACGCTTTGCTTTGTGCAACGATTGTTAAGATTTCTCGTAACGATTTCTTTAGAACTCGCAACGACTCTCATTCATAACGATTTCTTTACAGTTCATAACGCTTTGCTTTGTGCAACGATTTGTTAAGATTTCTTGTAACGATTTCTTTGAAACTCGTAACGACTTGATAGTCATAACGATTTCTTTTATAGATCTTAACAACGCGTTCATAACGACTTGACTCATAACGATTTCATCGTTATAATTTGATAATGCTCTGTCATAACGATTTGTCTGTTATCGCATAACGATTTCATAAGTTATGAAGTCATCGAGATTATTTTTATCGAATTTCTTGCTGTATCAATACAATACTTTCTGATAGCGTTGAAAAGTCAAAGTCATATCTTGTCTGTTGACTGCTACGCATTAAAAGCTCTCTGATCGTATTTCCCATGCATGCAGACAATATCTTCCATTTCTATGCTACTCTGTCTACGTACTTTTTTAGACAGAAAGGAGCTTTGCTATATATTGCAATATCTGTTCTATCTACACTAACAATCGACGGCAGTCTTAGCTGTCCTCTATTTATTGATGATATGCTTACAGATATCTGACAAGACTCATCTGTACAACGTTGGACACAAGATACAAAGTTCTATGACATTTCTTTGGCGTGTACAAAAGGATAAAAGACTGACGAGCAGAAGCTTCCTCAGTGACCAGTCTAACGTACACCAGGATAAGAGACAACGGACACTTCAACGTTCGAATTTGAATCAGTAGTTAAATAGAAGACTCAAGACGGAGAAGAAAGACAGTTAGTAGAAAGTGAACAACGCTTGAATTGAAAAAGCAAGAAATTCATCTCTTCGAGTCTTCAGAAGAAAAACAAGAGTGAAGCTTCCACTCCAACCTTGTTCTTAGCTCTTAGCTCTCTGTGATCAAAAAGAGTTTTTGTTTGTGAGAGCTTGTGTAGTCCTTGGAGAGAAAATCTTGTTAAATCTCCTTCTCTCCCGGGCCTTGATAGCTTCAGTGTGTAGCTGGTCAAGCTAAAGTCTGAAGCCTGTTTCCACACCTTTTCTTCTTTGGTTGTGTTCCCTTCTGGACGAAGGAAGACCTGGTGGTATCCAGGGTGGTTGTTTTTCCCTTCAGGTTGAAGGAAGACCAGTTGAGGCTGGGTGTAAGAATCCTTAAGGGGGATTGTACCCTTGGTAGTAAAATCCTGAGGTATTGCTCAGGGACTGGACGTAGGTCTCCTGTGGAGAGGAGTTCCGAACCAGGATAAAATTCTTGTGTCTTGTGGATGTGCTTTTGTGTGATTGTTGTCTTATTTGCTCTAACTCTAACCTTGTTATTAAGTGTGCAATCCTTTCAGTAAACAGGTTTTAATCAGAGATCGAAATTTTGATAACCCATTCACCCCCCCCTCTGGGCTAGCTAGCTGGGCAACAGAGGGGACTACTACGGCAGTCCCCATTTTGTGTTGTTTCCATTTCTTCTTCTTGGTGTTTCCCCTCTTATGTATTTCTCTATCTCAATAGTAAAAGGAAACCACCTGTTCAGTCCTCCCTGCATATTGATGGTTATTGAGGGCATACGTGGATGGCATGTGTTTGAGTGTTCTTTCATTCCTGGTTAATGGCATGTATCCGATGCTCCTTTGCTTTCCCTTTATATTTTCTTTCATCATTTTTATGAATCTGTACGTCCACCTTTGTTTGAGTGATGGGGGAGACCACTTAATGTCTTGCCCCATCCCAGGAGGACTGTGATATGGAACTGCCGGATATTTCTTGGCTCACTGATTGGTGCCCCCCATAAGAAATCTGTCATGGCAACTCCATTTTCCTTGTTATCCTTTTCTGCCTCCTCGTTTCTATGTAATCTCCCCCTAAGAGCAGTGAATAGAACCATCTATTTTCTACCTTTCTGTTGCATACCGTCGGTTTTGGCTAAAGCACGGGTGTGTAGAAGTGGTTTTAGAGGGCCCTTCTATCCCCTTGTCTGCCCTGTTTGCATGAGACTAAGAGTTCCCCCGTAAGCATAGATTGTGAGGTGTTTGTCCTTTACATCTCTATTTGCTTTCTTCTTATTTAAAGCCTTGCTATTTTTATCTCGTTTGAAGCATCAGAGGTAGCAGTTGGGCATCCCCTTTGCCCCTCAAGAGCGCTCAATAAGGGGGCTGCTCATAGCTATGTTGCAGTCTTCATGAGCAGTCCTCTTGTTTTGATGTGTTTTACTTTGGTCTTTGCGCCTTCCATGGAGGTTTAGAGCCTAATGTAAGGGGGTCACGTAGGCCATACGTGTGCCATCTTTACTGGACCCATGGACAATCAAAACCATTGTTTAAATACCCCTTGGTGCTGCCCTGTCCCACTGTCTCATATGATGCCGTATCACTTTTTCATGGACCGTTGAACATGAACTATCGGACTGCCACTGACTGGGCCTGATCCGAATTCATGGTTTGTTCCTTACATCCTAAGGGTTCTGTCCCCCAAATTTGAGGCTCAGACCCTTCACAGATCTTGAGACGAAGCACCAGAAGTGCTGCCGGATCGCTTTCCTGTGCTGCGTTGAACATGAAGTGCGGACTGCCGCCATTTGGGCCTGATCCGAGTCCATGGATTGGTTCCTTATATCCCAAGGGTTCTGTCCCCCAAATTTGAGGCTCAGACCCTTCACGGATTTCAAGAACCAAGTCCCGGAAGTGCTGCCGGATCGCTTTTCCGTGCGGCTTTGAACATGAAGTGCCGGATCGCCGCTGATTTTGGCAGATCCGAGTCCACGGATTGATTCCTTATATCCCAAGGGTTCTGTCCCCCAATATGAGGCTCAGACCCTTCACGGATTTCAAGAACCAAGTCCCGGAAGTGCCGCCGGATCGCTTTTCCGTGCGGCTTTGAACATAAAGTGCCGGATCGCCGCTGATTGTGCCAGATCCGAGTCCATGGATTGGTTCCTTATATCCCAAGGGTTCTGTCCCCCAAATTTGAGGCTCAGACCCTTCACAGATTTCAAGAACCAAGTCCCGGAAGTGCCGCCGGATCGCTTTTCCGTGCGGCTTTAAACATGAAGTGCCGGACTGCCGCCATCTGGGCCTGATCCGAGTCCACGGATTGGTTCCTTATTCCCAAGGGTTCTGTCCCCCAAATATAAGGCTCAGACCCTTTACGGATTTCAAGAACCAAGTCCCGGAAGTGTCGTAGGATCGCTTTTCCGTGCGGCTTTGAACATGAAGTGCCGGATCGCCACTGATTGTGCCAAATCCGAGCCCACGGATTGGTTCCTTATATCCCAAGGGTTCTGTCCCCCAAATTTGAGGCTCAGACCCTTCACGGATTTCAAGAACCAAGTCCCGGAAGTGCCGCCAGATCGTTTTTCCGTGCGGTTTTGAACATGAAGTGCCGGATCGACGCTGATTGTGCCAGATCCAAGTCCACAGATTGGTCCTTATATTCCAAGGTTCTGTCCCCCAATTTGAGGCTCAGACCCTTCACGGATTTCAAGAACCAAGTCCCGGAAGTGCCGCCGGATCGCTTTTCCGTGCGGCTTTGAACATGAAGTGTCGGATCGCCGCTGATTGTGCCAGATCAGAGTCACGGATTGGTTCCTTATATCCCAAGGGTTCTGTCCCCCAAATTTGAGGCTCAGACCCTTCACGGATTTCAAGAACCATGTCCCGGAAGTGCCGCCGGATCGCTTTTCCGTGCGGCTTTAAACATGAAGTGCCGGACTACCGCCATTTGGGCCTGATCCGAGTCTATGGATTGGGTCCTTATATCCCAAGGGTTCTGTCCCCCAAATTTGAGGCTCAGACCCTTCACGGATTTCAAGAACCAAGTCCCGGAAGTGCCGTTGGATCGCTTTTCCGTGCGGCTTTGAACATGAAGTGCCGGATCGCCGCTGATTGTGCCAGATCCGAGTCCACAGATTGGTTCCTTATATACCAAGGGTTCTGTCCCCCAAATTTAAGGCTCAGACCCTTCACGGATTTCAAGAACCAAGTCCCGAAAGTGCCGCCGGATCGCTTTTTCGTGCGGCTTTGAACATGAAGTGTCGGATCGCCGCTGATTGTGCCAGATCCGAGTCCACGGATTGGTTCCTTATATCCCAAGGGTTCTGTCCCCCAAATTTGAGGCTCAGACCCTTCACGGATTTCAAGAACCAAGTCCGGAAGTGCCGCCGGATCGCTTTTCCGTGCGGCTTTGAACATGAAGTGCCGGACTGCCGCCATCTGGGCCTGATCCGAGTCCACGGATTGGTTCCTTATATCCCAAGGGTTCTGTCTCCCAAATTTAAGGCTCAGACCCTTCACGGATTTCAAGAACCAAGTCCCGGAAGTGCGCCGGATCGCTTTTCCGTGTGGCTTTGAACATGAAGTGCCGGATCGCCGCTGATTGTGCCAGATCCGAGCCCACGGATTGGTTCCTTATATCCCAAGGGTTCTGTCCCCCAAATTTGAGGCTCAGACCCTTCACGGATTTCAAGAACCAAGTCCCGGAAGTGCCGCCAGATCGCTTTTCCGTGCGGTTTTGAACATGAAGTGCCGGATCGCTGCTGATTGTGCCAGATCCGAGTCCATGGATTGGTTCCTTATATCCCAAGGGTTCTGTCCCCCAAATTTGAGGCTCAGACCCTTCACGGATTTCAAGAACCAAGTCCCGGAAGTGCCACGGATCGCTTTTCCGTGCGGCTTTGAACATGAAGTGCCGGATCGCCGCTGATTGTGCCAGATCCGAGTCCACGGATTGGTTCCTTATATCCCAAGGGCTGTCCCCAAATTTGAGGACTCAACCCTTCACGGATTTCAAGGATCAAATCCCCAAAAGCCTACCGTATCGCTTTGTCACACGGTTTTGAACTTGAGGGATCGGGTAATAGATACCTAGACCCTATCCGAGCCCTGAGTGGTGTCCTTGTGTGTTAAATGTCTTGTCCTCCTGATTTGATGCCATGATGCTTCACGGATTTCAGGAACTACGTATGAGAAGGGCTGCCGAATCGCTTAAGCCTAAAAACTGTGATGATACGGCAGGACCGATCCGGTAGGGCCGATCCAGCAGGACCGATCCAGCAGACCGATCCGGCAGGGCTCCCTGCTGATTCATTTGAATAGTATCGCTGTCGTATCACATGAACAGTACCCTTGCCGATTCGCCCTTGCCGTATCATTTTGGCTGCCGAATCGCTTTGTCTGCTGAATCGAATGGGTTTTGCATGATGATACTTGAGCATATAAATGACCAAATGACTTCAAATCACGAAAAGAGCAATGACAATCAAAACATGTCAAATTTCTTGCATTACTCAAATAAAAAAAATTATGTAATAAAATAAGATAACAAATAAATGAACAAGCATGCAAATTGACTTTTAAAAGATGGAGATGCACATACACATCTAAACCTCTTTCAAAATTAACTGCAATCTTGTAGTTTTATTTTGCGTCTTTTATCGGATGTCCCGACTTAGGCCATAAGACCTTCTATTCTGGCGATTAATCAAGGGTTTTCTCTTTCTAAAAGAGATGTAATTAACGTCGTTGCGCTCAGGCAACGACGGGATCTTGGTCCAGGACCCGACACTCACTTTCGTTTGACGAAGTCAAACGGTGCGCACAACAGACTTAAAGTCCTCCGACTATCGGAGGCAGACCATTCATTGTCACCTCGGTGACTGGCACGCCCGCGCTTTGCAATTGTAGGTCATCTCTCGTCACCATTGCTCGTGTAGCATCCGACGGGATTTGAATTTACAATGCGCATCCATGAGACCATGAGAAAACATGATAAATAGAACATTGAATTTTAAATTCCATTTCCACATCCTCTTACGATTGAGTGAATTTGGGGACCAAATTCTTTTTAAGAGGGAGAAGATGTAGTACCCTGGAATTTCAAAATCCAAATAAAATAAAAAATTCATTATTTAAATAAATGAGATAAATTGATTTAATTAGAATAAAGGGAGAATAAATGGAAACAAAGGGAATTAACGGAATACCCATTAAGTTAAATTATTAGTGGGTTACTCTAATAACCCAAACCTAATAGATTGGGCCCAAATAGGGTTAGCCCATCATGGGATGAGAAATAATTAAGTCAAATTCGGAATAAAAATAAGTGATAATTAGGAAAGGGTTTAAACATTATTAAATAGTCCATATCCATCCTAAAAAGAGTCATACACTTATCCTAAACCTTTACCCACGAAATTGGATCCCTTCCCAACTCTATAGGTGGATAAATAAGAAAAAGTGGGAGATAAATGTCAATTTTCAGAGTTGGATGAGAAAGAAAGAGTTTTAGGTGATTTAGAACTCTATAGGCCATCAAAACACCCCCCATTTGACCCTAGCACCCCCAATTTCGTGCTAAGACTTTTGGATACGAAGAGGAGGAGATCTGGACCAAGGAGCAAGGAAGGAGAAGGCTTGGAGCAAGAAGGGTTCTCTTATTTTCGTCATTCAAACTAGGGCTTTCTTACTTCATGAAAAAGGTAGGTAATCTCTCAAGCTAAAATCATGAAATAATTACCCTAGGTAGCCTTCATGTATCTCTTCAAAAGCCCTATAATTCGTTGCATTCCGCTCATCCTTTGAGCGAATTTAATTTGTGAATACCTGCTATACCATGAACCTAAAATCTCATATTTTCTCTAATTCTCCGCAAGTACTTGTTCTCATGCCATGATAAAATTCTCAGTTATACTACATAATACTAGCTTTCAAACTCCCCTAGTCTTGCTTGATTTCGATCTCCCATGAGGGAGAATTAAATCTTTGAATATCTATCATATCTGTGCACTCAACCCTCCTTGTTTCTTTTTTAACCTCGTGCACACTTGACATCATTCCATGATAAAATTATCATAAATACTAATACATGTTATCTTTCAAACGCCGCTAGTTTCAGAATTTTTCATCATGTATACATCTCTAATTAATTCGTAGGACCTGGACTGCATCTGTTTAGGTCACCGAAAAGTAACCTGATCAATGCATGTCTAAACCTTGTCTATTTTCAAATTAACCGTTCATGTTGATAGATATACATGTCTACTTTCGTTTAGAACTGGTTTCATGCTTTTTGGATCACCGTGATATTTTATATGTAATTTAGAACGTCCATGTATCACAGAAGACTCGCCCTGAAAAAAGGGAAAAAAGGGCAACCCACCTGTTATCGCGACGATGCGATCCGCCGCGATAACAGTGGGGTCGCGTCAGGCGATGGCGTCGCGTCAAGAACGCGGTCGGCACGAGCCGCTGCGATTCACCTTGGACCGGGCCACACCGGCCAGGCCCCGTGTCGCGTCAGACTGCCCCGTCGCGACTTGAAACGCGACGGGTAGGTCCGCTGCGTTTTCAAGAATTCGGCCAAAATTAAAAATTGTGCATATGCCCTGTTGTTAAGCTATATACCCCTTAATTAGCCATGATTAACCCATGTTATAGTTAATTCGACTTGGTAAATTAATAAATGGCATTAATGATATAAATTTAATTATTTAAAATGACATTGCACGACTTGTCATATGCTCAAGATTTCTTTACACTTACACACACACAAATTATTAAATGCCATTTGACCCCGATAAATTATGCAATAATGTATTCGGTAAATTATCGAAATAAATGACTAAATTACCCTATTTTGTTAATATATTGTTTTCGTTTTATACGTGCATTTTAATACCGTTATCGTTTCCCTCGGCCTTCGAGCACTCGAGGCACGACGGACCTGTTTTCTACACACTTTTCTCTTGACTTGGACCACCTCTCACCGGGAATACTCTGGAATGGACCAGGGACTCCTTGTCAATACCTCCGTAAGTCTTCTTGGCTTTGGCGCACGTCCTTAGTCAACGAGCTGGTTGTACCCCAAAACCCGTTACACCTTAGGGATCAGTACGATCCAAGCCTTAGTGTATTCCTTCTCGTTTTGAGTTCACACCGGACCACCTGACCCGTGTACACAGCACGGTTAAGGGGCGGATGTGACTTCTATCAGACTGCTGGTAATCGACCTAGTGCCGTGCAACCGTTACTATCGTGTGTTTATCGTCGTTTTACGAAATTGTCCTTATCTCATCTATTCTCTATATCCTCTCATCTGTTCACGTTCTCTCTACACTCTCATCTATCTCGTCTAGTACTCTCTTATCTTTTCTTGGTACTCTATTGGCCATTCGTGTGATTGTCTAAGATAAAGAAATGACTAATGCCAGCACAATAGGGCCCGATCAGGTCTGGGAGGAGCGCCCGAAAAGTGCCAGTGCCCATGGGAGTTAAAATGATCATAGGATGTGTTACGGCATGCATCCAGCGCCAGTTTACTATCTAGATTAATCTATGACAATCAAAAGTGCTATCTCTATAAGTGCAAGTGTGATCGTTACTAGTGCACCGTTGTGCAATTTACATGTTATATCGTTACATGGCCATTCTATTATCGTTCTCGTTGTACTATTTTCCCTGTACCAGTTGCAGTGTTCTATCGTTATCGTGACATGCTCTACATGACTTTACTCTCTAGTTAACTGCCTTTAATATTAACTATTTAAAGCATGCTTGTGTTCATGAGATATTAAGTCCTACTGGGCGTTATTCGCTCATCCTGCGTATTATTTAATGTGTTTCAGGTGAGTGGATCATGACCACACTCACGAGGATGGGACCGATGAGGAGACTCAGGAGTGACCATTCAGCAACCAGTGTTGTCTAGTGGTAGTCTGTTAGTATAGTTATGAGTTAGTAAGTCAGTTAGTCATAATGTAATAGTGTTTTTGAATAAAGTACTCTGGGCCCTAGTTTTGGCTCTGATACGTCGATGTATTAATCAGTTTATGAAGATGATGAGTTATTAGTGAATGTAATGGAGATTGTTAGATTATTAATGAAAATGGAGTTTATTTGGTGTTATCCAATTGTGCAATGGTTTGTCATTTATTTCTCGCTCTGTACTATTTAATAACTGTAATCCCGCTCCGATATTTCGTGTCGGGGCGTTACAGGCGGCCCCCCGCATTAAATGCGTCTAATTTTTTTTTTTTACAATTTATGCACACAAATGATGTATTTGTGCACACAAATACATCACTTGTGCACACAAATAGTGCACAAAAAATGAAAAAAAATACCGCATTTAATATGGGGGGTCCGCCACTCCACGCAGCACGTGCGGAGGGGCGGGCCCCTCCACGTAGGCTACGCTCCCGGCATGCCGGGAGTGTAGCATTTCTCTTTTTAGAGAATAGATTGTCCTCCAAAAAAAAAAGCTCAAAAGAGAGAGAGAGAGAGAGAGAGAGAGAGGAGAGAGAGAACTTACGGTGCGTGCAGAACCGAAGGACAAAAAGCTTGAGAGCTGGGAACAGATAAACCAAGTCGGGCTCACCTGTGGGAGGCCTGGGGCTTGGGATTTGTCGCGTGTGTCGAGTCCGCTTAATTGGTTTCCGACGGGGGTCTCCTTAAACCGCCTAGTGGGGCTCAGCCTGTATGTGCATGCATGTAAGGTTTCGTAACTCATCAAAAAAGAATCTCATATTTAATGTCTTCTAATTTTTTTAGATATCTAATGTAAGACAAAACATAGCACATACACAACCAATATTATAAAGAAAATGTTTGAATTTTAAACCAAAAAACCAACAATCTCTCACAATTTCAAATCATTTTTATAAAATAGAGCGTGTTTGGGACTTGTTGTAATGAGTTTTCAGTGGAGATACTTTTTGATTTGAATCTTCATCTAAGTACATCAATCTTTCTTACATAGATTTGAAGTGAACTATGTCTTGAACTTAAACTTTTTATATTTGAAAATTAATTAGAAACACTCATCACTGGCGACGATTGAATCCTTCTGAATTGGTGCATTACAGCCATACAACTGAATCTTGTTTCATAAGTGATAAGAAGAGTTGCCTAGACCCCCCACACTGCGACTTCACAATACACTTTATATAGGTGAATTCTCCAAGGATGTATTGTAACCATCCTGTCATAAAAACCTTGAACTCATTAAAAGCCCTAGCTCACCTTACTAGCAGCCAAGCATCTATCCAGAAATGAACTTTGATATTACATCTCAATCATTTTTTATGCTTATGGTTCACCTTTATAACTTTTTTAACCACATTGAACTTACTTCTTGGGATCTCCAATTAGATAGGTTGGGTTACTACTATAGATGAAATCAGAATAGGCCTCAGTCCCATTCCTTTACTGGATTTCTTGATTTTCTCATTATCAAGTCCTTTAGTGAGTGGATCAACAACATTGTCCTTCGAACTTACAAAGTCCAAGAACACCACTCCTTGAGACACTAGCTCACCAATAGACTTGAGTCTTATTTGAACATGTCTCTTTTGTTTCTAGTTATATTTGGAGCTTCTAATCTGAGCTATTGTTGTTTGGTTATCACAGTTCATTGAAATATGAGGAATTGGCTTTATTATCAATTCTTAAAGAAGACCCTTCAGACAATCAGCTTCAGTTACTGTGGTATTGAAAGCACACAATTCTACCTTAGATGTAGGACGAGATATAATCGTCTGTTTAACAAACGTCCAAGCAACTGCATTGCCTCCAAGTGTAAAAGCATAACCAATAACACCTTTACACTCACCAGTGTCAACAATCCAACTAGGATCACCATATCTCTCTAGGACTGCAAGAAACCTCCCATAGTGTAAGTCCAAGGATATAGTCCCTTTCAAATATTTGAGTAGTCTATCTAATGCATCCCGAAGCATTTTGTTCGGACAACTTTTAAACCTACTAGCTTTGTTACTGTAAAAGAAATATCAAGTCTAAAAAAAATTACTAAATACATTAAACTACCAATTATTTGTGAATATTGTAATTAAGAGACATCTGCGCCACTCTTATTCTTGTGGAGAGTCTTTGAAGGATCATATGATATGACAACATATTTAACATGACTATAGCCATGTTTCTCTAAGAATTTCTCAACATAGTGTGCCTGAGAATTACTATTCCATCAGTTGAACGAGTCAAGCTCAACCCCAAAATCACGTCAGCACAACCCATGTCCTTCATATCAAACTTATCACTCAAGAGAGTCTTAGTCTTGTTTATAATAAAATGGTTAGTTCCAAATAGCATAATATCATCTACATATAAACACAAAACAATGCATTCATTACATTTCATCTTAGCATACACACATTTATCAGAGTCATTGATTTCAAAGCCAAAAGATAGTATAGCTCTATCAAACTTTTCATGTCACTGCTTCAGGGCTTACTTCAAACCATAAAGAGACTTGACTAATTTACAAACCTTCTTCTCATTACCAGAAAGTACATATCTCTCTGGCTAATCCATATATATCCTCATCAAGATCTCCATTAAGAAATACAGTCTTAACGTCCATTTAATGGACCTCGAGATGATAGATAGATGTCAGTGCTACTAGCACTCGGATAGTTGTTATTCTAGTAACAAGAGAATAAGTGTCAAAATAGTCAATTATTGATCCCTTCTTTATGTTTGAACCCCTTAGCACTAAGTGGGATTTGAACTTATCCACTGACCCAATGTTTTAATTTCTTCTTAAACATCCACTTACATCCTATATATGGTGGTACAACCAAGAGGTATATCTACCAACTCCCAAAGTGTCATTAGGGATTATAAAGTCCATTTCACTTTTAATGGCCTTTTAATTTCCAGTGCTTAGCTTCAAGGGAAGCCATAGCATTTCTATATGTCATAGAATCACCTCCTATATAATTAGTTCTTCCGTTCGATCGATCGTTCTTCGGAATTCGGTCGATCGTTTTCACTAAAAGGATCGGTCGACCGATAATCAGAATTCAGTCGACGGACTACTAGTTTTGTCTGTCAGTTGACTTTCTTCATTCAAAAGTTGACTTTATTAATGAAGGAAAATAGAACAAGTCGACTTTCTCATTTCACAAGTCGACTTTTTCAAAGCAGGAGATAATAGTCGACTTTCTTCATTCACAAGTCGACTTTATCAATGAAGGAAAACAAACAAGTCGACTTTCTTCATCCACAAGTCGACTTTATCAATGAAGGAAAACAGAACAAGTCAACTTTTTCAAAACAAGAAACAATAAGTCAACTTTCTTTATTCACAAGTCGACTTTATTAATGAAGAAAATTAGAACAAGTCAACTTTCTCATTTCACAAGTTAACTTTTCCAAAGCAATCAGATGAAAGACTCTTAAGTATGTATGTAATTATGAAATATTAAGGAGTTGAGTCATCATCAAAATAAGAGATTATGTGAGGTGCATATACCTCAAACCATAACAAACATAATGTTTGTTGTTTAAAATAAATAACTTATCATATTTAATTCTTTATATCGTTCGTGCTAAATATAGATAAATTGTGACGGAACGCCTCGGCCAAGCCCGTTAAACCGATAACGTACTTGATCCGAGTCTGCCTCCCGCGAACGGGCCGAAGCCTCGCAAGGGATACCATACTACAGTCCGTGTAAACACAAAGGAACACACCATATTTTATATATATATTTACAAGTTTACATAGCCATATTTCCACTAAACTGAAAAGAAGTACAAGAGTCTGGGGCATACCCCGAGGTACAACTGAAGATTAACTACACTATACTACTGGAGCTGCTACTACACAGCTGGAGGTACTGACCCTGCACCGCTACGACGCGGCTCCGAACTGGACGACGGTCGAGAAACGTCCTCCTCGCTCTCACCTGTGGGGGTAGGGGTGAGCCTCGCTAGTCACTGGCTCAGTAGGGAAGTCCCCCAACACCGAGCAAAACCAAACCACAGGTACGAAAGTAATAAATAATACCAACAATTTATAGAACAGCTAAGCAGAATATAAAAGCTGTAAAAGTACTCACCGTCTGCCGACTACGAAAAACAACTGTAATAATTAAACGGCAAACCAGTACAGGTGTACAAGCTAAAGTAGAGACAGCCAAACACGAGTCACGTGAACTGGTTCGCGACACCAGAGACTGACTCGGACAAGCTAACACAGGTCTACCTCTCAGTCTCGCAGCCACGGATGAAAGGTCCAGCTGCCGCTCCACGTGAAAAGGTCAAGCAACTGTGAAGACCAACTAACACCACCACCTGCGAACCACACGGTTACAGGCCCATGCCTGACACCTCTAGAGACCTGGCCTGGGCTCTCTAGAGTGAGACACTGGAAAAAGGACTAGCTGGGGTCCAGTACGTCTACTGGTGTCCGTACCCCCAACTACGAGCGCGCTACAAGTGACTAAAAACAAACACAAGTGTCATTGTCCCACTGTCGTCTTTCCCTCAGCCGGACGTACAACTCAAGCAAAGGAGTGAGGGTGTCCAGGTCAGACGACACAGACCTCGACGGTACAACACAAGTACCAGGACAAAGCCCCGAGCTAACAGCCTGGCTCACAAAGAACCTGGGCACCCAACTGGAGAGGTAACCACGGTAGGCGTCGTACTACTTGCCACGTACACAAACCACGTGCACGTCACACACAAACCACGTGAAACCTCACGTAAACCTCAAGTAACAACGGTCCACTACACGTGAACTCAACTGGACTCGCCGTGAACAACACGCAACCTCGAAGATAAGTAACTAACTGCATACCCTGTATGCTAAACACAGAAACCATGTGCACTCAGTGCACCATAGGTGCCTACGCACCATGCATTATCGATAAATATCTTTAATAGCCATTTCTGCTTATACACAAGCTGACGGCAACATCGACTGCCGCTTGGGGAGTAGACGGCAAAGGATCTAGCCGTTTATATCCAAACTGATGAACATGGCGTCAATCGATGTTGACGCCAAGATCTTCATCTCCTTTCCTGCAGAAACCTAAACCGATTCTACAGGTTTTACAATCGTTAAAACAACGGAAAAGCATACAGAAATAGTTCCTCTAACATCCATACACTATAATTAAACTGTAACAGCATGCTTTACTACTTAAATTCATCAAACCACCCATTATCCCCACATGGGGCAACTTAATCCGAAAATGCAATTAAACCTGCTGATTCAAGTGGTTAAGTCGTATTTTAATGATCCTACGGAGCTACAGGGTTCGTTCCTACCTTAGAACACGCTTAAACTTCTGAATTCTCCCGGTTCACACTGAACCCTCCACGAGCTCCCACCGCAATTGCACCATGCCACGGCGTTTCCTCGTGCGATTCGGCAACGCTACACGTCCCACGATCCTCCAACCACTCTCCTGAACCTGTTGGAAGCTTTAGGGACGCAGGGGCGAGAAGCTGGGCAAGGGGAAGAGAGAACAGGTGGAAAACCTGCTCGGGTGACCCTATATCCTGCTGAATACACAGGTTGGCGTCTGCCGCTTAGAGCAACCGCCACCACAAACGTCCACATCTTATGCCGCAAGTTCATGCGTCAACGGCACTTAACCTGGATGCCAACAAGTCAACGGCCACCCCTGGCCGCCAACTCCAACTCAACTGCAGCAGGTCCTATTTCATTCCAGACCAAATCTGCACCTCACTGAACAAATCAACATTCCACACAACAAACTCACACTGGCCTTACACACGGCCGCCACAGCCACAACGCACATGATCCAAAAGGATCCGAAAAGCACACGACGTTACATAATGATATATTTTTTATATAGAAAAATAATATTTTCCAATACATAATAGCACTTAATTAAGTAAATTAAAATAAAATTTTAAAATCTGAGATAAGTACACTTTAATGTGATCCACAAAAATATATATGTATCAAAACAAACAAAACATAGTGACACACATATGAAGGTTATTATGTTCCTCACTCAAAATATATAAAGTATAACATAGTGTACATGAAAAATAAGTTTTTATAAAAAAATATTTTTTTCTTCAACATTTAACTTATCTTATCATATTTTAGAGATAATTACACATATTGTCACATCCCAAGAATTCGCAACGAAGGGGAAATGAATTAAATAATTATCGTCAAGACATGAACAGTTGGCAAATAGCTAACTAGAAATCACATATAACACAAATAATTTGAAGATTTATAACCTTAAACTCTTTACTCCATTCCATTATCAGAAAATAGTACATGATATCAACTTCAAGATTCAAACTATAGGACTAAGACTCAATAAAGGTAAAATTACATGTCCTTTCCACTCCTCACTACCTGCTACATCAATATAACTATTAAATCAAAATACTGGAAATACTAAGGTTGAACCATGCTCTTCACTCGGATGTGTTCCCGTCACTAGCCTGGTTCTCCTCTTCAACGTTAGTGTTACCTAAAGTGTTAAGATAACAGGTAATGAGCGAACTCGATCGGTAGGATTATATCTCAATGTACAGACAATATTAATACTATAAGTGATTAACATTTTAAGAACTAGATAAGCACGAGTAAATCAAGATATATATGTATGACAAAACTATTTAAACCATGATATGATTTAGAATAAGAACATTCAATAGAGCTACTAGTTATTTACAAGAACACAAGAGGGTCATATCACTCAAGCAAGTAAGCATGTAACGAGCAATAATTTTAATATGTAACAGTAATCAGGCATGAGTCATAATGTGCACTAAGGATCTATACCACCTTGGAATACACACCATGATCACGCGTAATGTGGTTATGTATTTAACATTCACAAACGCAAGTACTCCCAGTGCAGATACAATGTCAATATCATTATACCTGTGGTTAACAATATATTTTTGGATCTCTACTATGTTGAACCACTCTTATTGTGCTAACAAAATTTATGATGTAACTTAAATTGAACATTTTGTTACATCTGTGTCGCATCAATCTCATAGCAAAATGCTAAGCCTCACATTGATGCAATAAGGTGCACTAAAATGCTAAATCGATGTTCATTCATATACATCGATTTCTATTCAAAGTGCCACATCGATTTCACTAACAAATGACTCGATAAGTTACACAACGATTTGATTGTGTAACGATTCGTTAAGTGAAACATCGATTTGACCTTATAACGATTTGATAAGTGAGCGCAATGATTTGCCCTCACATCGATTTGCCTTATATAACGATTCGTTAAGGCTTACATCAATTTGATAAGTGAGCGCAATGACTTGCCCTCACATCGATTTGCCTTCTATAACGATTCGTTAAGGCTCATAACGATTTCATAAGTAAGAACAATGATTTGCTCTCATATCGATTTGGTTCTCATAACGATTTCATAAGAGAGAACAACGATTTGCTCTCATATCAATTTGGTTCTCATAACGATTTCATAAGTGAGAACAACGATTTGCTCTCATATCGATTTGGTTCTCATAACGATTTCATAAGTGAGAACAACGATTTGGTTCTCGCAACGATTCCATAAGTCAAATAACGTTTTGGTCGCCATAACGATTTGACAAGATTCATAACGATTTGGTTGCCACATCAACTCGATAAGTCACACATCGATTTGCTTATGTTTGAACATCGATTTGCCTATACTTATAACATCGATTTGCTTTCACTTAAACATCGATTTTCTTTATATTCAGATGTTTCAAATATGTTTGACGCCTAATGAAAAGTCAAATATCTTCCGAAAAAATAAAGCTGCATGCTTGTCAGAAAAAGGATATGACCTTCTATTTTTAGTATGTTAGCAGAAACACAAGTGGTATGAACAGTTTATCATAAATACTCTTTTGTGCTAACACTCTCTTCTATGCTCACAGACCTCGAAGACCACCAGAGGTTGATTAAGACAAGTGAAGAGCAACGACTAGAACTCCAACGGATCTCTTCAACGGATCCATTCAAAAGCCTCTCATATAAAAGATGAAGCTTGGCTGAAGAAAAATAAGAGAGTTTTCCTGAATATCTTTGAAGGGTGTACAACCAGTGAGGAACCTCAACGCCACATACACTCAAAGAAAGAGAGAAAGAGCCTGAGCCAAAAAGAAGCAAGCAAAAGCATTCAAGCCTTCAAGCTTTCTTTTCTCTCTTCATCTCTCTCTAAGCTCATTGTAAATCTGGGGGAGAGTCCTTGACTGTGAGCTAATTCTTAGTGTTCATCTTGCAATAGCTCTCGGTCTGATCTTTCTTTTCCAAGAAAGATTTCTGTCCAGCTGTAGGAACTGTATACAGTGTAGAACCTAGCTAGGGGTTTGTGTCTAGCAAACCGCACTGGGGTTTGTACCAGGAGGTTGGCTTCTTGACCTGTAATAGAAGTGGGCTGCCTTCTGCCCAGGAAAGAGAAGAAGACCAGCTGGGGTGCTGGGTGTTGTAGTGTCCTTGAGGGGGGACTGTACCCTTGGTTAGTGAAATCCCAGAGGTTGCTTGGGGACTGGACGTAGGACTTCCATGTGGGAAGGGCCGAACCAGGATAAATTCCTTGTGTCCATTGTGTGATTATTATTTGCTTCCGCACTGCTATCTTTCACATTAAACTAACAAATTTTCAATTGATAATTTTAGTTTTTAAGTTTTTGTTTCAGATTGCAGAAAACATATTCCCCTCCCACTAGGTTAGCTTGCTGCCGTATCAAAAGTAAGGACCAACATACTATAAGGACCAGATTATGGCCCTTGGACACTCGCAATTATCGGATTCTTTATAAAAATCCAGGTTGCTATGGATGAAGTGAATTTTGTATATGACGAAGTGAGCTTTCGCTTATATATGACAATGTGAGTTTCGTATATGATGAAGCGAGCCTTCCATATGACAAAAGTGAGCTTTTGCTTATGAAGAAGTGAGCTTGTATATGACGAAATGAGTCTTTGCATATGACGAAGTGAGTTTCGTATATGATGAAGTGAGCCTTCCATATGATGGAAGTGGGCTTTTGCGTATGACAAAGTGAGCTCGTATATGACGAAATGAGCCTTCGCATATGACGAAGTGTTTGTTCAGTGAGGGGGTTGTAGTGTTGAATTTTCATGATAAATAGACAATAATAGTGATTGAGAAATTTTATCATCACCAAAACTATTGTTATCTTATTTTTATTTATGAAAAGTACACGTGTTGAACATACATGCACGTAACTTTATAAAAATCTAGGTATTACACATACAATAGCACAATAAGGACAAATATGACAAGTAAATTATAATTACACAAGCAGGCTTAGTCAATTAATGAGGCTTAATCAAACTAAATTGAGTAAAAATCAAGACTTTAATCAAGTTGATCAGAATTAGTCAATCTAAATCAGACTTAATCCAACTTAATCAGACTTAACTAAATTAATCATAATTAACAAAGCTTAATCAGGCTTAATCATACTTCATAAATCGGAGACCGAATTGAGACTGTTTATTTCGGTCACTAAACTTGCACTATGAGTGACCGAAAAAAATTGGTGATAATTCAGTCACAAATCTGATACCAAATTGAGACCAAAAATTTGGTCTCAAATTTGTGACCGAATTATCACCGACTTTTTCTGTAACGTCGCGCGTTTTTCGGATCCCCGTGGATCCAGGTTTAGCGGGTTTGGTGGCCAATGTGTGGCCCATAGCTTATATTTCAGGTGTTCGCACGAGTTGTGAGGCTTTGTGGGCCAGCCGTTGGGCCAAAGTGCTCACAGGTCTTGTGGCTGTGAACGCGACGGAGGCTGCGTCGCGATCTGAACGCGATAGTCCTTGGGCCGCATTACTGTTGCCGTTGTTTGGCGGTCTTCATCTGCATGGCTGCCGTGTGTCGCTCGCCGGGCGGTCAGCTGACGTCAGCCTTGGGAAGGCGACGGTCACCAAGGTCGCGATTAGGTCGCGACGGGGGTGCACGTCGCGATCCCAACCGCGGTGTGTTTTTAAGAACCCCAGCCGAACAGAGCAGGGGAAGCTCTGCCGGCCAGGGGGAAGCTGCTGCGGGGTTTTCCGGACGGCTCAAGGTTCTGGAGGTGCGTGGGGCGTGCTCTCGCCGAGGTCATCGCGTGGAGCGGGGGAAATGCTGGGAGTTCATGTTCTTCGCGGAGGTAGGGAGATCCCACCTCGTTTTGATGTTTGGATCATTGTGTGTGGGTGGGTGGTGTTTTCAGCTTATATACCATAGATATCATGCTAGGGCATCATTAAAGCATGAAAAATAAAAATTAAGTGTGTTTTGTAGGGTTGTGAGGGTGATCGGAGAAGGGTTCGGATTAGGGTTCCTACCTGCAAAGGCGACGGAACGCCCTTCGCGGACTAGGTCGTGGCAGACCTACCCGTCGCGACAGCATTGTTATCGCGACATGTCGGGGTGGCGCGATCTCATTGCGTCGTTGCTCCCGTCGCGTTAAGGCATTTGATCACGGTCTGTCGTGGTGTCGCATTAAGGTTATCGCGGTTTGTCGCGGTGTCTCGTTAAGGCTTCTTATCGCAGTCCTTCGGGGTGTCGCGACCTGGTTGCGACAGTACCCCATGTCGCGACCGCAGCTGAGAGGTCTGTTTATGCATGCTTTCAGGATTTTCAATTATCCAGTTATTGTTATTTGTTGTGCATGGCAATGACAGATGGAGCCAGTGCACTTGTTATGCTCATGGAGCATATTGCTCATAAGGGGGCATATATTATGTGGTTAATGTGTTATGTACGTAATCGACTTGATGTTTACGTAGTATATGTGGTGCGTTGGCACCCGTAGCGCTCTTTGAACATGCTGTCCATGTTTGGACATGTTGTTTACGTGAATAACATGTGGTGCACCCGGTTGGTGTATATACACGTGCTGTTTACGTGGGTTGGTTGCCGTACATGTGGTTTGTGTGTGTATGGCACATCGTATGTTATTGTGTTTTTGTATCATAATTATTGTGGTTAGTTCGTGGTATTGTGGCAATGAGGTTCATGTGTGAACTTAGCCTGGTCTGATGTTGTCCTTCGAAGGAATATTATATTGATTTATGTGTTAAGTGATGTGTGTGTAGCCACAGAGGTTATGAGGTGACCGACGATAGGCAAGTTTGTGGTTCACGTATGTGTTGGTGTAGGATAGCCTTGGGGTCACATGGTGACCGATGTTAAGCTAATCCTAACACATGTATATCATGATTTATAAATAAAGAATATATAAGTATATATCGTGGTTTGTGTGCTAGCCGAGTGTGGTGGTCCGGCGCCTATTCCGGAATGCCTCTCTAGACGGGTACCCCACGTTCTTTGTGAGCCAGGCACATATGTTTGTTGTGCTCGGGGTTTGTCCCGGTACAGTGTTGTACCGTTGAGGTCTGCTCGCGGGCGGTTCCGACCCCCGGGCGAATAAATATCTGCATCCGACTGGAGGTACGGCAGTCGGTGTACTAGTACACATGCTCCAGGGGGAATTTTGACCTCGGAACGGAATTCCGCGAAACCAGCGCCCTGTCGACCGTCTCGAAGTGTCAATTCGAATTGTGGTAACGTAAGCGATTCCGATGCCCGTGCGGAAAGTTAAGCCCAATTTTTTCGCTGAAGGGGTGGGAATAAACTGGAGGGGGTGACTATGTCGGCGATGTTCGGGCTCCCATATCCACGACCTGGGGAGGAGGTCTCGCGTCGAGTTGAACACGACCTCTGATCGCTGTGACTGGGCAGCTCAGCGTGTGGGCTCTGCCAGCGATTCACGTAAACGAGGGAGTCGCTACTGCAAAAAAAACCTTGAAATAGGGGAGATCGTCGGCTAGAATCACAATTTGATAGTGCGAAACGAAGGTTTTTCAACCCCGAAACGACGTCTTATTGCCTGAGGCACTAAGGGAGCATCGAGCGCCTCTGAGTGCCGATTCCGAATTGGTGTCTTATAAGTGATTCTGATAAATGAGCAAAAAGTTATGCCCGTTTGAGCGAAGGGGTGTTCATATGTGATCGCATCGGCAGCCTGCGACCGCGCTCCCGGAGAGGAATTTGGGCGCCGGACCGGAAATCTCCGAATGCCACTTTTTACCGACCGGGTCGAAGTGAGGATTCTGAATTGGGGCCTCGTCAGCGGTTCCGACCCCCAAGCGAATAAATCCGCTCGTCCGACTGGAGGTACACAGTCAGTGTACTAGTACACCACGGTCTAGGGGCGAATTTTGGCCCCAAACGAAATTCCGCGAAACCAGCGCCCTTTCGACCGTCTCGGATTGACGATTCCGAATTGTGGTAATGTAAGCGATTCCGATGCCCGTGCGGAAAGTTATGCTCAATTCTTTCGCTGAAGGGGTGGGAATAAACGGGGGGGGACCAAATCGGCAATGTTCGGGCACCATATCCACGACCTGGAGAGGAGATCTCGCGTCGAGTTGAACCCGACTTCCGATTGCTGTGACTGGGCGGCACCGCATGTAGGCTCTGCCAGCAATTAGCGTAATCGAGGGAGTCACTACTGAAAAAAACCTTGGAATAGGGGAGATCGTCCGCTAGAATCGCAATTTTGAATTGCGAAACGAAGGTTTTTCGACCATGAAATGACGTCTTATCGCCTAAGGCAATAAGGGGGCGTCGAGCGGCTCTGAGTGCCGATTCCGAATTGGGGTCTTATAAGCGATCCTGATAACCGAGCGAAACGTTATGCCCGTTTGAGCGAAGGGGTGTCCGTATGCGATCACATCGGCAGCCCGCGACCGCGCTCCCGGAGAGGAATTTGGGCGCCGCACCGGAAATCTCCGAATGTGACCTTTTACCGACCGGATCGAAGTGTCGATTCTGAATTGGGGCCTCGCGGGCGGTTGCGACCCCCGAGCGAATAAATATCCGCGTCCGACCGAGGGTACGGCAGTCGGTGTACTAGTACACACGCTCTGGGGGTGAATTTTGGCCCCGGAACGGAATTCCACGAAACCAGCGCCCTTTCGACCGTCACGAGTGCCGATTCTGAATTGTGGTCACATAAGAGAATCCGATGCCCGTGCGGAAAGTTATGCCCAATTCTTTCGCTGAAGGGGGAGAATAAACCGGAGGGGGTGACCATATCGGCGATGTTCGGGCACCCATATCCACGACTTGAGGAGAAGATCTCACGTCGAGTTGAACACGACTTCCGATCGCTGTGACTGGGCGACTCCGTGTGTGGCTCCGCCAGTGATTCGCGTAATCGAGGGAGTCGCTACTGCCAAAAAACTTTGGAATTGGGAAGATCGCGGCTAGAATCGCAATTTCAGAGTGCGAAACGAAGGTTTTCGACCCCGAAATGACGTCTTATCGCCTGAGACACTAAGGGGCATCGAGCGCCTCTGAGTGCCGATTCCGAATTGGGGTCTTATAAGTGATCCGATAACCGAGTGAAAAGTTATGAACGTTTGATCGAAGGGACATCCGTATGCGATCGCATCTGTAACCCGCGACCGCGCTCCCGGAGAGGAATTTGGGCACCAGACAGGAAATCTCCGAATGCGACCTTTTACCGACCGGGTCGAAGTGCCGATTCTGAATTGGGGCCTCGCGGGCGGTTCCGACCCCCGAGCGAATAATATCGCGCTGAACAGAGGGTACGGCAGTCGGTGTACTAGTACACACGCTCCGGGGGTGAATTTTGGCCTCAGAACGGAATTCTGCGAAACCAGCGCCCTTTCGACCGTCTTGGAGTGCCGATTCCGATTTGTGGTCACATAAGCATTCCGATGCCCATGCGGAAAGTTATGCCCAATTCTTTCGCTGAAGGGGTGGCAATAAACCGAGGTGGTGACTATATCGGCGATGTTCGGGCACCCATATCCACGACCTGGGGAGGAGATCTCGCGTCGAGTTGAACACGACTTCGATCGCTGTGACTGGGAGGCTCCGTGTATGGGCCGCCAGCGATTCGCGTAATCGAGGAGTCGCTACTGCCAAAAACCTTGAATTGGGAAGATCGTCGGCTAGAATCGCAATTTTGGAGTGCGAAACGCAGGTTTTTTGACCCCGAAATGATGTCCTATCACCAGAGGCACTAAGGGGCATCGAGCGCCTCTGAGTGCCGATTCCGCATTGGGGTCTTATAATCGATTTCGATAACCGAGCGAAACATTATGCACGTTTGATCGAAGGGGTCCGTATTTTATCGCATCGGCAGCCTGCGACCAGCTCCCGGAGAGGAATTTGGCCGCCGGATTGGAAATCTCCGAATGCGACCTTTTACCGACCGGGTTGAAGTGTCGATTCTGAATTGGGGGCTTGCGGGCGGTTCCAACCTCCAGGTGAATAAAGATTCGCGCCGACCGGAGGGTACGGCAGTCGGTATACTAGTACACACGCTCCGGGGGGCGAATTTTGCCCCGGATGGAATTTTGCGAAACCAGCGCCCTGTCGACGTCTCGGAGTACCGATTCCGAATTGTGGTAACATAAGCGATTCTGATGCCCGTGCGAAAAGGTTGCCCAATTCTTTCGCTGAGGGGGTGGGAATAAACCAGAGGGGGTGACTATATTGGCGATGTTCGGGCACCCATATCCCGACCTGGGGAGGAGATCTCGTGTCGAGTTGAACACGACTTCCGATCGCTGTGATTGGGCGGCTCCGCATGTGGGCTCCGCCAGCGATTCGCGTAATCGAGGGAGTCGCTCCTGCCAAAAAACCTGGAATATGGGAGATCGTCGCTAGAATCGCAAATTCGGAGTGCAAAACGAAGTTGTTTTTGACTCCGAAACGACGTCTTATCGCCTTCGGCGATAAGGGGGCATCAAGTGGCTCTGAGTGTCGATTCCGAATTCGGGTCTTATAAGCGATTCTAATAACCGAGCGAAAGGTTATGCCCGTTTGACCGAAGCGGTGTCTGTATGCGATCGCATCGGCAGCCCGCGACCGCGCACCCGGAGAGGAATTTCGGCGCCAGACTGGAAATCTCCTAATGCGACCTTTTACTGATCGGGTGAAGTGCCGATTCTGAATTGGGGCCTCGCGAGCGGTTCCGACCCCCAGGCGAATAAATATCTGCATCCGACCGGAGGGTACGACAGTCGGTGTACTAGTACACATGCTCCGGGGGGAATTTTGGCCCCGGAACAGAATTCCGTGAAACCAGCGCCCTGTCGACCGTCTCAAGTGCCGATTTCAAATTGTGGTAACGTAAGCGATTCTGATGCCCGTGCGGAAAGTTAAGCCCAATTTTTTCACTGAAGGGGGGGAATAAATCGGAGGGGGTGACTATGTCGGCGATGTTTGGGCACCTATGTCTACGACCTGGGGAGGATCTCGCGTCTAGTTGACACGACTTCCGATCGCTATGACTGGACAGCTTCGTATGTGGGGTCTGCCAGCGATTCGCGTAATCGAGGGAGTCGCTACTGCAAAAAACCTTGGAATAGGGGAGATCGTCGGCTAGAATCGCAATTTTGGAGTGCGAAACGAAGGTTTTTCGACCCCGAAACTACGTCGGTGGTGTCGAGCGGCTCTAAGTGCCGATTCCGAATTGGGGTCTTATAAGCGATTCCGATAACCGAGCGAAAAGTTCTGCCCATTTGAGCAAAGCGGTGTCCGTATGCGTTTGCATCGCCTGCCCGCGACCGTGCCCCCGGAGAGGAATTTGGGCGCCGGACCGGAAATCTCCGAATGCGACCTTTTAACCGACCGGTTGAAGTGCCGATTCTGAATTGGGGCCTCGCGGGCGGTTCGGACCCCCGGGCGAATAAATATCTGCATCCGACCGAGCGTACGACAGTCAGTGTACTAGTACACATGCTCCGGGGGGAATTTTTGCCCCGGAACAGAATTCTGCGAAACCGGCACCCTGTCGACCGTCTCGGAATGCCGATTCTGAATTGTGGTAACGTAAGCGATTCCGATGCCCGTGCGGAAAGTTAAGCAAAAAATTTTCGATGAAGGGGTCGGAATAAACCAGAGGGGGTGACTATGTCGGCGATGTTCAGGCACCCATATCCACGACCTGGGGAGGAGATCTCGCGTCGAGTTGAACATGCCTTCCGATCGCTATGACTGGGCAGCTCCGCGTGTGGGCTCTGCCAGCGATTCGCGTAATCGAGGGAGTCGCCACTGCAAAAAACCTTGGAATAGGGGAGCTCGTCGGCTAGAATCCCAATTTCAGAGTGCGAATCGAAGGTTTTTCGACACCGAAACGTCTTATTGCCTGAGGCAATAAGGGGGCTTCAAGCAGCTCTGTGTGCCGATTCCGAATTGGGATCTTATAAGCGATTACGATAACAGAGCGAAAAGTTATGCTCGTTTGAGCGAACGGGTGTCCGTATGCGATCGCATCAGCAGCCCGCGACCGCGCTCCCGGAGAGGAATTTGGGCGCCGGACCGGAAATCTCCGAATGCGACATTTTACCGACCGGTTGAAGTGCTGATTCTGAATTGGGGCCTCGCGGGCAGTTCCGACCGCCGGGCGAATAAATATCCGCGTCCGACAGGAGTGTACGACAGTCAATGTACTAGTACACACGCTCCGGGGCGAATTTGGCCCCAGAACGGAATTCCGCGGAACCAGCGCCCTTTTGACCGTCTCGGAGTGCCGATTCCGATTGTGGTCACATAAGCGATTCCGATGCCCGTGCGGAAAGTTATGCCCAATTCTATCGCTGAAGGGGTGGGAATAAACTGGAGGGGGTGACTATATCGGCGATGTTCGGGCACCCATATCCACGACCTGGGGAGGAAGTCCCACGTCGAGTTGAACACGACTTTTGATCGCTGTGACTGGGTGGCTCCGCGTGTAGGCTCCGCCAGCGATTTGCATAATCGAGGGAGTCGCTACTGCCAAAAAACCTTGGAATAGGGGAGAACATCGGCTAGAATCACAATTTTAAAATGCAAAACGAAGGTTTTTTTACCGTGAAATGACATCTTATCGCCTGAGGCATTAAGGGGGCGTCGAGCGCCTCTGAGTGCCGATTCCGAATTGGGGTCTTATAAGAGATTCCGATAACCGAGCGAAAAGTTATGCCCATTTGAGCGAAGGGGTGTCCGTCTACGATCGCATCGGCAGCCCGCGACCGTGCTCCCGAGAGGAATTTGGGCGCCGGACCAGAAATCACCGAATGCGACCTTTTACCGACTGGGTCGAAGTGCCGATTCTGAATTGGGGCCTCACGGGCGGTTCCGACCCCCGGGCGAATAAATATCTGCGTCCGACTAGAGGGTACGACAGTCGGTGTACTAGTGCACACGCTCCGGGGGCAAATTTTGGCCTCGGAATGGAATTTTGTGAAACCAGCGCCCTGTCGACCATCTCGAAGTGCCGATTCCGAATTGTGGTCACATAAGCGATTCGATGCCCATGCAAAAAGTTATGCCCAATTCTTTCGCTGAAGGGGTGGGAATAAACCGGAAGGGGTGACTATATCGGCGATGTTCAGGCACCCATATCCACAATCTGGGGAGGAGATCTCTCGTCGAGTTGAACACGACTTATGATTGCTGTGATTGGGCGGCTCCGCGTGTGGGCTGCGCCAGCGATTCGCGTAATCGAGGAAGTCGCTACTGCCAAAAAACCTTGGAATAGGGGAGATCGTCCGCTAAAATCACAATTACGGAGTGCAAAATGAAGGTTTTTTTACCCCGAAATGACTTCTTATCGCCTGAGGTAGGGGGGCGTCGAGCGCCTCTGAGTGCCGATTCCGAATTGGGGTCTTATAAGCGATTCCGATAACCGAGCGAAAAGTTATGCCCGTTTGAGCGAAGGGGTGTCCGTATGCGATCGCATCGGCAGCCCGCGACCAGCGCTCCCGGAGAGGAATTTGGACGCCGGACTGGAAATCTCCGAATGTGACATTTTAACGATCGGGTCGAAGTGTTGATTCTGAATTAGGGCCTCGCGGGCGGTTTCGACCCCCGGCGAATAAATATCCGCGTCCGAATGGAGGGTACGGCTGTCGGTGTACTAGTACACACGCTCCGGGGGGGGGGAATTTTGGCCCCGGAACGGAATTATGGGAAACCAGCGCCCTGTCGACCGTCTCAGAGTGCCGATTTCGATTGTGGTAACATAAGCGATGCCGATCCCCGTGCGAAAAGTTATGCCTAATTCTTTCGCTGAAGGGGTGGGAATAAACCGAGGGGGTGACTATGTCGGCGATGTTCGGGCACCATATCCACGACCAGGGGAGGAGATCTCTCGTCAAGTTGAACATGACTTCTGATCGCTGTGACTGGGCGGCTCCGTGTGTGGGCTCCGCCAGCGATTTGCGTAATCGAGGGAGTCGCTACTGCCAAAAAACCTTGGAATAGGGGAGATCGTCGGCTAGAATCACAATTTTAGAGTGCGAAATGAAGGTTTTTCTACCCCGAAAAAACGTCTTATCGCCCAAGGCAATAAGGGGGCGTTGAGCGCCTCTGAGTGCCGATTCCGAATTGGTGTCTTATAAGCGATTCCGATAACCGAGCGAAAAGTTATGCTCGTTTTAGCGAAGGGGTGTCCGTATGCGATCATATCGGCAGCCTGCGACCGCGCTCCCGGAGAGGAATTTGGGCGCCGGATTGGAAATCTTCGAATGTGACTTTTTACCGACCGGGTCAAAGTGACGATTCTGAATTGGGGCCTCGCTGGCGGTTCCGACCCCCGGGCGAATAAATATCCGCGTCCGACCGGAGGGTGCGGCAGTCGGTGTACTAGTACACACGCTCCCAGGGGAAATTTTGGCCCCGAAACGGAATTCCGCGAAACTAGCGCCCTGTCGACCGTCTCAGAGTGCCTATTCCGAATTGTGGTAATATAAGCGATTCCGATGCCCGTGCGGAAAGTAATGCCCAATTCTTTCGCTGAAGGGGTGGGAATAAACTAGAGGGGTGACTATATCGGTGATGTTCGGGCACCCATATCCATGACCTGGGGAGGAGATCGCGCGTCGAGTTGAACACGACTTCCGATCGCTGTGACTGGGCGGCTTCGCATGTGGGCTCCGCCAGCGATTCGCATAATCGATGGAGTCGCTATTGCCAAAAAAACCTTGAAATAGGGGAGATCGTCGGCTAGAATTACAATTTCGGAGTGCGAAATGAAGGTTTTTCGACCCCAAAATGACGTCTTATCGCCCGAGGCATAAAGGGACATCAAGCGCCTCTGAGTGCCGATTCTGAATTGGGGTCTTATAAGCTATTCCGATAACCGAGCGAAAAGTTATGCCCGTTTGAGAGAAGGGCTGTCCGTACGCGATTGCATCGGTAGCCCGCGACCGCGCTCCCGGAGAGGAATTTGGGCGCCGGACCGGGAATCTCCGATCGTGACCTTTTACCGATCGGGTCGAAGTGCCGATTCTGAATTGCGGCCTTGCGGGCTGTTCTGACCCCCGGGCGAATAAATATCCATGTCCGAACGGAGGGTACGGCAGTCGGTGTACTAGTATACACGTTCCGGGGGGAATCTTGGCCCCATAACGAAATTCTGTGAAACCAGCGCACTGTCGACCGTCTCAGAGTGCTGATTCCGAATTGTGGTAACATAAGCGATTCTGATGCCCGTGCGGAAAGTAATGCCCAATTCTTTTCTTGAAGGGGTGGGAATAAACCGAAGGGGGTGACTATTTCGACGATGTTCGGGCACCCATATCCACGACCTGGGAGGAGATCTCGCGTCGAGTTGAACACGACTTCCGATCGCTGTGACTGGGCAGCTCCGCGTGTGGGCTCCGCCAACGATTCGCGTAATCGAGGGAGTCACTACTGTCAAAAAACCTTAGAATAGGGGAGATCGTCGGCTAGAATTGCAATTTCGGAGTGCAAAATGAAGATTTTTCGACCCTGAAACGACGTCTTATCGCCTGAGGCAGTAATGGGCATCGAGCGGCTCTGAGTGCCGATTCCAAATTGGGGTCTTATAAGCGATTTCGATAATCAAGCGAAAAGTTATGCCCGTTTGAGCGAAGGGGTGTCCGTATGCGATCGTATCGGCAGCCTGCGACCGCGCTCCCGGAGAGGAATTTGGGTGCCGAACCGGAAATCTCCGAATGCGACTTTTTATCGATCGGGTCGAAGTGCCGATTCTGAATTGGGGCCTCGCAGGCGGTTCCGACCCCCGGGCGAATAAATATCTGCGTCCGACCGGAGGGTACGGCAGTTGGTGTACTAGTACACACGCTCCCCGGGGGAAATTTTGGCCCCGAATGGAATTCCATGAAACCAGCGCCCTGTCGACAGTATCGGAGTGCCGATTCCGAATTGTGGTAACATAAGCGATTCTGATGCCCGTGCGGAAAGTTATGTCCAATTCTTTCAATGAGGGGGTGGGAATAAACCTAAGGGGGTGACTATATCGGCGATGTTCGGGCACCCATATCCAGGACCTGGGGAGGAGATCTCGCGTCAAGTTGAACATGACTTCCGATCGCTGTGATTGGGCGGCTCCGCAAGTGGGCTCTGCCAGCAATTCGCGTAATCGAGGGAGTCGCTACTGCCAAAAAACCTTGGAATAGAGGAGATCATAGGCTAGAATCGCAATTTCGGAGTGCGAAACGAAGATTTTTCGACCCCAAAATGACGTCTTATCGCCTGAGGCATAAGGGGCGTCGAGCGCCTCTGAGTGCCGATTCCGAATTGGGGTCTTATAAGCGATTCCGATATCCAAGCGAAAAGTTATGCCCGTTTGAGAGAAGGGGTGTCTGTATGCGATCGCATCGGCAGCCCGCGACCGCGCTCGCAGAGAGGAATTTGGGCGCCGGACCGGAAACCTCCGAATGCAATCTTTTACTGACCGGGTCGAAGTGCCGATTCTGAATTGGGGCCTCGCGGGCGGTTTTGACCCCCAGGCGAATAAATATCCTCGTCCGACTGGGGGGTACGGCAGTCGGTGTACTAGTACACAC
>CM024756.1:152812998-152999099 GCA_014218235.1 Colocasia esculenta
GCCATATCGATCTCGGCTTTCGTCTCGGGAGGTCAAAGAGAAGAGATCTCGGAGAGATCTCGGGAGATCAGGATAACATAAAAGTGTGGATCACATAGGTTCACATGGATTAATTCCTCAAGGAACATAGATAATTAATACATTCTCAAGCCTCAACCATGGAGAACATAGGTTCACATATATCATATACAACAAGAGTGTGAGAATTGGGCTTCGAGATGTGCATTTTGATTTTTCTCTCCTTAGGATTCTGTTTTATTTTCAATTAGAAAGTGAAAAATCTCATGAGTTTAGGTGATGATAGCTTAGGTTTGACCAAATCCTGAGAGGTCTCAACAGACTAAGTGCTGTCAGTAGGAGAGTGGCTCCCTTGAGAAGTCATATGCACGTTTGACTATTTTTACCGACTTTAGATTTTTAGTATTCTATTAGTTTATTTGAATTATGAAATTTTTAGATATGCCAAATTATAACAAATTATGAAAGATTAGAAAGTCGCTATTTTGATTGGAACCATCGAAATCACGATTTTCTTCTTAGATGGGAGAGTTGACTTTTTATTGTAAGAGATATGATTTTTTTTATATTTTATTGGATTCAAATGGGGGGTACTTCCTTATTTACATTAATATCTTAAGTAAATGTAACATTTACTTAAATGATATTCAGGTAAATAGGGGTCCTGACAACCCTGCCTGAAGAGGATCCTGTTTCTGGCAACCCTGCCTGAACCCTGAAGAGATATCTCGGCCATCTCGTTTCTCGGAGAGGGGCCGATACCGAGAATCTCGCGAGATCACATATCATGTCCTTGGCTAATATTCCGAAGGATCAACTCATTAGAGTTGGAGGCCAGAAGTTTCGGGTCTCTTTCCAGGTGGCGTGGGGAAGTGGAGTCGAACAGAGCTCCGGTCCAAGACTGGACGTGGGCAGAGGTGGTGGCCTGTTTCAAGGCTAAGCAGAAGAAGGAAGGTATCCGCATAATCAGAGCTCGAGGGTCGAGGCGGTGCGGACTGGAACCTCAAAGGAGGATGTTATGGTCAATGATGCTTTGGGACTGTCAGAGTGGGTGTTGGTGTATCTTCGGCTAGTGGACCTTCCAGTCTGCTGCCTTTGCGTATGCAGGGAGGTAAACCGGGCCCTGACAAGGTAGTCAAAAGGCTAGGTATAGGAAGTGGGTGTGGCTCAATGTTGCGGGGGAAGGCGAGCCGTCCTATTTCGTGAAAGAGGGTTCGGTGTGCGAAGAGCCTGGAGCCTGTTCAAATCTGGCAGGGAAGATGAACAGTTGCGGGTTCAACGGTTGGACTTTGGGCCAATGGGCGCTAAAGGATTGTCGGGTAAGTCGGTCGGGTCGCCATTACGGGCGGTACTTTGGGTAAGTCCTCCGGGTCAGATTCTTTGGGCCTATCGAGTAAGTTGTTTGGGTCGATATTTCGGGTAATTTGGGCATCGATCGGGGTATCCCATGCCCGGATACTGTGCTTCTTCCTGACCCGTCTTCCCCGACTGGTTGCCCGATGCGTCTGCCGGCAGCTCTGAAGCGACCGGAAGCAGGGCGGAAGCGGCAGGGCTGCTCTCTGGGGCAGCCGATCAAGCGGAGTCCAAGGGAGCTCTCTTTCACCATTGGAGAGGCGACTGGAGGAGGGGCTTCCTCTGGTCAGGTGGAGGATGGTTCTGCTACGGAGTTGGGCGAGGATTGGTTTCCTCCGCCAGTTCCATTCGTCGGGGCGGTGGATTCTGATTCTTTGAGCCTGGTGGATATCCAAGATGACAACTGGCTGTTGGGGATGTTGCTGGGGTGAGGATTATGCAAAAGCTCCGCCAGTGAACTCAGGGGACACCGTAGAAGCGGAAGCACCTCGGTCTCCCTCTTGTTGCGGTGGGGGAGTGGGTGCTGCTACTTTGTGCCTGGCTCCTACTAAGGATGCTAGTTGGGCCTTCTACGATTATGATGTCAGACAGGACGCGTCTACTGTGGATACGGCGGGCTCCTAGATGTTGAGAATAGAGCAATGGTCCTATGGGCGGGGCATGGCTCTGAGGTGTTTTCACAGCAGGGTTTTGAACAGGTGGTTCCATTGGCTGGAGCTTGATTGCGCTGCAGAACAATGGTCTAATGATTTGATTAAATAGGTGGGCTGCTTGGTTGGGATAATGTTTGAAGGTAAGGAAGAATATGTCAAGAAGGCATTTAGAAAATGTGCAGGGACTTGAATTTACAACTTAGCCTGAAGAGAAAAGGTCAGGAGGTGGTCTGAAATAGGCAGGAGGGAGCTTTTGTATGTACAGAATAACATAATACAGAGGGCCTTAGGTCTCAGAGACCCAAGGGCAAGGGTGTTCTCATCAGTTATTAATGAATATTATGTCTTGGAATGCCAGAGGGTTAATGGGGATGAGAAGAAGAGGGAGATTAATTTGATGGTGAATAAGCTTAAACTGTCTTTGTTATGTATCCAGGAGTCAAAATTAGAAGATTTCAGCTTGGAAGATGCTCGGAAGTTGGGCGGTGGCAGATTACAGGGATGGTGTTATAAGCCAGCACAGGGTGCTAAAGGGGGGATTCTTATTATTGTGGGATACAGATATTTTGGAATGTTGTGAACACAAGTGCTTCAATTTAGTATCACAGTCAAACTGAAGAATAAGAGAGATGATTTTGTTTGGTGGTTACTGGGGTTTATGGGCCATTTTGCAGGAGCAGAAGGTGCTTTTCTTTAATGAGCTGCAGTCCCTCTCTAGGGAAGTTAACGGGCCTTCCTGTGTCCTAGGCGATTTCAATGCAGTAAGGCCCCGGGAGAAAGAATCAATCAGGTGACTTGGTCACAGGAGATGATTTTATTTGAGGAATGGGTACGGGAAGCAGGCCTGATTGAGATGCAGGTGAACTCGGTCTTCTTTACTTGGGTGGGTGATGGGGCTAGAAATTCTAAATCCAACTCGACAGGATTTCATCAATTCTCTGTGGCAACAGAAATTAATTTTATTGCTGTAAGGGCCCTCCCCAGGGTGATGTCTGATCACATCCCGCTGCTTTAAGTACAACTCATCTGAAGAACATAAAAGAGTATTCAGATATGAAAGGTCATGGTATTGCAAGAAGATTTCAGAAACTTGGTATCCACATGGTGGCATGAAGCACCATCTGATCAATGTGCAAGTTTGTCTCTGCTTGGTAAGTTGAGGTGGGTTAGAAAAAATGAAGGTTTGGAGCAGCAACATCTTTCGTAAAGCAGTTGAGCTTAGACAAGAGCTTCTGGATAGAATTGTGTATTTTGACGTTCGAAATGACCAAGGCAGCTTATCTGAGGAAGAGAGTGTTCAGTGGAGTGAGGCTAAGAAACATATGAGGTATTAGCAAAACAAGAGGAGATAAAGTGGAAGCAGAGGGCGAAAGAAACGTGGTTAAGAGAGGGAGACAAAAACACGGCGTATTTTCATGCCATGGCTACCATTAAAAAGAGAAGGATTACTATGGACACAATCAAAATCAATGATAGATTGATTGAGGATTTGGATACTTTACAAAGGGAAGTGGTGAATCATTTTCAGGTTTGTTTAGGGAGGAGCCTTGGAGGCCGCAGATTGGTCATGAGTTTTTCTCTAAACTCTCAGATCAGGATGCGGGGATCTGACTAGACCCTTAGTGAGGAGGAGATTAAAGATATTGTATTTTCTATGGATCCTAATAGGTCTCCTGGGCTAGATGGATTTTCTTTGGGGTTCTTTCAGCAATTTTGGACAGTTATCAAGTCAGATATAATGGCGGTGGTGTCAGAATTTCAGACAAGACCATGGAATATTAAACATTTCAATTCCACCCACTTGGTGCTTATTCCGAAGTGTGTTGGGGCAGAGTCGATCAATGATTATAGGCCGATCAGTTTGTTGAACTCTATGTATAAAATCATCACCAAGGCCATGGCTGGCCGGCTCAAGAAAGTGATTGGAAATCTCATTGATGGTAATCAGTCAGCTTTTATTAGTGGCCGTTTCATTTTGGATAATTTCATGGCAGCCCACGAATGTTTGCATGAGCAGAGGATCAACAAGAGACAATATGTGTCACTCAAACTTGACTTTGAAAGGCATATGATAGGATAAATTGGAAATGACTTTTCAGAGTCATGAAGGTGATGGGCTTCAAGGATAGATGGATTGATTGGGTCAGGCATTGTGTACAATCGGCAAAATTCTCTGTGCTCATTATGGGTCTCCATGTGGTTTTTTGGCTGTTCTAGAGGGCTGCGACAGGGTGACCCGTTATCCCTTTTATTGTTTGTTTTGATGGGTCAGGTCTTGAGTGAGATATGGAAGAAAGCAAGGCAGGCTGAGTTAATTGAAGGAATTACTGTGGGAAGGGGAGTTTAGAAGTTTCACCATTCAGTATGCTGATGACACAATCCTTTTTTCCTCAAACAACCTTGACAAGCTCATTAATTTGAGGATCCTCCTCAGACTTCTTGAGTCGGTGACTGGTTTGAAAATAAATTTCCGTAAGAGTGAGCTGGTGGGGAACATAGCAAATGAGAATATCAGGGTTCAGATTGAGCAGATCATGGGTGTGAAATGGGGAGTTTCCTGTTAAGTATCTTAAGCTGCCTTGTCTGATAGATCTCTGAGAATTTCAGATTGGAATGGAATGGTTAAGAAGTTCAGTGACAGGATTAGTGGGTGGAAAGGCAGACTCTTATCTGCTGGGGGAAGATGGATTCTTTCTAAGGTGGTGTTGTCTAGCCTTCCTTTATATTTCTTGTCCATATTTAAAGCCCCTAAGGGCATTTGCAAGAAACTGGAATCGGCGAGAGCGGCATTTTTCTGGAGAGGTAAGGGGCTAGAAGTGCATGGTGTTAACCCTATTGCCTGGACTAAGGTGTGTAGGTTGAAAGAAGAAGGTGGTGCAGGCTTAGTGCCAATGGAGATTATTAATAATGCATTACTCATGAAATGGCTGTGGAAATTAGATGTAAATGACGGGGCATTGTGGAGCTGCATAGTTAAGAGGAAGTATTTGTGGAATGTGGATGGGTGGTGTTCCCAGTTAATAAGTAGTAATAATTTATCCTCAATTTGGAAGCACATTATAGGGGATTTAGACTTCTACTTGTGCTCTTCTAGGCTTCAGGTGGGAGATGGTCGGAGAATCAAATTGTGGCAAGACCCATGGTTAAACAATGAGCCTCTTATGTTCTCATGTTCGAGATTGTTCAGAACTGTGTCACAGTCTCAGATTTTTTTGGCTGATTTGTGGTCCCAATCTCAATCTGGTTCGTCATGGCACTTAAGGTTCAGACGGAATTTAGTGGAGGATGAGATCTCTGAGTTCCTTTTTCTATCTGAGGCACTTGACAACACTAAGATATCCCCTGGTATGGAGGATAGCAGAGTTTGGAAAGGGAGAGGTCGGGGAAATTCTCGGTCAAATCAGTGGTCCGTCTGCTTATTCAAGAGGGTTGAAGGTCAGATGGCATAAGCAAGTGTGGGATAAGGGGTTACCTTTGAAAATCAGGGTCTTTATGTGGAAAATTGCTTGGAAGAGGCTATTTACTTTGGTCAGGGTCAATATGTTCAGAAAACAGTCGAGAAAAGAATACATATTTGTGCATGTTTCCAGGAGGATTTGGACCATCTATTCACTGCAGGGTCAATATGTTCAGAAAACAGTCGAGAAAAGAATGCATATTTAGTGCATGTTTCCAGGAGGATTTGGACCATCTATTCACTGCTTGTGGAGTTGTCAGAACTGTATGGAAGCTGTTCTTCAAGACTATTAATGTCACATGTTGTGTTCCCCTCAATTTGCATCAGTTTATTGATTATTGGCCAAAGTATAAACCCACAGGAGTTGAGGAGGACCTTTGGAAATGTGTTTACCAGCGATGCTCTGGTCTATCTGGAAGGAAAGGAATAAGAGGTTGTTTAACCTGGAGTTCAGAAACTTGTTCCTTATTCTAAATGATTGTATCTCTTTGGTGTTTCAGTGGCATCTTAGTGTCTCTGGTGAGCCAGTCAAGTCTTCTGCCCTTTTAGATCAGCTGAAGGGGTGGAGGGAATTTACCTTGTAATTGGGTGGTTTTTTTGGGTTTGGGGTAGGGGCTTCTACCATCTTGGTAGTCATCCCTCTTCCTTTACCTTTCTTCTGGTTTTTTCTGGTTTTCTCTTTCATTTTGTATGCTTTTTGCTTTTCCTTTGCCTTTTGGCTAATGAAACATGGCCTTCGGCCAATTTCTAAAAAAAAATATTAACACTAATTATGACTGATATCATATTAATTATGTTTAACTAATATATACATATGATTATATGATTGATACACATATTCATTATGTTTTATACATTAATATGATATTTATATAGTGTATGATTACATATATATGCATATGCATATACATTAATGGGTAAATCTATGAGTATGATTACATAGATCATAAATAAATATATATTATATATTGAAGACATTTTCCCCCTTATTTTCCTGATTTTTCTGGTTTTTCTTATTTCATGATTTTTAACAAATAAAACTATTTTTAATCTGGCCGATCCTGGATCGGCCAGACTCCCTGAGAATCGGCCGGATTGCCGATCCGATCCCAATCTGGATCGGGATCGACCATGACCGATCTAGATCCCGATTCCGATCCTGCCTTCCTTGAATAAGAGAAAAGACTAGAAGACAGCTGCCACAAAATTTTCAGAGGCAACAACAGAAATGACAAATTTCCAACACAACATTGCAGACCTTTTTGAAAGTAACACCAGATGCACAACTCTCCATCAACCAATTATGAGGGGTTTCATCACAATGCAGTATTTATAGCTTAGTACAGAAGAAGAATCTCTGATAGAATTTATGGATTGCAGCAGATTCTTGACCCGTGGCATGAGAATAAGAAAGAATTTTTATGTTCTGATATTAAACAACCAATAGAAAACATGTTCTTTCTCATCATGTGAATCGCGCCCACTAAAAACAATGTTGAAATGATATTCAACGAACAGCACTGCTACCACTTGAAGAACGTGCTTTTCATTGTCTGTATTCTCGCAATGGACTTATAAGTTCAACTTCGTGGCATCTTTTAAGGAGCTTGGCATGATAGGTTATGACATGGGAATCATGACAAACTCAACAAGCCAACTAGCATACCTCAAGAATAGCATGAAACTCATCCTTTGCTGTAGCAAGCCTGTCAGTGTCACTTGAATCAACAACATATATGATGGCCTGGGTATTTGGGAAATACCATCTCCATAATGATCTGTCAGTACAAGCAGAACAGTTGATGAGTACAAAGACCATTTTCATTAAATTATGGGAAAAACACAGAACAAGCAAGAAAAGTATTCATAGTCACTAAGACAATGATCTTAAGTATTTATTAAAAATTTAAAATTCTGCTGCAGACATCCAAGGTGACTTCATAACCATTTATGCAACACAAATCAGATAAGTGCAATAATTATGTTTCATCCATAAACTTAGTTCCATTGAAGCATGTCTTTTTAATGTATTAATTAGCTTCAAATCATGGGCTTGTCTTTTAATTCACTCATTCCTGATTGATTGCCTTATTTACATAACCATCTATGAATTTTACATATCCTCACTTCACTTTAACTCTTTGCGAGTTCTGGGGGAAGTTTTAACTTGCTCCTTCACCGTATGAGAGGAAAATGATACCGCTTGCAGTACAGTCTCTAAAGTTGGATTGATCAACTGAATTTGGATGGTCACGAATCAATAAATTGAGGGGAGAGACAAAATCAACTTCTGCCAGCCAATTCTAGCATTAGCTTTACCGACTTAGTTATGGTCAGGCAGTCAATCTGAACCTGCCAAGCAGCTTTATGATTGGCCAGTCTGGAACAAATCGGCAGATTTTAACATTCTTGATAGAGGCTTGGTCAGCAGCTGTCAAGAAAATGTAGCCAAATAGTTGAGCAGTTCACTTACTCCTAGCCAATCACAGATTGATGAACAAGGCTTAAGAGGATGGAGATAGATATGATGATTTGTTCCTTCTTTGAATCTTTCTTCTCACAAGAATGCAGGTCTTGTATTATTGTTTTTTCTGAATCATCTTGAATACCTTTTTCTCCACAGAATATAATGATATACAATGCATGTTACCCTTTAGTATTTGGGAAAAAAAGATATACATCAGTTGCCCTTTTTTTGGGAAGTGGGTAGTATCACTAATATATAAATGAAAAGGACTGTAGTCACTGTACAAGTAAAGACAGCCCCAGAAAATGTCAATGAGGAGAAATAGAGGAATCCACATAACACAAATAGCAGCCTTCCCTTACTTTAACAAAAATAGAAGAAACAAAAGAGTCCTCAGTGCGAGACACTCTCCTAATTACATCAGTTGCCTTCCTAATTTAACGCCTGACATTGAATTCGTACATATAGCTATGCCTTTTTTTTTTTTGAAATGTGGATAGTACCACAAAGTATATTGAAAAAGGAAGAATGTACAAGAGTAGAGGCCAAGCAACAAAAAGACCTCCAACAAAAGCCCTCTCACCAGTTAGACAACCCAAAATAAACAACCTCACCTCCCCAAGAACAAAAGGAGAGGAGAATGAGGACTCTCAAATTGACCTAATAATTTAGCCCAAGCCAAAACAGTACTCTAATCCCTTGTAACACAGTTTCTTCAGTCCTAGCTTCTCTCCTGAAAATTCACATATAGGTATGCCTTGAACTAAATGACTAGGAAATGTAATCATATCTAAGTATCCGTAGTTATAGAACCAAATTGCACCATGATATTGTTATTCAATCCAACCAAGCACATATTTTCGTCATAACTGGAATTATCCAGCAGATCAGAACATATATTTTCAAAGTAAAAAGGATAGTTCAAAAATATGCAACTAGAAAGTATCCACAAAATCCATACAAATATATTTTATTTCTTTTCAACAAAGTAGTCCATTACCAGGAATGAAGAAGATATGCAGAAATCTGCATCCCAAAACCTATGAAGAGGAACAGAATTCAATATTTAAATCTTCACGAAAAAAACACTTGTCTGGAATGTGTTTCCATCATGAGCACACATGCAACAAAAGTTTAATTCCCTTCTCCACATCACTATGAAAGATTCTTAGGACTACTTTCACAGTTTAAGCATACTATTTAAAGATGCTGCAACAGACAAACATTTAGCGAGTAGGTAATATAAACAGTGACCGGTATAACTCACTCTATGTTATAACTTTTCATGGTTTTTTCTCAATTGAATAAAAACTATGACTTCTAGTTGGCAGCTAAAAAAAGAATGAAAAAGAAAAACTAGCATTCCAATGAGAATTCTCTCAGGGAATATCTGGGGTTTGGGTGGGGCGGAGAAGATGAGGGTTGTGAAGGAAGTGGTGTGAAGGTGTAAGGTGATGTTTTGTGTGTGCAAGAGACGAAGTGGGATGGGGATGGGAGTGTCTTAATTAAGGAGATTGGGGGAGCTAGGCTGACAAGGGGAGTTGTTTCCCCGGCGGTGGTGAGCTCAGTGAGTATCCTCGTCTTATGGAACCCCTATGAGTTGGAGGAGGTGGCTAGTGACAGAAGGCTGCTTTGGGAGGAGCTCCTGCAGTTTCATCAACATTCAGGGAGGCCGTGGTGCTTGGCTGGATACTTAACTTTGTTGCTCATCCGTTTAAAAGGGCTAGGTCTTCTTCTATGGTGACAATTGTATGGAATACTTTTCAGACTTATTCAGGAGGCAGCATTGATTGATGTTGACATACTGGGTGGCTTCTTCACCAGGTCCAACATGAGAGCAGAGGCTGCATGCTCAAGATTGGACAGATTTCTCATTTTTGTAGAGTGGGAGGACTGTTCTCCTCATGCTGAGGTGTACACGATTTCTAGAGTTCTATCTGATCACAGGCCTATTCTCTTGAAGACCAGCTATATTCTTTAGAGAAGACACTGCCTGAGATTGGAGTTGTTCTGGCTACATGAACAGGATTTTATGGAGGTGGTGGTCTTCTTCTTATGGTGACAATTGTATGGAAGACTTTTCAGACTTTATTCAGGAGACAGCATTGATTGATGTTGGTATACTGGGTGGCTTCTTCACCAGGTCCAACATGAGAGCAGAGGCTGCATGCTCAAGATTGGACAAATTCTCATTTCTGTAGAGTGGGAGGACTATTCTCCTCATGCTGAGGTGTCCACGATTTCTAGAGTTCTATCTGATCACAGGCCTATTCTCTTGAAGACCAGCTGTATTCTTCAGAGGAGACACTGCTTCAGATTCGAGTTGTTCTGGCTACGTGAACAGGATTTTATGGAGGTGGTGGCAAAGGCATGAAATGGTGTGGATGTGGGATCATCAGCTATAGGTACTTTGGTGAGGAGGCTGAGACATTGCTCTCACATTGAGAGGCTGGTGAGCCAGAAAAATATTCACAGGTAGAGACGCGAAGCTGAAGATTCTATAGCAGATAGATGGGCTTGACAGCTTGAAGGAGGCAGGTTTACTGGAAGAGGACAGAGCTGCTAGGATTTATCTCAAAGCACAATATGAAGATATTCTTTGCAAAGAGGAAATCTATTGGAAGCAGAGATCCAAAGATAGGTGGGTCAAGGAGGGTGACAGAAACACTGCTTATTTTCAGGGGATTACTTCTAGCAAAAGAAGAGTGAACTTCATCTCCTGCATCAAGGTGGGGGACACTAAATTTATGGAGGAGGTGGACATCAGAGGGCAAGTGAAGGATTTCTATTCCAGGCTTTTCACAGAGGAGGATTGCAGGAGGTTGTGTGTTGATGAGGATCTCCTGCACCGGTTGCCTCCCGCCTCCCAATACTAGTGAGGTGCTTGACTAGCTTTGCTCGGAGGAGATTTGGTAGGCAGTTTTATCTCTTCCTGGAAATAAGGCTCCAGGACTGGATGGCTTTTCAGTAGCATTCTTCCAGAGGTGCTGGCATATTAGCAAAATGACCTTGTGGCTGCAGTTAGAAAGTTTTAGGATGGGAAAGCCGACTTAAGAGGTATAAATTAGATGCACATTATTCTCATCCCCAAGAAAAAGGAAGCTAAGGAGTTCACTGATTTCCTGCCCATCAACCTACTTAATGGCTCTTACAAGATTATCTCCAGGGTGCTTGCTTCTAGATTGGTTGCAGTTATGGATCAACTGGTTGATCATTTCCATGGAGCTTTTATTAAGGGACGGCACATTCTTGACGACTCTTTGGTGGCTCATGAGTGCTTGTTTGTGTTGAAGTAACGTAGGGGGCAAGGTTTAGTTCTGAAGTTGGACTTTGAGAAGGCCTATGACAGTGTCAACTGGGATTGTCTGCTGCATGGCTTAGAGATGATGGGCTTTGGTGACAGATGGATTTCTTAGATCAAGGCTTATGTCTCCTCAGCTATTTTTGTTGTGCTCATTAATGAGAAATCTTCCGAGTGGTTCCATAGTGGCAGAGGTCTCAGGTAAGGAGATCATCTCTCTCCCCTCCTCTTTGTCCTTGTTTAGAGTGTCCTGAGTAGACTGTGGTTGAAGGAGGAGGCAGCGGGTCTTATTGCAGTTAAAGGTGGCTCCTCAGTCTCATACCTTCAATATGCGGATGACACCATCCTCCTCCTGGCTGTTGGTGTGCACATGCCTATTATGGTGAGATTCTTGTTGGAATTGCTGGAAGAAGTGACTGGGTTGAAAGTAAATTACAACAAAAGTCTTCTAGTTGGAGTGAATATTGACAAAGTGTCATGAGAATGGCAGCTATAGTGATGGACTATGGAATCGGCAGGTTCCCTATCACCTATTTAGGTCTCTCTCTTTCTCCTAGGGTACTTAGAGCGGTTGATTGGCAGCCAATTATCCACAGGTTTGAGACCAGATTGGCAGGATGGAAGGCTAAGGCATTGTCTTATGGAGGAAGACTTGTGCTTTGCAATTCAGTTTTGGACAGTTTACCAACATATTTCTTTTCCATATTCAGGATTCTGATACAGATGGCCAAAAGACTTAAGGCCATTAGATGAAGATTCTTTTGGCATGGCAGTAGAGACAGGTGCAATGAGTGGCATGATGTAGCTTGGGGTAGGTTAATCAAGAGCAGAATATAGGGAGGTGCGGGCCTAAAGAATATTAGGGACTTCAACTAGGCACTCTTAGTCAAGTGGTTGTGGAGATTGGGGGCTGGACAGGGTGATTTGTGGGCATGTATTATCAGACAAAAATATTTTGGGAGATCTAGGGTTTGGGACCTGCTTCCTACACCGAGAGCGAGCACTTCTATTTGACAGGATATTTCTTCTTGCAGAGATATTATTTCTGTTGGTGTAGAGGTCCGATTGGAAAAGGGCGACAAGGCCTGTTTCTGGAAGGATAGATGGTGAGGTGACTTCTCTTTTTATGAGCTCTTTTCTAATCTTTTTCGATTGGCTTTAGATACTCAACTCTCAATTTCTCGGGTTGTAGATACAGTGTGTGGTCACCAACATTGTAATACCCCAGAAATTTACCAAGGCATAAATGCAAATTTAAAAGTGAAAGAAAGGACATATCGACAATTTTTGAAACTTCAGAGTTAAAATTAAATAGACTAATGTTCTGAGGAGCTAAATGAAATTTACAAAGGTTACTTAACCCTTGAGGAACCTAGAAGGTTATAACCCCAACCCTAGTTAACTACGGTGGTTCATCCTAACCTAACCCTAGGGTTAACTTAACCCTAGTTAAGGCCCAACTGCCATAACCTAGTTAGAACCCTGACCGCCCTAGCCCCTCACCCAAATCGCCATACCCCTGCCTAGTCGCCCTACCACTCCTGTAAATAGGACCCCCCTCCCTCTTCTTCTCCAAGGCAAGAGCTCAAGGGCCCAAGTGAAGGAAGGAGGAGGAAGGAGGTCCGAGGAGGTTTCAAGGTGAGCTTATCCAAACTTCAGGTTAAAGTAGGTTCCTCTAATCTTCTCTAAGTCATTAGTCAGCATGTTAATTATCTTAATTAAGTGTAGCTTAGTGAGTTTTCCTTTAGGTGTTCTTGTCAGTCTGTAATTAGTGTTTTGTTTAGCATCTGTTTCTATCCTGACTCCTTGTTAATTTGTGATATTAATCTCTTGATTAAGTTCTTGTTAAGTATATGGAAGTCATAATCATGTGTTTAATTGGATCTTAGTTCAAAACTTTTCTTTGATCGCTTCGAGAAAATATAGCTTATGATGTATATGAGTATCTTGTTTCCAGTCCGACAATTACTCTGTCTTTCTTGATCTTATTCCCTTGAATTTCTTGCTAAACTATGAACTATTCCCTTCAAATTCTTGGCCATTTTCCTAAACTACTGAATTGTTAAGAAAGTATTTTACTGGGATCTTAGATCCAATTGGACTAATGTTTGTGCAATGGGGCCCTGATCTGGCCCTAGGCGGAGCACCCAAATGTTCTAACTGGTCGCAGAGAACTAAGATCAGGTGTTTTGGCATGACACCATATTGTCTGCTAGATTGTTTACTTGATTAACAATTCAATCTTTACTATTTACCTGACTGATATTCCTGAAATGAGTGTTATTCCTGAATGAGTTTAACTGTCAGCTTCTTGAGTTATCTGGTTTCGTTATGGTAACACTAGATATCCTGACAGTTCTCGTGCTTACCTGTTCAATGATTACTTCTGTACACCACTCATGTCAACCATGTTTCTGATTTATCCCTTTAACTACTAATGTTTGATTTAGAATGATTGGAGGGTAAATCCTACTGAGCTTTTATGCTCACTCTGCTCTTATTAACATTTTTCAGGTAACTCTCAAGCGTAGATTAACATGGGCAGAAAGTGTGCTGAGTGGTTGAACCCAGGTGACACCAGATTTGTTAAAGTAGTCATGTAATCCCCTGCTTACACAGTTAATGATTAGTCATGTCTAAAACCCTGTGTTCTATTGCAATTATAATGTATATCCTCGGTAATTCCCTCTTATATGTCACGCCTCGACATTTTTCGCTGCGGTCGGGGCATGATAGATAAAGTGGTATCAGAGCCAAATTAGGAGGACTAGTAATATCATATTATTAGTCTTCGACATCCTAGGTTAACCTGTGAGAATGGGTAGAAAGTCTCGAGTAACCTAGATGAGTCTAGTTAATTGTCTCTCAACCCTGTCTCACTATCTTGAATTCAAATATATAGCAAAATAAAATTCAACTCAACCATGGAAGGCAAAAGTGCTCAATAGAGAAACCTACAGCTTATAGTCCAGGTCTTAACAAGAGCTCTGCGTGCAGCTGTCCAAAACATGAACCACCAGAACAATGGAGAAATATACCAGAATTTTAGAAGTCTGGACCCGCCAAGGTTTGTTGGGAACGCCAACCCTACTGAGGCAAAGAATTGGGTCAAGGAACGTAGAAAGGATTTTCAAAGTAACCCAATACCCTGAAGAACAAGGTTAGACTACCCACCTTCCAACTGGACAGAGATGGACGGACCAGGTGGGAAGCCACCAAGGATGCACTGAAAAAGAAGGATATCACATGGGTAGAATTTATAGACCTCTTCAATGATCAATACTTCTCTGAGGAAATCCAAGAAAAGAAGGCCATGGAATTTGTTAATTTGAAAGGGAGGACCATGACCATGGCAGAATATGAAGCTCAATTTTCCCAATTGTCTAGATATGCCCCACATATGATCTCCACAGAAAAATTAAAAGCAAAAAGATTCATATATGATCTAAGGCCCAACTACATCACTCAACTAGCTCCCATGCTCATCCAGACTTATACAGAAATAGTTAAGAGAGCACGAGGTCTTCAAGAGGCTATTGATAGGATGGAAAGATTGGAGGCCAAATCCTCAGCTTCTAAAAAAAGGCTGATGGAGAGAGAATCCTCCACAAGTGACGAAGATTTTCAGCCCAACAATGATAGGAAGAAGGTTAAACAAGATGAAGAAGACACTAAAACCAAAGAAGTTTGTCAGTTTTATTGCAAGTTTGGACATAAAACTGAAGATTGTAGGTTTAAATCTGGAGCCTGCTTATGGTGTGGAAACTTTGAACAGAGAGTTTCAGCATGCCCAATGAAGAAATCATCCAGCAACTAAAGGAAAGAGACAGGTTAATGCCAAGACCAGGAATCAATAGAGAATGGATTGAGATTGAGATTTTCAACTACCGCTTTTGACACCAAGAGTTTAAAGTGACTTGTTTTACTTATTCCTGGTTTTCCTTCCACTGTGAAAACGAAATCAATATAACTGGCCTGTAAAACACATAGTCAATGTAAACTTGTGTGCACTTTTGAACAAGTATGCAGAAGTGTTTGACAAATAGTTTCTTTGCTTCTTGAGAGCCAGAGTGAATTTGGAGGACAAATTCTTTTTAAGTGGGGGAGGGTGTAATACCCCAAAATTTTACCAAGGTATAAATGCAATTTTAAAAGTTAAAGAAAGGCATATCTACAATTTTTAAAACTTTGAGGTGAAAATTTACATAGACTAATGTTCTAAGGGGTTATATGAAATTACCTAGGTTACTTAACCCTAAAGGAAATCTAGAAGGTTCTAACCCAACCCTAGTTAACTAGGGTGGTTCAACCTAACCTAACCCTAGGATTAACTTACCCCTAGTTAAGACCCAACTGCCCTAACCGTAGTTAGAATTCTGACCGCCCTAGACCCTCACCCAAACTGCCATACCCCTTGCCTAGCCGCCCTACCGCTCCCATAAATAGGACCCCTTGGCCTCTTCTTCCCAAGGCAAGAGCTTAAGGGCCCAAGTGAAGGGAGGAGAAGGAAGGAGATCCGAGGAGGTGTCAAGGTTCTTGAACTTCTCCAAACTTCAAGTTTAAGATAAGTTCCTCTAATCTTCTCTAAGTAATTAGTCAGTATATTAATTATCCTAGTTAAGTGTAGCTCAGTGAGTTTTCCTTTCGGTGTTCTTGTAAGTCTGTAATTAGTGTTTTGTTTAGCTTCTGTTTCTTTCCTGACTCCTTGTTAATTTGTGATCTTAATCTCTTGATTAAGTTCTTGTTAAGTGTATGAAAGCCATAATCATGCATTCAATTGGGTCTTAGTTCAGAGCTTTTCTTTAATCTCTTCAAGAAAATATAGCTTATGATGTATATCAGTATCTTGTCTCCAGTGCGACAATTACTTTGTGTTTCCTGATCTTATTTCCTTGAGTTTCCAGCCAAGCTCTGAACTATTCCCTTGAAATTCTTGGCCATTTTCCTGAACGACTAAATTGTCAAGAAAGTGTTTTACTGGAATTATGGATCCAACTGGACTAATACCTGTGCAATAAGGCCCTGAGCTGGTCCTGGATGGAGCGACCGAATGTTCTAACTGGCTGCGGAGAACTAAGATCAAGTGTTTTGACATGGCACTATACTGCATGCTAGATTGTTTACCAGATTGACAATTCAATTTTTACTATATACCTGACTGATATTCCTGAAATGAGTGTTATCCCTGAATGAGTTTAACTGCCAACCTCTTGAGTTATCTCTTTTCGTCCTAGTTATATTGGATATCTTGTTGGTTTTTGTACTTTAACTGTTCAATGATTACTTGTGTACACCACTCATGTAAACCATGTTTCTGATTTATCCCTTTAATTGCTAATGTTTGATTTAGAATGATTGGAGGATAAACTTACTGAGCTTTTATGCTCACTTTGCTCTTATTAACATTTTTTCATATAACTCTCGAGCATAAATTAACACGGGCAGGAAGTCTGTCGAGTGACTGAACCCAAGTGATGCCAAACTTGTTAAAGTAGTCCTGTAATACCATGCTTACACAGTTAATGATAAGTCATGTCTAACCCCACTAGTTCCCTCTTATCTATCTGCCTCGACATTTTCCACTGCGGTTGGGGCATGACACACATTTAGCAGGGATTTGACACACTTGGAGACTACTCAGCTTCAGGACCTTCTTTCCAATCTTTCTTCCATAGTCCTCATCAGATTATGAGGACTGATGGATATGGAGATGGGAGAAAGTTTGTTGCTTCTCGGCTAGATCTGCCATTCGTATCATTTCATATGGTGGTGTTCGGCAAGGATTACATGCTCAGGTGTGGAAGCCTAATAGCCCAGTAAAAGTGAAAGTTCTCATGTGGAGAATTCATATTGGTAGGCTACCCACGCGTGATGGACTTCACTATTTTCTACCGGACATTCAGACCTCTTGTGTTCTTTGTGGGGTGGAGGATGAATATATTGATCATATTTTCACTGGATGCTCTTACTCCTCTACTGTCTCGAGGGAGGTGGCTGTATGAGCTCATTGCACCATTCCCTTCCACTTGGAGATCAAGCAGATGATGCTGAATTGGAAGAGACAGTGCCCTACCAAGGGTGACAGGACAATGTGGTGGCTCATTTTGCATGCTACTCTATGGATGATTTGGGGTGAGAGAATAGACGGATTTGAATGCTGAATCTCTTTTTGGTGGAATCTGTTGCATAGTTGAGGAATGGGCGTCAATTATTTGTAATGTGGTTCAGGCCAATTCCTCACTTTTTCCTTGATGGGGGGTAGAGATGTTTTGTCCATTACGGGTTGAATGACGCTGTATAGGCGGGCAGGACTGTTTTTTGGGGGTTTCCTTTTTGATGGCCTATACTTGTACATTCTTTCTTTTCTTTAATATATTGGTGGAACCATCCAGTTTTCAATGTAAGTACAACAAAGAAGAGTTCAGGATTCCACAAGATGGCAGATCCAAAGTTTCAACTTCCATCCAGTAAGGCTAGCAACCCTAAAACCAACTATTTCATGCACAATGAACCTTCATCATCTAGTCTCAAGCATTTTCTAGTTTGCATTCCATGTGATCTTACGAATTTATCATGCTTTACAAACACAGGCATCTATATTCTGGCATTTATTGTCAGGAAAATAGAATGTGATTCAACATGATTCTTGGCCTATAGCAAAAATCACAACTCCACATGGATATTCCCAATCAAATGTTATTCTTTCTGCGGCATTGCTACACCCATTGATGTTCAAAACCAATGCCTCCTAGATGTGAATACCTTTTGTACCTTCATGTGCATGATCAGTTGATCACAATAAAGTGGACTAGTGGAACATAGAGCACTCTGTCATCTGCCCTAAGTCCCAAGGCAGCCCTTGTTTTTGTTTGCTGAACTTACTTGTGTTAAATGAATGTTACTTTACTGGGGGCATAATGCTTCAAGATTCTTGAAGAAATCTGAGTGGGGACAAGGAAAATGGAACAGAAATACATAGAAATGAAAACAACCAAAAAGCCCATGTTGAAAAAAAAATTGAATTCAATATCTTCTGTGAATAATCATTTTAAGATTAAGTTTGTAGACAATTTCCCAGCTCAGAATGCCTAGTTACATGTAAAAATTTAACTAAGACAGTGAAAACAAAATTAACATGACAAAATTATACTCAGAATAACTGAATAAGATTCTCAAGTTTTAAGATCACAATCAGCTTCTTGAGGAAGATGAGACATAATGACTTTACCTGATGCTTGTTTGTCCACCTGTTTCAGTAAAAAGTGACGTTTTATGTTAACAAATCAGATTTGGTGGTAGGAAAAAAATATTAGTCAATACATCTAGAAACAAAGGGGAAGCTATGCATAGGTAGGGGGGGAAGACAAAGATCAAACAGGAAGGCAAAACAGACAACAACTTGAAAGGAGTTACAAATGTTAAAGAAAATTGTTCAGTATCAAATCAGAACTTATCATCGTTCACTTTCCCACCAATTTTCCAAAAGATCAAAGATATGAAATTGAAGGAATTTCTATGCATTTATGGTCAAAGAGGGGGGACACATGTCTATCCCCACGTTTAGAAAATGTAGAAAGTTAACCATTTGTCACAAGAGCCCAATGACATTTTTGGCCTTTTTAGATATCTGCCAGAGTATTGTTAGAGTATTGTTAATAAGAAACGAAAACCCAGCCCCCACCCTGAATCAAATCTGTTCAAGGAGCCCATGAAAACCCCATTACCGAATGAGCAAAGCTCAGCCAGTATTTGGGTGTGCTAACCACTTGATCCAAGTAATTAGAAGCATATAAAAGATCCAGTTTTCTGCTTCAGAGAAACTCTAGTTTTTGGAGAAACAGCAGTCAGGAAATTCATAGAAAGATCAAGCGGAGTACCCCTTACATTAATCAACTTGTTTGATCATGACTGTCTACTGTGTAGTTCTACCTTACCCCTTGAAATACTCCTCACAAAGTCCCACAGGACCCACATTTCATTGCTGATTGTCTAAGTTCCTCCTTACCCCTTGAAATAATAAATTTACTAAAGTGAGACGAAAAGGATAATGTCTTTCTTCTCGAGTACACCAATTTTACCCATGTCAGGAAAAGCTATCAGATCCACATGCAAGTGTATTTACATCCAACACATATGTTGCACCATATCAAATATATTCTTACAAGAATATGAAACCTGCTTGGTCAAAACCCCACAACAAGGTAAACTTGTGAGCTTTCAAGATTGATAGAAGACCTTGTCACAGGACTATTTATATCAGTCAATTCTAGGAAAGCAGAGGGCACAGTCCACGGAAGGCAGTCAGCATGCTCTAAGTTTGAACTCGATTATAGGAACCCTGAGCCACACCATAGATTGAATTCTACCATGATATAAGGTGGGTATAAAAGGAAACATTTTTTTCACCTCCTCCACTCTACAATCCAATGAATTAAGTTCATCATTTCCTTTTGATCCCATAAAGCTACCCAGAAACAAAGATACGTCATGTGGCTGTGCATGCCCAAAGGAACTTGTAACAGAGAGAGTACTTTCAAAAGGATCTTGCAATTGAATCATGGTTAACTGAAATCTGATGGTCTCTATAGAATCTTCCAAAATAGTGGAATTTAATACATAAAGGAGCATGAGGGTAAAGTAAACCATGCAATATCTTCCTTTTAATCCCTACCATGTTAAATGTTAACAGTTGGTGCTGTGTCTTACCTTACCAACCAGAAACTGTATAATAAATAGTTGACTTTTTGGGCCTCTGACCATCTTACATCAACTAAGAGGAAAAAAATTCATGCCTTGATCAACAGAAGTAAATGACTGTCCTGTCAGAGCCACATCTAGTAACAAAATCCATGGCTTTCAATGATTCATGCCCCTATTATATAATCATCTCCAAAAGACCATCTAATGTAGTTCAACAATCATGAGCCCCACCTGATCTTCGCTGAAGGCCAAAATTATTATAACTACATCTCAACATTCATTCAAGTTTCCACCTATTTATCTGACAATTTAGTTACTGATTCAAAAAGAAAAATGAAGAAGAGGGATGTTTATAAATATCCTACACAGAAACAGATTATGAGAAGAATAAAGTTAAACGTCTGTCTCTAGAGGGCCATCTTATACAAGTACCCCCTCACCTCAGTAAGATACCCTCATAACTAACCAGGGGCTTGTGAGGTGGGTAATCAAATCCAAGATAGGATTACAACTAGCTGAGAATGGAAAATCCTGCAAGTGAATTGTATAATAAAATGTGGGAACAATATTCCCCACAGACCATATGGTTCACACCAAAACCCTAAGGAAGAAGGGAAAGAGGTGAATTAGATTTTTACCTTCAACATCTAAGAGTCTAAACCAGCCCTTGCTCCAGATCATTTATTTTCTTTCTTCCTCACACATGCTTTATGTTCTGTCCCCAATTCCGTTTTCCACTCTCCCTCTCTCTGATTTGCACCTCATCATTTCCTTTCTTTCTTTCTGGCACATGCTTTATGTTCTGTCAGAATCTGTGCCCAATTACGTTTTCCACTCTCCCTCCCTGTGCTTCCTCCTCTCTCCCAATCAGACCCCATTCTCTGATGCATGCTTACACATTGTCTGAGAGAATGTCTCTCTCCCTTTTGCGGTTTGCTCCTCCTCTCTACTCAAAGCACCTTTTTTGTACATAAGCAACTGTTGCTAGTCCACATTGACCACAAAAGGGATTGGTAAAGGTGCTGAAGGGTAGTCTGCATCATTTGGCCCCAGGAACAATGGAACGCTAATAAATCTTGTGTAATAGAACTAAGTAACTTTATACAAAAGCCAAAATGAGAAAACCACGCGACATAACTGGGGAATAAATACAAATCATTCCCGAAATGGGTAAACACCTGCAAATATCCATGCTTCTCCACAAACAAAGACACTAACACTAATGCGCAAGATAAAGAACTAGGTAACTGAACATCGTTGTGCAAGCTGTTTACGGATGGGAGTCGTCATACCTAGATCCCAGACTTGAAATTTGATATTGTTGTACTGCACGGTTTCCACATTAAACCCGATAGCTGCATCGCGAAGTGACAAACAAGCACACCCGCCCGGATCAGTTAGTCCGGCAGCAGCATCAAAACAGAGGCACTAAACAAAAAAGAGGGAAAAAGGGAAACTTACTTGGGATCGTCGAGACCACTTCCCCCATCTGAAGCCGATCTGAAACGGTAGAAACGCAATCAAGCCCAACCGAAAACGGGAAAACGAGCGGAGCGTGCAGATAGGCGTACAGAGGATGGTGGTTTTCCCGGCATTGTCGAGGCCGAGGACGAGGATCCGAGCTTCCCGGTTGCCGAAGACGGAGGAGAGCATACGAGTGAAGAGGATGCCCATCCCGCCTCGCCCAGATCCGCCGGGGGCGTGCTCAGATCTGGTCCGTAGAGCAGAACCCTATACCCTGATGAGACGGAGAGGACAAGAGTGGTAGGAGGAAGAGGAGAGGGACAGCGAGGGGCCCTCCGTAGAAGCGCACGCGGGGAGCGAGGGGAGGCTACCAGCAATGGCTGCCAGGTCCAGTCTGCCGAGGTTGCAGAGTCCTCTCTGCGCGGTGAAGTTACCGAGAGAGAGAGAGGGGGGGGGCATTTGCAGCAGTAACAAGCCCGTATAAATTCCAATAAAAAGAAATGCTCGTTTAATTGTGGAAAATATTATAATATTAGTTGAGTACTTGTGGGATGCACGAAAAATTTTTAAATTTAAATATTTTTATATATTTATTGATCTAAAAGTTTATATTTTTAATTTTAAAAAAATTGTTCAAAGAACATTTTATGTACACTTTTTTAGAAATGATGAAAGCAATTAAATGAAGAACAACTTATCTAAGAAGATCATAAGATTATATCTATGGCTATACATTGTATCCAAGGCTTTAAGATATATCAAGGCTATCTGTCCACATGAAAGATTGGTCTATATCATGAAGTGTAAGTCTGTAAATAACAATTATAAATATTAGATAAATTGTCAATTTTTAACGTCTTCCATTTCAACTTTAATATCCTTCATTTTGTTATATGAATTATGTTGTGCAGGAATAGTATCACTAGATAGATCTTCTGTACGATTATTATCTAAAGTAGTCCCTTCAACGAAATGATATCTTTTATCATAAAAAAAATCATTAATATGACACTTCCTATTGATTTTAAAAATTATTAATACAATCATCTTATTGACTTGTAGATATAAAAAGGTATAAAATATTTTTCAGTTTTACTTACATTATCAATATTTGTAATTTGTTCATTTGTTAGATGTTGTCATTCAGTTCAACATAATTACAAAAAAAATATGTTGATTCTAAAAATATGAACATCAATAATTACCGAAGTATGAATATCGTGATTAATTTAATTTATTGATTTTGAGATAATTTTAAACAATTAAACTACAATCACCATAAAATGTGTCACTTTCAATTAACTTGTGTTTAAAATTTTATCTTAATTAGATATTATTTATATATATAATTAAATACCAAATTAATTTAGTTTTATGGAAGAGAGCAAATAGGTCTTCTTTTGACCGATTTGCTAATCGGTCTGTTTTTGACCGATTTGCTAGTGGGTCATGGCAAGATCCACTTGTATTTTTATTTTATTTTTAAGTGAGGAGTTGACGTTTAAGTTAAAAAAATTTCAGAATATACTATTTTTTAAAAAGAAAACCTTCCAGAGTTAGGGGTATCTACTATCTAGTTAGCAGGCCTACGACACTGGACACGCCTCCACCCAAAGCGATCTAACATCACCTTCTTCGCCCCCCTGAGTTCTTCCACACGGACGTAATTAAGGATCCTCATGGTACGGCACGATCGTCCGCTGCCGGCGATACCCGGTATCCTCTTCATCACCACGGCGCGATCCCCGCCGCATGTCCCCACAAACTCCCGCCCTCCCATCGTCGCAGGCGCGCACAGGTGTCCATAAGCCATGCACCCACCAAATCACTCACTGCTCTTGCTCTGTCGCAGTGTTCTCATCATTCCTGTTCCAAGATCTTTGTTCTGCATGGTGTTTTATGATCTATCATTTGCTTGTGCAACTTATTTCTTTTCGTATCTGACGTTTTGTTGTGCAGTGATTCTTGCTTTCTTTTGTTTTCTTCTTCCTTTTGACTTGTTGGTGTTTCTGCTTGTTATTATATTATCTATACTATTATTATAAACTCAGTCTTAGATGTACACGTGGCAGCAGTACATCCTTTGTACATCCCGTCAAAATTGTTGTATGGCATTTCTCTTCTATTCTCTTCCTTCCTCCCACGATACAAAAAAATTGATATATGATCTTCCGCAATCCTTCCTTACCATCTACCAGACCTTCCGCAATCCAAAACCTACCTTATGTTCTACCTAAACCTTCCTTCTTTTTTTGATGAATTTTTCTTACTCGCCCTGCGCGAACAACCTCCCCCTTGCCCTCGCACACTCCCTGGCGTCCGTCTTCACCCGCTCCGCCTGCTTCGACTTACCCAGCAGGAGAGCCCCCTCCCCCGCTTCCACCTTCTGCAATCCAAACCTTCCAAATGTTCTACCCAACCTTCCTTCTTCTTTTGGAATTTTCCTTTCTTCGCCCTTCCCTGCGCGAACAACCTCCCCGGCGCCCTCGCATACTCCCCGGCCTCCGTCTTCACCATACGCTTCGACTTCTCCAGCAGGAAGAGCCCCCTCCGCCCCCTGGAGCTGGCGTGCCGGCGTCGCAGCTCCTCCGTCACATCCGGTTCCAGGTCGGCACGTACCGCGCTGCGCCCGCCACTTCCCCGAAGGCGGCGACCAGCAGCACCAGGAGCAGCGGAGCCCACCGATCCCCCATCGTCGCGCCCACGTACGTCCCCTCCTCCTTTGCTGTGTTTTTTGCAAAATACAAACACAGGGGATGTGATTGTTATAACCTATCAGTATACACCCCCCTCCCCCCCTGACTGCTTCACACCCTCCCCCCTCCCCCACCACACTGCCACCATCGTCCCAGAAAGATAGAACGGCTGATTCAGCTCCCACTTCCAGATGGTGATGGCTACCTCATGAGGCTGCCACAGTACAAGCCCATGTCCACTCTGCACACCAAGCATATGACCAAACACCAATCCAGCCATTTGCATTATGTCTTTTGCCTAGGTGGCTGAGGCATAGCTTGACTCTATCACTCTCCCTCCCTATCTCTGATCCTGGCATTGGTCAAATTTTAAAGTGTCAAAATCCTTTTAGGTATGCCCATATAGGCATAAAGGACTTCTCCCCTGCACGTCGACTGCCCTACTTCCCGGCCGTTCTCTCTCTCTCCTGCGTCGCCTCCCCCCCTCCACCAGTCCCCATCTTTCTCCTGCATGCCCGCCGTCCAGCGCCGGTCTATGAAACGCACCGACCGCCCCTACCCTTCATCGCCCAGAGCTCAGGCCTCCCTCTTCCACATCCGCTCCCCCGCCGGTTCCTTCGCCCACGCCCCCGACTCCGGAGACGTCGCCTCCCCCCCCCCCCCCACCAGTCCCCATCTTTCTACTGCATGCAAACATACTGTAGCGCTGCAAAAATACTGTAGCGCTACAATAGATTGCAGTTCTTTTGAATTTTAAGTTTTTGTTAAATATTGTTTTTACATGTTGATTGGATAACATTAGTTTTCTTATTTATAGTTTTTTAATATAAAAAATACAAAAAAATTTTATGTATAGCAGTTACTGTATTTGCTACAGTAATGCTACCCAAATGTAGTGCTACAGTAGATTGCATTCTTTTGAATTTTAAGTTTTTGTTTAAATATTGTTTTTACATGTTGATTGGATACCATTATTTTTCTTATTTATAGTCTTTTAATATAAAAAAATTTACAAAATAAATTTTATGTATAGCAGTTACTGTAGTTGCTACAGTAATGCTACCAAACTACTGTAGCGCTACAGTAGATTGCAGTTCTTTTGAATTTTAAGTTTTGTTTAAATATTGTTTTTACATGTTGATTGGATAACATTAGTTTTCTTATTTTATAATTTTTTTAATATAAAAAATTACAAAAAATAAATTTATGTATAGCAGTTGCTGTAGTTGCTACAGTAATGCTACCAAACTACTGTAGCGCTACAGTAGATTGCAGTTCTTTTTTTGAATTTTAAGTTTTAGTTTAATATTATTTTACATGTTGATTGGGTAACATTAGTTTTTCTTTTTATAGTTTTTTAATATAAAAAATACACAAAAAATAAATTTTATGTATAGCAGTCACTATAGTTGCTACAGTAATGCTACCAAACTACTGTAGCGCTACACAGTAGAAATTTTTTATATTTGCATGCAAGAGATGTTTATATAGTTTTGCAATAAGTACTATCTAAATAGTCCATTAAAATAGTCATATTTATGCATTGTTCGCACGGACATGTTTATATATTTGTGCTTTTTGTTGTGGTAATTAATCTGCATTTGAACTATTACTCAAGAGATTTTATAGTGACATCTTTTCTCTTATCAGTACTTTTTATCATTTTTCTCACTTTCTCCAGTTTGTCAACCCCACCGTGTGAACTTCTCCTGTTCTCCACACTCAGATCTTTCTGGTGCTGATCCAAACGTACGAGGTATGTTTCTATCCGTACATTAGTTCATTGCAACAAACATGTGTTTTATATAGTTTTGCATCGCATGCACGGACAAAGAATTTATAGTGACATCTTTTTTCTTTTGAGTACTTTTATGATTGCTACTTAATGTATCACTTATTATCACTTTTGCAGATTTCTCTCCAGTTTGCCACCCCCACCGTGCGAACTTCTCCGATTCTCCAATTTCTGGTGCTGCAAATATACATCGTTGTTTCAATATAGGAGGTATGTTCCCGTCGTCGTAGTTGTAATTCATCTGCATGCCTTCATGTCTTTGATCGTCATGTTGTTCTCCACATCCTTCGTTACTGCCCTCTTTTAGTAACATAAAAATTACTGTCCTCCTATCTTTAATAACATTAGTTTTTTTATTTATAGTTTTTTTAAAATACTATAAAATAAGTACTATCTGGCCAGTATATTAAGTTAGTCATATTTGGGCATGGATCGCCCCCTAGCTCTTTGTTCTCACACATACTTGAATTTTCAAGTCTGAAATATTCCATTTTCAGACTTCACTAATTCATCAAGCTTTATATATGGTCTTCTCCTGCATGCAAATGTTACTGGATGTTGAAATTTGATATTTCTTTGTATGTTTATGACTGTTATTTACAAACTTATGCCTCATCATATGAACCAATCTTTCATGTTGACTTTTTTATTGACGTCATTTACTTTAACATTATATATGTTTTTATGTATGTTATGACGTTCTTTGCTAGATAAGTTGTTCTATTTTAATTGTTTACATCATTTCAAAAAAAATATGTCAATAAAATATTATTATTATTATTTTTACAAATATCATTATATATATTTTAGATATACAAATAGATAAAATATTTAAATTTAAAATTTCCGTGCATCGCACGGGCATAGAACTAGTTATTATATATATACTAGTTCTATGCCCGTGCGATGCACGGAAATATTTTAGATATAAAAAAATTTATATCTATTTAAAAAATTAAAATTTAAGAACATCACAAAATTCATAACAAAAATGGATTAAAATATATATCTTAACATTTAATTTATAAATGTAAACATTTAGTAACAAATTTAGTATGTAAGTTAGTATGCACTTATGTTCCCTTTATTATTTGATTTTCATATATATAATAAAGTTTTTTTTTTTATCATAATGATTATAACTATATTAAAAATACAATGTATGTAAAGATATGATAGCTTCATTTTCATAGGGTAGAAAAAAAAATTCATGAAAAAAACGAATAATATGTTTAGGATTAGAAAGAAATGTTTAAAAAAAAGCTCCAAATGTCTACATGCCTTATCAGTAAAAAATATTAGTTTATGCACTCTATTTAAAAAACAGAATTATTATCACTATTTACTATGATTCAATTTCAATTCTAATTCAGATCAATATCCATTTTAATTCATATAGCTCAATAAATGAAACATTGCCAATGAAAAAATTATAAGAACAAAATTAAGAAAATAATTTGAAATCTATACAACAAAATTTGAAAGTAGTATTTTCAAATTGAAATTCATGTATAGGGCTTTCAGTGCATCGTTAATCACACAACTCAAACAGCCATGCACAACCGAATTAACCATTAATTTTCTTCTATCACATATCCTAACTCTTAAAAACTTAATAGAACTTATAATTTAACTATATAAAATGTTATTCAAAATTCAATATTTTGTTTGGTAAAATGAAATGTTATATTCTTAAATAAATAATAAATATAGAAGTATATGGAGATGTTGCGTGCTAGAATATAGAGAATTGTTATGTTACGTGTGGTAATTCGATAGTGTTTCGGAGAGCATCAGATCACTGTTCGAGTCCCGGATCCGACCGCACAGTAGTATGCATATTTTTAATAATTTTTTTTTATATTTTAAATAAAAACTATAAAATAGAAAATGTAATGTTACATAATTTATTTTTAAAATAAAAATTTAAAAATAGAAAGACAAAAAACAAATCGTTATCTACTGTAGATGCTGTACACTAGTACCGCTACAGTAATCACAAAACTTTTGGAAAAAAGAATGAAAATGCTATGGCCGCGTTGGAGGGGCCGCGCGCCCTCCCGCGCGCGCCGCGTGGAGGGCGCGGGCCCCCAGCATTAATGCCATTTTTTGTGCACTATTTGTGTGCACAAATGATGTATTTGTGTGCACAAATACATCATGTGTGCACAAATTGTAAAAAAAAAAAAAAAAACAGCATTAAATGCTGAGGGCCCGCGCCCTCCACGCGGCGCGCGCAGGGGCGCGGCGGCCCCTCCAGCGCGGCTGGGCTCCCGGCAGTGCCGGGAGCCTAGCATTACTCAAAAAAAAATTGTCAACAGCTGCTCTCCTCGCTCAGCAGCTTCTGTCGCAGCTGCCGGCGGTGGTTCCTGGTTATTCCCTGCTGCATCAGATGGCGGCTTGGGAGCTGGCTGGTCAGGCATGGGTGAGGCCTCAGTTGGGGTCGCTTGGCTTGCGGCAGACCTTCATGGGAGGTCGCACGTCCGCTGGTGCAACCAGTGGGGGTCGCGAGGTCGCAGGCTGCTGGGCGATGTCGAGGGAGAGGACGACACGCGGACTGGGCGGAGCGGATGGCCGCGCGCGTGGGTACGGCTGGGTGCAGGGGCGGCAGCGAGGAGGGGTTGTCGAGGGAGAGGAAGACTCGATAGGGAGCCAGGCGGCGGCTGGTGCAACCAGGCGGCGGCTGGTGCAACCAGTCGGGGTCGCGAGGTCGCAGGCTGTTGGGCGATGTCGAGGGCGCAGATGGCCGCGCGCATGGGTGCGGCTGGGTGCAAGGGCGGCGACGAGGAGGGGGTTGGCGCGACCAGTCGATCGCACGGGAGGTCGCACGTCGCTGAGGCCTACGTGAAGGGCAGAGGGGAGGCGGACGGCGCAAGGCTGGGGGCGCGCTGGCCGCCGCGCGGTCCGTGGCTGTGTTGCGGGGACGGCAGCGGCTGTTTCCAGCGGCAGGAGGATGCGCAAAAGGCCCATCGTAGCTGGTTGAGGCGCTAGGGACAGCCCCAGCCCCAGCAGCGAAGATGGTGGAGACGACCGTTGTTGTGGTGCTGTCGGTCGAGACGGAGGAGGTGCCAGGGACAGGGCCAGCTCCGCGGGGAAGATGGCAGGGACGATGGAGCTGTTGTGGTGCTGTTGCTGGTGACGGAGGAGGTGCCAGAGACAGGGACAGCCCCGATGGCGAAGATGGCGGGAACGACCGAGGTTGTGGTGGCGTCACTGATGACCGGGGAAGTGCCAGAGACAGGGCCAGCCCCAGCAGCGAAGATGGCGACTGCAACCTAAGCCGGCGTTCTCCTTGAGCACCTGCCATCCCATCATCGCCTTGTTCCTAACAATATATGTACGCCAAGCAGAAGCCCAACGTCTATAAACCTAGATGCGTTATAGTAATATCCATGGAGGAAGAAGAGGTGAAGAGAGATGCAGTCACGAAGCTAGCTGAGTTATATTATAGTAATCACATAGGAAGAATAGAGACGGGGTTTCAATGGCTAGGTTGAAGATGCTGGGACGGCGACTGGGGTTTGCTCCCTGTCGCAGGAAGTACTGCGCGTGGGTGGCTAGCTGCATGAGATTGCACGTCTTCACGAAGTGTTGGGCGACGGCGGGCGGCACGCTACGTCGAAGGCGAACGCAGTCGGGATGGCGTGCACAGCTGCTGAGGTGTGCACGATCAACGGCTGTGGAGGAGGCGGATGCGGCCGGGGCGAACGGCGACGGGTCGGCGTGCTGGTGAGCAACAACACGACACGGCGCGGGTAGCGACGGCGACGGAGGAGGCACGCATGGGCGAGCGACGTCCATGCAGACCAGAGGAGGATAGGAGATTTTAAGGAGTTGAGGAGAATGTTTTGAAACTATGATCGTCAAATATTAGGAGGTCAGTTTCAAAGAAAGAAGTTTTCGTTTTAAAATTGAAATTATAAGAGAATGTTGTTTCTTAAAATGTGTTTTAAATTGACAAAAAATTATAATTTACATGTTTTGGTAGTACGGTGATCTCTTACCCAAATTCTCCTCCCACATGTTGCGGGTCTTCATATATAGGTGCGTTGCTTTTGAGATTTTTTTTTTAAATTTTTGTGCTGCGGATTGTATCTTACCCGTTTTAGCAAGAATTATTCATTTGTTTAGGTGGCAGTGTTTGAGTTTTGCCTTCAATCTTGATCTGTTAAAGTTGATAGATATTATATTATTTATTGAGTTGCCATATATTAATAGTTTCTTACCCATATTTGTCTTAACGCATTTAACAGTTTTATTTTTTAAATATTTAGGGGAATGTTTAGAGAGAATTAGAGTGTCCTGGTGTTGCCACGTGACAACTCCAAGACTGAGAAATATGGAAGAAAGTTTAGATATAAATTTAGAATGTTTTTAAAAAAATGGAGGAAAGTTTTGAAATATGGAAGACCGTCTTGTGATATTTTTTTATTTTTATATCAAAAAAAAATTAGGTGGAGAATAGGAGTGTCCTGGTGTTGCACGTGGCAGCACCAAGACTCCATATCTCAGTTTGAGCGGAAACAAAACAATTATGGTGCTGCCACGTGTACGTCTAAGACTGAGTTTTATAATAATAGTATAGATGTGTTGTTTCTATTTTTATTGTTGTTGGGTCGCGAAGAGATGGAGTCGATGATGAGTTCATCGGAGAGGAGTGCCAGCTGCAGCAGTGCCGCTTCCCCCTTTTGGAGGTGCTCCAGGTCTTCCTCTATCTTCCGGGCAGTGCGTAAGTACTTACCTAAGATCTTGATGTTCTCTGGGGACGTCCTTATTGCTCACAAGATCACCTGGAGGACTGCTGTGAAGAGCTCGAGCTTTAGCCTCTTCAGCAGCTTCTTGTTGGCCGTCGCAAAGATGACATGCAGGGCCCTATTGCGTGATTCATCGCTTCGGCACCATTACCCATGCTATAGAATCACGATTGCCCTCCAGGTGGGGCTTGAGCTCCTCTAGCAGATGCTTGGAACAGATAGAGAACGTGCAGCAGGGCCTCGTCCACCGATCAGCCTGGCTCTTCTTGGTGCAAGAGACGACGGTATACGTGGAAATCATGGCCTTGGGCACCCCAGCCTGCACCATGCACTAGCAGTTGCTTCGTTGTCATCGGAAGGGCAGCTAGGACCTGGAGAGGCGGACGACGACGACGACAACTTGGAGAAGCTCGAGTAAGCACGGAGGCAGTTCGATTGTATGCTATCGTTGCCGTTACCTCGCGCGCCCTTTAGCCAAATTGTTTGAAATATGAATTAATGAACATGTTGCAAAGGGCGGATAATAGAGCAATTGCGGAGAGGGTCGGTCACAGCAAACTAGACCAGTGAAGCGATTGTGGTTGCGGGTTGCCCGTTATTGAGGATCCCCATGCAACAGGGTCACCTGGGGAAGGTCGGTGTTGTTGGTGTGTAGGTATACTGTCGAGGTCCTATTGGCAATGCGTGCCAGTTCGATGTCATAGATGTCGTAACAGAGGAATTTGTCCATGGCAGTGACGCAGGAAGGGAGAGATAGATATATATATATATATATATAATATATATATATATATATATATATAGGAGAGAGAGAGAGAGAGAGAGAGAGAGAAGATGAGAGAGAGAGAGGAGAGAGGACTCGTTGACCAACCCTCTTCCAAGGCGGCCTGTGCCGACATGTGCATGCATGAGGCGGCCAGGTTTCTGTTGGAGGGTTGGAGGAAGGGGTGAAGGAGTCGGCAGGGGGTGATCGTGGTGTCTAATAGGAGGGCAATGGGGACGCAACGATGGTGGGTTAATTTGAATGGATTTTAAAATTAAGCGAGGTGAGTTAAAAGAGAGGAATTTTTACCTGCCATGTTTTGGTGGGCATATGAATTCTCGCTTGCCGTTTATGCTTGCCATGGAACATAATGTCCACAATTGACAAAGAATGTCCATTGTTATAAGTGGCTTAAAATTGAAAGTTTTTTTTTTAAATTATGGTTGCCCGGTTTAGCAAGATTTTTTTCACTGGTGAGTTTCTTACATGGTTTAGCAAGATTTCTTCACTTGTTTAGGCGACAATGTTTGAGACTTGCCTTCACTCTTGGGTGTTAAAGTTGATAGATTTATTATTTTTGTAGCTCTATATGTTAGGAGTTGTTTACCCGGATTCTTCTTTAATTACCTCATTTAAAAGTTTTACTTTTTAAATATTTAAGGGAATATTTAGGCACATGTATTTCTATATTTATACGGAGAAAGGTTCCAAGATTGAGTTATATTGTTATAGTATAGAAGTATAGATATTATAGATTTGTGCCTTATTCCAAAATCATCCTATTTGATATAAATTTAAAATTCACTCTTTTAATTCTTCTATGATATTAATAAATAAATATAGACAAAATACATATAAATTTGAAATTAGAATCATTGATATTGAAGAGAATATAAAAATAGATAGCCTAAATAGTACATTTATATGCATATTTGATTTGTTTATAATAATTTTCACACTCAATTTAATAATTTTTTACTTGTAGTTTTGCTCATATAAAAAATAATTAACCAAGTAGGTAATTTGATATGAATTTTGTGCTTTTGAAGTAGGTAATACAACCTTTTGCTACCACCAGTGGTAGATCCCTTTTCACTAATATATATATTATATATAATTAATATATTAAATATAATAAGATACATATACATATGATTGGTTAATTTAACATAAGAAGTTGCAAGTCTACTGTGGATATTTTTGTAGTCTCTGCGTACATTTAGGTAAATAGTTAAAATATAAAGGATAATATGTATGGTTGCTTTAAGTATTGTCATTTTCTTATGTAAGTGATGTTATGAAACCAGTCACTCAAATCTTGGGTTTTGACTATCTTTTGTTGTTTGATGGAGAAGAACCTATCCATATCATTGAAGTAAAAAATTTTGTCCTGTATTTAAGCAAACATTTAAAAGCTATATGAACACTTAGATATTTAATCTTCTAATGCTCGTGGGGGTTTGCAGTTTTAAATTCTTCATGGAAGGAAAATTATGGAAAAAAATGTTTTCAAAATAAATATTATGAGAATCATTTTTTGGTAGGTTCTTATGAGAAATCATTTCTAGTGAACTACATCACATGTTTGTAATTTTATAGGAAAGTCTCATATCAGTGAAATCTCTTGGTTCCATTACTTGGGATTACATAGAGAGAGAGAGAGAGATGAGAGAGAGAGAGAGAGAAGAGAGAGAGAGAGAGGAGAGAGAGAGAAGAGTAGCAAGCAGTAATAACTAGAACCAGCTATATATTTCCATCCTTAAAAAGAAAAATCAAAATTATTCCTACAATGAGGAGATGAGATGTAAGAATGTGATTTGTGCAAAATTTTTATCATCACCCATATACTTAGACAATTTCTCAGTTGGAATTATGTGCAACATCCTTAGAACCAATCAAAAAAACAAAACAGAGGGTAATCAAACACAAAAAAAGACGAGTATTTGTAAAAGTTTTTAAATATATAACTTTTTCTTTTATGAAGAACTCAAAATTAGATATGGTTGCAGGGGGAGGTGGTTTGGGCCAACCTTGAGAAATTCTAATGGGCCAGCAGCTGGCCTTTGGCGACGTACCTATATTGGGCCCAGAGGGGTTCCAGCTTGGTGTGGTTTGTGGGCTTCACAGAAATTAGAGATTCAGGCTACTTAGAAACAGCCCAAACTATTATATTATAAGGATTTTTATATGTATTTATCTCTCTAAATTATCATATCTGCATCTGTAGTTTCTGACTTCATAAATTGTAAAAAATAAATTTATATATCAAATACTTATATTTACACCCTTATTATAATGAAATTATGGAGCTGCCTTTAGTTAGACTTTATAAGGGCAAGTTGAGATAGCAAGTCTTTTAGAGGTGTTTTTTTTTTCTCTTACGTTTGTAAGAATATGCTTTAGTAATATTAGAACTGGATTTTTATTACCCTAGCTGTTGAAGCGTCTCCAAGACTTCAACAGCTAGGGTTCAACAGTTTAAAGATGAGCGAAGTCCCTCATATCTCATAAAAGTTTTATGGGTAATATTTATTGCACAGGTAGGCCATGCATAAATTTTAACATGGTAGAATTTATCTCAGCATGATTGATCTATAAAGAGGTTACAAGAATTTAAACAAGAGAAACACTTTAGTACTCGGGCAAAAATATTTGTCCATCTTATAAACACAAGTGGATAGATCCATCGTCAAATTAATATTGGGACCCACACTCGTTTATATAACATAAATAGGACAGTTTACCTACACATCCAATATTTCTCTTTAAACAATAGATGAGTTTTGTCATCTCTCTCTCTCTCTCTCTCTTCTCTCATGTCTCATCAGTCTCACATAAAACAATTATATAAGAATGTATCCACCATGCCAACATTTGCTATATAAAATAGTCCAATGTTAATTGCAGCAACTATTCCTCAAAAATTAGATTAACTCCATTCGACAAAGCGATGATATGTGCTTGCTAGTATTCAAAAACTGAAGACATGTTTGATTCCGACAGCTTCGAATTACTTTAGAACATGTTCAGTAATGTCATTACCAAGCTCATGATATCACGAAAATCTTAGAGCTCATCCTAATGGCTTGGTCTGAAACAAGTTAATAATTAGTGACTCGCACAGACCCCCAACAGGTGGGGAATCGAATCATATCTTCTTTGTTTCAATGCTGATCACTTCCGCCACTGCCTTCCCCTCACAGTTTAGAATCAAATCTCTGATCTTGGGGGAATTCTATATAGCGTTTTACTCGTTGCCCTATGACCCCGAGGACACAGAAGATTAGGTCAAATGGGTTTCTGTCATTAATTTTTTCCTCATATCCTAAATAGAATAATATAGTTTCATCTTACCCGTTGAAGCTTCTGATCAATGAGATGCAATTCTTTACTTTGTAAATTTAACCACACAAAAAGATATAGGGAAATACTTTCCATGTATGAAACAACATGTAAAAAGTTTTGTCCAACGCCGCACTTCATTAGTCGGACGTTGGGACCCTTACGTTATGACGTGTGCACTACAAAAGAAGTAAGATTCATCAAATAATTTTTATATGTCAATGGTTATTTATAGTCGTTGATAAATGTTATATATAAAGAAATACTTTCTACCTATAAAACAACATGTAGAAGTTTATGTATCATTGACGAATTGATGAAATGCTGAGACCTCCCATCTTATTAGCGTGTGGGACTCCACCATCCGACCAATAAAAATGCGGCTACCGAGCAACTTCATGGATATATAGAAAAGACTTTCTCAAAGATATTATAATATGGATAAGCCTTCTATATATCAAACAAATACGCAAACAATCTTCACTTTTTTCCACACTCATATGCATATATAGACGTCATACCTGTATATATATATATACCCCCTTAATGTATATGGACATGGAATTTATATAGTCCAGATCATACCTGCATATCCTTCCAAGCAGATGCAAGTTCCCAAAATCTTTCGAGGAACCAGCTGTCTGTATGCATGCATATAAATGTAGCTGTGTATCTGCAACGCGACTATATATAAATTATATTTATACAGTACTTGCATGGCAATAATGGATCAGCTATCATAGAGGGATCTGAGTTGCATAACTTATAATATGCATGCATCTTGCATCAGAATGTCCGAATACGGGTTTTGCAAGTCCAGCCATCTCTGGTGGATATTTTATGCCTTTGAAGAGCTTTCGACCATGCTCACCTACAACGAATGCGAGCGGGTTAGTCTAGTGGTTGGGCGCCCTAATGCACGTCAGGTGATGACGAGGTTTCGAGGTTGTGCGGTGTCGACCATGCTCACCTACAACGAATGCGAGCGGGTTAGTCTAGTGGTTGGGCGCCCTAATGCACGTCAGGTGATGACGAGGTTTCGAGGTTGTGCGGTGTCGACCATGCTCACCTACACGAATGCGAGCGGGTTAGTTTAGTGGCTGGGCGCCCCAATGCACATCAGGTGATCAAGACGAGGTTTCGAGGTTGTGTGGTGCTGTTGAGGAAAATTCGAGGAAAATAAGGTTAGGGTGCACGCGGCACTCCCAAAGGGTTTTCAGTGGGATTTTTTTTCGGGTTTTGAATCCGAATTGCTCTAGTATTAGGGTGCTGATCTAAACCACCACATCAAGATGCACTCAAAAAAAGCTCACCTACACCAGACTATATACTGATCATGAACCCAAAACATGGGAGCACAGGCCATGCAATGGCGCCATTTGGTCCTTCTCATATTGCCTTCACTGTAGTCTGTAGTGATTATAGAGCTGCAAATAGAATCCGATATATCGATATTTCGACTTGATTCCGATAAAAATTATTGATTTCAGAATTAAAAATTGATACCGATAGTTTATCGGAATCGGTATCGGATATTCCGATAAGTTATCGGATTCAGAATTAAAAAAAATAGTCAGAATCGGTATCGGTTATCCGATAAATTATTCATAAATTCAAAAGGTAAAACTATAGTAAGCACCTTAGTTTATCGAATTTCGATTCCAATAATGTTATCGGAATCGGAATGAAATCGAAATTAATCATTCTGATTTTATCAGTATCGGAACTATATTTTAGTTATCGGAATCGGAATCTATATTTTCGATTCTAAACCCGACCTGGTTGCAACCCTACTAATGAATCTTCTGAGATAGAAGTGTTCATGGTCCTTCTCAGATCCCATGCCCATGTTCATGTTGAGATATGTTCTTAAAAAAAAAATTGAAAAAAAACTGCCGCTGATCCCCACATGGCAAATTGGTACGCATATTTACCAAACTTATCAAGATCATATGATATATTCTTTGTTTTTCTAATTCTCACACATGATCATTTCAGGAAGACAAAACTTTTTTTTTAGCTTCATCTGCTCGTTAGAACCTGGACATCATTCTGGAACTGGGACATGCATCTACACAGCAAACCAGCAGCCTGACCAGAGATGTTTCCTCTGTAGAAGACAACTGCTTCGGAGCGTTTAAAATATCACCGTTGTTTGCCTCCGGTTGGTTTCCCTGTTGACAGGGGGTTTATTTTTTATTTTTTTTGTGTGCTAGACCAATTGATCTAATTTTTAAGTTTGTACGGAGAGATCTTAATTTCAATAATTAAGATCGACATCTAAATCCTGAATATATAAATATTGATAAAATCTTTTTAAATCTTTCCAAATTTAGATATTGAACCTCCTATCTCCTATCTCTTGATGTAAGAGCGTCCAACCAACTAGGCCACTCTTAATGGATGACTAGAGGGAGGGGAACATGTCCCCTCTTATTCTCTAAACGCAACATATGTGGTCGCTGGGGTATTTAGAAGTGGTCGATATGGACCTAGAGGAATTCTAATGAGCCGGTAGCTAGCCTTTGGCGACGTTACCTATATTGGGTCCTGAGGGGTTCCAACTTATTGTGGTTTGTGCTTCACAGAAATTAGAGATTTATAAGGTGTTTGGTTGTATTTTTTATCATTTTTTTTAAATTTAAAAAAAGAAGAAGGACAAATACATAGACAATTTGGTAAATAATTTTTATTTTAGAGAAAAATCATACTCTATGTAAATTTCTCTCAAAATAAAATAAATATAAAATAATTTTTTAAAAAAACCACACACACGGCTCTCTCCTCCTTTCCCAAACACCGCATTAAGCAACTTAGAAACAGCCCAAACTATTATACACTACAAGGATTTTTATATGTATTTATCTCTCTAACCTATCATATTTGCATCTGCATTTCCTCACTTCCTAAATTGTCAAAAATATCTCTATTTATCAAATACTTATAGGTACACCCTTATTAGAATGAAATTATGGAACTGCCTTCAGTTAGACTTTGTAAGGGCAAGTTGAGATGACATGTCTTTCAGAGGTGGTTTTTGAATTTTTCTTACGTTTGTATTAGAATTGGAAGTGTGCAATTGCAACTACTTAGATACATCAAGAACATGTTTTTTTTATCAATCTATGGAAGTCAAGGATACCTACAATTTTTACCGAATATGATAAAGCAAATTTAGCAGAAGATGTATGCTCATTTGGGTAACATTGGGTTTTTCTTGCATATAAATTACTATTGTAACAACAGCTACAGATTTAGTATTCTTATTTTTTAATTGCCTCATGTTTCATTAAGAATAGGGTAGTTTTGGACCTTGAGGTTTTTAACAAATTAACATCTTTCTAAATCATCCATTACAAGTTACATGTTGGCTTCAATCACCCACCACACATGATTGCCTATTACATGAGTTGATTCAGCAAACTGTATATTTTTTCAGATAAATGGGAACCTTTCAAGGGCCCATAAAGACAAAAGGCCTATATAGACACAATCATCAATAAAAGAAGAGAAATGTTTGTTGGTAGTCTACCAGCAACAAGGCCCATGTTAATTGCTTGTTAAGCAATTTTATTGATTAGGGAAGAGACCTAAAGAAGGGTCTTACGAGTAGGGGTGTCAATGGGTAGACTTGGACTAGCCCAATCTAAATCTAACTCAGCCTAACAGTAAGATAGTCCAACTTAAGTCCAACCTAAATTTAATGAATCAAAGTAAAGAAAATTCATTCTGACCCATTAAGACCTGTTTTAGCCCAACAAATCAATATGAAGATAGATTCACTATTTTAATTTAGCATAGGTTAAATTTTCCTAAATTTGTTAATTTGTGTTTTTTTTTTTGTCGAGTTCATGAAAAATGTTGGAAGACATCTGAAATGGTAAATTTTTACAAATTATTATTCTTCGTCATGCGTATTATATTTATCTACCAGTTAAGTTAGTTTTCTGATTTTAAACGATTAAGTTGTTTTTTTATTTTAATTGATTATGGTAGCTTTTCAATTTAATCGGACATGTTTGTTCTTCTATTTAAATATTGATCATATCAAGTTTTTTTTTTCTGATTTAAGCAATTGTGTTATATTTCATATGAAATCGACTGTATTAGATTTCTAATTTTAGTTGATCACGTTAGCTTTTACAACTTAGTCATTTCAAGTTTGTGTTTCTATTTAATTGAGTACTTAATATTTATTTATGGATAATATTGATTATGTTATATCTTGAGTTAGTCGATTTGGGAGTTAAATGATCTCGACAGATAGATATTGTAATATGTACCTTACTAATGAAAGTGTCATTTTTCCTTTCAGTTTAATGAAAAAAAAAAATATCGTGATTGTAAACTAAGTGTACCACTAACACATTGAAGAGAGAAATTACGAATTTGTTTCTTGAGATCTAGTTTCATTTAAAAAAAATCTAACTATCAAACAAAATTAATATCTATGATGTCTAGTAAATCATCTAATAAATAAATCAAAGTCCCTCGTATAATTCAAAAGGGATAGATCATGTCGTGAGATGTCCACGTCAAAGTTGTGAAAGTTAGAGCACCCCCACCCTCCATACCCACCCCCAAATTTATTGGGCCCGACAGGCTTATTCAAGTCTAATCTATTAATTGATGGACTAAACAAATGGGCTCATAGATCTCGATGGGCTCATTACATCCGGCCCAAACTGAGCCCAAAATGGGTTTCCCATTAGGTTTGCGGTTAGCCCAACCCAATTAACACCCCTACTTATGAGACCCTTAGCTAATAAAATTGTTTGACAAGTAATTCACATGAACTTTATTGCCCGTCCAGATTGGCAACAAACATTTTTCATAAAAGAATGTGTTATTGAGATAAAAGTGTTCCACGCATCTTGCTGTTTAGTTATTTTGTTTAGTGTTATGACATTCCTATCTCAAATTTGAATATTTTTTCAAAACATTTGACATAGATTTATGGTTTATTTAGGGTCGAAAAAACAGAAACCCCTTCAACACAATACATAAAATCTTGAAGCCTCTTCACCAGCTAGGGTTCAACAGTTTAACGATGAGCGCAAGGTCCCTCATATCTCATAAAAGTTTAATTATGTGTTATATTCATTGCACAGGTAGGCCGTGCAGAAAACTTTAACATGGAGGAAATTATCTTAGTATGATTGATCTATAAAGAGGTGATACGAATTTAAATAGATGAGTCTTGTCATCTCTCTCTCTCTTCTCTCATATCTCATCAGTCTCATATAAAATATGAGAAAAATTTATTGCACTTTCAAAAAAAAAAAAAGTGCAATGTGACTTGACATAAGACCCATGTGACATCCAACAATTGGATGACCACTTTATCACTCCTCATGTGAGGAGTGTCACATAGACTTTATGTTTAGTTAAGTGCAATGTGCAAGTGCAATAAACCTTTCTCATAAAATATTTATATAAGAATGTGCCCACCTTGCCAACATTTGCTACATTAATTGTGCAGTGTGCAGCAAGGATTTCCCAAAATTTGATGGAGCAACCAAGTAGTATGGCGCTGAGATCCACTCTGGGACAGAGAGTATTAATCAGAGATAACATATATAAGTGAAGTTTTAGTAGCCAGAAGCCAATGTTTCAAAGGCTGCTCACCTATCAAAACAGAAGCTTTGGCTGCACTCATTGGTATCCAACATGCAACAAATCTGAGAGCTGGTTATAATGGGCTATGGATTGAGGGAGACAACCTGCAAGTCATACAAGCCATTAAGAATCCAGCTAAGCGCCACAGGAAATTCCCAAGGGATGGGAACAAAGTAGCTGACTGTTTGGCTGCAGAAGCTAGAATCGCAAAACTTGACTTCTTTATCTGGCCTCTGTTTACTTTCTGGTTTCTTGTTCTGCTCCTTGTGGTTGAGCCATTTTTGTTTCTTGTTGATGGCTGATCTTTGTTGTTGCTCAGCCTCTCTTGTACTCTGGTTCTAAGCATGGCTTGCCGGATCGGATCGAATCGATCTAATTCGGTCGAATCGGATCGAATCAGGAAAAATTTGATTCGTTCGATTCCATCGAATCAAATCGATTTCTATCCGATTCCCATGCGAATCAGTCCGATTCTGGCGAATCGTGACGGATCAGGAAAAATTCGATTCGCCTCAATTCCCCGATGCGTCGAACCTTGATTCTAAGTAATGATATATGCCTTAAAAGTACCCCCCCCCCCCCCCCCAAAAAAAAAAAAAACCTATTCCTCAAATTTTAGATTAATTTCATTCGGCCAATAGATGATATATGCTTGCTAGTGTTAATATTAATAAAAAACTGAAGACATGTTTCCAGATTCCGACAGCTTCAAGTACTTTAGAACATGCTCAGTACTGACATTAACAAGCTCTTATCACGAAAACCTTAGAGCTCATCCTAATGGCCGGGGCTAAAACCCAAGTGTATATATATATATATATATATATATATATACACGGAGTCTGTGCAAGAAAATTAGTGACTTGCACAGACTCCAACAGGTGGGGAATCGAATCATATCTTCTCGTTTCGATGCTTAATTACTTCTGCCACTGCCATCCCCACACAGGTTAGAATCAAATCTCTGATCTTGGGGGATTCTATATATCGCAGTACTCGATCGTTGCCTATGACCCCGAGGACACAGAAGATTAGATCAAATAGGTTTCTGTCATTTTTTCCTCATATATATCCTAATAGAATAATATAGTTTCATCTTATACCCCTTGAAGTTTCTGATCAATGAGATGCTAGTCTTTAGTTTGTAAACTTAAGCACGCAAGAAGATATAATATGGGTAAGCCTTTTTTATCAAACAAATATGCAAACAATATTTCACTTAATTTCCACACATCGATCACATGCATATATAGGCTTTAGACCACATCTACTGGCAAAAAAAGAGCTACATAATGGGGTATCTTTATAGACTGGGCAAGGATAAGGGGAAGCTCAAGAGGGTGGCGAGGACAGCCGCAAGGAATAAGATGTCAAGTAGAGAGAACTTTGTGTCATGTTCTTGTTTCATTCTTATCTCCCTTTGACAGGCAAACATTTTTTTTAGCATCACTTCTCACTTCATGTGAACTATATATAAAAGGCATTAGAAGATCCAACTAAAAAAAAAAAAAACCCTAAAGGGATCGAATGAAGATATACTCCAACTCATGCTTTAGTTTTTAATTCCCCTTAGGTCTATCCTTGGACATGTTTTAACATGGTCTGGGTCGACGGCCATGTTGTTAATAACATACAGATCAGATGACATCTGAACATCCTCTAGCAGGGGCATATATATATAGAGATCGATACAAGATCTTCCGTTCAGTAATACTGCTGATATTACATTTGGACATGGAATTATAGAGTCCAGATCATACCTGCATATCCTTCCAAGCAGATGCAAGTTCCAAAATCTTTCAAGGAACCAGCTGTCTGTATGCATGCATATAAATGTACCTGTATCTGCAACGCGACTATATAAATTATATATACAATACTTGGCAATAATGGATCAGCTATCATACAGGGATCGAGGGGCGTTATAACTTATAATATGTATGCATGTTGCATCAGATTGTCCGAATACGGATTTTGCAAGTCTAGCCATCTCTGGTGAGATATTTTATGCTTTTGAAGAAACTGTCCATGGACCATGCTCATGACCTACACCAGAAAACTCATGAACCCAAAACATATGGGAGCACAGCTGCACAAGCCAAGCAATTGCATTTGGTCCTTCTCTGCAGTGAATCTTCTGAAGGGGTAGTGTGGATATATAGAAGTGGCCATGGACCAACCTTCACCTTTTTCCCGGCCGGCATTCTTTCTTGTGGCTTTATACCAGTGAGTAATTAATCAGAACTAATTGAACTGAGACAACTAGCTATAACTTGGGTCCACATGTGATTTAAGAATTTGAGCTCAATCTTGTTGGCAAGCTTCCAATCCCCACATGTTCCTCATCGACAGCATTCTCTAAGAAAAAAGGGTCCATCAAAGCTGTGCTACGGAGACAGAACCTTACAAAGGACGACCAGTTGGTCTGAAGTGCATGCATCGGGGTCCTCTCTCTCTCTGTGTGTGTGTGTGTGTGTGTCTCTCTCTCTCTCTCTCTCTCTGTGTGTGTGTGTGTGTAATTGGATCATAAAGAAAACCCTCTTAAGTAAAGCCAAAGGAATCAATCATACAGGAAAGCTCGCCAATCAAAGACATGTATGTGGTCTTTGTTCGGCCACGAGCTTCCCATGCATGCCCATGTTCAAGTTGATATGTCACTTAAAAAAAAAAACTCTCTCGACTGGCTGAACCCCACATGGCAAATTGATCAGCATTTTTACCTAACTTATGAAGACATACTAATATGATATGTGTATATGACATATATTATGATATTCTTTGTTTCTAATTCTCACACATGATCATTTCCGGAGGACGCAACTTAATTTTTTGCTTCATGTGGTCGTTAGAGCCTGGACATCGATCATTCTGGAACTGGGACATGCATCTACACAGCAAACCAGCAGCCTGACCGGAGGTGACCCAATCTGCTCAGTGGCGAATATGTTTCCTCTGTAGAGGACAGCTGCTTCGGACCGTTTAAAATATCGCCATTAAGCGCTGGTTTGTTTGCCTCCGGTTGGTTTCCCTGTCGAAGGGGGGGAGCATCGTGTTCTCGAAACGTGACATAAGTGAATCGCCACGCACATATGAGGAGCAGGAACGTGTTGTTGTACTTATAACAAAACACACCTCTAATCATATATTTAGAAATGGTGGGTATGATCCATCCATGAGAAGACTGTTGAGGAAAGGAGAGCTGAAACATGAAGGTATAATACATACTTCTAATATATATATATATAGAAGTGGTGGGTAAGATGTCTACTTGAGAAGACTGTTGAGGAGGAGACGTATATATATTCGTATAACAAATACCTCTTATATATTTAGACCAGAGGGGTATGACTGTGGATGGTGGATAAAGGGTTGGGTTTCTTCGAAGTTGTTCTGGTCTTAATTCTGACATGGGACGTACACATGGGATTTACATAAGACCAAGTACGTACAGATCCAGTAACATGGATGATGGTTTACGTATTACATGACGTAAATCTGCATCGATTTTTGTCCATATATGATCAGTACGATCTGTTGTCAAGATTTTGCAGATGGAGCAGCGTGGTATGCATAGTTTACGTTTTTTTTTTTTTTTAAATTTGCATCGGTTTTGCCTCCCATTCTAGATCTGTTAACCAAGATTTTAACATCCGTGTGGGTTCATGTATTCGCTTCTCCAATGTCAGATTTAATTCAAGGTGGCCATGTCTTCCATCTAGTATACACTCATGAGCTCTCTAGCTCCTTTTGAAGTATACATGCAGGAGCTAGCTTGTTAATTTGGAAGGTTGGACATGGAGGCTTCTCCCCACTTGTACCAGAGCGTGCCCCATTCTTATGTCTGTCTTTCTTTGGATATAAAGGCCTATATATACATGTCACAACTTGAGACTTGAGCAGGGGCCGAAGTAGGATAAAACTGAAGGGGGGCGAAGTAAGAAAATATTAAAGTAAAGTGAAATATAAGAGGAGCTAATTTAATTTTTTTTTTAAAAATTAATAAAAAATAAAAAAATAAAGAGAACCAAAATGATAAGGGGGGCCATGGCCACCTCCACCATTAACGTGGGTCCGCCTCTGGACTTGAGAGACCAATTTGGCCACATGGTACTAATTAACAAGTCCTAAGTAGGGGTGAACAACGATTCGGTTCGGTCCGGTTCACCCCTATTTTTAGGGGAACCAAACCGAACCGAATTGCTACTGTGAATCGAACCGATTCAAATCGAAAAAAAGCAACAAAAAAAATTGGATTCCATTTCAGTTCCTAATCTAAAACCGAACTGAATTGTGACCTCCATGAATTCGAACCGAATCGAACCGAACTGACCAGTTCGGTTCGATTTTTCAATTTAAACTATATTTTGAACACCCCTAATCCTAAGGTTGGTCAAATTAATCAGCGATACCAGGTGGGAACTCATACAGTGAAGTGGAGGTCTCAATAGTACCGGTGCCTCCATGAGCAGCCACTTTATGTCGTGTTCCATTTTTCTATTGATACGAGTCGTCTACACTTACCTAAAAAGTTAGTAGCAAGGTTCCATGAATCCTTGAAGACTGTTGCCACTTCCCAATGAAAGGCTTCTTCCTCCACCCTTGGTCCGCAAGAAACTTTTGGCAAGTCTCACCCAATTGACTTGGTGTTCAAGACGACTCCTCAGACAGATTTGAGCTCCATATAACAGCCCATCTCCCTCCTGTCTTCAGGTAATCTGCCATCAACAACATGCCAAATACTTTGTATTGCACAGACGATATCGTTTGATATATATACCTTGGTATAATTCTTCTATCTCTTGTATCAATTAATTTTTATTAGAATATTATATAGATATCGATATCTGATCAAAGATCGAACAGGATCTCACTAGTTTTTTCCTCCCATGCGGCAGCAATATTTAAAGCTGCATGTAAAAATATGGAACCTCCCCCCCCCCCCCCCCCCCCCAAAACAAAGTTTCATAAGCCGAAGTGTGGACTTCCCACCAGCAGAAACTTGTGAACCAAACTGCAAGCTGAGCTATGTAGCCCCCCGACCACGCCATGCGAACACACCCTACATATGGACATCCCCATTAATTTGCATATGCTTGGTGCTTCCCATTACTGATGCAGGTCTTCTCTGCCCTATCACTTCAGTTATCGAGGATGATGTGAATGGACAACTTGTTCCCCACACACACACACACATATATATATAACACCTATGCATGCTTTAAAATATTCCCCTCGCCGCCACAACCAGCTAGAGCCCATCACATATCCGGTCGCTGCCGGCGTTGCGGTCTGCATGAGAAACCATCCGGAAGATACACCACTGTTGGATGTCACAACAGCACGAATCGACGTCCAAGGATTCCATTGCCGGACCTGAACGTTTTCCCTCAGGAAGCTTGGCCACATCGTGGTGCAGTATGAGAGATCAGAAATCACGTGCCTAGCTCTTGCTGCCTGCAGAGTTAGAATCTTCCAACTCTTCTCTTGGTCGACATGCAGGAAATATGAGGAATCCATATTTGCTTTCCTTTCAAACCGCAGGTGCATGTCAGAGGATGGTGGGAAGGCGTGGGGGAGAAGCACTTGTGGAAGCATCGTTTTAAGGAGCGGAGGGGCTACCCATAAAGCACGGGGGAACGCGTCGACGTTGGACTGGTTTGGAATCACAGTGGGGAGTTAGTTTTCCTGAAAAGAAAGGGATGGTGGTGCCCCATCATTAGCGATTGACGCAGCCCCAATGCCGATGTAGATTTGAGGGAACAATTTTGTGCCGCCCACTTGGTTGGAGTGTTATATTAGTTTTTGATGTTCATGTTTTTAGAATGTAAGAATAATTTGTGTAGACATTGATTGATTGATGTATGGGAATTTGAAAGGAGAAAGACTTTGTGCACTTTCAAAAGTGCACAAAGTGCAATCCACATAGGCAACTAGCCCATATAGCACCACCTTTTTGGGTGTCACATGGGCTACCAACCCATGTGATAGTGGCACATGGACTAGTTACCCATGTGGATTGCACTTTGTGTATTTTTGAAAGTGCACAAAGTCTTTCTCATTTGAAAGAGGAGAATAGCTGAAAGAGAAACGACGAGATTGGGATGGAGAAAAGAGAAGGGGTGACCTAAAATATGAATTAATCGTATCTTTGTATATGAATGTTGGCGTGCTTGACGGTCGGCCCCACAAGGTGCTCTATGGTCGCGCTCTGATCACCAGACGTCCAAGGGTCTCAAGGGTCGTCTCCGGATATTCAGCGGCCTGTTTGAGTAAGGGCACGGTCTATTACCAAACATCAAGCACCGAGTAGCCTGGCCAGCAGCCGAGTAGATCCCTGCTCGGTGGCCCCTAGTTAGGAGCTCTCGAGGGACCCTTCGCCTCCCGAGGGCAGTCACGGCAACAGCGCGTGGGTTAAATGGCATTAACTGTAAAGGATCCCAACAAGCATCCAAACGGATAACTCTCCGCCTAGGACTCTAACCGACACGTCCCTTCAATTATCATTGATGGAGATTGCGTCCAGACCTTTCATCTTCCTTATCTATAAAAGGTACAGGTAATCCTCGTACAAAGGTATGCAATACAACGCAACTATACTCTCACACTCACCCACACGCAATCTCACACCAGAGAACCTTCCATTCCAACATCTGTGACAGTCTGACCTGACTTAGGCACCGTTTGGAAACCCCCAATGGGGATTTCACTTTTTTAAAAGTACAAACCTTGCAAAAGCTCTCTCTAACCAGCTTTTGAATCCCAAAAGCCAAGGCACCATCATCACCTTTTTTCTCTCTATCTCTCTCCTCTCTCTCAAAATCTCCTTTTACAAAATCTAAAAGCCATTTTCTTTGTTTGATAAATAGAGGGAGAAAAGGGGATTTTCAATCATTAAATGATTGAAATCTCCCCCTTAAAAGCAATCCCAAACGGTGCCTTAGGCATCGGAGGGTCCTCTCCGGTTCTCCAACCGGGCCCCCCCTGATCCCTTCTAGGTTTTGCAGGTCTTCGTCCGCACCGACGAATCGTCTCTTCCCTCTTATCTTGGTGGAGGCCCGTTCAACCCAACCCGAATAGGATAATCCGTCCACATAGGTAAAACGAGAGGATAATCCGTCCAAAGCAACGCGACACATCCTTCAAAGGCCTCGAGACAAGAGGCATGCCTTCTCTCCCCTCCATTCACCCTATAAAAAGAGTACTACCGCCATAGGTTAAAAGAAGACGGAGCCAACAAGACTTCTCAACCGTGGTTCTTGACCCTTTCTCTTCCACAGTCACATCTTTTCCACAACTCACTTGCTTCTCTTTAAAGCCAATATTATTGACTTAAATATCATAAAATCGACCTCGAGAACATCATCTATACCGACTTCCTTGCAAGCTCATTTCGACATCAGCTCTGCAACAGCAAGCTTCACTCTCGTCCCCCAACCATTTGTCTGGGCTCACAACCTCAGACCCTTAAAGTCGAACTCTCTTGGAGCCTTTGCAGGTTCTCAGTGCCGACCATATATGTACAAGCATGGACAAAACATAACCACACTTCGTCAATGTACGATAATATAAGAATTGTGTCAAAGACATTTTTTTAATAATGGGGGAATGCAGTAGAGTGACACTCAGAACCATCTTAGATGTGAAAGATTCGAGTTCAAATCTGAACACATTTGTCCACCTCAGTATCCGTCATACCTTCTGTTAAAAACCTCATGTTAATTTCGAAGTGTCAATATCCACAACTATGTCTATGCCCAAGTCGACCCCTGCACATGAGGCCAACATGAGGTCAGGATTTGAAGTGCGACTTAGATAACTTTTTCGCATTTGGCATCGCACACACGCACATATATTTATGACCAAATAGTGTTACGGTGGAATCCGACAAAAATTTTCCTAACACAAAAGGTAAAGAACTGTTGCATGAGCTGCGTAATTAAAACCAAAGAGACCTTCCGAGCCCCGATCACTAAGCTCCTGCGAATAATTCGAACTGTTTCATACCCAACGGCAACAGTGTCTTCGGAGGAACTTGCCCCCTTTTTCTCCAAACCCCATCATGGAAGCGACGAACTAGAAAGAAAGCTAGCTGTATAATAAAGTTAGAATATGGGCACGAGATGGGGGGGGGGGGGGCGTGAGAGAAGCGGGGTGATGGGCGCAGTACTTGGGGATGGCCTGCCATCGTGTGTTGAGTTGGCAAAGAAAAGGGGGAGGGAGGGAGGGGGGGTGGGGAGCTGGAGAGATGCAAAGACTGATGTTGATGTCCACCACCAATGACAGTAACAACTGTGGGATTCCGTATAGACACATCCGGATCTAGTGGCTAACCTGTTGCTCTCATTAGAGACCTCCCTCCTCTATAGCTTGGCTCTCCTTTTTATCTTCTACTACCTTTCGGGGTCACAATTTTTCCTGCCAGTAGCAAACATTGGATGTGGTTCTACCATGGAGTCTAAATCCCAAACCCCACCAAAGAGCTCATGACCAGGCGGTGTCAACATGTAACTTTCACAAGGAAGGTCATGAGTTCAAATCATGTGGGTAACTTTCACAGGAACAGCACCCCGGATGATAGTCAAAAAGAGTTTGTAGAAAGACTCCCCTATTTCAAGATTGCAAAGGTCTACAAAGAAATTTGTTGAGCAGAAGTCTTCTCGGATGTCTTATTCGTCGGTTGTAGATCGAACATACGTAATAAGAACGGAAACACAGACAAGAGAAAGAGGGGGAAGAAGATCAGACACATCGATTTATGTGGTTCGGAGAGATTATGTGTCAATTCTATATCTACGGAGATCTTCTCTCTTCAATCATCTTTTCATTGCGAGAAAAATTGAAGCAAATAATGCAGATTTGAGAAAAATTAAAGTAATACAAGTGCAGATTAGGATTCTTCCCCGTCGCCCAAACTTATCTTTTATAGCTACCCAAAAAAACTCCAAGACATCTTTACAAAGAGAATTACAATAAACACCTTCAAATTAAGGTTCAAAAAACATGACAGAACTTGTCTGAACCGCTACTGTTGCTACTAACAAGATGCCCTTTGATTTTGAGCCACAATTCAACAAAAGCTTATGATGTGTGCTAAAAGTTTTAAAATGGGGATAACTATCCATATAGATGGAAAAATCACCATAGAACCATACAAAGGAACAGTCTCATTCAGAATATATGAATACCCCGGGCCCAAAAAAACAAATCCCAAGTTTCCTTATCACACTTGCTGCAGGAACAATATTGTTATAGATCGATGCGTTCCAGGCTGGGTACTAACATATGTGATATGGGCACATCCAGAAGCCCCCGGTGCTCGACAGCTCGAGCTTAACCCGGGGGCCCTGACGCAACCAATCGCCATTACTATTAGCTTCGTGCCCACACGTTCTCATCTTTCTTAATCACCAAACACAGCGGGCTTCGGGCAGACCTATAAGTGGGCTAAGGCTGAAGCATCCCTACAAGTTTGGCTACCCCAAGAACTACGCTAAGCACCCGTTTTGCAAGTACACATAGAGCTTACTTAACTGGCGATCTTGCAGTCTTATAAGCCGCTCCTCACTTGGCAGAGCAGTTAAGTGATGTGGACAGGCTTCTCCAGAGCTGCAGCAAGCACACTGTACAGTTAATGTCTGAGGCGAAAGAACAGACTTAAACAAGTGGCTAATGGGATAGCACTGACGCGGTGGTAGGGTGGGAGGGGGGACGCTTATTCTTATCTTAAATGACAGCTAGTTCAACCACCACATGATGTTTTGTTTCCCCGGCCTTCTCTTGTTGTGTGTGGACACCCTCAACCTCCACCCAAGAGGGAAAATTAGGTAACACTTGGAACAAGAGAGAGGGGAGCTGCTCCGTCGATCCCCACTCCCTCCCCCCTTCGGCCCTTCCTTGTCCCGTTTAGAGCACCGACTCTCCCACCTCACCAAAGGCCACAAGAACAGGACATTTGAGGGCATGGGAAGGGGAAGCACCCCTCACCCACCATTGCTGCTATTGCTATTTCTATTCCCCTTCCTTCCTGAGGGATTGGGGGAGCCATCAATGCATGTTGAGAGGTAAGGGGCAGGCATGGACCAGCAGCCTATGTCCTCTTCTACCTCCAACCAAAACCAACCCCCCGTGGTGCCATCTATGTTAGCTCGATGGGTCGATGGACAGGAGGTGAGGAATCACATATCCGGATCTTTCCTTCAAGTAGGAAACATATAGTGGAACTGGTTAGGTTGCCCAGGAAGGCCAATTTTTTTTTCCTTTTTATGGTTAATAGGTTAGTGGCTAACGCCATAGGCAAACATCCACTCACCGGGTTCGAATCTGTGATGTGGGCTCTCTCCCCGTGTGTCCGACTCATCTATAAGCAGGGGACAATTAGGTCACTTCAACCTGTGGCTATGGTGAAAAGGGGCGACCTAGAGAGAAACCCTTCTACTTATTGTTCTCTACTCTGCACTGTTCTGTCCAGATCAATTTGGGATCGTCCAATCTTTTTTATTTTTTTTGTATGGGTATGGAGTGGAAATTTGAACCTAAGTCCTAGAATATACATTAGAGAGTCTTATCACCTAATCTACTTTCTCTATATTATCCATACTATATTTCCTCATATGCACCCTTAGCTTTCTCCATCTAAGGCAGCATTTGGCATGGCTTGGGAAGCCAGAATCAATATAAGTCGATTTTGAGGGTGAGGTGTATGGGCGACGAGATTTTCCCCTCGTCACCCATGTTGCGCCCGTAAAAGAACCATCTCCGTACAAAAAAAAAAAAAAAACCTTTAGTCGGTCGCTCACTCACTCACCCGCCACATTGAGGCCCGCGATGATTTGCGTGCGATTTCCCAAAAACGGCACGGGAGCTGCTTTGGCAAAAATAGCCACCGCAATTTCCTTCTTCCTATCTCTCTCTTCTCTCAAAATCGACACACACATAGAAGTTGAGGACGTCTTGAAACATTTGACAACGATTGTGAGGTTGTCAGAGATTTTGCACCTCAAAATCTCTCTAACTCTGTTTCCAAACAGCACCAAAGCTAAAATGGGATTCTGGCATATCCTTAACTATGCAAGCAAGAGAAAACAAGTTCTAAACCCGTTAATGGTAAGTGGTCCGGAGTTAGTGGCAGATCCAAAAAAGACCCTACTATAAGGTTCTATGATTTTACTTAATTTCTTAAATTCTTTTAATTTTATTTTAAAATTTTAAATCCAAAAAAATCAAAATTTTTATGATGACCTCACTAACTTGAGTCGGATGACCTCACTAGATGATCCCACTAGATAAAATTGTCTGAATAAACTCACTAGATAAAATTCTTACGTCCACCACACTCCGAAGTTTTCCCTAATTAGTCAGATTGAGTATCACTTCGGAGCAATGATAGTTCCAACTTCCGGTTTTAGAGAACACCCCTAATATTGCCATTTTGTAGTTGGATAGGATCTTGCCAGATAAGTTATATTAAGTTTAGCGTTAATTTTCTAAGAGAAGAAGTTTAAGTATCACAGTTTCCCGTTTGTGCATCTTTCTTTTTTTCTGACTGATCTGAAAGATAGATCACAAACTACTGAATTTGAGTTTGACGCTTTTCAAATTTGGAAGCAAGAGTATCAAAAGTATGATATTATAATATTCTTATATTTATCATTAGCAGATAAATAAAAAACACAAAATTCCATCCCTCAAGTTAAAATGCAGATTTCTAGTAGGTTAGCTCTCACTTATATTAAGAGAAAATCCCATGAACTCGACTTAATTAATTTACTCCTCCAGCAAAAGACAAAACAAAAGACAAACTTGGCCTAAATTCCTACTTACTCTGAAAAACAGTAATAATTCTGAAAAAGGAAAAATAATTATATCCACCTGAGATGCACATCTATATGCACTACATTCAACTATACACAGAATTCAAGGGAATATATACCAAATACTTTTAATGGGTCCAAAATTGATCTACCCACTAATTCTTTTTTTTCCTTCTCTGAAACTTGTAAATCATCTGATCACGTAGCATAATCCATAGATCTCCCTTTATCTTCCTAACAAGAGAGACGTCTAAACCCAAATCTTACTTCATGTAGTGAAAAAAAAAGAGGGAGAGAATTTTCCCTCCTTGTAGAAGGTGCCCCCCAAAATTGCAACCTTTGTGCAGACTAGTACTAGGACTTACAGGTCGGTTTGTTTTCTGGTTATTTTATACAGGGATAAGTTAAATATAGCAACTCCAAGTTATCTCCAGTAACATCTAAATTATCTGGTTGTGATATCTAATTTAGCATACTTTTATCTCCCCCACAAACTCAAATTATCTCTGTATAACTTTTATTCTCTATCCTAACCAAGGTTCGTCATGCAACCACAATATGCGGCGGCAGAGGTGTACTGTACCGTGCGGTTGATCTGTTGGACGTAAAATTGGTATACCAGTTTTTTTCTCATCGATCGACCGATTCATCTAGTGAATACATCTAATAGACCAAAATTTAAAATTGATCGACCGATTTTACTTGATCGGCCGACTGATTTTTATCAAGGTGACATCTAGATCTTATGATCTTCAAAGAGACAAAAATCGATCGACCAACATAAAATTTTTTATCGATTGATCCATATAACCATACCAGAACGAACTTGACACGACAAACCTTGGTCCTATCAAATTTATCCCCCTTATACAAGGATAACTTTAGCTTTGGTAGTGGGGCAAGTAACCTAGGTACAATAACTTGAGGTAGGTAAACTCAGAAATTAATCTACCCAAATTTGAAACAAAAAATGGGATCTAATTTTAGATAAATAGCCCTAATCTTAGATAAATTTTAACCATCAGTCACGTCCAAAACAAAAAAACAAAAAAAACCCCAATGAAGACATGACATCTAGTAAAAAAAAAAACTTACCTTTTTGACTTATCCAACGGTAGCAACTTACCCCCACCTAATTGGCGCGAATACGCTAACCAAGCCTTCCTTATCCCGTGATTAAGTTACCCGGCCTATCAAAATAAAGTGTTTACACTAACTACCTAGATACCCCACTCCATCTAGGGGATACGCCGGCTACCCAAGCAAAGCGAACCCCCCCCCCCCCCCATCACCTCTACCAGAGAGGCTAACTGCCAAACTATAGCTAGCCCTGCGGACCAAACAGTTAAAATAGATACACAGGTCTCGTCCACCTTTGTACTTGGCCTAGATAGATTACCTAACACCTATGGATGTGAGACATCATGTGGTGATCCAGCTACTACAAAGAGAGACTTAAATGGCAGAGACGGTGCACGCGGAGGTGGGGGTGGGGGGGTGGTGGGGGGGGGGAGCACTAATCAGAATCCCAAATCACGAATCTCCCGACGGCAGCCGTCTGATCAACCTACACTACCTGGATCCGAGAGTGTGTGGGAGGGAGGCGGCGGTGGCGCTAGTGGTGGTCCCTCTGTGGCGTCGCTGTTAGTGCACGAGCACAAGTTGGAAGGCCCGGCCGTCATGATTCCCCATCATGGACGTGGGTAACTCCTGGAACCGCCACTTGGGGGATCCCTTTGATCATTAGATTCCTCACTGCGTTTAACTAAACAAATCGACACGAGGGGCCTTGCAATTTTCTTACCCAAGCAAGAGAAGAGCTTAATGTGAGTTATTTGGCTGCCCGTCTGTCTCATTGGTTGGGTGATCGGATTTCACATGTTATTAGTATGTGAATTTTGATTGTTCGATCAATTAAATGCATGGACGGACGTAACATGTAACATGTGTTTAGTGGGGTCACGTGATTTTATTAGAATTTTTTTTAAATAGTTATTTAAATTGTGAATTTTTAAGAGTTTTATAAAAGAGTGATCCCACTGAAATCAGCGGTGTCCAGTCCCAAGACTCTAAGACCCCAATTTTTTTTCTTTTTTTAGTCTTAATCTTGCTCTTGCTCTTGATGAATAAAAAATAATTTAAGTGACTCCAATGAACAAAATTTATGCGTCCGTCCCTGATTAAATGGACGGTCGAGTAATTTATCAAGTCCTTTTACATCATCTGCCGGATACAAGAGCAAATATATCCTTTTTGCCCAAAACAAAGTTCTAAATAAGCTTATTAGATCAGATATGTTAGTTTATGAATTTTTAGTTTGGCAAATAAAATTATCAGACAACTTTCATCATGTTTAAGAGGAAGAGATAGAACCATCAAGATTTATCAGTATGAATTGGTCTGATAATTATCTGGATTACCAAAACATCTCTCACTTTATCAGTGATACTAAAATCCCTTTTATCAGAAGTTATCTGATTGATTGTCAAAGTGCCCTCAATGAGGATTTGTTTTATGTATCTCACAGTAAATGTTATGAAATTTTCATTTTCTAAAATATATTCACATGCAGCAAAATAAGGGGATTTTCTTATATCTCTGACTCAAGAGAAAACTTACCTAAGACTCATTAGTCAATAGAGACATAAAGGGACCTCTTGGCAAAATGTGCAATTACATGAATTTTCTAGAACTGGAAGTATGTTACTTGTCATATTTTTTTTACAAGAATACCCCTGACGTTGTTTTGTTTTATTTTATTAAACTATCTTTTTCAACCTGGTCAATTTTAGTTAAACTTTGAAAGTGCTCATCTCATTCCATGTTCTCTCTCTTTCTCTGACAAGTTGCTCCACTCAAAAAAGGGGATCTTTCTTATTAAAAAAAAAAATCTCTGTCCAAAGACCCAACTATATATGCAGACAGAAGCGGGTTTATTATTTATCTGCATCCCGAAAGAAAACAAATATTATCTCACTCACACAAATAGTTATCAAAATGATTCGTGAAAATAAGAAAAAAGTAATTTCACAAATATCACATCAAGGAGGACAGAAATGTAAATACGCGCAAAAATTAAACCCAAAAAGTAATCCACCCCCACCGGCACCACCAAGCGTCCGCTTTTTTGATCCTTTTACCGTGGATTCACGCCAGCGCCCCGCGTGGGCCCCTCCCCCTCCCCTGGCGGGTGGATCCAAACACCGCCAGGTAGGATACGCTGTTACGCCATGATCTGATCCGACGGCGTGAAAGCGACGCCCTCCCCACCCCGCGCGGCTCCCTATAAAACCCCCACCCCGAACCACGCCTTCGAGGAAGAACAAAAGAGAAGAGGGAGAAGCCAAAGTGGGGGGGAAGAAAGAAAGCAAAAGGGATCCTAGAAAAACCCGAACAGCGGTGGCAGAGGAGGTGGTGGTGGCGGCGGCGTCTTCCTCCTCCTCCTTCTCCTCCCACGCCTCCCCTTCCGCCACGGTGATGGCGATCCCCAGCGCCGAGGAGCCCGCGGCGGCGGCGAGTGACGCCGAGCTGCTCATCCCCGGGCTCCCTGACGAGGTGGCGGAGTACTGCCTGCTCCGCCTCCCCTTCCCCTACCAGTCCAAGGCCAGGTCGGTGTCCTCCTCCTGGAAGCGCGCCATCTCCAGCCCCTCGTTCCACCTCGCCAAGAACACCCTCTCGCTCTCCCTCCCCTACCTCTTCGTCTTCGCCTTCCACCGCTCCACCTTCCGCCTGCAGTGGCAGGCCTTCGACCCCCGGTCCCGGGGCTGGTTCGCGCTCCCGCCCATGCCCCTGGACGCCGCCGGCTGCGGGGACGGGGGCGCCCCGCTGTGCCCCCCGGCCTTCGCCTGCGCCGCCGTCCCCCACCGCGGGGAGCTGTTCGTGCTGGGGGGGATGCGGTCGGACACCCAGACGCCGCTGCAGACGCTGGTCTCCTACCGGGCCTCCACCAACTCGTGGTCCGTGGCCGCCCCGATGTCGACCCCGCGGTCTTTCTTCGTCGCCGGGTGCATCGGAGGGAAGATCTTCGCGGCGGGGGGGCACGCGGCCGGCGGGATGGGCGGCGGCGTCGACGACGGCGGCGTGGACGACGCCATCCGCACCGTGGAGAGCTACGACCCGGCGGCGGACCGGTGGTCCCCGGCGGCGCGGATGGCCTGGGGGGTGTCCCGGTACGACGCGGCGGTGGTGAGCGGGAAGCTGTACGTGACGGAGGGGTGGACGTGGCCGTTCAGCTTCTCCCCCCGCGGCGGCGTCTACGACCCGGAGGCGGACGCCTGGGAGGAGATGCGGGTGGGGATGAGGGAAGGGTGGACGGGGGTGAGCGTGGTGCTGGGGGGCCGCCTCTTCGTCATCTCCGAGTACGGCGACTGCCGCGTGAAGGCCTACGACGAGGCCAGAGACTCGTGGCAGCCCGTGGGCGGGGGCGGCGTCCCCGGCGAGCTCCAGAAGCCCTTCGCCGTCGCCGGCATCGAGGGCCGCATCTACGTCGTCTCCTGCGGCCTCAACATCGGGGTGGGCACCGTGTCCCACCGCGGCGGCCCCGGCGGCTGGTGGGTCGACTGGGAGGTGGTGAAGGGCACGCACGAGTTCGCGGATCTGGCGCCCTGCAATTCGCAGGTACTCTACGCCTGACCACGACGTGGGCATCTTCGGATTCTCCGGCCGGCGCCCAAACATTCCAGTTTTATCTCCTCACTGAAAGAAAAAAGAAAAAAAAAACACACCTTTTCCCCCTCCTCCTCCTCCTTTTTGTTCTGAAATCAGAGAGGAAGCATCAGCATCACGCTCTTTGCCCGTAGCATAGCATCCACCACTGGAACCTCCACTTTGAGTGATGTAAGTTTAAATTTGGGGTTCGAAAGAGTTCCTGGTAATTAACAGGCAAACTTCTAATCCCCACAACATATCTAAACGTGCACAGTCGCGCGCACGGGCGTACAGAAAGAGGGGAGACGAACGCGCACGGGGCTCTGATCCTGTTCTGAGGGGTGGCTATATTATATGTGATGCATATAACGACAGAAGGGTGTTGGCTGTCTCTTCCTTGTTGTTTACATTCCTCTTCCATGGCGTCGGGTCCTCAGCGAGAGGTGGAGTTTTCAAATCAAATTTGCTGCTCGGGGGACAAAGCCGGTGAGTGGGGGGCGGGGGGGGAGGGCATCGCCCACCGGAGGACCACCTAACAAAAGAGCAGCTGCAGCTACAGCTACAGGGGGGAGGCGGCGGGGTTACTACTGGAGCCCCCTCCTGTGTTGTGACTGGATTTGTCTTTATGCGAGTGACGGCGCTGGCGACTGCTGGAGGGAGGTGGGTGGGCGCACTTGGATTCGGAATGCTGCCAACGCACCCGCACGTTCCCCTGCGGCGTTTCGAGCCCCCTCCTCCAAAAGCAGGTGGTTTGTCTGAGCGTAGAGTAATAAAGGTGGAAGGGGGAGATTACGGTTCTTAATTCTCTGCTGCGGCGACGAGCGACATCCCGGTTTAAAATTGTATACACGCAAGCTCTCCCCCTCTCTCTCTCTCTCTCTCTCTCTCTCTACACCTACTAGCCTAAGTGGACCTCTCTCTCTCTCTCTCTCTCTCTCTCTACACACCCACACACCATGCGAGCCAGCGCAAGACTGGAGAGAGCCAGAGGAACCGTGTCAACTCTGCACTCCCCTAATGGAGAGAGAGCTAGCCTACATGGCACTTAACTGGAGGGATAAGGGCAAGCTTCTTCTTCTTCTTCTTCTTCTTTTTTTCCTTTTTCTATTGAGATAATTATGTGCATCTCTTAAATCATGAATATTTTACTCTGTACCACTATGTGATGGAAAGTTACTCTGATAATTCGGATAACTTATCAGAATTTTATAACAGTTATTAGTAATAGGTCTTGATAACTTTATTTTTTTTGGTAACTTGTCTTGTGTGACTTTGTGGGTTCAGAAATTGGTGTTCGTGAATTTGAACGTCAGGATTTGACACAATTCTTATTTTCTGTGTATCTGTATTATCTTTATCTTATTTGACCGAAAAAATTTTAAATCTACATACCTCGAAGATTGTATGTAAATCAGGTAAACTCCTTCAAAAATCGAACTCGAGACTTCCTATTTTTAAACAAGAGTTCTAATCGATCGACCCAACCGGGGTCCTCAGGTCTTGATAACTCTTATATTCTCTCTCTCACAAATATGATAAAATTATCAAGTCTTTATCTATCAAGTAAAAAATATCATGAATTGAGTTATGGTATCCCTATCTTTTACAGAAATAAATATATCCTATAATGGACCGTATTTATCAAAATAAACTTGGATGGTATCTGTCATCTAACTAACATAATTTTCAACAGATTAAGATTTAAAAAAGATGTATCCTTATTTAATCTTCTCACATTCATATATATGTTAACTTCGACGGTATTAGCCCCTAGTGGGCAAAACTAAATGATTTTTTCTAGTATTAAAAGTATGCAAAAAGTCTAAATATATAAAATAGAATACACGAGATTGTCGAGGTACATACGTTATTATTCCTTCTTTTTATGTTATATTTCACATGAGGAACCCCTCGTGCATCCGAAATGCCGGCCACCAGCGATGTGAAGCATCTACACAAGTTGAAAGGCTTTCGTAGACCTAAAAAATAGTCTTCTGAAGTGTGATGTACCTGCCATATGTTGGACCCGTTTATTCACGGATCCTGAGAAAGGGATCTTTAAAGCATATAATGACGAAATTGGAGCTTGTACCTGCGGCTAACAAGAACTTTAGGAGAACTATTTCATTTAGAGAAAATGCTTAAAAAAAGAGATATTGTAATTAAATTGCGGTGGTTAAAGGCCGTTCACGAATATTGTACTTTTGATACTTCTCATTCGATAAAATTATTTTCTTACAAGCTACTTTAATTTTATTACAGCACCTTTCTTGTAGCCGTTGGCCATATTGCACTAACACACAAGATCCTCGGCGGATTGTTTCGCTTTGATAAGTATTATTAACCAGAACAGAAGCGAGCGGATAACAATACTTGTTCTATAATCAAATGTAGAAAGGCTGCACGTTAATAAAATTGTCTATGAAGAAAGTTTAGACGGGGCAAACTAAGTTAGTGAGAGGACGAATTTTAGATTGAAAAAAATACCTTGTATTCAACCATAGGTGCTCGACCATAGACACAAATAAAATGAACCCACTTGATCTCACTCAAAGACAGGACGTAGAAATTTTATTCAGTGAGATCATTTGAATTATTTTTTGTTCAACAGGAGCAAGAGCAATTGAGCTCGGGTGAGATTAGGGCCAAAAAAAAGAAAGAAAATTTGGGATCTTGAGCTTTTGGGGCTAGGCACCGATGATTCCAGTGAGGTCACTCCCACGTAAAAACTCTTCAAAATCTACAATTTAAATGATTATTTAAAAATTTTTAAATAAAATCACGTAACCCCACTGAATATATGTTGTGTCCATCTATGATCCCACTTATATATACAAGCACCGGATGCCGTGGCCGGATACTAAATATTTCTCTTTTAGATTCCTAAACGGCATAAGTTTTTTGATATCATAACATTACGACAAAGCCCGAATGTAACAGAGCATATAGAGAAAAAACACATGCCCAAAAAACAATTGACAAGAGCATCACGTTGCAAGCGTGAGTTGTCACACCTGTTTGCGTGGACTGCGCACGTGGCACGCAGGGGAGCTGGCTCATGGCACGCGTGCCAGCCAATCAAGGCGTGCCATGCACACGCCACGCAAGCGGGCGTGACAAACTCTTTAAGGAAACAAAGTATTTCTCTAATCTCTATAGATAAATAAGTTGTCGACCTGTGCTGTTTGATAGCTGTCCATCACCTTTTAGGTAGTGCCAAGTTCGAAAATTGAACACTGGAGGATGATATCATTGGCGGCATGGGGATCAATGTATTATAAAAAAAAAAATTAAAGCTTTAGTTGAATAAAAATTAGTACTAATATCCTCAAACACCTTGACCATATTTTACTTAGGGATGTCAATGGGCCAGACCTAGACTGAGCCGCCCAGACCCAATTTTTTAAAAGCCGACCCGGGCCCGGCCCAAACCTGGGGTAGACCCGATATAGGTGGCCCGACCCGGGCCCAGAAAAAATCCGATTAAGCCCGGCCCGGCCCAAAAAATATAAGAAAAATATTAATTTTATTTATATAATATATAATTTTAATATATCTACTATAATATATTTATAAAAAATAATATATATTTTACTTATATCTATATTAATATTTAACTTATAAAAATTATATTTTGATTAAATTTATTGTAGAAAAAATATATATAATTCTCTTTCTAAATATAAATTTTATATTTAATATAAATTATATTTGTATTATATTTTTCAATCCGGCCAGTCCTCACAAAACCCAAACCCGACCCTATTCTTTTCCGGACCAGGTCCATTTATTGCAAAAAAGGAAGAATCTCAAGGTGCCACACGGGTGTCTTGCCCGCATAGTGTGCGGCCGCCCAATGGCTCTTGCAAGAGGGGGCACTGCACCTCTCTTGCAATAAGTGTCTCTTCTATAAATTTTTTCTTAACTGTAACCCACCCTATAAACAGTTCAAAGAACATATATTTTTGCTTCCAATGGACAGCTAGTGAGTAATGTGGCACACTTTTACTAAGTGGACAGAAATTTGAATGGGATGAGAGAAATTCCAAATTCAATCCTATCAATGATGGATCCAAGAAAGATCCAGTGGGGTCCAATTAGTCCACTAGAATTTTCAGATTCTTTAAATTTATTTTAAAATTTAAACCTAAAAAAATCAAAACTCTTACGATGATCCACTTACTTGGGCCAAATGAATCCACGGGCGGGTTTGATAACCATATAAGTTATCTGCACGACAGATATCTGTTGATAAAATAACCTCTGATACATTTACTTTGATACAACATTTGAAAGTATGATAATTTATGTCACATTAATCACTTTATGTTATATCAAAACTATCAATAACTCATTTTATGTCACATCAGAGTCATTAATGAGATTTATCTCTACTTTGAAATGTCTTTAGCTCCTCAGTTCAAAATAAGAGTTAGACTTATCTCCAATAAGTGCTGATAAATGTCTCATAAACTATCATGTTTACCAACGCGACAGAACAGTTATCAAGACTGATAAATCCTTTTATCAAGAATTATCGAGACTTATTTGGTTATCAAACCTACCTTAAATAACTCTACTTGACAAAATCATCCGGGGTAAACACCACTGTCACCTCAAGGTGGGGCAGGATTTTCAAAGGCCAAAGACCATTAGGCTATGCAATCAAAAAAGAAAACCAAAAAAAAAAAAAAAAACTCTACTGGAGAAGGAAAGTGGAATACGGACACCCCTTAACCGCGAGCGAGAGGGTGACTCCTGCTCCAAAATGGGCTACTGCCGCACTTGGATGCATGTACATTATTGCATCATAGTATGATAAAAGATGAGATATGACAAGATGACAAACTCTCTTTATTTACCAATAGAATATTTTTTATTTGATATTTTAATATTTTAATTAAATCAAATAATATATGTCACCTCATCATTACTTATTGCCCACCTAAATATAATAAATATTAGTCCTGTACTTCCTTCCTACAAGGTCTTCTCTAAGTTTTGAACTTAGAATCTTTCATGTTGGCCTTCGTAGTTTCCAGAACAACAAATCTTAAGAAAATTTAAGAAAAACGTGCTTTTGAACTAGCATCATTTATCTAACAAAGTTACAGAAACCAATGATGTCGTCATTTGGATTTGGATGCCTTCGCAGGAGAAGATGGTTGAAACCTCGATTTCCTGCAAGACCTCTTGTGTTTTTAACTAAAAAGGAAAGAGTGGGAAATATTTTTGTTCAGTCACTACAAAGATTTTTATCAGAGTTCCTCTTTCAGAATCTAATCCTCAGGCGGATTCTGGACAGAATCCTTCCACTTCTCTTCATGCTCGACAGCCTCTCAGGCATCTAAGCAGGTTGCCCGGAAACGCGGCAGCCTTGTTTAAAACCTAATCGCTAAAATCTTATTGGAAAGAAGCTGCTAACCTTAGCAACTTAGAGGAAGAAAAGTATTCAAAAAGTGGCCCGATTGGTAGAGCGCTCCGCCATACATCAGGTGGAAGCGATTCGATTATCAAATTTGTCAAGTTTATAAAAAAAAAAAAAATTCTAAAGAATTGTAAGTAGATAGAATATAGGTGTGGGCCTCCAACCTGGGATGTGTCTCTACTTGTGTTCAAACCTAAGCCAAAAAAAAACCTAAAGGAAGATAAAAAATGCAGATCAAAATCCAAAATGGAGGTGGATCCAAATGCGTCATTCACCATGTAACCTGAAAACGGAGACAGCAGCCACTTTCGTATGTACTACCACGTTCATCTGTACTAACAACCCGATTTCAACCCCACGCACCCAAGGGGAAAAGTTCATCATGGAAGAAGACTGTGAGAGGACTCTGAGCTTGCAGGCAGGCCACATGCCACAACATGCGACGAACCCGAGAAATGGATAGGGGTGGTGGGGGGTTTCCACGCACAATAATGGCGCGACCGATCTCTATCGTGGGCTCAAATCCAAGCCCAGGTCAAGGCATGAATGATCATGACTTACTAACCCTATTGGAGTTTCCACCATCACCCAGGACGTACCAACCAACTTATCAGTAGAGTTCCTTTCTCTTTTTTTTTTTTTTGATAACGAGGAAATCCCGTCCCGTGACTTTGTGAGCTCAGGGATTAGTGTTCGTAAATTCCAAGGTCAGAACTTGATAGCTCCTACTTTCTGTGTACCGTATTATCCTTACCTCACTTGACCGAAAAAATATCAAATCTACACACTTCGAAGATTGCATGTAAATCAGGTAAACCTTCCCCAGAAATTGAACTCGGGACCTCCTGCTTTTAAGTAAGAGTTCTAACCGATCGACCCAACTGGAGTCCTCCCTTTCCCCCATTTTTCTCACCTCAAATTCATCCGTACTAAGTATATTTTTAAATAAATCATTCACTACATATGAAAGTGCAAGCAGGGTGATGAATATAGTGCAGCGGGATGACGAGAGAGAGAGAGACGACAAAGATGAAATGTAGAATAAAACTGATGAAACGTCTCTGACCTGGAACGAAGCCATGAAAGCTGACATCCGCAGCAAGGGAAGATGGTCCTGCACAAGGCACCAGAAATTTGAAACCCATTAGCAGCAACAACGTTTATCATGAAAAGAGGGGGGGGCGGGCCCTGCTGCAGGCCACATGTTGTAACACTCGACTAAGAACCCTAAAGTTGGGTGGTGGTGGCGGGCCTCAGGATAACATTATGGAACGATTACGACAAGGATCCAAGTGGGAATTACGTCACTCGGCCTTTCAGAAAAAGGAGAAAAAGTCAAATCCTCTTTGAGAATATGAACAGAAAGGCTGATTTTAGCTCTTGTTCATGGTCCCTACCAATCACGAAAGAAACTTCTTCAATCTGCAACTTCATAACACCTACACCAGCATGCTTCTCGCATATTTGTTCATTAGACATAAATAAATGACTAGTAGGAACACCTAGGAGAGAGATGCATGTCCTAGTTCCATTCACCCATGGGAGAATATTTCTACAAGCAGCGTGAGAGAAAAATACACGGTATGGTTGTTGTCCATTGATGAGTTCAGACACCAGAGGGTGGACAACGTGCTCACTTTCACATGTACAGGCCCTCGGGAATCCCTTCCCTCCTTGGACAAGATCTTTTCTTCTGCTATCTTGAAGTCTGCATGTGTTACATGAAATAAGCAGCAAAAGAAAACTGATGACAGCAAAGTACATCAGATTTGCATTTACTCGGGCGTGAATGTAGACAAAACTCCAAGGTACATCCTGAAAACCAAAGTTTGTTTCAATGAAGAAATGGTGGCTTTAGGACACTCGTAGTACATAATTGCCTTCCTTTTGAGGAGGCAGTGCAAGGAACCAAAAACATTCATCAAATTGATTCTCTACAAAGTGATAGGATGTTTCTTGTTTTTTTTCAGCACAGCATCATTAAAAAAAATGAGAAATGCTTTCTACCCATTCTGGATGGTATTGACCAAGCAAGAGATGTGCGGGCCCCATCCAAATCTGACAATCACTCTCCACACTATTTCCCAGGCAAACCTATTTGTCCAACTTAACAGTTAGCCTCAGTTTGGTAATGGATTAGACTAAAGTTAATTCAGAGTTAACTCAAAACTAATTCAAAAAGTAGTTTGGAAATGTTACAAAAATTAACTCAAGTGGGTTAGATTAAAGACGAGTCAATGTGAGTTAACTCACAATTTTCCAACCCCACCTCAAGAGGTGGGTTAGAGTTAACCTATTGAGTTAACTATTTTTTTACTCTCATGGTACACAACATTAATTGCTACCTTTTCTTTTTCCCAACATAGGTTAACTCACTTTTTCTTACCAAAATACATTGAGAAAAATAAGTTAACACACTATAGTCAATGAGTTAACTCAGTTGCAAATAAAGTAAAAGTGAGTTAAAAGTGAGCTAACTTTAGCTCGGGGTTAAGTTAATTTTAACCCAACCCATTACCAAACTAAGGCTTAGGTTTTAGAGTTAGGGTTTAAGGGATAATTTAAAGTGGACAAATAAGTTTGCTTGGACTATGACAAAAGGGTTGGCATCCAAACTGAGTGGACAAATAACCTCCTGCGCAAGCCATCTCGTCTTGGACGGAAACAGGTAGCTACTATCACTTGCACTTGCAAGACCTTCATGGAACCACCTCCCTGCACACAAGCGACCAAGCCCTAGCAATGGGGTGTCCCCTGCGCAAGCCAATCCTATCCTGGATGGGGACAGGTAGCTTGCATCTCTATAAAAAACAATAAAGCTATCACTTGCGTAGCTAGCAATTCTATACAAAATAAAGCTATCACTTGCACTCGTGCCACCTTCACGGAACCACCCCCCTGCACACAAGCGACCAAGCCCTAGCAATGGTGTGTCCCCTCCAGCTACCTCCACCTCTCTCCTACAGCCATCACCCCCCCCCCCCCCCCCGCCCCGTGCAGGAGAGATGCATTGATGAGGAGGGAGAAGCTGAAGCAACGGTTTAGGACCATTTGGAGATTTCTTATTTTTCTGTAATTTTGGGTGCAATTTTTGTACTATTTTTAAGTCCAAGAATAAAATAGTCCAAAAAGAGTCAAATTACAGTCTATTTAATTTTTATTGTGTAATTTTATATTTATTTATTTCAGTCAAGTCTTATTTGGGTAGGATTCTATATTTTTCTTTCTTTAAATTTCTAATATGATAAGTCTTATTAGGGATAGAAATCTATCTTTAATTTGAAATCTATTAGGATTGGGAATAGCCCAAACCTATATAACATATGTATTATTCTATTTTGAGATAATTGATTGATTGATTAATTGAATGAACGAAGAAATTGTGTTTGTTCTCTGCGATGGAGAATAGAGAGTTTTGAGAAGAAGCTCTCCACCCCAAGGTGGTCCATGTGAAGGGGAGGGCGCGAAGTCTATATCCCCACCTTCTATCCCCTCTCCAATGAGACTCCGGCTATTCTTCTCTTTTCTTCCGCTTTCCCCCACTTGTCCTGCATCAATTTTGATATCAAAGCAAAATTTGATCCCTCCGCGCCATCGTCGTCCTCCCTATTCTTCATCCTACTCTAGCACCGTCTTCTTCTTCTTCCTCTGTGCTCTACTTCTTCGTTGTTTTCTGTTGTTGTTGTTGTTTCTTCTCACGCTAGCCACCCCCCCCCCCCCCCCCCGAGCATGTCTCAGTGCGCATCACCACTTCGCGACGTGCCATCGTTCCCCCCACCCTCTGCGTTGTGATCTGAGCACACGCGCGGGCCAACCTGCAGCACCAGCGCACGGTGATGCTACGCCACGAGGGTTAGATAGAAAAGGAAAAGAACAAAAAATATAGTGGAAGGAGTGAAGAATACGACTACGTGGAGGGCCGCCCTCCACATCCGCCGAAGCTGCCATTGTCAGTGTCCCCTTTGGCCCTTACCGCTACTGCCACCGACTCCTTCTACTGCAACTACCTCCTCTGTGCTGCCGCCGGCAGTCCTTGTCGACAACCCCATCGCACAGGCTTCCCCACCTCGCAGGAAGCCCCTCCCCCACAACTCCACCCTTCCCCCCTGCGCAAAGCCCTTGCAGAGCCCCGCGACCCCACCCCCCTCTTCCCGTCTCTCCCTCTTCATCTCCCCACTCTCTCTCTCGGCACTAGCAGAAGCAGAGGAAGGAGAGAAGGGAGGAGTCACGGTCTACTGCCACCTCCACTATCACCGGCGTGGGACCTGCCGTCCGCCGTCGACGCGTGAACGCCCAAGTGGCACCACCTCTCGGTCGGCACACACAGCCCTTCTCGGCGACGCCGCTCGGGGCCTTCACGTGCGCGTGCGCCCATGCCTGCCTCCGCACCACCAGTGCCGGCCAGCCTGCACTCGCACCCGAACCGCGCCGATCAATCCCCTCGGTTGCACTGACGAAGCGACCACGCCTGCCCTGGCCCTGCCATTGCCTTCTTCCCCTATCTTGCTTTCCCTACGTTAGACAAAAGAAGAGAGAGGAATTAAGGAATCCGGTCAACCCTATTTGACCCAGTTTTGGCCAGAATCGACCCGCTACAGTATACGGGCGGTGCACCAGAGCTGTTATCGCACCACCAACACAAGAGCTTCATTCGTGCTCCGATTCACGTGTCGTTACATCGTTGTGATCGTCTCGATGAATTCCAGTCAATCAACGACCCACACCCTGCGGCAGTCCATCCAATTTCACATCAATTTAGATAATTTCTTACACACGTGCCACATGAATTTTAGTTTCCTCGCTTTTCTACCAAATGAGAAGTCGACAAAAATAATACTCAATGAGGAGAATCATAACAATTATATTTCCCAGCCTATTGTTGATATTTTATTGCAAACTGGTGAGATTATTATTGATGGTGATCAGACTTTTGTAGAGTTCACCTAAAATTTTTAGGTAAAATTCAGTTAAAATCAGTTAATTATTTTGATGGAGCATGGTTAGGGGTGTTCACGGTTCGGTTCGGTTTTCTCTATTTTTGGGAGAAACCGAACCGAACCGAATTTACTGTTTGAACCGAACCGAACCGGTTCGGTTCAAACCAAAATATTACATTCTGACATTTTTTAATATTTTTATGGCATTTTTGGCGCTTTTATGGCAAAAACTGTTAAAAAGGCACTTTTTTTGGCGGTCGCGAGTTTCGAACTCGCGGCCGCCAGGCGCGTGGAGGGCGCGCGAAGGCGCCCACCACTGCGTACCTTTTTTTTTGTTTAATTATATTATTTATATAATTATATATAGGTATTCGGTTTATTTCGGTTTCCCAGCCAAAAACCGAACCGAACCACCCAGCTCATGAAACCGAACCGAACCGAACCGGTCGGTTCGGTTTTTCGGTTTGGACCAAATAGTGAACAGCCCTAAGCATGGTGCACTATTGATCCCTCGAGATCCTACATTACTTTGGGAAAAGAGTAGTTGGAAGAGCGACATTTTTCTATCGACTCAAACAAGTCTATGTGCATTATCCAGCCACCGCATTTAAGAGGTAAATTTTATTTTCCCAAATATATTTCTCCTGCTACCAAGTTAGTGCTTCCAGGGAAGACTATGATTGATGAAAAGCCATTAGGGTTGGTGACTATTACTAATCGTGTATGTGTGAAGACTGTTTTTGTTGATGCTTGAGATCAAGACTTGTTCGTCGAGTCTGGATTTCATTTGATATGTGATGATGTGTTTGATATAGACCCATCATTGACAGCTACCAGTGATCCGCAAGATTTTACTAGACAACTATGATATGATATGGTGCGATCTTGACGCACACATTCTATGTAGACTGCAATTTTCAGAATGCATATTAGTTTGGATATCCCTATGGCAACTTTATTAGTGCATGACTTTATTATTCCCCTGCCTCTTGTATGGATATTGCGATACTTCAAAACTCGAGGACGAGTTTTCTCGAACCAAGGGAGAATGATGGGGAGCGAGAAGCTGAAGCAATAGTTTAGGCCCATTTGGAACCCATTTGGAGCCCATTTGGAGATTTCTTATTTTTCTGTAATTTTGGGTGCAATTTTCGCACTATTTTTAAGTCCAAGGGTAAAGTAGTCCAAAAAGAGTCAAATTAGAGTCCATTTAATTTTTATTGTGTAATTTTGCATTTATTTATTTCAGCCAAGTCTTATTTGGGTAGGATTCTATATTTTTCTTTCTTTAGGTTTCTAATATGATAAGTCTTATTAGGGATAGAAGTCTATCTTTAATTTGAAGTCCATTAAGATTGGGAATAACCCAAACCTATATAAACACATGTATTGCTCTATTTTGAGATAACTGATTGATTGATTAATTGAATGAAAGAAGAAATTGTGTTTGTTCTCTGCGATGGAGAATAGAGAGTTTTGAGAAGAAGCTCTCCACCCCAAGGTGGTCCCTGTGAAGGGGAGGGCGCGAAAACTACACCCCCACCTTCTATCCCCTCTCCGGTGAGACTCCGGCTATTCTTCCCTTTTCTTCCGCTGTCCCCCACTCTATCCCGCATCATGCATGCCTTGCCCTCTACTCCCCAACCACACACCATTGATCCACCATGTTAGCACCCACCCTCCCCCTAGCCAGTCCCAACCTCCCTAAGTGGTGATGTCAACAACATTGCCACGCCCTACACAGCACCAAGAAGACGTGGAGCCATCCATGTCCACCATCCTCTTTCCACTATTCATTGAAGACACAAAGTCCGCATAGTCACCATGATACACCCAAAGCGACTGCCTTCCCCTTCCTCAGCCTCCAACAATCTTAACTCCCATCGAAAGGTGGCTGCTTAGCCCACCACGTCCAACAGATCCAGGCCACCCCGCGCACCCCCCCCCCCCCAATTTTTCTTCTTTAATGTTGCTGCCAGACCTGTTGGCATAAAATTAAAAAAAAAAGTGTTTAAAAACAAGCAGCAAACGCCCAATAAGCAAGAGATATCAAAAACATCATTTTTAATAAGTAGCAAACAAATTACATCATTTTGAAAAACAAGTAATATGAAATACAATTTGGGAGGAAGATCAGTCTTTTTTTCAAAAAAAAAAATGTACTTCCAAACACCCTATAAGCAAGAGATATACGAAGATGTCAAACAAGCTCCAGGTACCCCTTTGGCAGGCACTATCACTAGCCAATCTTCTTTCATTGAGAAGATCCGTACAATCTGGTTTGATAACCTGGTAATCCCTAGTAAGTGGTTTTTAATAGGGCAGAGAGCCAGTCCACTGGTTTGAAAAGGCTGATTCATCTGGCCTTAAATCCATATAACTGCCTTACCAGGGATGTTAACCAAGTCGACCCAAAAGGGTAGATCATGCTAACCACCCTTACCAGAGTTGTAGCTACCCCACCACTCAAACCATAAACTGGATTAACCTCAGTTAAGCAATCCGAGGATTGCTTATCTGGCACTATCATCTACGACCATCAAACCAAGCCTACAACTGCTCTGCCAGGGGAGTCCTAGGAACTCATCAACCACCTTGGCGAGTTCAACGCTCCTTAGGCTCAGTAGGACATCTCCAACACCATTAGACCACATTGGGGAAAGGCACTTTGGCCTAGTTTCAAATCCTTCAACTTGGCATTGTTAGCTCCTCGACTTCAGCTACTTTTTATTAGACAAATTCTTTAACAATACAAGCTTCATGAGAACTCTGTGAATTGCATGTGCATCAGGTGCCAAAAGAGTGAGTCCCTCTTATAACATTTTGCCTATTTTCATGCTGAGGCACTCCTGGACACCGTCCAGGACAACTCCATCATCATAGGGACACTCATCAAGGACACAACCAACCTTAACCTCCAGGGTCAATCAGCAAGAAGTAGTTAAGTGATGAATCCCACTTAATAGGCCATGGTAGGTTTGAAGTGCCCAATATCAATGGCATGATCACCGACAAAAAGGTGGCCTTGTTCATTCAGAGCAGATAGTGCCCCATTTGTCTGGCCCACAGCTGGACTTTTTTGGAAAAAGTTCCCATGGATGGACTTATTAAAGAATAAATGTGGTCTCCAACTTATCTTCCCAGATGGAATATGTCTATCAAGTCATATCCAAGTTGGGCCTTAAAAATAACTCAGCAGGTGGATTTGTCCCAGTAGGGTGATCCAAAGCCTGCATTCATCCAGTAATGAGCTCCGCTGTGGGCCCAATGAGCTTGGCACTTTTAGACCTTCATGAACTGGGGCATCTCTGGGTGTGCTGGATAATTCCATGATGTGCAGTTAAGTGGGATTCATCAAAAACATGCTGCTGTCACTAACAGCTAGCAATTACATGAATTACCATCTTTCGCAAGTGTTAACCAATGCAGTGCTAAAAAATAAAAGTAATTTTGCCAATTGAGAATTCTGCCTAAGCTAACACTATTCTGTGGCCATCATTGGCAGAACAATTGGCTGAAGTTCATCAGAACCAGCAAAGAATTAGCATCAATGCAACCTATCCAATACATTTTCAGATGCAAGACCATCCCAGTATTAACATGGAATACACAGTTCTTTTGACTACCAAGGATAACAAAACTATCTAGCATAATCACATTCCCAGCTCTCCCAGTCGGTGTCCAGCACAGTTAAGTCAGAAAAAGTGATGGAATGATTGGAATCTAGTCCCCACTCCCTTCTAACCCAACAAAGAAGACGTTCATTTCATCTTCATCACTATCTTCAAGATAAGAACAATCTTGGCATCCCTCACAAACCAAAGAGATTCCAACCTCAGATCACAACAAACATATGTCATCATTTTCTTGTATCAACACATCCTAATTTGAAGCAATAACAAAGTAAAGGATAACCTTAAATAAAGGGAAAACTAAGCAAACCACATGATTCCAGCACCTCACTGTGCCCATGAAGTCTACAGGAGGGCCAAGGAGTAAAAGGACACTGCACTTGTGGGTGAACATACATAATTTCTACAGAGAGAGCAGTCAACTGACAAATGAGGTCAAGACTGTTTCAATTTAGAAATAGAGATGGTTTGTGTTTAATTTCCCTTTTGCAGCATTATTGCAAAAAGGTCTCCATATAAGTCATTGTTCGACACAAAAAGGACAAGGAAAAGAACAGCAAGGGCTTTAGGCACGCAGCAGAATCAGAAGAATCATCCGATTGTGTTACCATCTGAGTAGGTAGTTGTGAGATGCAAAAGAAAAGGAAACAACTCAGAGGGTCAATAAGTTTAAAAAAAATTGGTCCAAATATTCTTAGTAATGTGAAAAAGGGTAAGTTACCTAGCTGATGCAAGACGGCGCAGAATAACCGGCCCGGGTCACATTCAGCAATTCGCCCCCCGACAGTCCTCGTGACATCCTCCAAGACGGTCGAATCGCTCATCGATCTTCTATTCAAATTGCTCAAATCTCCCATGCAAACAACGCAAAAGGACAGCCGGGTCGGTTCCCCTTGAAACAGACTGATCAGCCCCTTGGTTTCAGCTGTGAGATGGCTCCTATAGGCTTGGACAGGGGCAGACGGCTGGGCTAAGCATTTCGTCGAACACCCAGTGTGTGGCAGATAGGCAACGCATGGGAGTAACCAAGCCAGACCGGCTCGCTTGTGAAGCATGGCCAGGCGTCACTGGCAGGTGAAGACTCAGCCGGCGCTTGGTTCGTGCGACTGCTGCGGGCGGAGACATTGCAAGATCCCCACCTGCACGCACAGGGACGGGACGACGTGGCCGTCTGGAACACCCAGCTGCTGGGTCGTCCACACACGCTGGTTGGATGGGGTGCCGCAACTTGGGCGTGCTGCTGGAGGCTGGCGTCGTTGGTCCCCGAGTGGCTGCTGCATTGGTGGTTTCCACACAGCGGACAGAGACGCGTGAAAGAAGAAGGAGAGCACGGTGGTGTGGTCTTGGGAGGAAAGAAATATTAGAAAAGGAGAAGGGAGACAAAGAGGGAGGTGAGGAAGAACACAAACCGTCACAGGACACCGAAGGATACTCTAGAGACACAGCCCTCGTTTTATAAGGGGTGGGGCAACCCTTAGTAGTCTCTTGGGCCCAACACTAACTAGGTCTATGAGCCACTACTTAATTAACACCTAAAATGGGAATGGAAAATGTTTAAAATTTATAAGAGATACCTAATTAGGGCTACCAAAAATATTGATTATGCGATCCAATTTCGATAGGAATTATAGGATATGAAAATTTATTTAACTACGATATCAAATCGGATTCGGATTTGGATATTGCGATAAGCTATCAGAATTGGACACGGAAACAATCGATTTTCAAATCCAATAATAAATTTATATAATATTATATATTATCTAAGATATTGTTTGAAAGTGTGTTGGAAAAAATTTACATTTTAAAAACTCTGACAGAATCACCAATATTTCCAAATGTCCCCAACATGCTTTAAAAGCGGCACGTTTCATGTTTTATTTTAACGGTTAATATTTGCTTTACTTCATTTAAGCATGTTGGTATTGTCAATATTGTTATTAGTTAGTCTTTCTTTTCATTATTATATATTATATTGTTACTTATTTTATCTGTATTGACTCTGGGAGATTATTTTATTGAGCCGATGAACTTGTGAGGCTCGTTCCCCTAATTTTGTTTTATTTTCGGACAGTAGCGAACAATATAGCACCAGCCTCGGACTTGGCCACAAGTTTGAGAGTGTGGTGGTAATTCTAATAGTTTCTTTCAATTTTGTACATCTCAAGATATACCCCAAGATGATGTATATATTTGACTTGTGGTTATATTGTATTAGGACAATATAAATTAACTGCACTTATGTAAATATTTCAGCTTGTAAATCTTTTGTGCGTAGTATGTTGAGCTTATTTTCTCGCATTCTTACTAGACCGACATAGTTTCCTTTTCGAGTCTTCAGACTCATGGGATAACAGTGCATAATCATATCTTTAATGGGTCTAGACGATGAGGACCATCACATAAATAATCTTACTGATCAATTGGAGAGTTAAAGATCTAGTGTTTAGGCATGACGGTGCTATATACTAGATTTGAATATTTAAATAACAATTCTATTTGACTGATTGAGAGTACATAAAATGAACTCTTGAATGGAGTGTAAATGGCTAGATTACAGGCATATTCTTGATGTGAAATGCTTGACATGGTAGTCTATAGAAATGATCATCTTTGTAAATACTTGCTACACGGTTACTTGTTTTTGTTTACTTGAAATTTAGTCTTGAAAAGCTCATTTTGATAGTTATTCTTGACTAAAATGGTTGTCTCTCTCTCTGGTCATAATTAATTCTTCCTATAATATTCTAATTTGACTTGATTTTAAGTGGATAAATCCGACTAGATATTTTATGCTTATTCAAATTTTTTTATTATTTTTTCGAATAATTCCCAAGGTCAGAGGTCAATAGGAATGAGATAAGTGCTAAAGAGCCATCTTGCACTAGTTCTTAGAGAATCTCTTTAGTTTAATTGTTGGTGGTCTACAACTATCGAGGTGTGTTAACTTTTATAACTAGCATGTATAAAGACTTAATAATATATTTTACTATTTAAAGAATACTTGTGAAAATAATTCTCTTAGTGCATCCACTTGTTTTGGCATTATTGGCTCCTTCAAGGAAATCTCCCAAAGCATGGGCAATTATTTTGATACAACATGCCAATTATAGGAAGGACACTAGGCTCTGTCCTCTTTTATCTTTTCACTTTTTGGGCACTTGTTGAGATCATTGACTTGTGGTCTAGTCACGAGATCATCTTCTTTCTTGGTCGCATTTGTTGGGATTATTGCGTGGGACAAGTGAGGTGAAATTTCCCCTCTCCATTGACGATATGTGATATAAATAAAGATGGGAGATGTATAAATATTTTTTCTCAATGATTTTTCTAAATTATAAAATTGTTTCCATTCAATTCCCAAATAAGAATGACATTTAATTAATTATATGGGGGTGACTATCATATGTATGGGTCTAAGATTCCACTTGATAAATAAGTTCTTTATGGGAACCACAAGTTACAGTCGCTATAGATCACCACTCTCACACATCTATAAGTTAAATCTCTTTTCTAACACGACTATATATATGGGATGGATTTGATTTGTAAATAATTTTTAGCCCGTGTTTGGAAACGAGATAAGAAAATCACTTTTTAAAAAATCATTGAAATTGCCACGCCCCAATGCGTGAGTGGGAGACGCATCGTCGCCCGTGTCGTAAAAAAATTTGATGCTTAAAAAAGCTTAATGCTGCCTAAAAAATGGTAAAAAGGTAGGTGTCGTCGCCCCCTATTTCACCGCCATTAACCTCGTCCGACATATAGGAATCGACTAAAAGCGGCCTGACCTGTTTTGGGAAGGAGATAGAGATTTCTTTCTCTCTATCTTTCTCCTCCTCGGAAATCTATTTGCACGAAAGCTCATACATACCCGATAACATTTAGTATTTCTTTTGATTTTGTCGGAGCTTTTGAAGTCCAAAATCGTCCTAACCGCACTCCCAACGCTGCCTTGAAAAGAGAAAGATTCTGTAACAATTGAGCCACGACTTGCTAATCACAACACATCATATCTGTTGGAAGATAGATTGCATTAATTGTACGGGTGATGAAAAATTGTTATTATGGATAGACTATCACTATTCTAAAACTCGTGTTATGTGTAGTGATCATCATTTTATTTTTTTCTTAACTTAGTTATCAAATACATGTGAGTTAGAGGATCCCAGCTGGGTCGATCGGTAAGAACTCTTGTTTAAAAGCAAGAGGTCCCGAATTCGATTCCTGGGGGGGGCTTACCTGATCTACATGTAATCCTCGGGTGTGTAGGTCCGGGGTTTTCCTGGTCAAGGGGGGTAAAGACATAAGGGTACACGGAAAGTAGGAGTTGCCAAGTCTGACTTTGGAGTTCACGAACACCAATCCTTGAGTCCACAAAAACACACGGGGCGGAGTTTCCTCGTTAGTAAAAAAAAATACATTGTGAGTTGGACTTGTCCGATCTCGTGATTAGACCCTTCAGATCTTGTGTCACACAACTTCATTAGGAAAGACACTAACTTGACTCTCCGACTACCACACCAGCACTTCCTCTAAATATTTTTGGATGTTTAACTCACGATCTTATTTTGATACCATTTATTGTCAAAACTAAATTATTATTACGTCAAAACTGAATTACATATAAAAAATGTTATTTTTTTAACTTGATTATCAACCATAAACACGAGAGGTGGATTTATCGGATTCCGTGACTTAACTTTCTAAACCTAGTACCATACAATGTTACTAAAACAAGAAATATTGGCTGGGGCATTCGACCTACCATGCCAACACATTTTTTTTTTTTAACAAATAGAATCCCAAAATAGACCACCGTATCCGGCCCCTGATAAGTAAAGACCACCTCGGTTATAACTGTCGCAAAATCCGTCCCAAACACTTTGCCAGTCGCAAGAACCTTTCCCGACGGCGTATAAAAGAGGCATCGGAAATAAAATTTTAGTTATCTGTGATAGTTTACAGCCGCACGCAAATACTTTATTTGCGACAATTTGTAGCCGTCCAAAATGCTCTTTAAACCTAAATTTTTTTTTAAATTTGTAATGCTAATTTTAGAAAAAATCTGTACCAATTTTTACTATAAATGACAACATCATTGGCGCATACAAACACAACTAAAATCATAATAAAATATTAAATATCTAATGTCAAAACTATATTATCCATGACATGTCACCACACATCCAGGTTATATATAGACAGTGAAGGTAAACGAAATAAAATGCATACAAATATAATAAGAATAAATTCAAATGTAAATTAATAAAATAATAATTATAATTATCAAAAGTTTATATGATAACCTATGTCTATACTGAGATTTCAACTGGTCAATCTAAAATTTTTCTTATTTATTAAAGTGTTTATCTTCAATTATATACATGTGTATGTATTGTGCGTAATAATAACTTTTTAAAAAATAAGATTTCAACCAGTCAATTAAAATTTTATACTCTTTCCAATCAATTAAAGTTTGGGGGGAAGGGAGAGAGAAAGAGAAGAGAGATTTGGCCGCCGGTGTGAGTTTCGACGGTTGTGTGTGTACATTTCAGCGTCGCAAATACCTCGCTTTTGCGACGATTGTTTTAGCCGTCACAAATAAATGCTTTTATGGGCCATGTCAAAATTTCCCACCCAATATACACCGTTTCAAACCAGCACACGAACAAATCATATGAATAAGGGTATACAAATAAAAATATTTTAATCAAATCATATGATAGGGATATATACACAAAATCTAATTTGGCAGTGTCCCTAGACACCGCACCGTCATCTTCTTCCTCGCGACTATGCAAGTGGTTGGTGTGGCCGACCTGAGCCCAACGTGGTCGAGAGGTGTCTCATTCTGTCGTTGGACTTTCTAACGACCATCGTGGACCCTTGCCGGTGCTGGACAAAGTTCCCGACGCAATGGTGGCGACAGCCACAATGGAGAAGATGCAGTCGGCCCTCAACAATGCGGAGGCCCACGCGACTGTTCTAATAGTGTCAGACGTCGTCCGCAATGCCCGCGATCTCTAGTTGCCCCACCCCACCCTGTGCAGTGGCAGATCCTGAACATTAGTTCAGTGGGGTCACTTGACTATAGGGGGTCACCCTTAAATTCAATGGGGTCACCTATATTAACTTACCTAAAATTTTGACTTATAAACAAAAAAAAAGAACTTCTTAAGACTCCTCTCCAAGTCAGTGGGGTCACGTGACCCCACTGACTGCACTGAGGATCCGCCACTGACCCTGTGCACTGCCCCCACCTGTGTTCTGGTATCACATATCGAAAATGAAGAAAACTCAGGAGAGTTAGCTTTTATAAAAAAAAAACCAACACAGCCCATTCTCATAGCACACTTCTCAAGCTTTTGGCTCTTAAACTTGAGCTCCTATGAGAACTCGTTTAGTTAACGAGTCGAGTTCAAGTTCGAGCAAAAGAAAATCTTCCTTATTTATCTACAACAAAGAATATAGATAATTTCAACCAAGTCAAGTGCACGATCGAGCTCGTTTAATTGTTTGGATTATGTTTGATTTTAAATTCAAACGGGTTTATATAAATAAGTAGTTCATCAAATAAAATTAAATATTTTAAATAAATCGAGTTGAGTACAATTGTACAAACTGTAATATAAATATTTGACAAATGTCGATCCGAGTTAAACCTCCATTTCAATTTTTTAATTGAACGAGCTGAATCGAACATACTATTATGCAGCTCTGGTCGATCTGTTAGAACTCTTGCTTAAAAATAAGAGGTCTCGAGTTCGATTTTTAGAAGAATTTACCTAATTTACATGTAATCCTCGTGGTTTGTAGATCCGAAATTTTTCCGATTAAGTAGAGTAAGGACAATACGAGTACACAGAAAGTAAAAACTGTCAAATTCTAACTTTAAAATTCACGAACACCAATCCCTCAACCCACAAAACCGATTTCCTCGTTACCCAAAAAAAAAAAAATTTATACATGCCGAGAAGCAAGGGACGAAACGCGGTAGCTCACTCAAACGTGGCGGGGATGCTGCAAAAACATCGTTACGACAGTTCGAACATTTATGTAAAGTACAGGGACTTCGCTGGAGATGGGTTCGAGGGTCGCTTTTGCCTTTTTTGGGCGGGGAATTTCTGGCTTTTGTCCCCTGTGGCGTCTTACAATAACTCTTGTCCTCTCATTTCTTTTTATAATTTTGTGTTTATAATCACTCACAAAATTCACAACTAGTCAACCTTCGTTTGATAGACATAGTTTATAAGGGTTTCTTTCAAAATTTAAGAAAATCCTAGCATTTTAAAGGACACCGGTAACTGGTTTGGTTATGAGAACTAAAAACCATAAGAAAGTCCTACCATTAAAGGGCACCGGCAACAGTTCCAGGACCAGGTTAATTAGAGTTGCTCTTGTCAAGGTTGCGAATCGGAGCGTATTGTTCTCTCCGGGTATTTCATGAATTATCACAATTAAATATAATATATAATATTTATATTATATTTTTATTCATTGTTACTTTAATTATTATTATAATATAATAATTAATTATTACTATGTTATAATATAATAAAATTGTTTATTATTATATTAATTTCAGTCATAATTTACTATAATTTTATTAACAATTGGCTAAATTATTGTGAATTACTAGTGATAATTACTAAAGTAACAAAATAATCTTATATATTAATATATTATTATTTAAGTATAAATAAAACTTAGTGAGGAGTTATCAATAATTGATAATGTTAATTTGCTAACTATCATAATTATAATTACTATGTTAAATATCATAATTATATAATATAATAATATAGCTATATTTTTATCTTGTTAATCACCACAATAATATTGTAAATAATATATTAATTATTATTATAATATATTAATACTATGTTAATTATTTGTCTACCCCTAAGAAATTATGAAATCTACTCTTATATCTCTAAAACCCCAAATCTCAATTTTACTTCTACCATCACTATTATTATCGGAGGTGCTAATTTGAAGATGAAATAAACTAATTTACCCCTAAATTTGATAAAAATTACAAGTTTTTTTGAAAAATTAATTACAGGTCTTCGACAGTAGGGGGTTTATTTCCTAATCTCTACCAGTAAATAATATGTTAGTAGTCTCTCTTTTTTTGGAGACTTTGCTGATCAATCTCGAGCACGGTTGGCCGTGCCGTACCGTGCCATGGCTCACGGTCGAGTCGCCCCAATGGGGTGACCCGGGCGTGCCGCCGGCACGCCCCGGTTTTGCCACGGGCCGGTACGGTCCGTGGCAGGTTTTTTTTTTTACTTTCACTCTTACGTCCAGTGTATTTAAGCGATTCATATGGTATCTAATTGAGATGAAATTTTAAACATAAATTAATTAAGAGATGATACAAATTGTAGTAATTTTAGTTTAATTTTTTAAATTAATTTTCCGTCAAGTAAAATTTGTCTCAAAATCATTAGATCGACTTAATCTAAACATTTAAGAGATCTAATGGTATTTAATTGAGATGAATTTCAAATATAATCTAATTACTAGATGATACAAATTATAGTAATTTTAGTTTAATTTTTTATCAAGTAAAAATTGTCCTAAAAATCATTAGGTCAACTTAATCTCAACATCTATGCATCAATAACTCATGATATTTATATTTTTAAAATCAACATATTTTTCTAGTAATTATGATGACTTTAAATTTGACTTTATTTTCAGAACCAAATGTCGTCCCATTAAAATATACAGAGAGATCATCGTACAGCGACAACCCTGTGTGCACTTAAGGAGTCTAATTAGTGTCTAATTGAGATAAAATTTCAAACATAAATTAATTAAGAGATGATAAAAATTATAGTAATTTTATTAATATCTGAGATTAGTTAGTATTAACAAATGATAGTCCAGTGTCATACTCAGAAGTGCGCGCTCCGACAGGGCGACACCGGAAAACTGTAACGAAAATGAAATCTGAGAACACCATAATTTTTAGAAAAATGTGGTGATATCAGAAATGTAAATATCCAGAATTGTTGACGTACGGATTTCGATATTAAGCCGACGCAACTATTTTCCAGGTGATTTTCACCCAGTGTAAAATAAATTCTAAAAATTAAAATAAAATCATCATAATTTGTAAAACTATTACATTAGCTTATAGCTAAATTTTCAACACAAATAGACATTGTTTGAATGGGTTTACAAGAGGATCTTCGAGGCCTGCTCGTTTAGGTTAATTACGTCAAGCATTTTCTAGGATCTTCGGGCCATTGGTTTATGGGTTAATTACGTCAAATCATTCTTCTTCATCTACTACATGCGGTAGTTACATGCGGTAGTTGTGGTGGTGGTGGTCACTACTAAAAACTTACCTATAAAAGGCAGAAAATAAAAGGCAGAAATTAATTGTGACTTCTATTTTAAACTTTAGAAGGCAAAATAAAATTTTGTCTTCTATTCATATTAAATCTTCTCTATTAAAGGCACAATATGAATTGAGTCTTATAAAATCTAATAAATAAAAGACAGTAACGAAATTGTGCCTTTTATTTACTAAATTAGAAATGATATCTAATCCTCTGAAAATTTAATATCAAACGAATTAAGAAAAAAAGATCAAATATTTTGTTCACTTTTCCCACCCTAACAGCCCCCACCCGCGCGCGTTATTCTCCATGTTTCCACGGAGAACAGAAATAGGTTTCGGCGCCGGCTCCACCAAGCACGATAGCCTCCTGCGCGCCAGGCCACTCCACCAAAGCTGCAGATATGTCTGTGTTTTTGGTAAACTCCTCCCCCCGCCCATGCGTTCACATGCTTATTATTTTCTAAACTATTCACGGAAGCCAGCAAACATAGGCATGCGTTGCGTAGATTTTTTTCTTCTCTTTTTTCTCTTAAACACCCCACGAACCAGCAATGTCACGTAGATAGGTTTTTGCTTTTACTTTCAACTCCCCCCCCCCCCCACCCCACCACACCCGTTTACATCATCCTCCCCCCCTCCCTGCGTATTAGTTAATTTTACATCTTTTTTTTCTGTTAAACTCCCTCTCCCCCTCCCCCAACACCGATTTACATCATCCTCCCCCCCTCCCTGCGTATAGTTAAACTTTTCATCTTTTTTTTTTTCTCTTAAACTCCCCCCCCATCCGTTCTCTTACATCTTCTTTTTTTCTCTTAACCTCCCCTGTTCACATCCGTCCTCCACCCCCCCCCCCCCTCCCCTCCCCTCCCTGCGCATAGTTAGTTTTATTTTTCCTTTTTTTCTCTTAAACTCCCCCCCCCCCCCATCAGTCCACCGAAGCAACATAATCTGATTTGTGGAAAGAAATTTTTTAATTAATGAGATCTATAGATCCATCACTTGTATAAATAATTATTATGATAACACAAAATTTCACTATTTAAAAGAAACATTTAACACTACTTAGAAGTATTTGTAAATAGTTTGAGAAAATAATATTATTAGGTTTATGATATTCTCTTGTCTTGATATATGCTGTTAGTTGTAGAATCCATGTTTAACTTATCATAAATGATTTTGAAATCTAAGCTTGTCATCACAAACTTTTATTAATATCAATTAAAATTATGATTCATTATTTTCAGGTTATTGGCAATATTGTTATTGTGGTTATCTTCTAATTGAAAGTCAAAGTTGAGATTATTATAATCTTGCAAAGGTATGATCCAGCGGGCCTGGGTGGTGGCTCACTTTATTATGAAATTTGATATATGTGATCCAGTGAGCCTGGGTAGTGGCTCACTTTATAATTAAATTTCATATATGTGATCCAGCGAGCCTGGGTGGTGGCTCACTTTATAATTAAATTTGATATATGTGTTCCAGCGAGCCTGGGTGGTGGCTCACTTTATAATTAAATTTGATATATGTGATCCATCGAGTCTGGGTGGTGGCTCACTTTATAATTAAATTTGATATATGTGATCCAGCGAGTCTGGGTGGTGGCTCATTTTATTATTAAACTTGACAAAATTAGTTATATAATTTTCATGCATGAGTAACAGTTTACAATTTTATATATTCAGGTGTAAAGCTTAAAATGGATAGAAGTTGGATTGGTAAGTCTCGTAACAGTCCAGAATACTTAAGTGGGGTGGCTGAATTCTTGAAGGTTGCCATAGAAAATGCAGGATCAAAGAATGTTATTAGATGTCCATGTAGTGATTGTTGCAATCTTACCTTATTATCAACAAAGAAAGTTGCAGAACTTTACTGTTCAAAGGTATGATGTTGTCATACACTGTTGGACATTTCATGGAGAAAAAAGGGCAATGCAGCATAATGATATTGCATCATCAAGTAATGATATAGTTGGTGATGATATGCATGAGATGATTCATGATGCATTTGGAGTTCCATTGATGCATGAGGAACAGTAGAACAACAAAATCAGACCAGGAATAAAATTGGTGCTGATGCTGAAAAATTCTATCAGTTGCTAGAAATGCTGAAAAGAGTTGTACCCAGGATGTAAGAAATATAGCAAACTCTCATTTCTTGTTAAGTTATTTAATATAAAATCTCTTTATGGGTGGTCTGATACATTTCAGTGCACTACTTGAGTTATTAAGAGATACATTTCCAGAGCCAAATGAAATACCTGAGACTTTCTATCAAACAAGAAAGATGATAAAAGATCTTGGTTGATTATGAAAAAATAGATGCATGTGAAAATAATTGTATGTTATTTTGGCAAGGAACAAAAACAGATGGTTTACATAATTGTGCAGAATGTGGTTCAGATAGATGGGATATGAAAAAAGGAAAAAAAAATACCAAAGAATTTGCGCTATTTTCCTTTAATACCAAGATTACAAAGGTTATATATGTCTTCAAAAACAGCCTCTTTTATGACATGGCATGCAGATGGTCGCACAAAAAATGATGGAAAATTAAGGCATCCAGCTGACTCTGCAGTTTGGCAAGATTTTGATCGTGAACATGCATCATTTTCATCAGAGATTCGCAATGTCAGACTTGGTTTGGCAAGTGATGGGTTTAATCCATTTAGATCACTATCAAGTACTTACAGTATGGCATGTTGTTCTAATACCTTATAACTTGCCACCATGGATGTGCATGAAAGAATCTAACTTGATATTATCTTCTATCATACCTAGTGAGAAGTCACCAGGAATGAAAATTGATGTATATCTTCAACCTCTGATTCATGAATTGAAATTACTATGGCATGGAGGTGTAGAGACTTATGATGCTGTCAGAAAAGAATCATTTAAAATGCAAGCAGTTATATTGTGGACCATTAATGACTTTCCTGGATATGCATATTTATCTGGATGGAGCACCAAAGGAGAGAAAGCTTGTCCTGTGTGTATGATGAGACAGAGGGGCAATGGTTGAAGCATTTTGGTAAACATTGCTATATTCATCAACGGCGATTTCTTAAATCAAATCATAAATTTCGCACTCAAGTTTCTGCATTTGATGGAAAAATTGAATTAAGAGATAAAGCTACAAGAAAATCTGCTATTGATGTGATGGAACAATTAATTTGTTTAAGCAAACAATTGGACAAAAAAGAAAATCCAAAGGTCAACAATCATATAAGACAGGATGGAGAAAGGAGAGTATCTTCTTTCAATTGCCATATGGAAAACCATAGCCTTACGACATAACTTGGATGTGATGCACATTGAAAAGAATGTATGTGAGAGTTTGATATATACTTTTTTAGATGTTGATGGCAGATCAAAGGACACTTATAATGCTCGTCTTGATTTACAAGAAATGAAGATAAGACCATCACTGCATCCATATGTCATAGTGCAACCAATAAATTATGTTTACCTGCTGCTTGTTTTAACAATGTCAAAGGAAGAGCAAGTTGACTTTCTCGGGTGTTAAAAGAAGTAAAGGTTTCTAGAGGATATGCTTCTAATATCTCACAATGTGTGCAAGTTGATGGGAGGAAAATAATTGGATTGAAAAGCCATGACTGTCATATCTTGTTGCAACAACTACTACTTCCAATTGCTCTTCGGAAAGTGTTGCCGGCACATGTCATTTCGACTTTGACTGGTTTGTCTTCATATTTTAGGAATCTCTGTTCAAAAGAACTTGATGTTGATTCATTATCTAAAATGGATTCAGACATAGCAGAAGTGCTTTGTAACATGGAGAAAATCTTTCCACCATCTTTCTTTGATGTGATGGTGCATCTAGTAGTTCACTTAGCAGAAGAGGCCAGTTAGGTGGTCCAGTTCAGTATCGATGGATGTACTTTGTTGAGAGGTATGAGTAAATTTCTCTTTTTTTTCATAGTGTTGAATTTTAAATTTATCACGATGAAGATATTATAATTCAACTTATTTTGTGTAGGTTTCTTATGACATTGAAGTCATATATTCGTAATAGAAGATACGTACCAATTGCTGAAGGATATTTATCAAAAGAGTGCATGAATTTTTGCTCAAGATACTTAAATGACAAAAGTGAAGGAAGTACTAATAATGTCGCAATTCAAAGAAATGCTTCGAATGATCAAATTGAAGTTCCTGGATTTGAAGTATTTGCATGTGACGGTCATCCAATTAAAGGAGGGGTTGGAAGGATTAGATGATCTAACATTGCAACAAGCTATCAGATATGTCTTATTTAATTGTGATGCATTGAAACCAATTATTGAGTAAGTAATTTAGTTGCTTATTAGAAACTATTATGTCACCAGTATTTTATTTGTTATTAAAGTCACAACATTGGGGTGTATATAGGAACATATCAATGAGTTGAAAGCAAACAATGTTGGTGCTGCACCAAAAACATTGATGACCTTCATTTCAAGGAGTTTTCTATGTTTTTTAAAATCATGTAAGTGACATATATAAGTATATGTAATTTAATTCTATCTCTATATAAGCATATGATATTTTATATGTAAAGGTAAAAAGAATTTTGAATTAATATGTTATGAAATGTTTGGAGTTGTTTTAACCATACTAATATATTTTTGATAATGTATAAAGAAAATATCAGAGATCAATAAGAGAAATCGTGCAAAACAACAGATGATTTCTACGACTGGACCAAAGAGCATGCCATCCGACAACATGACTATGTAAATCTTAACTTGGTCCTTATAATCATTTATATATTCTACTTTATGTTATAATATATTTATATAGATGTATAGTTATACTAATTTGATATTTTTTTATGACTGAAGGAGGAGAAAATGGGACACAAAATGTCATTGATCCAAACATTTTAAATGATGTACACAAAGAAGACTGGAGAGCCATCCACTGACCTTGCAGCTGAAAAATTTGTATATATATTCATATTCTTGCAAGTTGATTTCAGATTTTTAAACTTACATATTTGACTAATGTTTGTGTTATATTTTGTTGTTAGGTTGAGATAGACAAAATAGTATCAAGTCATTCAACAAATGATTCTGAGAATATTGTCATTGCAAATGAGAATGAAATCATAAATCAAGTGTTAGGAAAAGAGCATGCAGGTAAACCTAGATGTTATGGTTCGTTTGTCACATCTACAGATGTTTATGGCTCAAAGAAAAAATGTGGTAAGCTAGCACATGACTGTCCAAATACACATGCGATGAGAGAAGAATTGTTTCTATGAAAAGTAAAATGGTTGAGATGGAAAAAAATATGCAAGTTTACAGAACAGTTGCAAATTGTGATCAATGGAAGAAATGAACATGTATGTATTCTTGTATATATATTTATAGTTTTTTCATAGATTTATTCTGTTTGTATTTTGATGTTATATTAAATTACAAAAAAAAATTATCTTTGGAGCTTTAGGTTGTTGCTGGAAACAATGGTGTCTTAAATAGAAGATCCAATAGAGAAAATTATGTCAATCATTCTGCAACAACTGAGTCTTCAGCTGGCAGTTATGTGGTTCCTTTACCGTTAAGTATTTTTTAAAATTATGAAATATGACTTAAGCTGATATTATATATTGATTATCTAGAGTTGATTTCAACTTGAGTAATGATGTGTTCTTATATTTGCAACCTAGTCAGCCAAATGACATCAATAATGTTGCACAAGAAGAATCGGTGTGTTGTATATACTTTTTAGAATCTATGTTCAAATAAATGTATATTTGATTATTTAATTCTTTATATCTTTTAGGAAAAGAACACATGCTATCTACTTGGATTTAATTTTGATCGTGTGGCGGAAGGAAAAATAATTAGCAAGGATCCAAGAAAAGAAGTGGATGGACAACCCTTGGGTGATGAATATTATGAAGTTTATGTGACTAAAGTTTTACATCCTAATATGAGGTTGCCATCAAACTTGCGCAAAACATTGAGACAATGTGAAGGGAAATCTATTCCATGGATAAAAAATCTTGTAAGTTCTAAATTTATCTGTTTACAAAACTTACCTCTAATTATATCTATATATTCCTTTTATCATTTTGTCATAATGAAATTTTATTTCAGCTGCTCGAAGGGAATGCTAAATAAAGATAGATATGTTGGTATAATTACATGATCTCTTATGCTAGTGTAAGTATTTTATATTTTTTATGAAATAATCTATTTCCTAGTAAGTTTTGTGCTTCCTTAATTTATTAACAAAATTTGGTTAATCTTTTTTTATGTACTTTCAGGGAAGATGATGATGGATGCTTACAAAGTTATGAAGATCATGTGGTTCTCACATTTGGATAGTTGTGGACAGTCTTTTTCTTTTTACATTTCTAAATAGAGTTGTGTATCTCAATGCACTTTGAGTGCATATTATCATAACAATATGGATGTTATACTTTCACTTATGACTTTGTATCTTTTTTCCATTTGATATCATATATTTGTAATCTTCTATTGTCAAAAAATGTTTTCATTGTATATTGATAGAAATTTTTGTTTGTCATTAAATTTATTTTTGAGAAAAGTCTTTAAGAGGATTGCCATTAAATTTTTTTACAGATTATATAGTAAATATGATCTTTTAAAAGATGACAAAAAAAATTTTCCTTATCGTAATATATTTTGACAACTTAGAAGGCAAATTCTTCTACCATCTAAAAGAATAGATGACAAAAATATTTGCCTTCTATGAGATCTTAAAAGGCAGAAATTATAGCCTTCTAAAAAATAGACAACACAAACTTCCGTCATCTAATAGGTGCTATACTGCCTTCTATCACGAGTTTATAAGGCGCAAAAAATTGCCTTCTATAATTATTATTTTTGCCTTATAAAATTTTCGCCTTCTAAAATACATTTTCCGCCTTCTATTGAATAGAAGACGGTCCAAAAGAAGGCAGAATATAATCCGCCCTCTTTCCGCCTTCTAACAGATCATAAGGCAGATTTTGACACTTTAAAAGGCAGAAAAATACAGCCTTCTATCTTGTTTTTCTACTAGTGGGTGGTGGTAGCATGCGCTTTTTTAGGAGTCTGAGTTCACGCATGCTACCCAAGATGGTCGTCACGGTGGTCCACTAAGCTATTAAAAATGTATCAAACAAATGAGAAAATGCGATTCATAGGTCCTGTGGACAGTAGTAGCTATTAGGGATTGAATCTGATTTTGAGAGACTGAGCACATAAGACGGCACAACATCTCAGGCTGCTAGTGAGGGTCAAAATTTCTTTTCAGGACATACACAGTTGGATCTATATGGACAACAACATGGATATGGTGGCTATTATGCCTCTGGATACAAGTATGGTCATGATGGTTCTTATATGTAAATTCCAATCGTTCCACCAGCATGACCTACAATACTGCCAAGGAACACGTCAATATTTAGAATATCAGCGTATGTACGAAGACCTATATCAAAGTTACATGCCTTATGCTGATTATTTGCACTTCTTGGAGAGCACTTATAATGCGAAGTTGTTCGGAGATGGAAGTTATACCCCCTACTACGAGGTTTTTGTGGACAACATGCTCAGCATGATGAGGAATAGTAAGTAATAACTTGTTAAATGTCCTTAGTGACATGTTAAGGAAGATGATGTTAATTTATAATTTTTCATGTAAAGAAAAATGATGAATATGAGGATGACAAATGAGTATTGTATTGACTTGTATCATGATTATTCCTTAATATTTAGATGAATACTATTGCTTGTGTCATGATCTTGTATGATTGTATGTATGTTAGATGAATATTAAATGGTTGTGGTGAGTTGACTTAAATGAGTAAATAAATTTATTTATTTTTCAACCTCTTTATGTGATGTTCTTATGTTTTACTCATTTTCTTTTGAAATTTACTCATTTCAAATATTAACTAAGTCACAAAATTAAAAAAACAAATCAACACATGCCATTTTCCCACCGTACCTCAGCGGTACGGTACGTAGATACGTACCGTGCCACGGAGAATGCGGTACGGTCGATCCGAGCGGTACGACGAACCTTGATCTCGAGGAGACATTTTTGTCGTTTGATGATAGAGACTTTTTTTATTTTTCATTTTACCCTTTCATGTAATAAATGTGTTTCTTACCACTAGATATGCATAGCCTCTACTTTTTTACTTTAATTAATCTTTCGTATATTTTAATTAATTTCTTCATATATTTAACTAAATTCTTCATATATTTTAACTAAATTTTTGTATACTTATTTTTTACATTTTTATTTTCTGTTTTTATACTTTAAGTGGATTCTCTTCTACTGTAATCATAGATATTAACATTTAACCGATACAATGGTTGAGTTTTAAAAGTGAACAACATTTATTTTAAGTCTCACACATATTTTAACGATCTCGAACTCTTATTTTAACGTTTTCAAATTTAAACTTTAAGTTATGACATTTACTTATCATTAAGTATGATGATCACTGTATTCATACTTAACTAGCTTCTTCGTATACTTTATTGATTTCTTCGTAATTTTAACCAAAATTTTAATATATTTTAATTACATGGCCACTATGTTCATACTTTAATTGATTTTTTCATCTACTTTAACTAGTTGTTCGTCTACTTTAACCATATTATTCAAGTACTTTAACTTATTCTTTACCTTCTTATTATCTATTCTTGTACTTTAATCAGATTCGTCTTCTAATGTAATTACAAATATATACACTTTAATTGATCCAGTAGTTAGATTTTAAAAGTTAATAATAATTATTTTAAATCTCACGCCACTTTAACTTACTATCACATATTTTTAAAAGATTTTGAATTCTTTTTTTAATATCTTCAATTTAGAAGTGTAAGAAAATTTAGTTAAAATATAAGAAAAATGATTAAATAAATAAAAAATTAATTAAAAAATATAAACTCGTGCCCCTCCATTTTTTATGATAAAAATATATTAATTATATATACCTGTCTCAGAGAGATCTCTACTGCGAATCCTGAAAAAATAGGTACTAAAAACTAACACGTTTAAAAGATAAACATTTCTGATAAAATCTCCGGGACTTGAAATTATTATTATTATTATTTGTATGCCAGCTACCCACCCACCTGCACCCCAACAATGGCGGCACCCTCACTCACTGTTGTTCCTCCTCCTGTTGGGCATAGCCTCTGCTCTATCCTCCTCCCCCTCCCGCGTTAAGATCTACGACAGCACCGCCCTTGTCCAGGCCCTGCTCCTTCACACCGGCGGCGTCCGCAGAGGAGGGTGTTCTGGCGCTCAAGCACCGGCGCATCCCGCTCCAGCGACCACGCCGCCTGCGTCCGCGCCCTCTTCTGCCGTCGTCGCTCATCCACAGCTGGGTCGTCGCCATCAAGTCCCTCTCCCGCGCCATCTCCTTCCTCGGGCTCTCTCTCCCCCATTTGGGAACAGAGAAGGGCCCGAAAGGCCTCGCCTTGAGATGGAGGCCGCCGTCGGTACCCGAGGTCTTCTGCCCCTCGTCTCGATCCCCGGGGCCGATGCAGCCAGGAGGGACGCCCGCCTCCTCTGCTTCCACCCGCTTCACGGCCTGCGGAGTGGCCTCAGCGCACGCCCGGCGGCTGGGTTCCCCACACCCGCCATCCGCGTCCACGGCCTGATGCAGTGCTGTCACGGCTTTCCCTCGAAACAGGGAAATTTTCCGAATTCCAGCTTTGCTCCGGCGGAAAGGCCGCTCTTTTCACTCGGGGACGACTACTTGAAGGATGGCTATCTCCGGAGGGAGAGGAGGAGCGGCGGGAGCAGCCACCCGCAGCATCTGCAGACATGCAAGGCGAGCGCCGCCGTGCCGGCGGCGGCGGGCGGCGGAGGCTCCGCGGAGCCCAAGAAGTTCCTGGGCGTGGAAGTGGCGACGCTGAAGAAGATCACCCCCCTGGGGATCATGTTCTTCTGCATCCTCTTCAACTACACCATCCTGAGGGACACCAAGGACGTGCTGGTGGTCACCGCCAAGGGCAGCAGCGCAGAGATCATCCCCTTCCTCAAGACCTGGGTGAACCTGCCGATGGCCATCGGGTTCATGCTCCTGTACACCAAGCTCACCAACGTTCTCTCCAAGGAGACCCTCTTCTACACCATCATCTTCCCCTTCATCGCCTTCTTCGGGGCGTTCGCCTTCATCCTTTACCCACTCAGCAGCGTCATCCACCCCACCGCCCTCGCCGACCGGCTTCTGGAGGTGCTCGGCCCCAGGTTCCTCGGCCCCGTGGCGATCCTGCGGATTTGGAGCTTCTGCCTCTTCTATGTCATGGCCGAGCTCTGGGGCAGCGTGGTGATCTCGGTCCTCTTCTGGGGTTTCGCTAACCAGGTGACGAATCCTTGGCCTTTTCTTTCCTTTTTCTTCTCTACATTGATCAACTCCGTTTCGAGATCACCAACATCCGTTGGGAAACTGCTCTTTCTTTCCTTTTTTTTCCTGCTCCATCGTTAGCTGTTTAGAACATCTCGGAGATATATTTAGACGCTTTTGTGAATAGCATATTCCTATTTAGTTTGATCAATTTATATGTTTCATGATTTCTTCTTCGTTTCCCCGCCCATTTTTCATGTCAGCATTGCGTTCTCAGTATCTGGTTCTCCCACACTCGTGAAGGGAGAAATTTTTTACCATCTTCATCACTGTTTGGCGCTTCCCATTATGATCCTCGTGATAAAAAAATTTGTTTTTCATATGCATATTTCGGATATTATTTTCAGCCTAGTTCGCCTCTTTGATTAATTACTTGGCAGTAAAGAGCGTTCTTCTGAGGACCCCGGTTGGGTCGATCGGTTAGAACTCTTGCTTAAAAGCAAGAGGTCCGAGTTCGATTCCTGGGGGGGGGGGGAGGTGTGTAGATCCGAGATTTTTCCGGTCAAGTGGGGTAAGGGCAATACGGGTACACGGAAAGTAGGAGCTGCGACCTTGGAGTTCACGAACACCAATCCCTGAGCCCACAAAACCACACGGGGCGGGATTTTCTCGTTACCAAAAAAAAAAAAGAAGCGTTCTTCTAAGAAATCCAGTTAATACAGAGTCTGAACTCTGGGTGGTCGCATGCATAGATATGTTGTTTTGGGATGCATAGCATATTGTATTGTAAGAAATGGGTTCTGTATCCGCAAAAATTTCTGCTTCAGTGAGAAAAGTTCTTTGTAGGAGTCAAGATGGAGCTATATAGTTGGAAACTTGCTGAATCAGTCCAGAGGATCCAATTTCGAGCATGCTAGGGTAGACCCACTGCCACCATGTAAGCATTAGGGAAGGCAGGCAACCATGACCGTCTTCTCACTCTTTCAGCAACAACCATGTACTATGTTACAGTACTATGTTGTGTTCTTGAGCTGCATAACCATGCCCAGATGCTTTGGGATCTCATGGAGGATGCCTTTTGAACTCAGTTCTAGTATATTATTTGTGCAGTTGTTGCTACTTCCACATGTTACCATTGTTGAGAGCAGAAAATTCTGCTTAGGTATATGCCAGCCGCGTCTGATATTTTGCTTGGCGTGACATTTTTTTTTTTTTTTTTTCTGTAGATCACACTGTTGATGAAGCAAAGCAATTCTATCCACTTTTTGGCCTCGGAGCGAACATTGCCCTGATCTTCTCAGGACGCACGGTTAAATATTTCTCGAACCTACGCAAGAATTTAGGTCCAGGTGTTGATGGCTGGGCAATATCCCTCAAAGGAATGATGAGCATTGTCGTGGTTCTTGGCCTTGCAATCTGTGGAATTTACTGGGGTGTGAACAACTTTGTATTGAATGATCCCTCTCTTCCAAAAGCAGACCATCAGCAGAAGAAGAAGAAGGTAAGCACGTTAAAGTTAATTACAAGTCCCCTTTTTTTTTTCCGGTATTGACTTGATTGCTGCTTGCAGGAGAAACCCAAGCTTGGAATGAAAGAGAGCATGAAATTTTTGATCTCCTCAAGATATGTGAGAGATCTGGCCACTTTGGTTGTTGCATATGGTATTAGCATCAATCTTGTTGAGGTCACATGGAAATCAAAACTCAAGGCTCAGGTATACCATAATGGCTTAGTTATTCCTGGTTTATTTATCTTGAAGATACAACCATCCATAACTCTGTTTCTCCCTGTCAACTGTCAGTTCCCCAGCCCAAACGAGTACTCATCGTTCATGGGTGACTTCTCAACTGCTACTGGTATTGCCACATTCACAATGATGTTACTGAGCAGAGTGATCTTCACCAGATATGGATGGGGTGTTGCGGCGATGATCACCCTACAGTGTTGCTCCTGACGGGAGTCGGGTTTTTCTCACTGATTTTATTTGTGAACCATTGACGCCCATGCTCGGTAAATTTGGCTTGACCCCATTGCTTGCAGCCGTTTATGTTGGTGCCTTGCAGAACATCTTCAGTAAAAGTGCAAAGTACAGCTTATTGACCTTGCAAAGAAATGGCATATATCCCATGGGATGAAGAGACCAAGGTCAGTATGGTGCTCTACTGTTCATGTGACCTTTCATGAGAAACCTGTTTGGCTTCTCTTGTGTACACTCAGCATGTACAGGAAAACTGTGAACATAAATGGGAACCATTTACTCATCTATCCACTGCTTTACCCACTTGTCAAAATTATGAACAACTCTTATTAGTTGTAGGGAATAAGATTAGGTTATGTAATAAGATGTTGACTTCTGCTCTTATTTTGTAGACCAACTCTACATCAGCTTCACTCCTCTGCTCCTTGTGTTTACTTGTTTCTAGGTTAAAGGCAAGGCAGCCATTGATGTTGTCTGCAACCCATTGGGGAAGTCTGGTGGTGCCCTAATTCAGCAATTCATGATTCTGACATTTGGATCACTCGCAAACTCCACTCCATATCTTGGAGGGATTCTGCTGGTGATCGTCCTTTCGTGGTTAGCTGCGGCAAGGTCCTTGGATTCGCAGTTCTCCAGCTTGGCAAAGGATGATATCCAGCGGGAGAAGGCCCTGAAAGCAGCTTCAAAGACACCAGAGGTTGTTACATCGAAGGATGATCCGATAGCAAAGAAGGCAGAAGAACTGAAGGGAAACGGCTCTGCCATTGCAGACGTCCTAACAAAAGGAAAGCCAAGTTCTGCTGCTGATAGTTCTTCTGGAGCATCTCATCCACATGCTGAATAGAAGTCTTTCTTCTTTTTTGGTTTTTATTTCTTTCAACCCCCCCCCCCTCCCCCACCCCCTCAAAGGCCTAGGCAACAACTGAGAGGAGCAAATTAGAATCTTAGCCTTTTGCTTCCTGAGAGAAATAACAAGACATTGGGAGGTAGGGAATCTGCTGTAGCTAGAGCATTTTTCCATTCGTTGTCAATAAGCTGCTGTGTAATATGTAAGCCACACTGCTGCTTTACCTTTACAGCATGTGTTAAGGCTTGGCGATGAGCAAATTAATGTGTAGTCTTATATGCTCATGTTGGTTGTCTACCAATGTTCTTTTTTGAAAGCTCCAACATCTGCAGCTGGATTCGTAGGAAATGTGTTGTGGGCTCTTTGCTTTTGCTATTTGTTTCTTCGAGACCATACATCATTACATCATAGGGCTTTCAGTGGTTGGTTGGGACTCGGAGCACGGAAAGTAGAAATACTTTATCCATTTACACTTTTGTTCAGCCTGCTCCATGTTCTAGTGTGGGAAGAAAGGCTTTAAAGGAGCTCTCCTGACTTTGGGAAGGAGAAAGCGACCCAAATGATCCTTTGCTCTATTTCCTGACGAAGTTGTTTTGGGCAAATATGATATGATTGCTCTGCTGGTATGGATTAGACTTACAGCTAGGTATAGTACAAGTTTTGTTGAAAGGCACTACACATCTGAAAAAATAGAGATGGTTAACGAAATGAGAAATCTTCAATGCTTACATGCAACACGATCCACGGATCACCAAGTTCTTGCATGAGCAGGATCCACCTTTGAAATGATGGAAACGGTTCCCATCACGCACGATGATTTCCCTGCAGTAGATCTTGGAGATGAGTTTTGTAGCAGAGTGGCAATCACAGCAAACACGAAGGTTCTTTGTGACTCGGATTGGCGTCTTAGGTCTTGCGCTGATAATCCCAAAGGCAATAGCCAACTTCTCACTATGGTGACGCAGAGCAGTTTCTCTCTTCTTCTTCTTCCATGGCAAAGAGGACCGCTTACTTCTCGTTTGGGACATAACCAGCTGCTTTACGTCGGCATAGCATGCCCTCTATCATCATGTATATCTCAGCTGATTGGGGGTGAGGGTCATCACCCATTACGAATTCATGAACCACTCAGTCTGTTTTCACCATGAGAAATACTTAATGCTCAGTCGAAATGTTCGGCCGAGCAAGTTGCAGAGCTCTCCACTTGTGAAAGCAAACAGCTCGGCCGAACACTTAGCTCGATCGAGCATTAAGCATTTCTCTTCCACCATACTACACCTGGTGGCTTCCGTATGTTGCTTTCTGCCATAAGATATCGTGCTCTTGTGAGCTCCTCCCACTTCCCCATCGATCCAATTTGTTTCGACAGAAGACACATATATGCTCCGGCATTTTCTGGATCAAGCTCCAAACCCTTTTGGACTGTTCTCTCAGCTACATCAAGGTTTCCATGAATTCTACAAGCACCTAAGAGGCCTTCTAGCACAAAAGTTGTCAGGCTGCATAGGCATGCTTTGCACCAATTGTTCTGAACTGTCTATATGGCCAGCATGGGCATATAGATCCACCAAACATCCGTAATGTTCCACATTTGGTTGGATGTGGTAGATGGTTGACATAGAATCAAAATGTGATACACCTTCATCAACAATCCCAGCATGTCTACAGGCGGTCAGGACGCCGATGAAGGTAACTGCATCAGGTCTAATCCCCTTCCTTTGCACATCTCACTGAACAACTCTAGAGCCTCTTCTCCATGTCCACCCATTGCCAGGCCCCCAATCATGGCTGCCCAGGTCATAACATCATGGTATGGCAACTCTCGGAAAGCTTGCATGGCGGTCTCTACACACCCACATTTTGCGTACGTGTTCACCAGTGCAGTCCCCCAAACCACATCAACATCTATGTTCCTCCGATTTATGTACGCATGCAGCCATTTCCCGAGGTCAAGTGCATCCAAATGGGAAAAGCGAGAAGCAAGATCGCCATAGTCACCTTATCTGCCAGGTTCCCACGAAGCTGCATGCCATGGAACAGTAGTAAGGCTTCTTCACAGTCGCTATCCTCGGCATGCCTATTTATCATCACATTCCAGCAGTACAGATTTTTCTCCGGCATATCATCAAACAGTTGCCTGGCCATGGAGTAAACACCCACACTTGCAATACGTGTCCAAGAGGACCGTGCCCAGAACCAGATCAATGCTCAGCTTCTTCTGATCATATCCCCACGAACGCGTTTCCCCGTGTCCAAGTCTCTTGCCTTCGAACAAGCGGTCAGAACGTTCGGCAGGGTGACCTCATTGGGCTCCATGTTTTCCAAATGCATCTGGATATAAAGACCTAATGCCTCCTTCAGCCGGCCACAGTTCGTGTAAGCTCTGATCGGAGTGCCCAGGAGACCACATTCTTTCCGACCATCTTATCAAAAACCCGCCTTGCCGAGCACAAATCCCCGCAATCCGCATACTTCGAACCAGCGTGTTCGGAATGTAAGAATCTTAGGCAGCGTTTGATACCGGTTTCGAAAATTTTAAAATTATTTTTTTTTAGAAGACCTGCGATATTCCCAAATGAGTCTAGCTGAAACCAAACCTTGCTCCCCTCTCTCCCGCAAATCATGCGATTGGCGGGTAAAAAGTTTGTCCGATCAAAACATTTAATTGGTCGGACATCAACTTCACACGTCAATAAAACACAGTCTCCGACCAATTAAGTAATGTGTCGAATAAAAGTAGATAACAAATATTTCTCTTTCACAAATACATAATTTATCAATCTTACAAGTATCTTCAGATCAATACCAAACTGGTTTATTTTTAAAATGTTGCAAGTTTATATTTTGGGGCATGATAGCAACATGTATCATGCCATATTGTTCCATCTCAAAGCGTTTAGGAGAGAATTTTCAAGATTGTTTTGGTCCCTCGTATTGACAAAGAGATTGCACAACAGTATGATCGGTCTAGAAGAGAATGGTAGAAAAATGTATGAAGCCCATTTTTTCTTATCCATCTTGTAAAGAATTGTCAACTTATCAGAAAATTTACAAGAAGAGCCACAGTGTATCAATTACGAGTTGAGAAAAATTTATTGCACTTTCACATTCCATTTTAAGTGTAATGTGACTAGGCAACAAATTCATGTGACATCTAATAATTAGATTATCATTTTATCACTAATCATGTGAGAGGTGTCATATGAACTATTGTCTAGTCAGATTGTGCAAGTGCAATAAACCTTTCTCTTACGAGTTATATTACATGCCTCTATCTCCATATTAATTTGCAATCTCCCTTTTAATGATGGGATGACGTGGGGAATAAGAAAGTAGCCTCACACTTTTATAATAGATTTTATTACTTACCCATCATGATTTACAAATAAACTTATACAAGGAGTGGCTTAATAGTGACAGCCTTCTATGCACATCTCCATGTCATGGACTCAAAATTTTAAGAGAAAATTTATTTTTTATTTTGATCCGAATTTCTTATCTATCACTTATTAGTGGTAAAAGTGACAAATAATTAGTTAAAAATGATCAATAAAAATTTACATTAACAATAAGTGTTATAGTATTTCTCAATGTCAAATCTTTTACCTATAAAAAAAGTTACACAATGATGGATGGCTAGCCATAACAAGTAATCTTATATGATTAGTCTGATGACAAGACTTAAAAAGATAAGATAATCATTATTTAAAATAAGTAAATTGAAGATTCACACCATTTTAACAAAGATTTTCTCATGTCCAAAGTTCTATCATTCTTGATATAAAGATAGGATATTTACGAGCACACTGAGGTGTGCTAATGGCTCATTCCCCGCCATGGCTCATGGTGAGAAGGGATTCCATCGAGCCCATTCCGAAAGCCCATTTCTAGCCTATCCGCTCACCGTTCTGTCCCACCTTCCCTCCTGCCGCCTGTTGGAAGCCACGAACGTTAAAATAGCAGTGTTGTCATAAACAAAAATATCTCCGAAATTTCATGTCATAACAAAAAAAAAAATCACATAAAATTGTTAGTCTAACATTCAAATCCAACTTATAATAATGTCATGTCTAAATAACTTATCATTCACTGTCTAGTTGACTAATAAATATTTCTGAGTGCTCTTTCCAAGACCAGATCTGAACATTTAGCACAAAACTATTAATCCAAAGAGTAATGCTACGCTCCCGGCAATGCCGGGAGCGCAGCCTACGTGGAGGGGCCGCGCCCCTCCACCCACGCGACGCGTGGAGGGGCGGGCCCCCCCGCATTAATGCGCCTATTTTTTTTTTTTACAATTTGTGCACACAAATGAATGTATTGTGCACACAAATACATCATTTGTGCATATAAATAGTGCACAAAAATGTAAAAAAAAACTAGGCGTATTTAATGTGGGGCCCGCTCTCTACATGTCGCGCGTGCGGAGGGGCGCGGCCCCTCCACGTAGGCTACGCATAGCATTTCTCTAATACGTTCTAGACTCCACCATATACTCAGTACGATAATTTTTGCATATTCAATAAAATGGCTAAGAGTTTCAAAGAATAATTTACAGTTTTATAGATAGTAATTTCAAGGAATAACGAGATTAATTTGCAAGAGTATCTTTAAATATAGTCAGAAAATTTAAATGATAGAGACTGATTAAGAATAATTCAACATAATCAGTGAAAAGATAGAGATTAAAGATTAATCAAATTTAATTTAGAGTCGATCGATCATCGACCAATGTTATATTTCGATCGATCTAACAACCTTGGTTGAATTTTAAGGTTATTAGAAGACAAATATTGGTCGACCAAACAATTTATTTCGGTCGACCAAATTAATATTTTAGGTTTATCAATATTTTATTTTGATCGACTAGACCTCAATCGGTAGATTGATATTCATATTTTGGTCGACTGAATTAATAGATTGAGAATCATTTTTAGACTGTATATGGGAGTTCATTTTAAAATGTGTCTTGAGAGTTATTTTTTGACTTGTGTCTAAGAGTTGATTTTTGAACTTGTTAATGAGACTTGATTTCTTATTTTCATGAGACTCAATTTTTGGACTTTATGATATCCAGGCTTAGTATAACGAGACAATTCTTATTCTAAGGGACTTTAATTATAATTAAACTATCATGTATGCAATGTTAATATGTTATGTATTAAAACTATTTTAACTATTAACTTCTTTAAATACGTTTCTTAAACAAGATGTTATGGGAAGAATTTTAAGAGAACTAGATAAATTTGACTAAGACTTGATGATACATGCAGACATGGTCCGAAAAAAAATAAGAATATTTTATAGAAACATTAGTGGTGTCAATTGAGCCGGGCCGGCTCCGAGGCTCGGAAGCCCGCTCGATTTTAACTGGGTTTGGGTCGAAAAAACGAGTCCGTTAAATTTTTTTGGCTCGGTCCAGAAAAGAATAGGGCCGGGGTTGGGCTTTGTGAGGCTCGATCGGTCGGCCCGCCGGCCCGAAAAATATAAATATAATTTATATTAAATATAAATTTATATTTTCCAAAATCTACTCAAAAATAAAATCTTTTATAAGTTAAATGTTAATGTAGATATAAGTAAAAAATATATTTTTTTATAGATATCTTATAGTAGATATATTAAAATTATATATTCTATGAATAAAAATAATATTTTTTTATTTTTTCGAACCGGGCCGGGCTTAATCGGGTTTTCCCTGGGCCGGACCGGGCCACCCATATCGGCCTACCCCCGGGCCTGGGCCGGACCCGAGCCGACTTTTAAAAAACTGGGCCTGGGCCGAGCCTAGCAAGGTCCGGTCCAGGTCCGGCCCATTGACATCCCTAAGAAACATGCACACAAGTAAATACCTATGAATTATCCAACAGTGAAAAGTAATTTTAAGATCTTATAAGAAAGACCCTAATCTCTTCACAAGACAACTTATGGATTTGTACATAAATTAAGGACAAGATGCGGCATGAGATGTAATATTGAAGTCTAAAAAAAAAAACTCTAAATTATACCTTGATAAAAGACATATGAATTGCTGAAATTATCAATACAGTAATATTAAAAGGCACGCATATGAGAAGAATATTAGTTTTTCAATAATTAGCACGAGTTGAAAATTATGACGAAGAGCATATGAACGAAAAAACATGATAAACATAGCAAGAAATATAGATTGAAGAACATGATAAATTTATAATTTGACTTATTTAATGTATCTACCTTGATTTGGAAGTCTCAAATCTTTTAAAAGCTAGAATATCTATCATCTTTCTCCCCTTATTGTATAAAAGCTGCACTCGTACATGTAGAGAGGAAAAAATGGTTTAAAAATTATATTGAGAAATATTTAGTACTTGACTTAATTATTCAGCCGCTCGTCGTTTAGTGACGAGCGATTAAGCACTTCAGTTGATCGAACACTAAACGATTCTTTTTAAGTATATAGGGCGGCCATAATTTACTCTAGAAAAATCTTAACAGCTAATTAATTATTTAATGATAAAATATATAACTTTTGAGGTGATGATATAGATTGTCTCTAAATAATTTTATGGGTAAATTAATTAGGAATTCTTATAATATATATTTAATTTATTTTTTAGTATCTGACAGAACTGTAACTCATTACAGTAAATATTATTTTGATTACAGTACATATTAAATCATGTTACAGTAAAAATTTCGTTAGTATAATAAGAGACTTTTAATTAATTTTTTATTTTATTAATTTAAAATTGTTTAGAGACATTTTTATTGCCCTTCACAAGTCTTCTCACGAAAAATAATCCGAACATCCTCTGTGAAACTCTAAAAAGGGCTCTCTCCACTTCTCTCTGTTCTTTCCTCCGAGAAGAAAAAGGGTTGGCTTGGGGAGGTCTGTAAAACCCTGGACTTCGTTTACTTCAGTCTTCCTTCCTTGCGAGATTGCACATTCCACTTCTTTGTACGTTGAAAAATGCCAAGTTCCTGTGCAGCTTCGGTGGGAGTGGGATGGCCCTGCCGCGGCCGGTGGACGGAGGCTGCGGTGCGTGGGCGGGGAGACGAGGATCGTGAGCGTGCCGCGGGACATGGCCTAGTTCGGGGGGGAGCTTGTGGCGTGGATGAGGGAGCTGTTCGAGGGGGCGCGGTTTCTGAAGTACCAGCAGCCCGAGGAGGAGCTGGACGCGCTGGTCTCGGTGGTGAGCGACGAGGACGTCCGCCAACATGATGGAGGATCAGGACAAGCTGGCGGCGGGCGGGGAGGGGTTCACGCACCTCAGGGTTTTCTTATTCTCTCACGCGGACCATGATTGGGTGGGGGGGGGCACCGCCGTCTCCCCGGCGTGGCGTGTGCCCAGTTTGATTCTTCCGACGAGCGGGAGGCGGAGAGGATGTACGTGGATGCCCTTAGTAGCCCGATGATTGATGAGAGGTCCCAATTCGCGGGCGATGGACTGGATGGGTTGGCAGCAGACGGTAGTAGGATCCATGGAGCCGGCGATCAGTTCTTTAGCCATGGTGGCACCAATGCTGGAGTTCCTGGTCTGTTCAAGCTTAACCATTATGACATGGAAGGGCCATGGAGCCCAGTTTGTTGTTTTCCAGGGCAACATACACCCCATGGGCCGACGGCGTTCCCACCCTCCCCCTCATCTGGAGGATACCATCCTGAGTTTGCTGAGACGGATGGGAGGATTCCAGATGAATATGTGAAGCAGTCGTTGCCTCCTCAATCTATGTGGTACGATCACCACCATGGTTTTGTAGATGATGTGGTTTATCTACCTCCTTTGTGTGTAGCTGTTCACCTGCAGGCTGCTTCAGAAGGTGAGGATGTGGACTTAAAAGCTGAGCGTGAGACTGACTCCAAGATTGAGCTAACATTGGCAGATGCAGAAGCTCTGGCTAAGGGTTTACAGGTTTTCATATGATTACTGTTTTCAATTTTCGTGGAACTTATTTTGTCTTTATTGAATGGGAAAAGAAGGAGAATCAAAATTTTATTAATGGGGAGCAGTGCTCCTTATAAAGGGTGAGCACAGGTAATATGTCTCGTAGGACCAGAGAACACTAGCATACTCTAACACTCCCCCTCAAGTTGGAATATATATATCCAAAAGGCCCAGCTTGTTAGAGTAGTAAACCTCGTTGAGGCAAGAGAGTAAACAAATCAGCCAGTTGATCTTCTGAAGTGGTAAAAGGAGTTGCTATCTTCCTGGACATCATTGCTTCACGAACAAAATGATAGCCTACCTCAATATGTTTGGTTCATTCGTGGAAAACAAAATTGCTTGCAATAAAAATTGTAGCTTGATTGCCACAGTGCATCATCATAGTTTTGATAGAAGAGAAATCGAGATCTCAAAGAAGAGACTAGAGCCATAACACCTCTCAAGCCGTGTGTGCCATAGCTCGATACTCAGCTTCGACACTTGAGCGGACTACCACACTTTGCTTTTTTACTCCACTAAGAAACAAGATTGCCACCAACATAATAATAATATCCTGTCATAGATCTCTTGTCAGAAATAGATCTAGCATAGTCTACATCAGAAAATGCTGACACACGCACATGACCATAATTCTTGTATAACAAACCCTTTCCTGGCCCCCCTTTTACATACTTCAAAATCCTCAAAACGGCCTCCCAATGACACTATTTTGGATTCTGCATGAATTGACTAACCAGATTGACTGCAAAAATGATATCTAGTCTAGTATAAGTCAAATAAATGAGTTTGCCAATCAATCGCCTATACTGACCAACATCAGGAAAGTCCTCCCCAGCCTAATCCCAGAACTCGGGTCGAGTAACTATAAATGTGTCGATCGGCTTGCAATCAAGTAGACCTATTTCTTGGAGAAAATCCAATATGTATTTCCTTTGAGAGAGAAAGAGAGATGGCATCCTTGCTGTATGCAACCTCAATACTAAGAAAGTATCGAGATCGTCCTAATTCTTTCGTAACCACCTATTCCTATAGATGCTCTTTTACAACTGTGATGCCCTTCTCAGCACTACCAGTCAAAATCATATCATCAACATAGACAACAAGGATCACAATGCCTGCAGAGCTTTTCTTAATGAACACTGAGTGGCCAACCTGACTGACCAATCTCCGGCGCTATTTGACTAAATTTGTCAAACCAAGCCTGAAGACTTTGCTCGAGGCTATAAATTGCTTTCAGAGTTTGCGGAATTTCACCTCCCCCTAAGCAACATACTCTGGAGGTTGCTCTATGTAAACTTCCTCTATATATCACCATAGAGAAAAAAACATTCTTGATATCCATCTGGAACATGCGCCAACTAAGATTGGCAGCCAGGGAGAATAGAACTCACACAGAACTAATACGAGCCATTAGAGAGAATGTCTAAAGGTAATCAATGCCATATGTCAAAGTGAAGAAGGGGGCGGATCTTTGATTGAGGGCACTGGTGGTGGAGGTAGAGGCAGTGTCTACACTTGCAGCAGTTTTGGAACAGGATCCATCATATGGGGTGTAAAATCACCAACTTGTCTTGAATCATCCCATGCAGGAGGCAAAGGGGGAAGAGACAGTAAAGGAGGTGCTGAAAACACATGAGATGACGAAAAATAAGGTTTTGTTTAAAAAAAGGTGATGTCAGTAATAACAAAGTAGTGTCATGACACTGGGTCAAAACAATGATAGCTTTTTTGAGTGCACGAATAATCGAGAAAGACGCAGCGAGTCGTGCGAGGAGATAGCTTATCGTGACCCAGTCTCAGAGCGCGCACAAAACAAAGACACCCAAAAAATCCGAGGAGGCAGAGGAAAGGGTTCAGTGGAGGGATACAAACATGAAAATGGACTGTCCCCAGAGAGAAGTGATGAGACAAGCCGATTAATGAGATAACATGCAATTGGGACAATTATGTGAAACATGAGTGTCCTGGTCATATCAAGAAGATGACGATTTTTTACGTTCAGCCATGTCCTTCTGTTGAGAAGTATATGCACAAGAGGATTAGTGGAGAATGCCATGAGTAGTATATAACTCTTTAAATGGGGAAGACAAATATTCTTTGGCATTGTCAATGCGAAGAACCTTAATGGGAGTTGGAAAATTGTGTTTTTCATTTCCTGGTAAAATTGTCGAAAGACATGCAAGATCTGTGATCAATTCTTCAGAAGAAAAACTCAAGTCATCCGAGATTGATCATCAATAAAAGTAATAAAATAGCGAAAGTCTAGATACGTGACAACAAGACTAGGACCCCAAATGTCACTATGAACCAAATCGAATGGAGAAATGCTTTGTTTATTCTCAAGTGAAGGGAAGGACACTCTATGATCTATGATGCTTGTCAAGCTCACAAGCATCACATCGAAGTTGAGATAGATTGGAAGGAATAGCAACAAAGGGATAGAGCTTAGAGGGCGCTGGATGCCCAAGACGACAATGCCAATAGTACGGAGAGTCTGCACCAAGAGTTGAAGAAGCCCCAGACGACTGGTTCGTCAAGTAGTAGAGGCCACTAGTCTCACACCCGCCACCAATTGTCGCCTTTGTTCATAGATTCTGAAAACACAATAAGAAGGAAAGAAAGAAATAGAACAGTTATGATTACGAGCAAGACAACTTGTGGAAAGATGATTGATCGAAAACTGGAAAACATACTAGACATTAGAGAGGGTGAGAGATGGAGATATAGGAATAGTGCCAATCCCATGAACAAGGGATGGTGAGCCATTAGCAACAGAGATAGGTGGCAAGGAAGACGAAAGATGAAGGGAAGAAAATATGACCAATTATCTAATATGTGACTAGAAGGCCTAAAATCAATGATCCAGGATGAGCCATGAGATATGGTAGACGTACTACCTGAAGTGGAGGGAACCGCATGCTACTGAAGGAGACGCTCGTATTCAGCCTTGGATAAAGTGATGGTGGCCTTATAGTAGGTTCTGATGACGTAGAAGGAGAGTTGTCAGCCGGAGTATCCGGAGTGGATGTGGAGGTGCTAAATTTCAGTTAGCAACATTCGGGAACATGATTCTGATGGCCACAATGACGACACAGAGGGAAGGAATTGTGGCCACAACCACGACTGCAACCCCTACCCCATCTGGCACCATGTGCATAATGCTTCGTCGGACCAGTAGGAGTAACATTAGCAATGGAGTTGGAGGAGCATACCTGAAGACCATGTGACATAGCATTTTCCAGTGGAGATAACATGTCTGAGAGAATAATCCAAAATATTGCGGATAATATGGACCAGCGGATGCTGTTGTTTGAGCATCAGAAGGCGAGGAGGAAGAAGCCATTGCAGTGGTTGAAAGGAGAGAAGAGTGAGACATAGCATTTTCCAGTGGAGATAACATGTCCGAGAGAATAATCCAAAACATTGCGGATAATATGGACCAACAGATGCTGTTGTTTGAGCATCAGAAGGCGAGGAGGAAGAAGCCATTGCAGTGGTTGAAAGGAGAGAAGAGTGACCAAAGAAAGATCAGTGCATAGAGAACAAATTGCTAGATGTTGGAGAAGGACCTCCCACTATGCAGTGATCATGGCGGAGAAGATAGATGTTGGAGGTGGTGAGGCCAGCTAGAAGAGGTGACCCGTTGAATCAGCGGTCTCGACGGCGGTGTGCGCCCCTGTGCATATGCGGAATCTTGTGTAGGTTGCAGGATGAGGGAGAAGTCCACGCGAACTTCTTCGTGAGCTCCACTACTGCATGGGGCTTTTGCAAAGAGGAAAAAGATGAGAGAAGGAAGAAAGAAGGGGGGTGGGGCGGCAGTCTCAAGACAGGTTAAATCTGCTCTGATACCATGTTGAATGGGAAAACAAAGAGAATCAAAATCTTATTATGGGGGAGTAGTGCTCCTTACATAGAGGCTCCGCATAGGTAATATGTCCCGTAGGACCAGAGAACACTAACATACTCTAACAGTTTTAGCTCTAGATTCGTACATCTCTATTCTGTGCACAGACAGTAAAAACTGACGACTTGGAGGTAATTCGAGAGCTGGGCTCTGGCACATATGGCTCTGTCCACCATGGTAAATGGAGAGGCTCTAATGTTGCTATTAAAAGGATAAAGGCTGCCTGTTTTGCTGAAAGGTCATCTATAAGAGGGAAAGCCCAATAGACTTTCATATTTTTATGGAATTTTTGGTCAAATGTCCTTAGTGAAACTTGTTTGCAATTACTAGCATTGTGTTGAAAACAGGCCAGTTCAGAATGGAAACATCCAGGACATGCCCTATTCAACAGGTTTAGGTTGAATCAACTTGTTCCCTATCAAAATATGAAAAGAAAGTGTTAACCAACTTTCAACTCTAAAACAGTTAAAAGCCAGCTTGAACATGCTCTAAAGTCTTAAACTGTCTCTAAAGCAAATTTTGAACCTAACCTGGTCTAGACTGGAACTTTTCAGTTATTTATCAGTTTCACATTATTTGGCCAGAAGCTATCTTAACTAGCGTTTCTAGTCCTGGATTGGAACTGGTTCAAGAATCAGGCCTTGCTGATTCTGGTGCTGAAATTGCTTTAGGCACTGTTTTGAATTGCGATTGGAAAAAAAAATCGACAAAATCGACTTCCGCAAAAAAGCAGCGTACAGGCGCAATTTACTGGCCTTATCGCCCGTGACTTTCGTGTGGGGCGAAAGTCATTAAATTTTTTTTAAAAGGTTGAAACGTTCGCCCACTCTGATTCTGGCTAAAAGTGCCTTTCATATTGCTTTGGTGAAAGCGGTGTCAGAGATTTTAATGTCTCTATCTCTCTCCTCCAAAAATCTACCTACACGGAAACCTATATTAACAGGGACGTCTTTGGAAATACGTTAGATTTCATAAGAGATTTTGCAGTGTAAAATCTGTCCAAACATATTTCCAAACAATGCCTTAGTAATAGTTCACTTTAGAGTGTGAGAACTTATTTCCTAGTCATTTTCTAGTTGAAACAAAAACCATTCCGACAAATGTAAGAGCACAAAAGAGCTTTCTCTCATTTCCTAGGAATCATCATACTTATTTTCTCGTTAAGTGTAATTTTGACAGTACCATTGTTGCGCCAGATTTCTGTCTGGCCTCCCGCAAGGAAGAAACGAAAAAAAGGGAAAAGAGGACAAGTAGAATAAGCAAACAGGAAATCGAAGAGAGAGAGGGGCGGAGAGCTTACCTCTGTCCTTGGCTGCTATCTCCTCACCTCTGTGGTTGGCCCCCCTGCGGCGAGAAGGAGAAGAGATGGAAGGAAGAATCGCCGGGATCGAGCCAGAATCGCTCGATCCCGGATCGGATCGACCCCCCAAGGGTCGATTCCCCCTTGAAGAACCCCAAAACCCCACATTTCCGGCTGGATCGACCCAACTCAGTAGGATCTGAGTTGGATCGCTCGAGTCGAACCGGGATCGATCGATCCCGGCTCGATTCAGTCGATCCGGTCGGGTTGAGTTCAAATTTGAACTTAAGGCGCGGATCGACCCTTATCGGGTCGAATCGATCGATCCGGCGTCGATCCGACCCGATAAGGGTCGATCCCGATCGATCCGCGGTCGATCCCCCTTATTTCGGCCCCTTCCCACCCGAGGACACCAAAAGATGCAGGTTTTGGTGTCCTAGGAAGGAAGGAAGGTGCTCCCCCTCCCCCCCAGCTCGGGCTGCCTCCTCCACCGCCGCCGCCGGCCTCCTCCACCGCCGCCGGCCTCCTCCCCAGCCGGCCTCCTCCTCCTCCTCTTCTTCTTCTTGTTCTTGTTCTTCTTCTTCCTCTTCTCCTTCCTCTTCTACTTTTTCTTCTAAACCCTATCTTCTCTTTCAAGTTTGAAAGAGGTTAGAAGGAGCACATCCAAGGGAGATCTTCTTGAGTAGATCTCAAGAGATCTTACTCAAGCAAGGAAGAAGTTGTTCTTCTTAAGGTATATTTCATTTTTTAATTTCGAAATTCAGTTATAAATTCTGAAAAAAATGAAAACACATGTACACATGTTTAATCTTCTTATATCTTCTTATTCTTCCCTTACATTTTGTCAATTAGACAAAATCTCAAATTTCACCCTAATTGGCTAATTAGGGTTTGATATTTGGGGATTATGTTGTATTAGCACAATTAGAGATCAATTAAGTGTTCCAATCACTTAATTGACTTAATCATGCCTTTCTATGATAATAGAACTATTTCATTTCGGGAAATTAGAGAAAATCTCTAAATTTCACCCTAATTAGGGTAATATTAGATGTAATTATGTTTATAATTGTATACTTACACATGAATGTGTTTGGATTCTTAATTTGTTATAGGATTAACAAGTATGGCTGATGAGGGACACGAGGAAGAGCAACCACAAGTAGACATTAGATGGAAACACGGTGTCCTTATTGATGCTGCCTCTAAGAGAGTGCGGTGTAACCACTGTGGTAAGGAAATGAATGGAGGTGTATACCGCCTAAAACAACACATTGCAGGCATTGGAACAAATGTAGTAAAATGCAAGCATTGTCCACGGGAGTTAGTGAATGAGATGAAAGAGTACATGGCTGGAAGACAACAACAAAGAGGCATACGTATTCAACATCAACAAGAACTGCATGAAGAGATTTCTGGGAAGGGAAAAAGTAAGGCAGCTACAAGAACTATTGATGTTGAGGACTCAGATGATACAGATTATGAGGATCTCTCACCTAATGAGAGAGAATGGCGAGAAGGACTACGGCAGAGTCGGCGTGCTGCCATGTTGGAAAGTGACATGCGGAGGTTCCATAGTACAAGAGAAGGATCATCATCAGGGGCTAGTGTCACACGGCCATCGGCACCACCTATCAGGAGAGGTGGTTCAATGAGGGGAAGGGACCAACTAGTGGGGTGACACATTTTGGGAAGGAAATCTTCATCAAAACAGCCTGGCATAAAGCATGCAATGAAAGGGGTAAAGGCCACAGCTGCTTCCGCTAAACATGCAGTTAAAAACATTGTAAAATGGTTTTTTGCATGCAGGGGTCCCAGCCCATACAGCATCTAGTCCTTATTTCAAACGATGATAGATTCAGTTGGTGAGGTAGGCCCAGGTTTGAAAGCTCCTACACCAAAGGAGATTTATGGCAAATATCTTGAAGAGGAATTGACTGAGATAAAGAATTGGGTGGCGTCATTCAAAGATATATGGATGGCAAGAGGTTGTACTCTTATGTGTGATGGATGGACGGGAACAACAAGAAGGTCCATGATTAACTTTCTTGTATATTGCAGTGAGGGTACAGTGTTCATGAAATCTGTAGATGCAAGTGGGCAAAAAAAAATGCAGATTACTTGTTTAGGCTCATGGATGAGATGATTGATGAAATTGGCGAGGAACATGTAGTCCAAGTTGTCACTGATAATGAACCAAGTTACAAGGCAGCTGGAAGAAAATTGATGGCAAAACGACATCATCTTTATTGGGTCCCTTGTGCAGCCCACTCCTTAGACTTGATGATGGAGGATATTGGCAAAGACAAACATGTGCATGACTTGGTGTCCAAGTTGCAAATGATTACTACTTTTATTTATGGACACAATAGAATCTTATATGATGAGAGAGTGCACAGATGGACATGACATAATTCGTCCTGGCCCAACAAGATTTGCCTCACAATTTATTGCATTGGAGAGTCTGTATCAGTTTAGACATGAGTTGGGCACTCTCATACACAGTTCCGAGTACTTGGCACATGTGGCTACATTGAGAGAGGAATCCAGAGATGTGGCACATGAGATTTCTTGCTTGGTCAGTGATCATCGTTTTTGGGAGAGAATCCACTATTATTTGAAGCTAATAGAGCCTCTAGTACAGATGCTGAGGATGGTTGATGGAGAGGACAAGAATGACATGGGTTACTTATATGAGGCTATGGATAAAGCCAAGGAAAGGTTGAGAGAGAAGCATCCGCAGGCATATCAAAATGGTGGAGAATTATTGATGCAAGATGGGAGTCCACACTCCACCACGATTTACATGCAGCAGGTAAATGTATTATATTATTGTGCATATTTCTTATTAGCTTGAGTTGAATTTCTAACTTACTACACATGTTTTGTACATATAGGGTATTTCTTTAACCCTAGGTATCAATATAGTGATTCCCCTACAATGATGGTGAGGTGCTTCAGGGGACAATCAATGTCATCGGGAGATTATCTAGGAGCATGGACGAAAGAATAGATGCTATGATAGAGGTACGGCCAAGTTAAAAACTTCATTCCATTTTCATGTATTCAATATACTTTTGGAGTTACACTTAGCAACTGTATTATACTGTAGATGGACAGATTTAAACTGAAGTTGGACATGTACAGAGATTATGATGTTAAAGAAGCAGTGACCAGAATGAGTCCGGGTAAGAACCTTCAGACTTAAGCTCATGCTTCATAACAAAATGACAAATCACTTGTATTATGTGCTAATTCATTGTATGTTTTTTTTTTTGTAGGTGAGTGGGGGTTATGTTAGACTACAAGACTGGTCAAAGAAGTCCACTTGCAGGATTGCTATTAGAGTACTCAGTCAGACCACTTCATCTAGCCAGTGTGAGAGAAATTGGAGCACTTTCTCACTTATTCATACAAAAGTGAGGAACAGGTTGAGTGCAACTAGGCTAGAGAAGTTGGTCTATTGCCACTACAATATGAGGTTGAAGCTGAAATGCATTAAAGATAGACAAAAGAAGAGCGAGGCAAGGCTAATGACTTTTGCAGGTAGTCATTGGGAGCAACGTTTTGCAGAGAGGGAAGCATTATCATCTCAAATTGATGTTGATGACTTATTGATGAGGAACACCCACTAAATGCATGGGTGGAAACAAGACAGGAAAGGGATGTTCCAGAATTTGACCCTCGCGATTGCTCATGGGCGGAAGGAGAATTGGATGGAGTAGAGGCTCGAGATCCAGAGTTTAGGGTAAGTGAGGACCAACCTCTCACCCTCGGTCCTCTCTTCTCTCCGCCACGACACTCAGCTATCTTGCCAGAGACGTCTAGAGTGCCTCCCACTCAGCCTGCATTAAGAAGAGCTGCAACACAAAAAGAGAAGAGTTCAAAAGCCTTAGAGTTAGAAAAAATAACATATGCCAGGCAAAAAAAGAGGAAAGTGCAGCAACCAATTCGTAGTGATGACACCACACAAGATCCAAATGATGATGATGATGATGATGATGATGATGATGGGACTGCCACTGGGGCCACAGGAGCTGGCCAAGGATATGCAGGAGCAGGATATACTGGGGCCACAGGTGTAGGGCTTACTGAAAGTTATGTACCAGAAACAGAACATCAGGGAGGCGGAGGAGAAGGACAAGGGCATGGACAAGGGGATATGAAGGACAACAACATCATACAGTCTATGAGTGGCCACCTTGGGAGCCAAACTATAGTTCAGGTCTACTCATATACCTGCATTTCAGCCTCCCATTTTACCGTACTCAGATATTAGTAGCCCACCTTATGGAGTACAAGGAGGATGGGGACCTTGGCCTTCACAAGAACAAGAGCCTAGTGGCCCTAGTGAAGTAACAAGTACATACAAACCGCTTGGTATATGGTGTCCAGCTCCATCACAATCTGGAGAAAGCTCAAGTCAACAATTTACACCAAGAGGGATTCAAATGGGTATGCATGATTTAGCAAATTCTCTCTTTGGTTATAGCTACCAAAACCCAAATGATGATGGCTCATCTATGTCTGGAAGTGGATGGAAAGATTATTAGTCTTCTATCAAATGTAAGTTACATGTACAATGTCTTAAATTTCATGTTTTATGTACTATGAATGCATGTATAATTGATTTTTGATGCAAATCTTAGTTCTTTCAATATATCAAGATTTTTTCTGTTTTTTCCTGATTTTTTTTCTGAATTTTCCTGATTTTTCCTGAATTTTTCTGCATTTTTCCAAAAAATAAACATTTTATAGTCTGGCCGATCCAGGATCGGCCAGACTTCCCTGGGATCCAGCGATTCCTTCGATCCGATCCGATCCAGGATCGGATCGACCAGGGTCGATCCCGATCCCGATTCTGCCTTCCTTGGAAGAAGAGGTAGAGGAGGGGATGTCGCCACTGCTGCCCCTGTCACCGTTGCCAGGCCCTCCCCCCACCGTCTCCAGTCGCGGCCGGCCTGCCGTCGTTCCCCGCGGCCCGGGCGCCGCTGCTCCCCCCCCGGCCCCTGCTACTGCCGCCGTGGCCCTGCGCGCTGCCGTGGCCACCCTGGTGCGCCGCCGTCGCCGCCTTGGTGTGCCGCCGCTCTGCCTCGTCGCTGCTGCTCCAGCCGCCGCGGCCCTGCCTCGCCGCTGCTGCTGCTTGCACGCCGCCGCCACCCTGGTTGCCCTGCCGCCGGCAGGAGGGAAGAAGGAAGACGGAGGCCACGCAAGGTCGTCCTCCCCCTTGCTCTGTTTCGCACAGTGCCAAACCGGGAAGGGCCAAACGAAAATGGAAAGGAAAAAAAATGGGAAGAAGAGGAAAATGGCAGGGGCCAAAACGCAAATGGCCAATGTAAAATTGCGTAAAACCCCCTAGAAAAGTGTGCAGACCTCCGGGGAGAGGCACAAACCTTCCCTCTATGGCCATCCTCTCCTCCCACTATAAAAAGGAGGGAGCGCCCAAGCCATAGGGGTGGATTTTTGAAGGCTGAAAACCAGAGCAAGGCTTTGGGAAGAGACTGCAAGGCAGTTTGGGAAAAGGGTCTACAAGGCAGCCCTAAAGAATATCGTGCAAGGCACGATTTAATTTTCTCAAGTATTAAACAAAGTCCATTGGGCTTCTCTTTTATTGGGCCAGATTTCTTATTGGGCCTGGGACTGCTTATTGGGCCAGACTTGTATTTCCATACAGTTAATTGAGACGTTTTGTGCTTATTGGGCCGGCATTTGATAAATTCTCATGTGTGAAATTTAATGGGCCTATTGGGCTATTTTTAATCATTTAATCATACGTTATACGAATAATCACACGTAGTGTCACGTTTATTTAAAAGATTGCACTACTTAATTTCTTAACCAAAATCAACCAAGTTTTCGACAAACGTTAACGAAATATTTTCCAAACATGAGTCGTGTTAGACTCTGACTTTGAGAGTCGCAGTCTGCACTTCGACTTCATGATAGTTGCAGTACCAGGACTTAGAAAAAAAATTGCAATGAGTTTTAACATACATTTCAGAAATTTAGACATGGATTTATCATAGAATTTCAATCAGGGTTGCACATACTTATTTCTCTTCTAATTGATGTGAATCTATCTTCAGGAAGAGGTTTGGTAAATATATCAGCTAAACCTTGTCGCGACCACAGACAAAGGCTCGAGTGCCAACCTGATACCTCCCAAAACACCTAAAAAACATAATTCCAGTGCACATATAGGGAGGGGATCATGGAGAACGATGTAACCACAAGCTATATGCTCAAACCACCCTCATTCACACCCTTGCATGTCAATGTGAAGGATCTACACTCATGAAACCTCACATGCACACTGATACTCTCAAACCCCCAAACCCAACACTAGCTCAAGAAGCCAACCATGCAAACATACACACCTGGCATGATTCTACAAAGTCTCGAAGAAGGGATGGTGGCCCTAGCATGATAGAACTAGGGGAAAGATAAGGGGTCGCTATCTCAAAAAGAAGAGCCAACCCATTAGGGTCTTCTCGTGTGCATAAAATCAACAAACAAGTTATGTTTCACATCAATTTTAATCCACCTTAAGTTAAACACCTTTTAAATTAAATAAATAAATGAAAATGTTAATTTAATTCACATGATCATAATGTAAATAAATAAATAACGAAAATAGATAAATAAATGAAATCAATAATTGTAAAATATAAAAAATGAGAAAATGAATTTAAAAATCAATAAAAATGAAATAATATCAGTAAATTCCAAAAAAAGAACTGCATGTTTGCAACTGTGTTTCTTTCCATGTAATTCATTTCATTCAAATGTGAGTCACGTTCTTTTATTTGAACGGGTCTGTCTGATGGCTAATCAAGGTATTCAGCTTTTGTGCTGATATAATTAACACTAACCGCAGTTAGTGGGGGAGGTCAAATGAACTAAATAAGACCATGTCCATATAAATAAATAAAAATCCAAATAAATCAAATCCAAAGATAAATTTAAAATTTTTAAAAGTTAAAAAAAAAATTCTCACAAAGATGGCGACTCTACTGGGGACCTCCCTTCCCTTCATCTCTCCATCAGACAACACCCTAACAATAAGATGTACTCACATTTTAAATTTTTTGTGCAGGTCATAACTCTGTAATGGCAGCTCTTGCTCATACTCCGGGGGTGGTCTTCGGCTCGCTTGTGGTCCAGGACCACATAAGGAATGTTTATCTCACAACACTGACTAAGTTTGGAACTTTTCCCCCTGTGGTGGAATCTCCATTCTTCTTGGGCGTGATACCGGCCGTATTACCTACTACTGCCAAAGTCCATGAAGCAAGCAAAGCAAAAGAAGAGCCTCAAGCTCAGGAGGCTAACTTGATGCAGATGTTCACCACTTATGCTATCAACTTCACCAACACTCCAACTACTGGAAAGAACAGAAAGCGCAAGTTTGGCAAGAAGCCCACAATTCGTGGCATTTCAAGTTCTGGAAAGACTGTCCGCATTGGCGAGCTCCGGATCCGCCTGGACGGCAGTGAAACTATGATGATACCGGAGTGGCATGCGGCTACCATTCCGGTAAGGAACAAATTCGGCATACTGCCTAAAGTGCGGCAGGACTAGCCAAGTTTTAAAGTAAAAGATATGAAGAAACAATGGAGGAAAGCTGAAACCAAGAACCACAAATTTGACGACATTGGCTTCAAGAAATATAAAGCTAATGCTGGAATGATGAGATATATAGCCCGCCTCGTGTTAAGCAGGTGTGGATTACTAAAGAAAAAGCTCAAAACTCAGAAGGACAAGGGCCCTAGAGTCTCTAATAGGGCGAAAGAATGAAGAATGGTCATGGAGCAGGACCCAACAAACTGGCAACCTTCGGGAGAAGAAAAGTCCAAGAAAGACAAAGGGAGTCTTCCCAAGAGTCTCGAACTAAAGAATGCACCACTTCTTTACCGGTTGATCTGCAAAGAGGATCTAAAAGGAAAGTGGTATATCAAGAAAGAAGACAAGCAAGCCCGGAGACAGGGCAAAATTCAAGTCAGAAGAACACAAGAGGGATGATGATGTCCCTAGAAAATCAGTCTTCCAACACCTGGGTGCCACTGTACGCCCTAGGCAGAAGAAAAGAACAATGCAAATCACTGAAGAAGGCATGCGCATATACACATGCTATGCCTCTAACATCAACCTGCCTGCAATAGCTGACCAGGCAGAAACCTCAAATATGGAGCAGCATCCCACGATATCTAATCGCAGAAGGGGCAAGCTCGAGCCTGGCTTGACCGGGTAAATGTGGAGGTGGACTTACCACCTCAGAACGAAGGAGGCATGGGGGCTGCTGACATTGCCACCACATCAAATCACCCTCTGGATCAGAGTCGGTCTGCTGAAGACCCTAATATCAGGGTACCCTCATTGCCAAATTTAGAAATGGTAATGCAAGAAAATTAGAAGCTAAAAGTCATGTTAGAAAGCCTTATGCAACAATTGGGAATGGCGGCGCCACTGCCACCATAACAATCACCACCAGTACAACCTCTAGAACAGGCACAACAGATATTGCAACCTCAACAACTTCAACAAGCAAGCCAGTTAGCATTGCCCACAACGGCACCAGCCCTGGGAAATTTGCCGCCAAGTATTCCATGCACAGAACCTCTGGCCGAACAACCAATTGAAAATTCAAATTCAAGCCATGAGGAAACTCAAGAAGTGCATGTCATAAAACAAAGGCATGATGCACCACAATTAAACACTTCATTTGAAGGAACAATAGTCTCCCAGAGGGCCATGATTGAACAAATAATTGAAGCAAAAATGGTTGAGCAGAATGAGGGGTCTGTCACCTATGACCTGTATAGGGTACCATACCCTGTACACCATCTCTTTAAAAAGCTCCCAGCAGAACACCCAAAGGTCCCTAAATTCTCAAAATTCAATGGGGATGGCTCCCCTCATGAACATATAGCTCATTACATGAGCATCATGGGAGAACTGGCTACGGAAGAGTCATACCTCTTGAGGTATTTTTCAACATCCCTTACTGGGCCAGCCTTTCAGTGGTATGCCCGACTGAACCCCAACTCGATAGTTGGTTGGGAAGAAGTTCTTGGAGCGCTTCCGAGTGACAGAAAGAAGAGTCACCCTAGCAAAGCTCATATCACTAAAGTAAAACAAAATGAGTCTACTCTAGACTTCATCAAAAGATGGCGTGATATGAGTATGAAATGTGAACAACCACCGCACATGAGGATGCGGTGAAACTATGCCAAAGAAGTCTGAAACCGGAAATCAAGGAAAAGCTCCTAGGGGCCAATATCCGGACATTTGAACATCTCAACAGCACAGTGGCAGAGATAGAAATCTTCTTTGTCGAAAATCTCACTGCTTCATATGGAAGGGGTAAATCCCCTAAAGACGAAAACGCCAGGTCACGAGAAGTAAATACCGTAGATTTTTCGGCAGCCCTAGAGAAAGCTGGGGGCAAGGGAGATACCCCTGCCTCTTCAAATTCAAAGAAAGAAGAAAGGAGATCAGCCCTCACCCTAGTGTGAGGCTCAAACCCCATATTCATTTACTAGGGAGCACACCAGAGAGTTGTTGGACATATGTCTCCAAGAGAATCTCATGACACTCCCAGAACCCAAGCGCCCAGAAGAAGCAGCAATGGTGGACAAACCCAATTATTGCCCATATCATCGCGTGCTGGGTCACACTCTAGAAAATTGTTATCTGTTCAAAAATCGAGTAGAAAAACTAATTCAGGAAGGAATTATTAACATGGCTGAGCACTTGGTAAATCCACCAAAGCCTCACCGACAACCAAAACTCACGTTCTCTGCCAACGTGATCCATGTTATGGCCCAGCCTAGGTCCCAATGAAGGCCAAACACAAATGGTGCATGCTAGATAGCTAGATGAGCTGTCCAGAGTCGCTGCATATCACTCCCGAGGGAGGTAGTGGAAGACCCTATACAAGCAACATTCCACCGTGAGCAAGAAGAAGCTAGCTGAGCCCTGGTGAATACAAACAAGAGGCCAGCCCCTAAGAAACTCCAAAAGAAAGAATAACTTAGAAAGTCATACCTCGGTGGCGTCGCCCCTCCTAAGGAAATAGCAGAAGAAGCAATCCTTCAAGAATTGGCAGTCTTGAGAAGGAAATAAAAAAAATCAAAAGAAGAATGAGAAGAGGAAGAATCTGTTGTTGAAATAGATAAGCCAATGCCCGCAGTGGCAATAATGAGAAACCATCTCAAACACCAATTAAGGGGGGCAAAAGGTTTGGTACCCCTCGGAGCTGAACAACTTCCTCTAAAAAAAAATGAATGAGAGCAGGAAATGGGCGACAATGCCGCAATCCTCCCTCCACCACAGCCATGCAAGGGTTTAGCAAAATGATGCCCCCTTAACAAGACAAACAAAGGCAAAGAAATAATGGGGGCATCTCCAAAAAGAAAAGGAAAAATCACCGTCAACAAAGAAACAACAACGACATTAAAGCTCAGCATGCAGTTGGAGGATCCTGAGCAAAGGCCATTACAGCTGCATATGCCCATTGTCAAGCTTGGAACTAAGGCCATCAGCCAAGTAATAGAAGTTGGCATACCACTGCCATTAAATCATATACAAACGACAATCCTCAGGAGGTCCACACATTGGAGCCTCTAAAATTCTTTTTAGCTTACCATGCTGAAAGTCAGCCAATAGGGTTCTACAAAGCGAAGTCTGTACCCAAACAACCTCCAAATGATTTTGGCTAAAAGATGTCACTAAGTTGATGGAAATGGTCGAAGATCTGAAAGACATGCCAGAACATATAAAGGCAAAATGTCAGAAGCAAAATATTCAAGATCAAAATCAAACGAAAGCCAAGCTATATCAAGCAATGTGGTACCCTACCAATGTCAGGGGGCAACCACCATTCCCCCACAACGACAAAAGAGGTCTCGATAGGAGACACAGGAAGGTCCCGCAACTCACTATGTTGTAAATATGGTCAGCATAAAGTTTCCAATAATTGAAACAAAGATGGGTGAGAATGACGCCCAGATGGACGAGGATTTCTCCACAAATGAAATAAGAGTGTTCAAAACCCCAAAGAAAATTCAAGAAAATGCTTATCCTTCCGAGAGCAAGAATGGAAGGTATTAGCTTACATAAACTGACAAAGAAAGGAGCCCCATTCATATGGACGACGATTGTCAGAAAGTTCTTGACAAAATCAATATTGTTCAATCCTCCTATGTTGGGGGCCTATCAAGGGCAAGCCTTTAATTGCGGCCATGTGTGCATCACTGGGGGTATTACTAGCTTTAAAAATGAAGAAAAAGAAGGGAAAAGTGAAAAGAAAAAAGGAAAAGAAGAGAAAAAAAAGAAAAAAAAGGGGGGGGGGGGGGGGCGGGGCAGCGCATGGCAGAGTGCTTAACAACTCATCCAGTGCCAGAAGACTCCCCTCTGAATATAGAATTGATTGATGAGGAGGCGCTCCCCGCTCAAGAAACTTATGAAGCACAAGAAACTCAACCTGAATATTGACAATTACATTTTGATTGGGTTGCATGGGCTTCCTTGAAGGACGATGGCACATCAACAAGTATGCTAGGGGCAGGAGTTGTCCTCGTAACCCCAGAAAAAAGGATATTGCATTATTCATGTGCTTTAATGAAATCCCTCTCAAATAATGAAGCAGACTGTGAAGCCCTTATAGTTGGCTTGGAAATCGCCCTAGAAATGGGCATAAGATGCATTGAAGTGTTTGACAATTTGTTGCTAGTCATCAAAAAAATGTTGGCCATTTTTGAAGTCCGAAAAAAAAAAAAGAATTGAAAGCCTACTTTGGGGCAGCTACAAAACTTAGCGACAAGTTCTACCACTTCAAAATAGAACATGTCAGAAGAAGTCAAAACTCACAAGCTGATGCATTGGCCAAGCTCACATCTTCCCTTAAAACTTCCTCTAGAAAGTGAGCTGGGAATTACCATAAAAAATAGAAAATTGCTTCCAAGCACCTTGAATCGCCGTGAGGGTTTGACAACCTTTGAGGCAAATGCACTGGAAAAAAGTGAAAGTCAAGAAGAAGATGATTGGCGTGGTTGGCTACCAGACAAAAGAGGGGAGCGAGTGCAATTGCTGCGAAGAGTTGCTTCTTACAATTGATAAATGACACGTTATGTAAGTTCACACTTGAAAGGGACAAGTCGGTACTGCTAAGATACCTATCTCCGAAAGAAGCCAAAATGGTCATGCGGGAGGTACATGCAGGATTGTGTGGAGCCCACCAATCTAGTTCAAAAGAAAAAAAGGAAAATCAACATAAAAAGCAAAGGCTTCCATTGGCCAACTATGTTTGCAGATTGCGAGCGGTTTGCTCGAATCTGCCCCCAATGCCAAGCCTACGGGCTAGGGGTGTAAACGGAACCCGATAATCCGATATTCCGACCCGATACCGATAAAAATTATCGGTTTCGGAATCGGAAAATGATACCGATAGCTTATCGGAATCGGTATCGGATATTCCGATAAGTTATCGGAATCGGAATCGGAATCGAAAATAATCGGAATCGGTATCGGTATCGGTTATTCCGATAAATTACCATAAACTCAAGGTAAAATTATGGTAAACATCTTACTTTATCGGAATTTCGGTTTCGGTAATGTTATCGGAATCAGAACGGAATCGGAATTAACTATTCTTATCGGAATCGGAATCGGAACCATATTTCGGTTATCGGAATCGGTATCGGAATCTGTGTTTCCGGTTCCGAAACCGACCCGTTTACAGCCCTACTACGGGCCCGTGCCAAGAAAACCACCAAGTAAACTCCATCCAACAATGCCAACACGACCATTTGCTAAATGGGGAATGAACATAGTGGGTTCCCTCCCCACATCCTCCAAAGAATACAAATGCATACTTGCTGCCACATATCATCTCTCAGATGAGCTAAGAGTATACATTTGAAAGAAACTACCGGAGAAGCAGTGGCTCGCTTTGTCCAACACCACATCATATATTGATTCGGGGTTCCGAGTCGAATCATATCTGATAATGGCACTCCATTCAAACATCAAACAGTATACAAATTGGTAGTGAAATGCCATATTGAGTGGAGGACATCAATGGTTTTTTATCCCCGAGCCAATAAGGTAGCTGAAGCCTTCAACAAAACTTTATGCAAGCTCATGATCAAATTGGTAAATGACCGAAAGCCCGATTGGGACGAAAAAATGCATGAAGCTCTATGGGCCTATCGCACCATCTACAAAACTCCTATGGGATGCTCGCCCTTTTCCTTTGTCTATGGGACAGAAGCAGTCATTCCTGTTGAAATTGAGCTCTCATCTTAGGGTAGCTCTCCACTACGAGCTTCCTACTGACGAGGGAGCGAAATTGAAAGACGGTTTGAAGAGCTGTCAAATTTGGAAGAAAAGCGTTTGGTTGCATGTCAACGTCTTCAAAATTATCAAGCACGGATGTCCCGCGCTTTTGACAAGCTAGTGAAAGAAAGAGCTTTTAAAAAGGGAGATCTTGTCATGGTCAAGCAAAAAGACATCATGGCCTCTCGACCCAAAAGTAAATTCATAGCCAATTGGCTTGGCCCATTTGTGGTCGACAAAGTGTTTGAAGGTGGCGCCTACATTGTAGTCAACCAAAAGGGAAATGTTATGTTCTCACCTTTAAATGGCAGACACATGAATTGTTCCATACTCCCGAGTGTGAGTACATCTACACAATGCATCAGGTGGATCCGACGCCGGTACACACTGAAGATATAGAAGTGGTCTTGCTGCAAGATCTTCCAATGGATAAAGAAAAAAAAAGAAAAAAGAAGAAGAAGAAAGGGGCTTAAAAACGAGGTGCCCCGGCAGACTTGATTCATTACTCTTTTAAGATGGATTAAGGGCAAAAGACCTAAAACCCAGCTGAGGTGAAAACCCGAAAGAGCGCCTCAGACAAAAATGGGAAACCCTGCTGCATGAAAACCTGAAAGGGCGTGCAGGCAAAAGAAAGAAGGAGCTAGTTGTAGTGAAAACCCTAAAAAAAAGGGGGGGGGGGGCATCACTATTGGTATATCAAGAAAAAAAAAAGCGGGTACTCTCTCGATCTTTCTTAGAGCGAGATTGAGTTATCCCGCATTCCTTATAAAGGAAAGACACAAGAGTTGTCAATGACGAAACAACCTCTAAGTTCATTCAAATGAACAATCAAATTCAAGGGCTACGACCGAGACAATGATGATTGTGTCTTTCCGCCCTTATAAGAAGTGTGGGAAACTCGAACTCTGCTCGAAGAAAGAGAGAGAAGGAGAACCCGAATAAAAGAGAAAACTCTCATTCCAAAAAAAAAGAAAAGAGTCAAATTTCGAGCTTCTTTAGCTAACAAGCCGTCATGGCCAGTCAAAAAGCTCAAAATCCAGACTTCTTGGCTAACAAGCCGTCAAGGCCAGTCAAAGGTCAAAATCCACGTCTTTTGGCTAACAAGTCGTCAAGGCGGTCAAAAGTCAAATTTCGAGCTTCTTTGGCTAACAAGTCGTCAAGGCCAGTCAAAAAGCTCAAAATCCAGACCTCTTGGCTAACAAGTCGTCAAGGCCAGTCAAAGGTCAAAATCCATGTCTTTTGGTTAACAAGCCGTCAAGGTCAGTCAAAAGTCAAATCCCGAGCTTCTTTGGCTAACAAGCCATCATGGCCAGTCAAAAAGCTCAAAATGCAGACCTCTGGGCTAACAAACCGTCAAGGCCAGTCAAAGGTCAAAATCTACGGCTTTTGGCTAACAAGCCGTCAAGGCCAGTCAAAAGTCAAATCCCCAGCTTCTTTGGCTAACAAGTCGTCAAGGCTAGTCAAAAAGCTTAAAATCCAGACCTTTTGGCTAACAAGCCGTCAAGGCCAGTCAAAGGTCACAGCCCATGTCTTTTAGCTAACAAGCCGTCAATGCCAGTTAAAAGTCAAATCCCGAGCTTCTTTAGCTAACAAGCCATCATGGCCAGTCAAAAAGCTCAAAACGCAGACCTCTGGGCTAACAAGCCGTCAAGGCCAGTCAAAGGTTAAAATCCACGGCTTTTGGCTAACAAGCCGTCAATGCCAGTCAAAAGTCAAATCCCCAGCTTCTTTGGCTAACAAGCCGTCAAGGCTAGTCGAAAGCTCAAAATCCAGACCTCTTGGCTAACAAGTCGTCCAGGCCAGTAAAAGGTCGAAATCCATGTCTTTTGGCTAACAAGTCGTCAAGACCAGTCAAAAGTCAAATCACGAGCCCTAGAGGAGCCTCAATCCTCTAAACATATTCACGGCTCTCATGAAAGCCTCCAATCCCTTCCATACATAAACCAAACTCACAATTTACGGCTCTTAGAGAAGCCTCTAATTCCTACCATACATAATCCAATCCTCAATCCATGGCTCTCAGGGAAGCCTCTAATTCCCTACCATAAATGGACCCAAACTCACAATTTACGGCTCTCAGGGAAGCCTCTAATTCCCTACCATACATGAATCCAAATTCTCAATCCATGGCTATCAGGGAAGCCTCAATTCCCTACCATACATAAATCTAAATTCTCAATTCCAATGGCTTTCAGGGAAGCCTTTAATAGGGAAGCCTTTAATTCCCTACTGCACATAAATCTAAATTATCAATCCATGGCTCTCAGGGAAGCCTTTAATTCCTTACCGTACATAATGCAAATTCTCAATCCATGGCTCTCAGGAAGCCTTTAATTCCCTACCGACTATTAAACCCAAACTGTTGGCCAATACACCATCAAGGTTGGCCAACCCAGTTAAAATCCAAATTCAAATCCTACGGCTTTCAGGGAAGCCTTTAATTCCCTACCGCACATAACCCAAACCCTTGGCCAACACACCATCAAGGTTGGCTAAGTCAACCAAAATCCAAATCTAAATTCTCACGGCTCTCAAGGAAGCCTTTAATTCCCTACCATACATAATTCAAATTCTTACGGCTCTCAGGAAGCCTTTAATTCCTTACAAAAAAAAAGAAAAAAAAGAGAAAAGAAAATAATAGAATAAATAGGGGCTTAAAAAGGAGGTGCCCCGACGAACTTGGTCTACCACTTCATCGTGATGGATCAAGGGTAAAAAGGTCTAACACCCAGTTGAGGTGAAAACCCGAAAGGGCGTCTCAGGCAAAAATGGGTAAACCCCTCAATGCGAAAACCTGCAAAGGCGTGTTGGAAAAAGCTAGAGGGGGCCGATCTTGACGAAAACCCGAAATGGCGCTGAGGTTGGTAATGTGAACAAAAAAAACCAATCAAATCAAATCACGTGCCCGAAGAAGCCTCAATCCTCTCACCCAAAATCACGAGCCCGAAGGAGCCTTAATCCTCTCACTCAAAATCACGTGCCCGAGGGAGCCTCAATCCTCTCACCCAAATATGTGCCCAGGCAGCCTTAATCCTCTCAACCAAAATACGTGCCCGAGGGAGCCTCAATCTTCTCACTCAAATATGTGCCCGAGAAGCCTCAATCCTCTCAACCAAAATATGTGCCCGAGGGAGCCTCAATCCTCTCACCCAAATATGCGTCCGAGGGAGCCTCAATCCTCTCAACCAAAAGACGTGCCCGAGGGAGCCTCAATCCTCTCAACCAAATATGCGCCCGAGGGAGCCTCAATCCTCTCATCCAAACACGTGCCCGAGGAGCCTCAATCCTCTCAACCAAAAGACGTGCCCGAGGGAGCCTCGATCCTCTCAACCAAAATACGTGCCCGAGGGAGCCTCAATCCTCTCACCTAAATACGTGCCCGAGGGAGCCTCAATTCTCTCACCCAAATATGTGCCCGAGAGGGCCTCAATCCTCTTAACCAAAATATGTGCCCGAGGGAGCCTCAATCCTCTCACCCAAATACGAGCCTGAGGGAGCCTCAATCCTCTCACCCAAGATCATGTGCCTGAGGGAGCCTTAATCCTCTCACTGAATTATGTGCTCGAGGGAGCTTCAATCCTCTCATCAAAAGTATGGCCCTAGAGAAGCTTAATTCTCTAACTCAAGCATGTCATGGCCCCAGAGGAGCCCTAATCCTCTAAGTGAAATACCTCACGGCTTTTGGGGAAGTCTTAAAACCCCTGTTATCAATAAAGATCACATGCTGATGGTGAAACACAGAAGCACGATGTATATAGCAAATAAAAGTCTTGGTCCCAAGACAGGCCCTTAGGATAGCCCAAAAAAGAGAAGTCAAAATGGATGGATAGCATGTACTGATGCTAAAAACAACATATCTCAAGTAAGCCTATGCTCTATTGTCGCCTGTTCTCAGAAGTCAATATGTACAAAAGAATGGCATGAACAGCTCTGTCACGCATAAGCGAGGTCGTCATCTCACGCCAATTTATGGCTTGCACGATTCTTGTAAAAGTTATAGCAGCCTCTGCTTGCAAAGCAACGAGCTGGGTCTCCATGATTTTCGGCTCCGAGTAATCTCCTTCAATGTCATGTACCTGATCCAACTCTGCAAAGTCAAAACAACCGAAGATCAGATTTTACTGAAGAAGAACGAGAAAAAGAAAGGATAAGCAGCATATCAAAAGAAATATTGCAGTAAAATCATAATTCTCAATACATAAAGCAAAATTTTGACATTGTTGTCATGAGATGATGGTCATTGACACTGCAAGTATGAAAGAAATGGAAGGTTTACTGCAAGTATGACACAAGTTGGGACATATCAAATTCACAAGTATGATATCTCCAACATGGATCTCAACAAAGTCAAAATGGCTGAAATGCACTGGCAGAATCAGTGAAATGGACCCTCTGAAGGGCGACATGTGCTAAAATATAATTGGAAAGATTCACACGAGACAGTCGTCCTATGTTTCACTCTCGGACGCCAGTCTTGTGGGGGCATTGTTGCGCCAGATTTCTGTCTGGTCTCCCGCAAGGAAGAAACGAAAAAAAGGGAAAAGAGGACAAGTAGAATAAGCAAACAGGAAATCGAAGGAGAGAGGGGCGGAGAGCTTACCTCTATCCTTGGCTGCTATCTCCTCACCTCTGTGGCTGGCCCCCCTGCGGCGAGAAGGAGAAGAAGAGGTAGAGGAGGGGATGTCGCCACTGCTGCCCCTGTCACCGTTGCCAGGCCCCCCCCCACCGTCTCCAGTCGCGGCCGGCCTGTCGCCGTTCCCTGCTGGCCCGGACGCCGTTGCTCCCGGCCCCTGCTGCCGCCGCCGTGGCCCTGCGCGCTGCCGTGGCCACCCTGGTGCGCCGCCCTGGTGTGCCGCCGCTCTGCCTCGTCGCTGCTGCTCCAGCCGCGGCGGCCCTGCCTCGCCGCTGCTGCTGCTTGCACGCCGCCGCCACCCTGGTTGCCCTGCCGCCGGCAGGAGGGAAGAAGGAGACAGAGGCCACGCAAGGTCGTCCTCCCCCTTGCTCTGTTTCGCACAGTGCCAAACCGGGAAGGGCCAAACGAAAATGGAAAGGAAAAAAATGGAAGAAGAGGAAAATGGCAGGGGCCAAAACGCAAATGGCCAATGTAAATTGCGTAAAACCCCCTAGAAAAGTGTGCAGACCTCCGGGGAGAGACACAAACCTTCCCTCCATGGCCATCCTCTCCTCCCACTGTAAAAAGGAGGGAGCGCCTAAGCCATAGGGGTGAATTTTTGAAGGCTGAAAACCAGAGCAAGACTCTGGGAAGAGACTGCAAGGCAGTCTGGGAAAAGGGTCTGCAAGGCAGCCCTAAAGAATATCGTGCAAGGCACGATTTAATTTTCTCAAGTATTAAGCAAAGTCTATTGGGCTTCCCTTTTATTGGGCCAGATTTCTTATTGGGTCTGGGACTGCTTATTGGGCCAGACTTGTATTTCCATACAGTTAATTGAGATGTTTTGTGCTTATTGGGCCGGCATTTGATAAATTCTCATGTGTGAAATTTAATGGGCCTATTAGGCTATTTTTAATCATTTAATCATACGTTATACGAATAATCACACGTAGTGTCACGTTTATTTAAAACACTGCACTACTTAATTTCTTAACCAAAATCAACCAAGTTTTCGACAAACGTTAACGAAATATTTTCCAAACATTATTATTTAATTTTCAATAACATAAAATCAACAAACAAGTTATATTTCACATCAATTTTAATCCACCTTAAGTTAAACACCTTTTAAAGCAAATAAATAAATGAAAATGTTAATTTAATTGACATGATCATAATGTAAATAAATAAATAACGAAAATAGATAAATAAATGACATCAATAATTCTAAAATATAAAAAAAATGAGAAAATGAATTTAAAAATCAATAAAACATGAAATAAATATCAGAAAATTCCAAAAAAAGAACTGCATGTTTGCAACTGTGTTTCTTTCCATGTATAATTCATTTCATTTGAATGTGAGTCACGTTCTTTTATTTCAACGGGTCTATCTGATGGCTAATCAAGGGTATTCAGCCTTTGTGCTGATATAATTAACACTAACCGCAGTTAGTGGGGGAGGTCAAATGAACTAAATAAGACCATGTCCATATAAATAAATAAAAATTCAAATAAATCAAATCCAAAGATAAATTTAAAAATTTTAAAAGTTAAAAAAAAAATTCTCACAACCATACATCTTTGAAAATGGTTGGTAGACTTTTTTTGAAAAAATTATCTATACACCTCTGAAATCTTCCATATTTAACAATATACCCTCGAATTTGATTATTAGATTGTATAATCTCAAATAAAAAAAGTCATCGATTATATCTTTGTGGTTAATTGACCGTTAGAATCTGAAGAATATTTTGTTGTCAACTAACATAATTGTTAAAAAAAAGGGTAATATTACTAAACTAACCCTCTCCTCTCTCTCTCCCTCCATCTTCTCTCTCTCCCTCTCTCTCTCCAGATGGGAGAGAGAGAGAGAGAGAGCGGGTGGGGACACCGGTAGCAGTGCGGTGAGGGCACAAGTGGGGGTGCGATGGCGTTGGTAGAAGTGTTGTGGCTGCACTAACTTTTTTTTGCCCGCCAAGACAGCTCCCTGGATAAATATGATGTCAAGGGGAAAGTGGTGATGTGCGCCGGTGATCTTGGGATGTGCCCCGTTACCACCACACTCCTACAGACCACCAGCTCCATCATTGAGAACTAGGGGTTTGTCAACATCATTGACCTGAAGAGCGGGAAGGTGGGTTTCACCTCTATATGGCTCCAGGTTCTAAGTTCGACTCCGTGTACACCAAGTCCGTGAAGCAGATCCTGTACAACATCTCCGTGTTAAAGATTAGCTCCCCCAGTGTCTTCTTGGTGCTTCTGGATGCTCCCGCCACGGCCAATGTCAACTTGACGTGGTTGCTTGAGAAGGCCAACTGCAAGACATTCGCATTGCTCATCGTGTCATCGAGGGTTCTCAAGATCAACCAGTCGGCGATGGACAAGGCCTTTAAGGCCGACGAGGTGCGGGATCTGAGACGCCTTAGCAACGCCGAGCTCATCACGCTGCTGCAGTACTACGTAGTGTCGACATACATCCCCAAGGCCTCCCTCATCACGTCCAAGGGCCCCATCTGCACCCTCGCCACTAGTGGCGCCGGCTAGTATGCGCAAAGGTCTACCGTGTGGGGGAGACCCCCTCCGACATCTTGAACTGCATCAGGGATCCCATCGCAGTCGGGGAGACAAGTAAGGTGGCAGACCTCTATGCTACCGGTGCCGGGCATGTCGGGGGCGTCGGAGGGGGTCTTTGTCTCCCCCTCTGGGTCCGGTGAGTTGGTGTGAGAGAGAGAATGTAGAGAGAGAGAGAGAGAATAGAGAGAGAGGTGAGGGAAAGTTATTGAAAAATAGTTTTTAAAAGAGTTAAGAGGGTAAGTTAGTCATTTCCCTCTCTTAACTCAACCGTGGTTGAGTTAAATCTATGGAATGAAACGGCAAGGACATATATGATGATTTTTTTTTTGATTTGAGGGGTATACAATCTAATAGTCAGATTTCGGGGGTATATTGCTGAATATGGAAGATTTCAGGGGTATATAGGTAATTTTCCCACAATTTTTCTTGCTCTTTTTGTCATGTGCTATGCCTAATGTATTTGAAAATGAACCATTTTAAAATGCAGTCTTCGTTATCTAATGTTAATGCTGAATGGAAATAGCTTGTCAAAGAAAAGTAGGGTCACTTGTGATGTGTTGTTTTGAATTCATTCTACCTCTTTCTTTAATGGCTGTACTAAGGGGATGAATAATCAGAGAGACTACGATGTTGACCATGTCATATCTGATCAGCAACTGGTTGACGAGCTTCTTTACATTTCAGACTTATTGTAAATAGAAGTCTAGCTCATCCTTTCTACTTTGGACCGTGAAAACTCCTCTCTCTCCATCGACCTGCCTTTTTCTTGTTCTTTCAGGAATTAATATAAAGTTGGGTGAACCAGACAGATTCTCAGTTTGGCCTATCTTTCTCTGCTCTCCACAAAGCTTCTTGTGCTTGCCTTTCAACAGTCAAATCCTTTAGGATCTGCTGCAGATCCTACATATTCCCAGGCCAGTGGGATAAGGACTTGAGCCACAATGACATCAATGGTGATGCTTGTGATTGATTGATTATTAGTTATCCAACTAAATAAATGTGCTATTATGGATTTTTGTTTTTGGATTTAATTGACTATTTGGAGCAAGAGAATGGGGCCCAATACCTGACTTGCTTCAACTGATTGTAGATTTTTGGAAAGAAGCTTTGATAATGAGCTAATTGCATCATCCCAATATTGTTGCATTCTATGGCTTTGTTCGGGATGGTCCTGATGGAAGTTTAGCAACTGTAATAGAAATTCATGGTTAATAGTTCTCTGAAACAATTTCTTGAAAAGAAAGATAGGTACTGTTCCTTAATGACAATAATGTCTTTAACATATCTCTAATCAGCCCCTCACCACTGCCCCACCCCACTTGGCTCTTGTCAGCTAGAGAACACTGTTGTGCTTTCAGCTTGTAAAAGCCACCATTGATATCTGAAATTCTGGACTTTCTAATGATGTTTAATAGAACAATCGATTGTCGCAAGGGCTCATTATAGCCATGGATGTAGCATTTGGGATGAAATATCTGCATGGGAAGAATATAGTCCATTTTGATAAGAAATATGAGAATTTGTTGGTAAACATGAGAGATCCTCATTGACCTGTTTGCAGGGTACTGTGAACCTTGGCCAAACTTCATCTTGGTTGCTTCAGTTGAAATATATCTGAATGATTCTTCTGAAATGGTTTGTGAACCATGATTTTGTGTATCCTATAATTAACTCCTTTTGTCTAATTTATATTATCTGTCCTTTTAACTTATTTAGCTGCCACCCGATTTATGCAATGCTTTATGTAAAAGCCCTCCTGAAGATGGCTCCTAAGTCTTTTACGCTGTAACATCCTATGAATTGTCTTTTCAGATTGGTGATTTAGGGCTGTCAAAGGTGAAGCAGAAGACCTTGGTGTCTGGTGGTGTTCGTGGGACTTTACTCTGGATGGCACCTGAACTTCTTAGTGGGAAAAGTAACATGGTAACTAAAAAGTTAAGAGATTGAACTCATCTAAGATGCTTATCTTATTTTATTCTTCTTTCTAACAGTGATTTGCTATTTGTTTCTTCGAGTCAACTCTCTTTTAGGATATGTATTATGGAAAACCAATATCCCTATTGTTAGGAGCATATTTGTATGTAGTGGAAGATGAACATCCTGCTCAGTTTTCTTACACATTACATTTTATAGATTTATGTTTATTCATTTGGCATTGTTATGTGGGAGCTACTCACAGGAGAGGAGCCTTATTCAGATATGCATTGTGCTTCTGTAATTGGTGAGACACTTTTTTCTGGTTTGCATTTTGGCCACTGTGCTTAATCAGTGAGAACGTTTGTCCTCTTATATTTGTATTGTACATGGTATTAGAATGCCTTACTTGACATATAGTCAACAGCAAAAACTAATCTGTCTTTGGAGCATTCTTCCATATATGTCAAGAAATTTCATCTCGTATGGTTAATTTCTATGCATAAATTTAACATGGAGAAAATAGACCAAGAAAAGCATATTTTCTTGATTTTATATCCCCAGATTACTTTTAAGAGCATTAACTTTATTTCAAAGGAATTGTAGATTGTGCAGCCAATTTTATTTCAAACAAATAGAGGAGTGCTGCCAACTTTTCAGGTACCTTGGTATGTTGAATCTCGGGGCTTCTTTTTCCCTTTGCTAACTTTATTCTAGTAGGGATCTGGATGTTTCCGTTGCCATCCGTAATGGTATTTTTAGAGCTATTTATCTTGAGGATTTTGCTAATCACGGCTGTTGATAATCTGAGTTATTTGAATAGTATCTATGGAAAAAGAGTCTTGATTCATATTGCTACCTTCTTCCTTTTCTGTAGTACTTTCTTTTAAATGCTTCATGAATTATTAATGTCAGTTGCCGAATGAACATGTGAATCAGAATTTGACCTTATCATAAATTTCTACTCGATAAAAGTTAAAACTAGTATTTGTCAGCCATAGGTCAAAAATGTTGGTTGCAAGTTAGTATTTGCCAGCCACCTCCGCTGGTCGCATGACATGACCAATAAATGAGGCTGGCGATAATCCACCTCTTCTTTGCTGCCTTACCTGTCAGGCAGTAAGCATTTATCTTCTCTTGGAAGATGTGGCAGTTACTCTGGGTGTGCAGGAAACATCCTATTCATGTCATATTCAACCTGTCTCCTTCTCTGGCAACTCTTCTCCTCGATCTGCACCATTATTCTTCAAGAACAATGAAAAGGCATCTGTTTCAAGATGAAACTCTGGTTGGCACTATGTGAACTCTGGATATGGTTGGGCAACCATGACTCACCTCTAATCATTTCCGACCTGGAATGGTGTGAGCACAACTACTATTTTCTTAAGGTTAGCATGGTCATTAGTTGAATGATGGATGCAGGTGGAAGCCAGACATTCTCTGAGAGCTGAATTTTTTATATTCAATGCCCTAGTGGTGAGATGGAAAGGAAGCACTTTTGGAATGTAGAAGAAATGCATTAGGAGAGCTGCTAGCATACTTCTCCATGATTCTGCTGCAGAAAGCACCTGCCTTAGTGGCTTCATGAGGTTGTACTCTGGTCATGGCTAAGTCAATCTGTCTGGAGAGACATCTTGATCTAGTTTTTCAAGATACTGCTGGTCTACAAACTGGAAACATATCTTACTCGTGCTTTTCAGAATTTCAAGCAATCCAAACTCTGGAAAGACATCTGCTTGGGCTATTTCTTGAATATCGTCACCAATGGTAGTGTGAAATGAATGTTTGTGACATTCTTTTAGATGAGAAGATCCATTGATGATTAGATGATGGGACTTTTGGGATGAAAGAAATATCAGATGGGAGCAGAGAAAAATTCAGAACATCCCACTAACCTTTGAGCCACTCAATTCTCTTCCAGGTTGAATTCGCACTTTGGAATAGTTCAACCATTTTGTTTGCCTAACTCTTATCATTTTCAGCTTTTAAGGACCAAAGATAGCAAACACAAAACATGTTTCCAGTTTTTAGGGACTAGTGCATAAGTTGGTGTATGTGACAATTGGTCAAGATTGTTTGAGGTTCACAGGTTCTATTTTTTAACAACGTTAGGAGTTTAACAATGTGAAGAGATTATATTTCAGATAGCCAACTCCATCCAGTGCCTTGCGGGCCCCCCCCCCCCCCCCCCCCCCCCAACACACACACACACACACACACACAACAGACAGAGAGAGGAAGGTCCCTGCAACTGCACTAACTGTCAGATTATTTGACACACAGTGGCATGGGTGTTTTGAAATTATAAACACGCATGAATGAATTTGTGAGATGAATGGCCCACTACATGGCTTTACCTTTAAGTTTATATCATGATGCATACATTTCTGTAATGGATCATCATGAAAGATGTTGCAAAAAACCTAAACCCTTTGGCTCTCCTATGGGGCTAGAAATTTTGCTTTCTATGGCAGCTTTTTTTTGTGCATTTGCCATGTCGTAATTCATACTATTTTGAGAGTGATGGAGTCACATTTGCATGTGAGCAACCCAAATTATTAAAATAAATAAATAATTACAGTTAATTAAAAATTTAAGAATAAATGAGTTAAATTAAACCCAATAAATAAAAATAGATAATGGGCTTAACTAATGGTCCATAATGGAGTTGTTGGGCCAAAATAGGAGATAGAAAAATAGAATAATAGAAAATTATTATTAAATTTGGAATGCCTATTATCCTTTTAGATAAATTGGGCTAAATTTACTTAAATACACAATATAATGATGGAAATTCGTGCTTAAGACCTAACCCAACTTGGAAAGCAAGTTTTCCAACCATATCCCAACTCAATTAGAGATTGGAAGGCTAGGAGAGAGATAAACTTAAAATTAAGAGGAGTTAGAGTTGTATTAGAAATTTGAAAGACAATCTCTATAAATACACCCCAAATCCCCTCATGGCATGACCCTATTGCTGTTTAGAGATTCTCTAGGACGTGAATGGAAGGTCATAGGAGGAGGAATTCGTGAGGAAGAGCATTAAACATTCTTCATCCAGTTCTTCACATTCTAGCCCTAATTTCACAAATTCGTCTAAAGGTAGATATTCTCCCAAGAAAACTTAATTAAATCTCTATGTAGACCAATCTCCATGCTAGAAATATGATCCCCATGTTTTTCTCAATTTTTATTATGTATATTGTGAGTATTTTGCCCTTCAAGTCCATGTATCTTCTTATACCCGACCCCTTGTTCTTCATCTCAAAGCATGTTCAATTCATATCCTCTTGTTAAATTTATTGTTTCTACACGTTCTTGAGCATGTTAGTTTTGTTTTAAAATCGGTTTGATAATTTTTCATGCTTTCTATGACCAGATTTAAGTGTTTTATTGCATGTGTATCATCCTCGGTTCATTGTGTTGTGAATGCAGTAATGGAGTACCCTGCCACTTGAACGCGGTCTAGCGATATACCATGTTAAGATCGCACTTTGGCAGTACACTGCGTTAACTTAGGGTTATTGCGGTGGGCTTGTTGACTGCCTTCTGAACATGGGCGTGCCCCTTGCCGCATTCAGACTGTGGATCATGGAATCCTAATTTCTCTGTCAATTGTGTTTTAATTCATTCTATCCATACTGTTAAGCATCTACTAAGTCTAAACACACTAAAAAAAGATTAATAAAGATGTATGATCCTTTAAAAGTAACGTCTACATAATCTCTCTCTCACACCATGATTTCTCCAATTATACACTTCCACATGCCCTTAACTCAAAATTTGCCATCAAATGTCTCATAAAATATCTGGTTAATTGAATGAAAATTTACACGTGACACCTTATGAAATAAAGGATTTGTTTTCATTTTCTATCGTCGTTTTAAAGCACCGTTACCGTCGATCCGCTGTTCTAGAAGTCCTCTAGAATGCCGAGCAACTGTTTCCACATTTTTCTTGACGTTGTGAGAACCCTCGGTCGGGTATTCCTCCTGCCATATTGGAACTCTTTCATCGAGACCTTCTTAAGTCTCCGTAAGCTTGGAATTCCTCTAGGACGCCAAGTAGGCTATACCACAGACACCTATACACCCCATGGATCATGCTGGACTTGAACGACATGATCCAACCGGCTTGAAGTGTCTCTCTGTGAACGTGCACTCTCTGTAGCCCGCGTTGATATCGCGATATACTTGCAGATTGCATTCTCTCTAATTATCATGCCCTATCCCTGGACCGCGTTCTTGTCGTGGCCAGGTGGTGGACCGCGTTCTCCCTGTCACTGTTAGTACCCTAGAATATTATTCAGTTGTATTTTCTCGAGTGTTTATCGATCTGTTTACGTGTATAGTCTCAATATGTTTCTGGATAATCAGAAACCACTTGTTCTCATCTCTCTTTCATCCATGAATACTCTTATCTACTCGTGTATACTTCTCTTCTTATTCTTGGAACTCTCTTGGACATCTAAAAGTGATTGTCTAGATAAAATACATGACCCAATGCCTACACGTTTAGGGCCCTGTCTAGTCATAGGAGGAGCACCTAAAGGTACTTACACCTATTGGAGTTAATTGACACAGTGTAGCATTGCACCAAAGTGCTATATTATCTTGATTAATTTATGACAATCAACTTGTGACGTGTTTTACATGATATTACTTGACGTGACTTGACTTGTACATGTTGCCTTATTGGGTATTTACTAGTGATATGACCAATTCTCTCTCGTTATACTTGATACTTGTTATCTTTATCTCTCATACTTGACATTGTCATATTATTTGCTCTCTATCGTGACCCGACATGTATTATGTAGTTACTTTGTTTGTTAACACGTTAATTACTTAAAGCATAATCTGATTCATGAGATATAAGCCCTACTGAGCGTTTGCTCATCAAGTGTTTCTTAATATTTTCTCAAGTGAGTCAGATGACGATACACACGACAATGGGAATGGACAAGAGTGATGAGCGACCTGACGTCAACTTGGTAGAGTTACCATGTCATAGTAGAGTCTTAGTGAAGTCTACGTGCTTTAGTTCTTTGCAATGTAAAGATGTCAACGGACCCTATGTAATGGCTCGAATTAGTGATTGTAATAGACTTAGTGATTTTATCAATAAAATTAAGAGTTTGTATTATTCCAATTATTGTCTTTAGTTGCTCCGATTTACTTGAATGCTTGATATATTATGTATCTATTCACGTTCCCGATTTATTTCATGCTAAGGCGTGACAGCATGGAGTTGCTTTCTTAGAGGTGTCTACATTGAGTCCTCCATGTCAAGTAAGCACATCATTGAGCATTTCAAGTTTCCATCTTGGGACTCTGAAAGGAATCTAGCTCTTGATTTTTGAGATCCTCTAAAGCATAGCTTCTTGTTTCTTTCTTCTATGGCTCATATCAATCATTTTGACAATGCTACTTGACAAGTTGGATCTGTTTAGTGACTGCTCTTTTTCCTGGAGATTCTTTCTTGCAAGAAAATCTGTTGCTTTTTGTCATTTCTAGCATGTTATATGTTCTTTCCCAGTATTTTCTATTGTACATGGTTAATCATTTTGTCCTCATTTTTAGCAGTGAAACATGTGCTTGTCTATATTAGTTGAATTTATGTATCTTATACAGGTGATTTTTTATTATTTTTGTTTTAAAGGATCTCTGATTTTTGCCAGAAAATTTTTCCCTTCCATGTCTACTGAGTATTGCAGTTTCCCTTGTAAACTATCAAAGTCTGCAGAATGCTACCATGGGATTAGGCACATAACACATTCATTCCAAACAAAAGAAAAACATTGGAGTCTATAACCTTGGGACGTTTTTGGTAACAAGGAGGGGGCATTTTTGGCATTTTGAACCTGCTTTAGATTATCATCTGGAGAAATCGTGTTGATAAACCATTTCCCCAAACTTTATACACTTTGTCCTCAAACCATATCTCCAACTTACATATCTCATCAAACTTTGCCGTATCCATTTGGCCGAATTATGTTTTGTTGGTGGGATTGTGAATAATATATGCCCGCAGTTTCCAACATGGTGCGATCCTGAAGACCAGCGGACTGGTCATCTTTCTCTGAAACTACACAAAGGTTGAGGAAAATGGCTGCAGCAATTAATGTGAAGTGAAAGCCTCATTGTCTTTTCAGAATGACTTAACCTCCTGTGCTGTGTATACTCTTTAAACGTTGTACTGATTATTGTTGCAGCAGTTGATGAGCCAGTACATAGCAATGTGGGGCTATGCTGTTAGCATGACCTACTCTGTATGTTCTCCGGTAAATGTCATACTGGTTATTGATGACACCATCTAACGTCTTGTAATTTTATGCAATCAAAATGGACTACACAAATGGAGCATGGAAGGCTGATGCCAGGATGAAATGACCAAACTGTAAGTTGTTCCACCTGTCTGATCATTTTTGGACTCTGACATTGTCTTTCTTTTAGGTTTTCTTCTTTGTCTTTCGGGCTTTGCTTGGAGGGGGTTCTTACAGCAAAATGTATATTTAAGGCCTGACATGGACTAAAGTCCAGGTTCTAATCCTCCTTTAGAAGGGGCATTTTGATGTTTTAACTTTTATATAATCTTCTGACATGAAGAGAGACAGCTCTGAGTGATCGAATCTTGAGATACAATTTTGTTCTTATTTTGCGATTGTTCCATTCATCAGGACCAAAATTTATGATCAACTCAAACTAGTGTTGAAGGTTCGATTGAGTTTGCCAATTGCCACTTGTGCCGGATTATATATATGTATATATATATTAACCTTTGATGCATGTATGAGGGGATTAGAATGGAAATGAAGAGATTTATTTCCAGTACAATCATTATAGATCTCCACTCCATGTTGTCCGACTCTAGGCAACATTTTGATGATACCCATTAGAACTGGGATCTGACGGCTGTGAGCCTATGTATCTGCCCCCCTTCTGGCATGGAAAACGGAATCGGATCAGCCCTGGAATTGGTCAGGTCGATCCGATCCGAATCAGGCCAATTCCTGTCCAAATTGACCAGAATCGGCCGAAATCAGCTGGATCGACTTAGATCGGCCATGGCCGATCCGATCTAGAATCGGTTGATTCTAATCTGGATCGACTGATTCTGCCTTCCATGCCTTCTGGTCCTTGGAAATGTTCACTTGTTTAAATTTTTATTACTTGATAATCATGTTTGCAGATTGCAATCTAAGGTACGTTCAGGGAATCTGCCCCCACATTCCACTGGCTTAGTTTGCTATATGTATGTTAGCAGGTTTAGAGCACATCTTACTGATTATGTGATTACACAGTTAACAAGTCCCAGCTTATTTGATAATGGAAAGTTGACTTCCACCTTCTCATGGGCAGGTCAGTACTATAGATGATGTTAACTTAATGGGCTGACGGTTGTACAGTACACCTTTTCTATTTCCTTTTTTGTTTTACCCAGCAAAGAAAATTTGGGAGTCAGCTAGCTAGTACAATGCCAAACTACGGGGTTATGGCAGTAACCTCGTTGGCCAGACATTTCATGCCCTCTCACTATTATCTTATCCCCTTAGATAATGTGGAGTCTGGAGAAATGTTTAGGTAGCTCTACTCCATGGAATCAGATTTTGTGAAGCAGGAGGGGTCAAGATTCCTGCAGCCATTCATCTTCCTGTTGGAAGCCTCTGCGATTCTCCTTCCACTGCATAGGAAAAGTATCATCGTTGCTCGCAGGTTTAGTTAATTATACTCTCATTTTGGAGTACACTGGTGGGTGAAGCTTAACTGCACCTCCACCCAAGCTCTCGGCTCCTATTGCTTCCTTTTCCCACTTGTTTGATCTGGTCTCTCAATAGTTAAATAAACTCGCAGCTTGCAGGTTCAAAAAGGAGGTGGTAGTTTGCAGACTAGCCTTGGAACAGCCATTATTTGGAAGGCCTCACAGAAATCTTTAGGTAGCTTCTCATCTCTCTTACTTTAGTAGAAGCATTTTAGTAAAATAACATTGCTGGTAACCAACCCCCCCAAGTCTCAAAAAGGGGACGCCTCTCTCCCTCTCCTGTTTCTTTTTCACCAAACTGGGTCAAACAGTAAATAATAGGGTGGGCCAGGAAAAGTTTGCGTATGGCCTCAAAAGGTGGTAGCATGCTTTTGTTAGATGGGTTTTTTCCTTTTGTCTGAACGGGAAAGATTCCATAAAGATCTGTAGGCCTTTCTCTCTCTCTCTCTCTCTCTCAATAACCATTTGATGATGGGTTCAACTACTATGGCTTTTGAGACGCAAAAGTCACACTTTAGGAGAAATGTACGAGTTCCATCTTCGCTCATGGCTTCAGGTTTGTCGCAATCCCTCATGCAGAATGCCACAAAGTTTATACACCTTAATCAAGGCAGCTCAAATAAGCTTGGGAAAAAAATATTATAACATATGTATGCTAATATGATTATTAGTTGTGCTGCTTGTGGAAAGGAGGACCCATAATTAGTTTGATCATCCATATATATATGAATCCTCCCACAGATCTCAATCTCTCCCCAACCAATTACCACCAACCTGCCGAGGCTGCAAGCCAGCTTTGATTGGGCCACCTTCTTACAAGCATGGGCATTTAAAGAAGAGGGGACGGTTTCATGTGAAGTTTGCAGATAGAATATTTTAAGCACGACAGAGGCAACCCATCGTGGAGAAGAGCACCTCTAGAGGCTTGACCTTTTGATCTGTTCCTAAAATCAATACGTAATATAAATATTTAAAATCCATGTCAGGTCTTCCTCTGTCGGTGTGGTCGCATTTTGTCAAAGGAAGGAAAAGGTTGGGGGGGGGGGGGAATTAAACCCTAAGTGGAGAAGTGCTAATTTCGTCTTAGATCGGTTAAAAAAGTTTAATATTCAAGATGAGATTGGTCTTTTCGAATGATATATGGGTCTCATCATAAATTATTTTAAATATTTTTCGTCCCTCACAAAGTCTTTTTGTTCTATATAACAAATTATTTGTTTATTTAATTTGTTAAGTAGAATAAATTAAAATAAATGCTTTATTAAGTGAAATAAATTTATTTTATATAGATAAAAATATTTAATATTATTTTATGATAAAATATGTGTACCACTCAAAAAGACTAATTTTATCATGGACGGTAAATTTTTTTAACTGTCTATGACGGGAGATTAATATTTCTCTTCCAAATGATGGCCACCTATCTCTTAATCAGGTTGAGATGCATGTAATTTCTCTTCTCTCTTCGTCTAACCGGTACCTCTCATCATGATTAGAGTTGAGGAAGCTTGAGAGGATCAGTACAACAGCCCCTTCTTTTTTACCTCTCTAGCTAGCAAAAAGAGCATATAAGTGCGTGACATGGAGAACGTAGTGCTAGTATACATAACTTAAACAAAGATCTAGGTTAATTTGGTGGCGTAGATACCTGAACCCATGGCCTCGGTTCACAGGGAAGACCTGCGACTCTTATAAAGAAGCATCCGCCATTACCCGTTCAGTTTCTAAAAGGAGTGGTTAATTATTGTGATGGCTTCAAGATGTTGTTCCGACCTAAAGTTAATTTGTTAAACTACATGATAGATGTAATATATTGTTGTCTGTGCACTGCCCCATTCCCAGCTTGTTCTCTCCAATTGACCTCAGTACATCTGGTGAATCAGTGGAACATGGATGTGGAAGGAAGGGAAAAAAGAGTTTTTTTTCCCCCCATAATATATCCCAATAAAAATAAAATCCCTATGGAAATGTCTTGTACATGTGCATCTTTCATTAGTGAATATCATATGCATGTCTTCTCGTAGAGGAAAAGGTAGAATAATTTATGATCAATATTTGGACTGAAGTTTATCACATGGGTCATGGGTGCTATATATATATAATTCATGTATAGAGACTAGTGTATATGCAACTGCAAACATATATAAGATAACTTCTCATATAATTTTGACTTTAACAAGGATACATATATAAACAAACGCTAAAAAGAAGACCTCATTAACGTGTTTGAACACAACCAGCTCAGCAGTTAATTACTCTCTTCCAATTCATTTAGATTTTCCTCGTCAGCGAATCTCATGGAGGAACTTTCCTGTTAGGTTACAAAAAGCGAGACAAATTGTCTTCATGTGCTTGATGACGACTTATATCCACACAGATATATACATCGATGCCAATAACGTATATATGGTCGACTAGCTTTTTACCCATTTGTCCATATTTGTTTAATTAAATCTCCAAGGTAGGGTGATTAACTTACGTTTTTTTGCATTTTTTGTGTGTGATAAGATCAAGATACGAAGTGCATTTGGATACCAAAGGTAATACTCAAGTATAATACATTTTTTTGTATCCTTTCATCTATATATTTACCCATTGGTTTATCTCTTGATACTTGTTGCTATCGGAAGCTCGATCCCCATCCAAGCTCCTCCACCTTTCTATCTAAGTAGTGACATCGCTTTTGTTGTTTAGTTTGACTTCAGAAATGCTCCACTTGAGTTTTTAAATTGGAACTAAAACGTCATAAAGTTCATTCAACTGATATAATTAATGTTCATTTTATGTTCCTTAATTATATGTTACATGCACAGGAATCACATATATACGCACTGATTTTGGAAGCACTTAATTAGCTTAAGATTTGATCTCTACCTAATGCCGTGTTAAATTGTATTATAAGAATTTATATTTTTTAGGATATATACAGGAAGTCTAGGTTGACGTACGCGTACTGCCTTTATAAAACTATCCGGGTTTCTTTTGTAGGAGAAATTGTATTCTTCCGGAGGAAATCTAACAGGAACTCCAGGTTGACGTATATATACAGCATTTGTCGATCTGATTTTCTATAATTCTTTTTAAAAAATAAGAATAACAATGCATAACATTAAAAATAAAAGAGAAAATTATTTTTTCTTAAAAGATGTAAATAAGGAGAAAAGAAACTTCTTTCCAACCTGATAGATATAGCTCTCCATTCACATCCCTACATGCAGACACATACATGTTGCAATATTATTTATCAACAGAGAGAGATGTCTAGTATACATATATACCTGGGAATCTTGCATTATGGAGTCAAAGGTCACATATATCAACCTTCAACTCAGGTGACTATTTCGACTAGAGGTCAAAACTACTTGATGATCATAGATGCAGCCTTCAAGGAATATTAGCGGGGTTTAGCAGGTTTCCTTATTCTCAATTCTGGAAATATCCTCTGCTACAAAGCCAAGCTTTTCAGTATAAATTCTTCTACTGAAGCTGAAGCATTCGCCATCTTATTGTGATTACAATGGGCTCATCATTTCATTCTCAGGTTCTCATCATTAGGGATGCCCAAGTTATGGTTAAAGCTATTTAGGGATCTATTCCTAGTCTTTGGTGTTGTTCTTCTATAATAGAAGATTGGAGAGCACTTTTAGACCCCCCTCCTACTCATGTCCAGTTTGAGACTAGAACTTCCACTATAGTAGCACATCATTTAGCTCATCTTCCCTTTAATCCAACTGTTGAGGATGGATGGGACTACCCACATATCCCACCACCCATTGCTTCTGTTCTCAGCAACTTATGTATTACCTCGGCTTATCTGTAATGAAAATAGCTCTTTTACCAGTAAAAAAAAAAAAAAACATAGCTACCCTACCAAGAGAAAGTTGTGGCAGACAGGAGATCTAGCATGCGTTGTCCAGAGCATGTCAGATAGAATGTCTGTGGTCTTGTCCAAAGGATTGAAACACAAGTTGTCTTTGTTGCCTTTAACACAGGAATTGGGGAAGGTAAAATGGAGTCCCAGTGCCGTACGATAAGGAGAGGATTCAAAGAACCGGAGCATTTCCTGGTGGGTTTGACATCTCCACGTACCCTATCTACAAGGCAGACTGGTTGGTAAAGTTAAAAGAAAAAAGGGATAAATTTCTAAGTCCAAGCTCTCTCTCTCTAGATCTATTACTCTCTATCTATGAAGTAAAACTTTCCTGTCACTTATTTTCTAATTATGCAAGTGGTATTGTCCAACCTTACATGTGAAGGGGCTTTTGTTCTCTTCTGGTTCGACTCTTCTGTTCTTTTCAGGGAGGACCCCCCTCCATTATTCACATTTTTCCTATAAAGAATGGATCTTGATCAAGACCCTCGATCCGCAGTCTCTCTTTTCTAACACCAATTCCATTTTTTTTTCAAACCAGAGGTGACGAGGAAAGAAACAAAACTAAAAGCTAGAAAAAAAGTCCAAGTTGCTAAACTAACCCCATTATCTCTTAATCATTGACACATGCATCGATGTTCGCATTAAACTTATCAGGCCTCTAGCCTTCCCCACCATTTTGATCTCTCTCTCTTTCTCTCCCCCCTTTTCTCTGCAGTGTGCTTGTGTCTCCGGTAGATGCGTGGGTGCCTCTGATCATATATACCTCCCCTCTACATATGTTATCCCCTACCTAATGCGTTCACCTTATTAAAGCCAAAGATGAAAACTTTACGTGAAGAGAAGTCAGAAGCATGTACACATGAAAAACCTCCGGTGCCTGACAAGTGAGGACAGTACCGTGAGGAGCTACTGCCCATTGTTAAATCCTTATATACGATCAGTACTGGTGTATAGAGGCCAACCCATGTTGGTGTTTCTTCTCTCCTCAGCCCTTGCACCATCAGGCAGCTGGTGACAAGTGCAGCCTGTTCCCACCACTCCCTCAGGTGTTCGATTGACTTTGGTTTCCCTAGCTACCTGCATGAGAGAGGCAACGGATCCTGAAGACCAAAATTTCCAACATATTAAACCCTCGGTATCTGCACTGAAGAAAAAACCTAGGTCAGACGGCTAGCCGATGAGATGTGGTCCCCCATCGCGACACAGACCTTCTAGCTAGTCTTTGGACTTGATTTAAACCCTAGCTAGACTTCTTCGATGTCAAAGCTCACATACATGTGGCCCATGACGTCTCACACGCACAAGCAAAAGAAAACCCTCTCCTCCTCCCCCCCCCCCCTCTCTCTCTCTCTATCTATCTATAAACCTATATACATCCATCTCTTTATCTATATAGATCCATCTTTTTCTCTCTCTTTGTACATCACACATATAGATCTCCATGGTGAAAGATATGAGGGCATTTTGGATCCACAGGTGGCAACTAAAGTTTAGCAAAGATTGATAGGACATACTTCAGTACTCTCCATTGACTGGGGGTGCTTTTCTTAACCTCTACTTCGCCTTGGGCAGCAGCAGATCATATATCAACTGAAAGGTTGGAGTAATTTTCCAGATAAGAAGAGACGAGCATGCATGCAGAACACATTTAATTAGCCCCGTCAACTAAGGGGCGGCCTTGCTGCTTTTCCTCCTAGGAATGAGTCTATATCACAGGAAACCCATGAAAAAGTCTTCCTTCTGGAAACCTGGAAACCTGAGCTAGGCCAGAGTCAATAAGAATGAGGTGGGTTTGTTAGAGAGATGTTGACATGTACGTATAGCTCCGTACTTAATTAGAGAGAAGGGATTGCTTCACCACTGTGCGCAGGGTCTCCCCCAAATCTTCTGATGATGCAGGAGCGAGATCACACTGCATGCCGTCTTCTAGCTAGCTAGTAGTGGTTTTCTTACCTATTGCATGGACGCAATATAATAACCGCGCGTTGAAACGGTTATCTATCTATACAGTACGTACGGTGGCTGTGTGATGCCATATGCACCCGTAACCTAGCTTATTCAGACATAGAATAAGAATTTGCTGTCTAATCTTCACAGCATGATTGGGCTCATCAAGAAAGAAAGTCCCAACAATCTCCATCAAAGAAACTTAATTTGGACCATGCTGTAGTGCAAGGTACTGTTTTCTTTTGATGTGATTTTATTTAATCTGAGACCATCTACTCAGCCTCCCACTATTCAGACATGCGGAAAGCAGCACACAATTTGCGCAACTTTCGTGAGTCCCCACCCATCTTCAGCATCTAGTTAAGGTGCATATGCATCAGCAGAGAGGAGACTGGGTCTTAAAGTTTAACGACCATACAGCAAGTTCTTAGAGTACATCTTACGCCGGTTAATTAGAGGCCCATAACGCTTCTAATTAAGAGAACTAAATTAGTCTCCGAATGCTCTCTGCATATATCCCACCTGTTTCCACAATGACATCAAATTAGTTCTGGGTAATTAACTTAGACGATAGATATATATTATGTGATCGAGGTTTTTGCATCCACCTGTCCTCTAGTCCAGCACTTTGCAAACGCTAAAAGCCAATCAGATGGACTAAAGTTCCCGGCGGATTCCTCCTCCCTTTCTCTTAATATTCTTAATTATTCCTTCTTATCCTTGCACCTTAAGTTTAAGAGGAGGTGGGGGTGTAGCTGGCGATGAGGGTGAGGGGAAACCCACGGGAATCCGGAGACCAGAGACGAGGACAAGCCACAAGAAGCCCTCCAGAGGCTCTCCCCTTTTCCCTCCCTGCTTACTGATGTCTAAGCAAGTCTTCCCTACTTTTAGTTATTAATTCTCCGGTCTGGGATTTGCGAGGCTTTCTGTTTGGTGTTTAGCAAAGCTTTTCTTGTTGGTGGCGCCATATCGGGGACCCCGTTTACGTCAGAGACCGGAACTGAGGTCAACGGACGTGCTTGGTTTCTTCTCTTCAACATCCCCACCGCCCCTCCAAAGAAAAAAGTAGCGTTGGCAATCCTCGACGCCTGGCCTTCTTCCCTCTAGCTTTTCCTCTCTCTCTCTCTCTCTCTCTCTCTCTCTCTCCATCTATATATATATATACACACACATTAGCAGGGTGATAGCTATACTTGCTGGAAACGCTTGCGCTATGCACCCTTATGAGTTAATCTAACCACCCATCTCCACGTTATTAATTTTTGCTGTTTGCCTCATCCCCCACTTTGGCGTATCGCTACTTCTTCGTGCGGAGCTCAGTCGTATCTTCATCACCTTGCATGAAGTCTGTGGGAAGGGAAAAGTTATTGTTCCTTTTTGTCAATCAAAATATCTTCCATGTTATGGTAGATTGCAGTTAAACTAGTAAGAAAACGTCATTACGATCCTAATGAAATTTATAGTCTCGATCTCTATATAATATTGTGGTGCATCTTCTCTGTTATCCGGGCGTCCATGCATTCAAGTTATAACCTGCAGATCAAAAGGGAGGATGGAGTTGGTGACTACTGATGACAAAGCCATGCATGGGAAATTACTTTGTTCAGAGTCCCTACAACTAGTTTTCAAACATTTTGGACCAATTGACCGCTTGATGTCTTCGAACATGATAATAATATATGAAAACGTGTGTGACGGACAATGTCCTTTTACCTTCATGGTGATGAGGAAACGAACTTAAAAGTTTGAAATATGATGACCAGTTAAGTTAATTTCTGCCTCTTCTGGTCATACTACTGAATTCGAGTTTGTCCCAGTTGGGGTGAATTTTAGGTACGTAGTCTGGGTGCCGAGAAGGGTTTGAATATATATCATCTTTGTAACAATTGCATGCCATGAAGTTTTACAGGGACATAATTATCTTTATTGATAAATTCAAGTAGTACACATATATATTAGGTCAAGGTGGAGCGGTTGAAGAGTAATATTAGGCTCCCGGCACTGAGCTGGAGGGGCCGCGCCCCTCCACACGCACGCCGCGTGGAGGGGGTGGGCCCCTCCAACATTAAATGTTATTTTTTTTTTACAATTTGTGCACACAAATGATGTATTTGTAAATACATCATTTGTACACACAATAGACACACGATCAAATTAAGTGCAAGAAGAGGCATCATTAATCCAGCAAGAAGAGGCATCAATCCTATGGATAATTAATGATATTACTATCATGTTTGCATGAGGAATATTTATTGCACTTTTTACTAACATATATATTATGCCCACCAATGAGAAGGCAAAAAATGTACTAGAAGTATTTATTAAGAAAGTGATAGTTCATATCTTGAGGGCAATGAAAGGCTGCTCATACTAAAGTGTATGCACCCCATCCATCAGAAAAAGAACTGATTGGACCATGTCTTTGTTTTCCAGAAGTGTGTGTGGACTTCCATACTATTCAGATGCAAGAAAAAGCCTGTGCGCGCAAGGGAAAAGAAATAGATATCCTTTGACGGAGGCTTCCTTTGTCTGCACACCATCACTCTCTCTCTCTCTCTCCTTCCTCTATAAAACTCCATCACATAGCCTCGCCTTCTCCCCACCTGGCCTGAGGGCACCTTCTTCTTCTGCTTGTTTCGTCTGGTTTGTTTGGGCTCTTCAGAGGGAAGAAGAGATGGGTAGGGCTCCTTGCTGCGACAAGGCCAACGTGAAGAAAGGGCCATGGTCCCCCGAAGAAGACGCAAAGCTTAAAGCTTATATCGAGGAGCATGGGACGGGAGGCAACTGGATCGCTCTTCCTCAAAAAATTGGTCAGCCCGCTGTTATAATCTTCCTCTTCCTTCTTCTGTTTTCGTTGTGAATTTTACTGCATCTCTAGGTCTAAACTAGCAGCGAATTACATATATCTTTTTTGCTCAGCTATAGAGAAGGATGGTTAGAGCAAGAATGGGACTCAAAGAAGAGCCGCCTTGGACAGATCAATATATTCTGTTCACTAAATTTCATCGGTTTTCCTACATATATATATCCTCTCCTTTTTCTGTTTCTTGGCCGAATATTTTCTCCCCACCTAAAGAGTACCCACATTCGAAGAACTACGTAGACATTTCTTGTCTTGTGAAGGAAACAAATAAGCAAGGAATGAGATATAACTTCGAGGCATCCGTTCTCTCGCTTATAATGGAGATCTAGTTTTTTTTTTCTAAAAGAAAACGTTACCAAGCTAGAGAGGTGCTTAATTTGATTCTTCTCTTGTTTCTGAGATCTTCTACCTCCACTGACAAATATGTAGGTCTGAAGAGATGCGGGAAGAGCTGTAGGCTAAGATGGCTGAATTATCTGAGACCCAACATCAAACATGGCGGCTTCTCAGAAGAAGAGGACAACATCATATGTAGCCTTTACATTAGCATTGGGAGCAGGTACATATTTATCTGGATATATATCTCCCGTCCCCATAGATATACAGTGTGGTGATCATTCACAAAAGAACACACACATCTTTTCCATCAAACACACACCTCCTTCATGCCGATCGAGTCAAATCACCAGTGCGATTGCGAAAACTAACAATCTAAATTTGCACCTCTCAGGTGGTCAATAATTGCAGCTCAATTGCCCGGAAGAACAGACAACGACATCAAGAACTACTGGAACACCAGGCTGAAGAAAAAGCTGCTCGGAAGGCGCAAAGAAGCACAGAACCGTGGCTTCTCACCCTCAAATATTGAAGAGTCCAAAAACTTTGCAAACGGGATGAACTGCGAGGGCTCGTCACAAGGCCTAAGCGCCTCGGCCATAGAGAGACTGCAGCTCCACATGCAACTGGGGCGCCCCCACAACTCCTTCTCCTTCTTCAACAACCTGTGGCCCAAGTTTCACCCTCTCGGCGACCGAATCCTCCAAGGCCAACAAAATGGTGCCATCTCTGCAGATGCGGGTCTCGTGACGGTGCAACAAAACCCAGATGTCACTGCTGCTGCACTTGAACCATCTCAGAGGGCAACAATATTCACACACAACCCTAATCAGCTTCCTCCATGCATGGCCAGCAATAACATTAATCTAGGAGACCCTGATCAGATCACTTCTAGTCCATTGAATGGATTCTCATCGTCTTCGAGCTCCATGGCTTTTAGCATAGAACAACCTAATGAGAGCTTCAATTCAGGGTTGCAGCTGGCAGAACTAAATGATCTGCTGCTTTATGGGAAAAGTGGGTGTTTTGATGGGAATGCCACCGACCAGCCACCGACCAGCCTTGACTGTTTCAGAGAAATGGGTGGAATCAAAGAGGGAGCTGTTTGTTGGCCGGAAGACTGTTTCGGGGAGAAGTCGTCAGCCAGTTCTTGGGGAATCGGTCAGACCGACACCATGTTTGATGAAGGCTACATGTTCGGGTACGATAGCTAGCCACCATAGCTGGAGAGACACATCTTGAGAGATTAATTGATGTTTTGTAAATGTGTGAATAATACTGTATTAATTGTTACCTCACTATATATGTTTGATCTCAAATATATCCTCAAAGTGTAGCAATGCTGCTTCTGTTTAATTACCTGCGTTTACATGTGACTTCAACCCTATATATTTAAACTGTCTGGATAGGGATTCTGAGGATACAAAAGGACAAAAGGTTCCATGCTCAAAGGATTTGCTTCCTCCACATGCCTAACAGATCAGCTTAACTAGCTAGTTGGATACTTCTGTTCCTGTGAATAATTAAATGTAGTGCTGCTGCAAAATCTCTGAAGTTTGTCAACGTCCAACATGGGTCGTCGTTTCAGTACTGGCATTGCTATGGGTTTTGCAATTAAACTTGTACATGTGCTTGGATTCTTATGAGCTAGATAGCTGCAGGAAGATATGCTCCTCCTAGCTGACACATTCGCGAATACCCCAGGTCAAGGATCTTTTTAATTTCCTTGTGCGGGTCTTTCCATCTTGTTTCTTTAATTTGGAGCACTGGAAAGCGCGCACTGATTCTTGGGATTATGTTAACCTGCGAAGTCTACAAGAATCTCTGCTATCTAGATCATTGCAGCTGCAGAGATTAGTTGCATCGAATGGCTTTGTTAGCTAAAGAAAAAGGAAGACTATGCTTCATTTGTTTGTTGTCCATTGTACGTCCAGTAATTAAGCAACCGGTGTTGTCATGATCCAACCGTTATAAATAGGGCCTGTAGCTTGTAATTAGGTACCATGAGCTTTATTATATGAGATGAATCTTAATATTCTTTGAGCAACTTGCAAGGCTCAAACCTTTGACCTCCTGGTGTTGAACATTGAGCCCTAAGCCACTCGGTTCCTGGATATCTTAAAAAAAAAAAAACTTCGAATCCTTCATCTAGGTTTTTCCCCTCGTCCTTCTTACATATATATATCCGTGCATTTGACGACGGTGTTCAACATAAATACTAGCAAGAGATGAGTGGTTTCTACCTGTCCAAAAGTCGCTGCAAGAATTAACCCTCTTCACTGAAATGGTAAAATCCTGATTGCATCCGAAGGGGGAGTACTTGGATTTGCCAGAGAGAGAGAGAGAGAGAGAGAGAGAGAGAGAGAGAGCAGAAATTAGTCCCAGGGGAGAGATTTTCTCACCTTGCACTAGTCGTGCATCTCTATTCCTTTTCTTTTTTAATTGGAAAACCCACATGGACTATGTGGAGGTACAACGAAGTAGGAGGCTCTTGGAAGTGCCTCCTTGTCGGCTGAAAATTTTTCTCTGCAGGTAAAGTGAGAGACTTCTGTACAGATGAGAGGCTATGAGATATCAAAAGGATAGACATAGAGTCTCTCCCGGAAGGCTTATCTCAAGTCCTTTATTTATGACAACGGCATTAAGAGAAACTAACAATGATGATGCACCAAATGTTCGAGTGATGGGTCTACAAGGAAGATAGAAATCAGGATCAGGTCTTCAGATATGCATTTCAGAAAAAATTCTCCAATACTTAAATTAGTGATATGTAAGAGCAAAAAATAGAGAGACGAGATAAGAGTTTAGAGAATATGGGGATATCGCTCTTCACCAATTTAAAAGTCTGAGGAGTACTTGCTTGTCCTCTTTTTCGAGGAAGTTCCTAGAGATTATATAGCTATGTGCTTCTTGCAAAGGTCGAACAATGAAAAGATAATTCAAGTGATGTGCCCCCAAAAAGAGAATATTCTCATTCTACTTTCAACCTATCCCAATACCAAACATGATCTTAAGACTTCTCATAATCCATCAAGGACACCAACACCCCAGGGTGTTTTTAATAAGAAGTCAGAACGCACCCACAAACTGAGACCTTTAAGATGGAACCAGTAAAAATTAAAGTGGATAGTGCATATGGGAAAGTCTCGATATGCCCACCTCTAATGGGGGGTGTAGTTTGGTGCACACCAAGATGAACTCAGTTCGTATATATCCTGTACGGACACAGACATGCATGGAAGATAACCTAACTAAATCCATCGTGTGCGCCTAGGTTGCATGCTTTGTTGGACGGTGATGGACCAGAACCTGGAGACTCGGGGTCGATCAAAGTGATCATCTTGGGTCGTCCAAATTCCTTATATATAAGTTCGATGGATAGCCAAATTATCTGCAGCTTGTGTCTTGAAGGGAGCTGTCTAATTTCTTTCATTCCCATTAATATTGCACGGGCTAGAGTATTTAATTAAGCTTCCAACTTGTCAGAAGGCCCAGAAACTGAGATATATATGAAAGAACACCGCGGGGCTCCCTGCAGCATGAGTAATCCTAATATTTTAATCTACTACGGCAAAGTACTTTCAAAATCATATATAATATATATTACCAACTTCCCTTATCCAAGGGAAGAAAATTGTCACGGTCACTGATCATCTATGTGTCGCCAGATAGATTATATATTATACGAGTGGGTTAATAAGATGTATATATGTGAGGTATTTGATCCCTTATGAAAAGATATGTTCTCGTGGTTATGTGATTTCAGGAGGCGCGGGATCGATCCCACAATTCCCCTCCCCCACCAACTTACTTACCGGAAAAAAAAAAGATGATTCATGCAAATATGATGAGAACATATGTGGTGGTTTTGATGGCTTCTATCCCATATGGAAAAAGGGGGGCAATCCTTTTCATAGAAATGTGTCCTTGCCTCTCTTGATATCGTGGGCCGTGTTTGGAATGAAACTAGTACAATCATGGCCATGAGAATATCAGGCCCAACATAGGAAAGATGGGTTAGAACAAGTGTGCTTAATCAAATGTTATAAACGCCACCAAGACCCGCAGATCAAAGACACCTATTTATGAATCTTTAAGACTTGTTCAGACCAAAATAAAAAAAGGATATAAGACATTTTATACGAATAAATTTACAAAAAATAGATATATATAATAAATAATAAATTAATTAGAAGTGTCTGTAACAGAAAAATATTATTATAATAAGATTTAACGTATATTGTAACAAAAGATAACATTTATGATAATAAATTATAATTTTATTAGAGATTAAATAATAAGTCAAATATTTGATAGATATTTCTAATTAATTTATCTTATAACAAAATATACATATTTCATTATAAAATAAGTCTCTCTGATGTCTAATCTATTTCGGATTAACAGAAAACTTTTTTTGTTACATATTTTTTACACCACCCAGATTCCAACAGAATTATCTTTCTCACATGTTAGGGTGGCACACACGATGAATGATTATAGTGGCTATATATTAACTGGACGGCAACAAATAATCATGTCACACTACATTATATTTACATAAAAATAATTTGGGTGACCTAATAGAAGAGAATTATCTTTCTCACATGTTAGGGTGGCACACACGATGATGATTATAGTGGCTATATATGAAATCTAATTCTCCTAATAAAGATGTTGTCCTCATTGTTTGGGGGTTAGTGAGGGTCTTTACCAGCAACATATCTGGGTCTGCCATTTTTATCATCATCCTTGAAGAAAAATCATTGTTGGCCCATTGTGGAGAAAATCAAGAAGAGGGTGTCTTCGTGGAAGAACAGGTTACTATCAAGGGCTGGGAGATTAGAACTTATCAGATCTATTTCATCATATTCTATTTATTGGTCTGCTTCTTTTGCACTTCCAAAGATTTAATTGAAGAAGTTGAAGGCATCCTCAATAATTTCTTTTGGAATGGTGCCAAAGATAATCACTCTATGCATATGGTCAGTTGGGACCAGATATGCAAACCAAAGGTTGAAGGCGGTTTGGGCCTCAAAACTAAAAGAATGGAACCGAGCTTGTATGGTGAATCATTTATGGGATATAATTCAAAATAGAAACTCTTTGTGGGTGAAGTGACTGCGTAGCAAATACTTTGAAAAGAAGAACATGTGGATCTTCAAATGCAAGCCTTACCATCCAAGCAGCTTAAAAGGCATTTTGAAAGAGAGAGATTGGATTATTCAGCATATGACATTCACTATTGGCACTGGAGCAAACATTAATTTGTGGTACGATCCATGGATCAGCGGGAAGAGCATTCATCAGCTATATGGTAGCAGATTGAGGCAGGATCTTGGTCTTCCAGAGAATACTACAGTTGCATGCTTTATCCGAGATACCCAATGGAACCTACCCCATCCAACTTCCCCGGACATGCTTTCACTTTGGCCACAAATAGCTAACATTCCTATCTCTACCACAGGAAACGATGCTATTTTGTGGAAGTATGACAATGGTAGCTTCTCCACTCAATCAGTTTGGAGTGTTCTTCGGTCTACCAAACCTCTTATTAATTGCAAGGAATGGATTTGGGATGGACCTACAGTGTCAAGATGGTCTCTATGTACTTGGCAGGCTTTTCTGGACAGACTCCCACTATGGAAAATATGAAAAAAAAGGGTTATGTGCAGGCTAGCAGATGTGTTCTTTGTAAGGCAGCCATTGAGAGCAACAACCACTTGTTTTTCCAATGTCAATACTCTAATTGGATTGGAAACAAATTCTGGTCAGATTTGAAATCGGTAGGGAAATAGAAGCAACTTTTAAGGAGGAAATCAATCTTCTTCAACTAAATTTTCCGAGGAAGAAGACAACATCCTTTTTGGCCCACTTGAGCTTGCGTGCAGTCATCTGGTGGCTATGGAGGGAGAGGTGCAGAAGAATTTTTGAGGAACACTCAACATCAAAAATGCAAATGCTTCTTCACATCCTTGATGATGTTCGGTCCGTCATGGAGTCTCATTTGTTCTCAAGCACTATTCCTCGAAGGGAGATGAAAATTTTCAAGAATTTTGTATTTCTCCAGTCTATCGTGCTCAATAGTCTTTTGTTTCATCTTCTAGATCTCATACTTTTGTGATCAAGTTTACAGGCTGTGTGAACTTGAGTCTAGTCTTTCTTAATCCACTATCTTGCTGAGATAGATTGCACTTTGTAAATACTTCTTCATCAATACAATTACACTTACCGATCAAAAATAGAAGAGAAAGGATCGATATCACTTCATCTTTCCTATCCATTCAAAAGATGGTCAACAAGTATCACTCGGAAATCTAACAATTAAGAATAATCATTTGCATGTTGTATATATAGGTCTATATATGTGTTTGGGCATCTTCCGTATAAAAGATTCACATAATGTTATGGCTGTGTTGAGGGTAAAAAGAGTAGGTCCCACTACAAAAATTTTTTAAAGAAAAGAGAAGATTACATGAACCATTTTCACCTTGTCTTGGTAGGACAGTCTCTTTTTTTTGTTTTTATTAAGCGGTCCTCAGGTAAGCATCTAGGAGAGTGCACCCTTCTCCAGAGGGGAAGAATGTTCTCACTCCACCAGAGAGAACCTAGGCCAGATAAATAAAAGAAAAGAGAGAATACAAAGTACAGAGGGACAAAACCGGTTACAGAAGTCTAACATGAAAGAGGCCGATTTTGTCCAAAAGCAAAGGACCTTTACAAAGTGAAGGGATGCAACCAGATCCCCAATACACCTTATTCTCTCTTGACAGACATCCAACATTTGCCAAACTATCTGCCACTTGATTAGCCTCCCGATAGACATGGCGGATGAGGAGGTTCTTCTTCTGGATCATAACAAAAGCTTCACGCCACCAGAATAGAGCCCGCCATGATGGACACGTAGCAGCAGTGAAAGAATTAACCAACACTAACGAATCAGACTGGATTATAACAATCCAGAGGCCTAAGAAATCTGCCAACCGAATACCATCACAAAGAGCCCGGGCTTCAGCTGTAAAACTATTCCCATGGCCATAAAAGTAAGAGAACGCAACCACCATGTCACCCTTGTGATCACGGATGCATCCACCTCCCCCACAATCACCAGGGTTACCCTTACATGCACCATCAACATTCAAACAGAAGTCAGATATAGGCGGAATCCAGCAGATGAGTTTGAGTTTCTTAGCAGAAAAAGGAGTGAAACCAAAGGTCCTGAGGACCTCCAGATCCTGAAGAGAAGTCTCCGATTTGAACTGAAGAGACAGGAGGGAATGGGCGACCTTCGCATGGATGTTAAGAATGGCTACACTGGCGGAGGCCTTCTTACCTTCAAATCTCATCCCACATCTCCCCTTCCAAATCTCCCTAAGCATCAGAATAAAACAATAGAGAGAAACAAACCCCATAGCAGAAGAAGTATTGTTCACCGACAGGAAGCTCCAGATTCTGAAGGTAATATTGTCATGAAGATGAACTCTGGCGTTAGTGAGCGACAAGATCCAGTTCCACAAAGAACGAGCCAAATCACCTTCGATGAATAAGTGATTATAATCCTCACAGTTCAGAGACATGCAACAGGAGCAGCGAGAAGCCATGACAATTCCACTTTCAATAATTCTTTGATCCACTGGGACTGCTCTATTGAGGAGCTTCCAGCAGAACAAGGAAGCCCTTCTGTAGAAGCCATTATGCCAGATTTTAGATAACGTAGGTCTCTTAGTGCCAACAGAGCGGACCAAGCTATAAGCAGATTTAACAGAAAAGCTCCCATCCTTAGAAGGACGCCAAACTCTTCTATCCTTTTCATCATTGAGGACAACACCTTGCAGAATGTCAGCAGGAAGAAATGCTCTAATAGGATGGTTAGGAACCGAAATGACCTCATTCAACGTGTAGGATTCCTCCCCACCCAGGGAGCTCAGTTGGTCAGCCAGCGGGGTTTCTCCAATCCAGGTATCAGATAAAATATTGATATCGCAGCCATTACCATGAATCCATCGAGTATTCTCCAGAATTAGCTAATGGGCAAGAGACCAATTTTTAGAAGACATGCCTTTAAAGATACACTTAGTACCAGACATATATCTTTTCCTCGCATACTGGGCCCAGAAAGAGACACCATTGTATATGTTCCATATAGATTTCATAGCTAGAGCTATGGCCAGGGTTTGTCTAGCTCAGATTTAAGAAAACTTAGAGCTCAATTTAGGGTTGTGCTCGGACGTCCATCTCTAGACATATGACAATATGATTCACACTCATTTGTGTCAACAAATATAGGTAATCTACACCTCAGTATGGATGGCGATAATTTTGTAATCCATGTATATCAGTAACAGCCACACATCATATATATATGATGCTTATGGTGTTTTTTCAATCATAGGAAAATACACCACTTTCTTTCACTCTGTTCTTCTCTCTTTTCTGCTACTCTGTTACTCCGAAATCAAGTTACAGATCAAGAAATGATCGTGAAGCACAATGGACAGAGGTGTGATGTAGGCCGACGAAGAGCCTCGAGAAATTGGAGCTCTTGAAACTAGTTTCTAATGGAGAGAAGGGAAGAATAGCCCCACCTCACGCACATACACGTTCCAGGCGTCAACGGCACGGACTGCGACGAAGAAGGTGGAGGTGCCGGAGAAGGTGAAGAAGGCCAATAAGGGAGGCAAGGTCAAGGTGAATGATTTATTGGGCTAGAACGGGTCCCAACGGGTCACCTGGGATTTATTTATTTTAATTTATTAAATTTGGTTTGGATTTGAGTTCGACTATTTTAATTTTGGGCTGGGTTGGATTTAAACTGGGCCAGTTCAAACTCACTCATTGACACCTCTAACCGTGATCAAATGGCCCAACACGGCGCTGGGCGAGGAAAGACAATGTATCTTGGGCTTACTGTGTGGATTTTCTTCTTTCTTTTTGGCTTTTTTGATCTCGAACCTGATATATGATGTAGGGGCTCTGAAAGTGATGGGGGACGAAGGAAGGGGAGGAAGGGAAGGAGGAAGAAGCCGGGAAGAGGCGGGAAGAAGGGAGGAGGAGATAGGAAACTGGGCAAGCCGACTTCACGTCATTTCATTTCTGTTCAAATCTGTCATCGCCCATCCACAGGGATACGGGTAGATATATATAGGAGGGGATGGGTTCACAAATGACCAAAATACCCATTCCCTCAAAATATTCAATAAAAGCCCAAAAATTACATAAAAACAGGAAAATACCCAAATGACACCCAAATGGGCCAAACAAAATATCTTGGCCTGCTACAAAAATATACTAAGGCCTCAAAAATCCTGTAGAACGCCATCGTCCAACCAAAGAGACGTCGGCTCCGCACGACGACGCCTGTAAACCCGCGACGGGTCAAAACGAGCAAGTCCTCGAGTGTCCGCACCAATTAATACATCTCTGAACGTCTAAAGTCTCGAGCCTCGTTCCGCGTCCGTCACGAGTCACGGTCCCCATCAGTATTCACCACTCTCCATGAGTTTCATGGCATCATCAGTTAGTTGATCAAATGTACATTTTGTTTCTTCCGGCATCTTTTCTTTCTTACTACCTGAGGTGCCTTTCAATCTTTTCAGAGCTTGTAAAACCTGGCACACAAAATAAGTAGAATGAACAACAATTTTTAAACAATGCTGAATGCATACAACCTCTGTTACCTTAATCCATGCATGACTTCTAATGTTTCTATAGGCCTTGCTGTTTTTTTTCTTGAATCGTCCTTTTACTGCCTCAAACATCAAGATTGATGGAGAAGGCAGAAACCTAGACATTTTAAGTTATTTCACTACTCTATACTTCAAACATTTTGAATATTCTTGTGTTATGACATGGGAAAATCTGTAGAAGGTGATCTTATTCAGATTGTACGAGCTATCTCCCTTGGAATAAATAAAATATATAAAAAATATATTGACAAATATCTCATCTAGACGTGAAAAATCACTCCCTTACCTTTGAAAGAGGATACCAGATGACACTGCTAGGATGCCCAAGTGATATTGCAATGGTTGTCTCCTGGCTGCAGCCCTTCCATCTCGAGTTCTGCTGGATGAAATCTCCAGACAAAAGACAGAGATAATCATAGTTATAGGGGCACAAACTCCTTGAATCATAGTTAAAGGGGCACAAGCAACCGTGTACAAATTCATGATAAACAATAGATGGATGCCTTATACCTTTCTGGTTTCTGGGCATTCTCCATTATGAATATTTACATCTGTAGCCAATACTACTGTAAAAAAACAAAGATATATAAGACTATGTGACAAGTGATATACAAATTTATGAAACTCCAGAATCAGCTACATAGGACAGAATGAAGAAACAGAAGAAATAAAAAAAAAACATACCAGTGAAGAGTGATGTTAGCATACCAGAAGAAAGCCACATTGAAATTAAAAGGAGAGCCATAGGATTGAGCTACCAAATGATCTGTTAGGAAATAGGCATACCAGTGAAGAGTGATGTTAGCATTATATAGCTCTGTTGTAGACATCAACGATCACCGTATCACCTCTATATATGTGGATCTTTGGCCTTGGGTATCAAAGAAACTATCTAGCTGAAACAGAAATAAAAACAGAAACCAAACAAATCATTCTCTATATTGAAAATCAGTCAATTCATTCTCTAAATTTATCCCTTGCAACCAGGTTCACCGAAAGGAACAACTCACCATAAGATTGTCCGGAGTACAGAAATTTCTCTTCAACATAGCTTGCGCAATACACAGATATTAACATCTGAAAAGTCGGTCAGGAACTTGCATGTCTTGTTTGTGCAGACATCATTGAAAGATTTATTTTTGACAGTTCGAGTGGGGAATCAATAACTTCATATTCAGAGGATCAATTTCATAATTCAAAACTAATCAATAACTTGACACTTCATTCTCAAGAAGAAAGTTGCCAAATCCACATTGGGCATACATCAACAAATTCAAAGGTTAAATAGCATTTTACTCAGACCTCAGGAAAAAAAAAAACATACCAGTGAAGAGTGATGTTAGCATACCAGAAGAAAGCCACATTGAAATTAAAAGGAGAGCCATAGGATTGAGCTACCAAATGATCTGTTAGAAATAGCATACCAGTGAAGAGTGATGTTAGCATTATATAGCTCTGTTGTAGACATCAACGATCACCGTATCACCTCTATATATGTGGATCTTTGGCCTTGGGTATCAAAGAAACTACTAGCTGAAACAGAAATAAAAACAGAAACCAAACAAATCATTCTCTATATTGAAAATCAGTCAATTCATTCTCTAAATTTATCCCTTGCAACCAGGTTCACCGAAAGGAACAACTCACCATAAGATTGTCCGGAGTACAGAAATTTCTCTTCAACATAGCTTGCGCAATACACAGATATTAACATCTGAAAAGTCGGTCAGGAACTTGCATGTCTTGTTTGTGCAGACATCCATTGAAAGATTTATTTTTGACAGTTCGAGTGGGGAATCAATAACTTCATATTCAGAGGATCAATTTCATAATTCAAAACTAATCATAACTTGACACTTCATTCTCAAGAAGAAAGTTGCCAAATCCACATTGGGCATACATCAACAAATTCAAAGGTTAAATAGCATTTTACTCAGACCTCAGGAAAAAAAACATACACACACATTTTGCTCATACTATGGACTGCAACACAATCATAATATATGCCAAAATAAGTCTACTGCCATAAATTGTTCATAAGCATAACAATAAGACCAGCATCTATAAATATCATGTCTACTGAAACTATATTGATGTTTACATTCAAAAGTCTAAAAAAAAATATTGTTGCTCCATGCTTTCTTCTTCCTTCATGACTGTTGATGTAGTGCCCATCAATTTGGGGGTTGGGAGGGTGGTAATCCTTTGTCGAGTCCAGAATTCCCAGCCTATGAATGTAAGAAAGTGATTTAAAATCATTTATTCAAAAAAGAGATCCCTAGATTCACAAAACTTAATGTGTTTAAGAAAGAAAATTAAAAACTTACTATGCCACTATGTAAATGTGCATTTAACAAAGCTTCCATCCTTTCCATACGTGCTTGTGTCTCTCCATCTCGAGCACGCAAAGCCTCTATCACTGCTTTTGAGCTCTCTATCTCTGCCTTTTGCATTTTGAAGCTGAAGTGTTAAATTCTTAACAGTTTCATTTGAGGTATCAGTCTGCATATTGTTGCACCAGATTGCTCTAGAGCATCCCAAACCACGTCCTCTTTCATATCCTCCATGATGGTCTTTGTAAACTTCATCCAGAATAGGAGACAACACTTGGTTCAGAACTATTCATCAGCTCTCTTTAGGCACATGCTTCTTCTACCTTCTCCTGGATAAAAAATTAAATGCATGTTTCAATGAAAGTTGCTTTCAAAAGTTCTAACAATTTCACAATATATACTTACACATAGCACGAGTATATTCATCTGGATATCCTCCATTTTTTGTTTGATGGGCCTTGAGATATGCCCCGATTGTTGTATAATTGCCTCCCAATTTCTCACGCTATATTCAAAGAAAATTAGTGAACAGAAAATTTTCAGAGCATGTATTTTGCTTACAACAAGCATGCTCAAAAATAGGAAAAATACATGCATTCAACTCATCTTGATTATGTCGAGCTATAGATTTTGCCCCAAGAGTATATGTTGGTCTATCCTCACCACGATTCCTTTTATTTCTTTCAGCCTCAGAGACCTTATTGCCTCTTTCCCAAAACTTTAAAAGCAACTCCCAATTCTCTTGAGTTACTCTTTTATCAGGAGATTTCATAAGCACTTCCTCAGGAATTCCTTCAATATAGTAGTGAGCTTTCAACCAACAACGCCAATCCCTTAATTTCCTTTGCAAGGATTCTTTACAAAAGTGCGTGACAATATTCACATTAGCTGGCAGGCCCTCATCATCAACAAAATCATAATCTCTCTGCAAATAAAATGAATAACTCATGTTTAGGAAATGTAAATTAAAAAATGAACATACACACTTTAAAAGATTGTGTCATACCATTATGTCTTTCATAACATCGTTGAAGCTGTGAGGGGATTGCTCCTTCCATTCTTTATAAGGAGGAAAATATCCATCCAAGCGTGCATATAGTCCAAGAACTATTGCAAGTTTTGAGGCAGCCTTTCCAACAGGTTGTCTATCAATAAGCAAACACTTCCATTTCTCTCCTTTGGAGGGGTGACTGCTGATTCCTGCGTTGGGCCTCTCGTCTTCCTCAATATAGTTTGAGATGCCATGGTAGTTGATGCACTATTTGGTTCACTCCCATTCAGCTCATCATAGTATGCGTCAAGTACCTCCTCTGATAAATGAACTTGGCGCTCAACATCCCTGTTATGATCTGCTTGAGTGGACTCCAATACTTCCTCAGCTCTGGCAATAGATGTTGTAACTCTACTAGAATGCTCAGTACAATGCCTTCTCTTATTTATAACATCTGAAAATTAGACAATAAATTAACATAACATGGTAATTTGATATAACCATTTAATGATAGGAAACATCAAACAAAACTAAACAACAAACACAAAATATATCCTAGGTCTAAGTAAGAAGAAAATTTATCCTATTATGTTGTACATGGACGATTCTATTATTGCATCCTTCATTTACTGTTAGAACACTCCTAAGGGACCACTGCCCACGGCATGCAAAAATAAATGAATAAGCAGAATGAAGTACAATACCAATGATCCAAAGAACCTTGCACATCCCCTTTCTTATCTTTAAAAACATTCAAATGAACTTTTCCTAAAAACCAGAAAGACAGCTGTCTTACTAACGTGAAATTTCTCATAATTTTAAAACTGTTTAATATTGATACAAGACAGTTTTCTCCTACCTAGTAAAGGGGATTCCTTTAATTATGAGGATCAATATCCAAAATATAGCAAGTGTTCAGTCACCAGATTCACTAAGAAAGAAATAATTGAAAATTTCTGCTTGGCATTCATTTTGTGAATCATTAAGGTCCATCAGTGAATCGATCATCAGTCTTTAGCTATCAGTTGACTCTAAGGGGCTAAATTGCATCTTGCTGGTCCAATTGAACATGTCCTGAATCATGCAATTCAGGGTAAGTCTCTGGAGAAAATAAATTTCTAATGCACCTGCACTACACCCCCTGTGTTAATAGAAGGCCAAGGTTCAGATTCCAACATGAGCTACAAGAAACATTCAATTTTGCTGGTTTTGTTGAGAAAAAATGTCATACATCTGAAAACTCATCAAGGGCTCTTGGGAGTCCAATGCTCTCAGTAGGATGCATGAAAATTTGAGCAAAACATTTTGTTGTTTACTAGACTTATGACTCATCCTACAACATAGGGAATTAAAAAACTAGTCTCATTTGACAGGGTAACTATCTATATCAAGAGATTTCATATCTGCATATCAAGACGAGCTTTGATGTTGTCCTTGCTTTTTCCGTCTTTTTGCAAAATTATATTTAAGATGTTGTCACACACATTCTTCTCAATATGCATAACATCAAGATTATGGCGCACCAATATGTTTTCCAATAGGGCAATTCAAAGAAAATACTCTTTTTTTTCCAACCCTCAGGTGATTGCCTCTCTTGATAAGCTACAGTTTTAACAGTTTTGCCAAATATGACATTGTCATGACCTTCCCAACATTTTAACACATCCTCACCAGACAGTGGAATGGGTGCCTGCTCATTCTCAACTTTGCCATCAAATGTCTTCTCATCATTTCTCCAAGGATGGTTGATGCGGGACGAGAAGGGGGAAGGAAGGACGAGATCCGGAGTCCACCGGAGCAGGGGGAGGAAGGATGAAATCCGGAATCCACCGGAGAAGGGGGAAGAGGGGGACGGAGGAGGGAGACCCGGAATCTGCCGGGGAAGGGAGACACAGAGGCTTCAGCCCCAAGCAAACTGTCTTCTTCTATTCCATTCTTCACTGTTCCCTCCAACAGGTCGTTACAAGCACATATATAGGGTGAAAACCCTACTATTCACCCAACCGTGGGACCAAAATATCCCCAAAAATTGACAATATGCCAAACCTGTCCCACTTACCTTAAAACTAGATATTTAATTCTACTTGGCCACAATAGACTCCACTAAAAATAAAAATTACAGAATAAAATAGAATGGATGTCAATATGTCGCCGACGTCTGTAGTCTCGAGTCTCGTTCCACGTCCGTCACGAGTCACGGTCCCCGTCAATCTCCCCCACTTCGAAAAAATTCGCCCTCGAATTTTAAAGTGTCGAAGTAGGAGAAAGATAGGCACCAGAACATGAGTGAATATGCCATGCTGAGGGAATGGGTTGCAAGGGGTGGGGGTCTGCGCTGGGGGACGCGAGCAGGCGGAGAAGGCGGTGAGCAGGGGGGGGATAGGGACGCGCAGGGGGAGCGAAAGGGGGGGTTTCCGGCGATGGAGAGGGGGGTTCGAGCAGGGGCCTGGGCGGGGAGAGAAAGAGAACAGGGGGAGGAGGTGGCCGCACTGGGGTTCCGGAAGAAGGAAGAGGCGCAAGGAGAGTTGGGGAGCGAGCAGAAGGGCTCTTCCGGGAGGGTGGAGAGAGAGAATCGGGAGAAAGGGGGGGGGGGGCGGCGCAGGGGGAAGTGCGGGGTGGTGAGGGAGAAGAGAAGAGTGAGAGAGGGGGACTCCCGCGGGGGCTCCGGAAGAAGGGAGAGGACGAACGGGGAACTGGGGAAGATAGAGAGAGCAGGGGGGGTCGAGCTTGGCTCTGATACCAGTTTGATGCGGACGAGAAGGGGGAAGGAAGGACGAGATCCGGAGTCCACCGGAGCAGGGGGAGGAAGGATGAAATCCGGAATCCACCGGAGAAGGGGGAAGATGGGGACGGAGGAGGGAGACCCGGATCTGCCGGGGAAGGGGAGACACAGAGGCTTCAGCCCCAAGCAAACGTTCTTCTTTATTCCATTCTTCACCTGTTCCCTCCAACAGGTCGTTACAAGCACAATATAGGGTGAAAACCCTACTATTCACCCAACCGTGGGACCAAATATCCCCAAAAATTGACAAAATGCCAACCTGTCCACTTACCTTAAAACTAGATATTTAATTCTACTTGGCACAATAGACTCCACTAAAAATAACAATTACAGAATAAAGTAGATGGATGTCAATATGTCGCCGAAGTCTATAGTCTCGAGTCTCGTTCCACGTCCTCACGAGTCACGGTCCCCGTCAATGGTTAAGTGGCAAGAAACGACAGTGCCTCATATATACACATTTACGACTAAATAAAGATAACGAGCCATGATGAATGTGGCAAATAGGGCATATGCCCTGTATCCTTTTGTACTCCAACCTGATAGCATACTATATGCAGGAAAATCATTAATAGTCCATAAAATAGCAGCACGCATTTAAAATTTTCCTTTGTCTGCATCATATGTCTTGTACACCATGTTCCCACAAAGTATGTCAATTCGTCAATAAGAGGTTGAAGATAAACATCAATATCATTGCCAGGTGATTTGGGCCCATCAATAAGAAGAGACATTATAAAGAATGATTGTTTCATTGCTAACAAAGGTGGCAAGTTGTAACAACTAAGACCACAGGCCATGTGCTTCGACGCTACCTAATGATATCTTGAAAGGCTGAAGCCATCACTGGCAAGTCCAAGCCTAACATTGCGAGACTCTTTTCTAAATAATGGATTTTTATTATCAAATCCTTCCAAGCTACAGAATCTCTAGGAGGACACATTTTTCCATCTTCATCTCTTATAGCACTATGATGCCATTTCATAAGCTTGCAGTTTGACTTGACATGAATAGCCTTTGAAGTCTTGGAATTAAAGGAAAGTGGCGAACAACCTTCATAGGAACATTTTTCCTTCCTTTACATTCTCTCCTCTCTCCTTCCTCTCTTGAAGCATTACACCTCGGACATTTACTGAGATTCTCAAATTCCTTTTGAAATAAAATGCAATCATTTGGACAAGCATGTATCTTTTTACAATCCAACCCTAGTTCAGACATCATCTTTCTACACTCATCCAACTGCTTGGAAGGATATTGTCATCTGGTAATGCATCTTTAAAAAGTGCACGAACCGCAGATAATGATTTATTGCTCCATCTATGTAACATTTGAGTTGGAATAAATGCACTATGAAGGAGAGCTTTGAATATTTTTACAACCACATAAAGTGGTCTCTTGGCATCCTCTATGAGAAGCTCAAATTTTTTGCTTCTTCATTCCTTTCTTCCCCTTCTAAATCATTAGTAGGATGGAACATGAAAGCATCACTTAACATTTCTGTCATGTCATCTGCTGAGTTGACATGTTCATTAATTTCCTCTCGAGATCGTTTTCGAGATTCGCCATGAAAGTTCCAAAGTGTGTACCTTGGTTTAAATCCTTCCCTATATTGTGGAAGTGAACAACATCCTTCTCTTGATGAAACTTATTTTCACATTTTGAACATGGACATTTTATTGTTCCTTCACTGGTAATAGTTCTCACTGCAAAGTCCATAAAGTACTGTACTCCAGCTAGAAACTCAGGGCTAACTCGTTCATGCTTAGTCTTATACTTATACTCCAACTCTTATCATTAATGTATGTATGATCCATCCTTCAAGAAAAAAAAAACACAACCAATGGTTAAAAAGAAAAGAAACATTCAAGCAAGTTGACTATGATTTATTTATCATAAAGTAGTAATACAATTTAAGATAGGAAAATTATGATCTTCCAATGGGTGCTTTGAGGTTTCATCAACCCTTAAATGAGAAAAATTAAAGATTGCAGAATATAAATAAGCTAAAAGAGAAAAGCTAAGGACTATGTCAAAGAAGTGAACCTTCCAATGAAGAAGAGTCAATTTGATGGTTCTCGTTGATGTAGATGCCGACCCGTCGATGCCGGCAAATAGTGTGAGCACGGAAAGTTAATCTCTATAATTCAGAAGCCGTCGACCCCAAGCTGAAGAAGATGGGCATAGGAGGAGTTGTATCAATATAATATGTTATTTACATAACTTTTGAAAAATAAGCATCATGAAAGTTGTTCTGCTCACCCTTCCACAGATCACTGAGTCAATATAGTTTTGCATTAGCTTATAAAGAACCAGAGAGGCCCTTCTTCTTGTGGAATGATCAAATCTCATACTTGACAAATTTTCAGCAGTCAGCACTGAATTATTTGAACTGGGTGAGAAATCCGAATTTAGCCCCAAGTCAAAATAAGGACAACCTATGGGCATACATGTCAGCTAATTGAATTGACCCTCTGTCTGTTGTTTTCCCTCTTTTTTTATTGGTTACTTAAATTTTCTTGGCAGAGAGAGTTTCTGAGCTTGATTGGATATCCCATTTTTCCTTCAGAATGATGTTTCAAAAGTTCTATCTTCTGATCCTTTTTTCTTTATTTTGTCATGTGGGTCTTGTGTTTCATGTTATTGGACAATATATGAGTATTATGTTGTTTTCTAATGGCATGAGATCTGCCATTTCTGTTACAAGATCTTATGAGTAGTTAGTAACAAGGAACAACATTTCCATCCAGAGAGTTGTCCAGATAAGCCACCTTTTTTGACAATACTGTAGTTATATGTGACCCATGAATAAAATGCTTTATATCCTGATTTTGAGTTATTGTTTAGGAAAGCATCAAAATCAGATATCATATAACATATTTGAAAATCTCCACTGTGCTATGTAAGATAACACATTGGCTTAAAATAGCTTATTTAAGATATAACATTGTCTACCATTTGTGATACTTTCCCGTGACCCTGTACACTCTAAATATTTGGAATTATGCTTTTCAAGATCAGTGTATCCTTGTGCAGACTGTGATGTGCCAGTTCAAAAAATAAGGTACCTGAGAGGGAAAATCATTCCTGCACAAAGAGAAACCCGGGGTAAAAAAAAAAAAGGTCAAATCCTTGTTTACTTTGAGGAGAATAGACAGATTGAGGCTCAGTGGAACCTGGCCAATGTATGCAGTTCATTGCATGCTTGATGGCTGGAATTGTTCCTTCTAAATTAGGAGAAGATGATCATGTAGTCCAATACTCACTGTAGGGGCTCTTCACAGTTCTGTTATTTGCATATGAATTCTACAAATTAAATATTCTTGTGGCCTAATTGTGTGCCAATAGTGCTGATTCTTCACAACTTTTATGGAAGGCCTCTGCCTCACTGGCAGAGGAGCTAATAGAAAACCCCGAAAGCTCAGCCCACCCAGTTTTGAAACCAGTAGCTCTCTCTTCATAGCCCTCTACCCCCACTAAGTGGGCCACACCTGTCAGTAGTTGTCCAGAACTTATTGGGATAAATAAAATATTTATTTAAACTACTCGTCTCTTATTTGGATGAGACTTGCATGACTAGGTAAGAGGTCCATGATGATTGTCCAACAATTTGCTGGTAAATCCATGATGCTTGTCCAATCAAAGAAATTCAGTTTATGTTCTATGTAAAAGTTATGCATGGCTCTAAGCAAGTGGTTGGGATCCATAATTCTTCTAAGAACCATTACTGGTGCACCAACTCAAAGCCAATTGGCTATGAGTGGAGAGGCCTTCTTTCGTACAGGCCAATGATTGAACCATATACAACCAATGAGGGAGTTAACTTCTGCCTTTTGTTCCAGGATAAATCACAGAGGACCTGGCACATGAAAGACACAACTCACCCATACATAACCAACGTGGGACATTCACTACCTTGAACTATTTTTGACTTCCACTTCCAAACTGCCCTCCGATGCTGCTCTGTTGTCATGTCAAACTGAGATGCTCAGAATTACCGAATGATATCCATTTTGAGTGTCAGAAACCCATGTGTGTGCATAAACAAAATCCCTTTCTCTAAAGCTCAACACATGGGGTGCTGGAGCCCTAAGCTTTTGATTAGGGATTATGAATCTTAATTCTGCTCTTAGCCTCGAAGAATATGTTTCTCTAAACTTTGGTTCCTCCTGATACTTGGACATCTACTTTTCATTTGGCATTCCCATTGTACAGAAATGAGGTAGAAGCATATGAGAAGGCTAGGGTGAGTGGAGCTGGCCTTGAGTAAGTTAGGTGTTTGCCATGACAGCAACACAATGATGCAGAAGAAAGGATTAGGCTAATAAAGGCTACCAAATGTGTGGAGATGTTCTGGGCTCAAAAAGCTAGAATGGAATGGCTTGATGATGGTGATAAAAACACTGCATTTTACCATGCCGTTGTTAAGGGGAAGAGAAAGCAAAACATTATTCAAAGGCTTCAGATTTCTGGGTCCTGGACGGAGGACCAGAAATTCTTAACAGGAGGCGGTCAATTATTTTGGGTCCCTGCTTCAGACTCTGATCATATCATTGATAATTCCATTCTCACTGTTATTCCATCTCTCATTACGGCTGATCAAAATGGGATTCTTACTGCCATCCCCACTAAGGAAGAATTAAAATGGTTGTATGGAGCTTGAATGCAAATAGTGCCCCAGGACCAGATGGATTCACAGGGCATTTCTCTTCACAAGTTGCTGGGATATTATTCAGAAAGATGTTACAGCAGCAATCCTCAGTTTCTTTCATGGTTATCCTTGCCTAGGGGTCACCTCTACGTTGGTTGCTTTGATTCCCAAGACTGATAATCCATCCTCCTTTGGTGACTATAGACCGGTTAGCTTGTGCAATTTTGTCATAAATTATTTCCAAAATTCTTTGTGAGCGGCTGGTCAGTGTCCTCCCTCAGATCATTTCTCAGGAACAAGGGGCGTTTGTCAAAGGCCGCTTAATCCTTGATAATATTGCCCTGGCCAGACAGTTAGTTCGTGACATGGACCGTAAAGTCAGAGGATACATGTGCTGATGAAACTTGATATTAAAAAGCGTATGACAGTGTGGAGTGGGATTTCCTCTTTGCAGTGCTTAAGAAATTTGGATTTTCTAATACTTTTACCTCTTATATTGGCATGCTGATTAGCAATTGTTGGTTCTCTATCCTTTTTAATGGTTCGACTACTGGATACTTTCACTCCACTCGGGGCCTTAGACAAGGCGATCCCATTGCTCCAGCCCTCTTTATTATCATGGAAGAGGCCCTTAGTCGAGGTATTAAAAACATGGTGCAGACAGGTAGACTGCTACCTTATTCTGGACCAAGGACTAGCCCTCCTATATCTCACCTTTTATATGCTGATGACACATTGGTTTTTCTTCTGAATGGAGGTCTTCGCAATATCAAAAGATTGATGGAATTCCTTAATAGCTACTCTACCTCCTCGGGCAGCACATCAACTCGGCCAAAAGCTCTTTCATGATTTCACCGAAAGCCTCACATCACACTGTAAACAGAATAAGAATGGTTACTGGATATAAAAGAGAAAAGGGTCCCTTAAGGTATCTTGGAGTCCCTCTTCGTCCTGGTAGAGTTCTGGCAGCTGACTTCTCTTCGCTAATTCAGAAAATCAACAGAAGACTTGCTTCCTGGAAACCCAAATTGATATCCCAAGCTGGGAGAGTTACTCTTATAAACTCGGTGCTCAATTCCATACCGGTCTACATTGCTGCATCCTTATCTATCCCAGTGAGTATTTTGAACTATATTGAAAGAGTCTGTGCGGGTTTTTTCTGGAATAGCACTAACGAGCAGAGGAAACGTCACTGGGTTCATTGGTCTACCATCCAGCGTCCCATTAATGAAGGTGGATTGGGGATTCGCAGCATAAAGCAGGTTCAGCTTTCCTTGGCAGTCAAATCCATTGGAATATTTACCATGGTGTTTCATTCTGGGCCAGATATGCGAGAAGCCGATTTATGTCTGGTAGAAAATGTTTATTCAAGGGGATGCCCACGAAAACATGGTCTATAGCGCATCAGATTTTTCTTGATAATAACAGGTGGATTCGTGGCAATGGTGAAGACATTGAATTTTTAACAGATGTTTGGATGGCTGATAGGCCGTTGAAAAGCTTGTTGACTGCACCGTATGAGGGGGATAGATTAAAACTTAAGGATGTCATCTTAGATTCTAACCATCCTATCAGACAACTTCTCCCTAGTGGCGTGCTTCAAGGTGTGGTTCTTAATGAAGCTAAAGACCACTATGTCTGGCGGCCTACTAAAGATGGTAATTTCTCTGTCAAATCCACTTATAATCTGGTTCGTTCTGGTGGAATCAGAAGACCAGATATGTCCAAAATTTGGCACCATAAGTATTATAGACGTGCATCCATTTTTTGTTGGAAGTTGCTTAACAGGGCAGTTGCAGTGGATCAGAGGATTGCAGAAACAGGAGTAGCCATGGTATCCCGTTGCTCTTGCTGTACTCTCCTAATATTGAGGACTACAATCACATTTTTATTAAAGGCGTCTGGCCACTGCTTTTTGGAACTGGTTCCTCCCTCTTGCTGATCCTAAAGTGCACCTGCATCATCAAATTATCTCTAGAATATGGAGCTTCATTTCTGTTACCAGTACATCTTCTGCTTGGGGTTTGTCTCTCTTCACTGCCTAATCCTCATGCTATGGGAGATTTGGAAGGGGAGATGTGGGAGGAGATTTGAAAACAAGGTGACTTCTGCTAGTGCTATGATTAGAACTATTAAAGGCATGGTAACCAATTCCCTGGATTCAATCCAGTTCAAAGGGGCGCCTTCAAATCATGAAATGCAGATACTTATGGCCTTCGGATTCCATGCAAAGTTCTCTAAAAAGAAATAAAACTCATTCGCTGGATCCCTCCAATAAGTCATTATTGTTTGAATGTTGATGGAGCAAGTAAGGAAACCCAGGCATGTGTGGGGGAGGTGGATGCATTCGGGATAAGCAAGGTATCATGACGGCGGCTTTCTCTCACTATTATGGTCATGGTAACAGCATTATTGCTGAGGTGAGAGCTCTCTGTGATGGTATCTATCTTGTACACTCCCTGGGACTTAGGATCTCTATCATTTATACGGATTCTCTAGTTTTGGTGAAGTCTATGGAAGTTGGGAAATGTCCATCTTGGCAAGCTCTCATTTGGTGGCGGGAAGCTTACTCTTTTATTCAAAAGAACGGCCTCAAAATCACTCATATTTATCGGGAGGCAAACCAAGTGGCCGATAGGCTAGCTAACTTCGGATGTCTCACTATGAGGAACATGATGTATTGGGCTCTAGGAATATTCCTTCTCAATGCAAAGGCCCTTTACTGCTGGACAAGACTGGTTTGCCCCATATCAGGATGGTTTAGCTGAGATTTCTGATTATTTCTTTTTTCCCCTCGAACTACTAGGGCTTGCCCGATTGTTGATTGTAATGTCTTTTTTCTTATATATATATTCAGGCCCAAACTTCTCGCTGGTGGAGTGGGAACATTCTCCCCCTCTGGGGAGGGTGTGCTCTCCTAGCTTTTGAGTTTGAGACCCTATTTTGATTAAAAAAAAAGGTTGGATAGTAATTGGTTGTGGAAAAGGAAGAATGGCATTGGTAGCAGAGGAAGAGACAATGAGGAAGATTTGGTAGAGGGTTATGCTGTGCTCATTCCTTTTACTTGAGATAAATGTTTTTGACATAGGAATGACTTGTAATTATTATGTATTCCCGGTCTACATGTGGGTATGATCAAATCATATACTTTCCAGATCCTCAGCAATCAGTACTGAATTACCTAAACTGGGTGAGAAATCCCAGTTTAGCCCCAAGTCAAAATAAGGACAACCTATGTGGCCTACATGTCAGCTAATTGAATTGAATGTCTGTTGTTTTCTCCTTATATTGGTTACTTAAATTTTCTAGGCAGAGAGAGTTTCTGAGCTTGATTGGATATCCCATTTTTCCTTCAAGAATGATGTTTCTAAAAGTTCTGTCTTCTGGTCCTGTTTTTTTTTTTTTTGAGCCATATATGAACATGCAAACGTTTATGGCATATAGTGCTTGGAACTGATGTTTTATAAGCTTACCTTTTTGTGGACAATTCACATCAAAAAGCTGGTGCTCCACATTAAGTTGTTTAATTCTCTAAATAATTTGGAAATTAAAGAATGCCTACAAGCTGAAGAGATGGGCGTAGGAGTTGGCTTGAGATAATGAGGAAAAGAGAAACCGGTTTCATATATGCAAAAGAGAATTTAGAAAGCATATTAAGATGAGAAGCAGGCAGGGCCGCAGGAGGATGGCGAAATAGGAACCGCAATCAAACCTCCAGCCGGTGAACGAACGCGAACAGCCTCCTTCACCTCCAACCGGTGAACGAACGACAGCCTCGATCCTTCACCTCCAGCCGGTGAACGAATGCGAACAGCCTCCTTCCATGCAGCGATGACGAAGAACGGCGAACCCAGCTCTACGATTTCGCGGACGAACGCTGAAGGCAGGGTCAGAGTTCAACCGGAAGGAGGACTCTGCTTCGTGCACGTTTTGGGCGCGGCGCGGCAGTTACAGAGAACGCAGGAATAGAAAAATTTTGGGGGCGTGGGAGGAGTCTATTAAATCGACGGTCATGCCGTCATCTTTTGAGTGGGTTAACACATGGGTTCGACCGACGGTCCAATTCTGTCGTCCAAGTGGAAGACCGCCGACGGTTCCCCCATCCGTGTAGGCGCTCCTCTGTTTTCCACTAGTGCTTCTATCCCCACTAGAATGGGATGACATCTCCATCCTTAAAAGTGAGTTATACTTCTATCCCTACCAAAATAGGGCAACTGATCCCAGATGATATCTCACTTGGGCATTACCGGCGGTCTTATGCCTACATTGTGTGACATGTAGTTGAGACTTGGGAGGATATGGGATTATACAGGAGTACTGTGGAGTGTTCCTGCTGCGATCCAACAAGGACTACCACTATGATCTTGGACCAAAGTATCATATCAAGATAGTCTTGACTATGTTTATATTTGGATAGACTGAGGATAGAGCGGAGTTAGGATAACTTCATTCTATTCCCAGTCTATCCAAATACCAAACATATCATGTTTGGTATCGGATATATGTGGCACGGAATATGTGTAAGTCATTCCAATAAGTTATGCTTATTCTCTAACCTTATATCGTTTGGTATATATTAGGTTAAATCGATTTTGCATTGTGTTCTCCGTTTGGTGGAAACATGGATGGGAAGGAGGATATATCATTTTTATGACCATATTCCCTTACTATCTTCGTTTCCAAGGGCATCCACCATCTCATGTTTGGTAACAGTCAAGTGAATAATAAGGATAAGTATTAAGAAACATAAAAAGGAAGTCTATGATGGAGTAAACAAACATAAAATATTATATTTATGTACATCATGACATGTAAGAAAACACTTTATGGATTTAGCATCAAATTTCTTAAGCGAAATTAAAGTAACATAAAAAGAATTTTTGTATATGGTAGAAATGAAATTAAAACTATGTACAATTAATTATTTATTTGAAACCTTTGGACGAATTAACGAAATATAAGAAGAACCTTTATGTATGATGAAAAAGTAAAATAAATTTTTTTGGACTTAAGAAATGATTCTCCGACGACGGATGAAACTAAAGAAAAGAAGATATTTGTATGATGAAAATTAAATCACAAATGACAGATTTCAAAATATGTAAAACCCTTGGGTCAAATTAAAGAAATGGAAAATACATCATTTATGTACATGGTGATAATTAAATTTACTTCTTTTGAAAGATGTAATATTTTGAGACTATTGAGGCACATGAAACAAATATAAAATATAATTTATGTATATTAGTGATGAGTGAAGAAAAAATATGTAACTTGTTTGACAAATTTACAAGTCAACAGATATAATTCTTTCATATACAATATTGAGACTTAGATTTTGCATTATAATTTATAATATTTTTGAAAAAAAAAGATATCTTTTCTAACACTCGTTCATATTTGTGTGTATATCATTATTACATAACTATACTCATATGTGTTTACATTTTTCTTACACAGTTACTTCAAAATGTGTATATTATTATTACATAACTATATTCATATGTGTATACATTTTTCTACACATTTACCTATCCAATGTGTGTATATTATCACTACATAACTATACTCATGTATATACAGTTTTCTTACACAGTTAGTTCAAAGTATGTATATTATCATTACATAACTATACTCATATGTAACTAAATTTTTGTTACACAGTTAGTTATACCATGTTCACGTGGCAAGAGGTGAGACAACTAACAAAAATCACAATTGATGTATATATTTCATAACTAGCCATCACAAAATAATAACAGAAGTTTTTGCACAACAGTAACTGTAATTATTTTAACACAAACAAGAATAATTGCACCAAGTAACCAAGTCTTCTCATTGCACATGTAACAAAATTACAGAACTTACATAATAGAATATACGAAACAAAGTCATCCAAACTTCCACCTAATTACATTGACTTTCACATACCACAACAAATAAAACTGATATGAGTCTAAGAAAGTCTGTCTACAGTTTACATTTTTAACTTTTGAATGAGTCTAACAACACTCGCCGATTCTTTGTTGCTGTCAGCTGCAAACTTCTCTTTTTCAAGCGAGTCTGGAAGTCTTCCATGGATTGCTTTCCTTTTTCTTCTCCCCAAGTTGCATACTGCGACTGTTGCATGAGTCTGATACCCATTGAAAGAAGCCACAGCCTAACCCATGATCCTCAGCTTACCAGATCAATATGTTATCACAGTTAAAAACATGCACAAAACTGTACATATATGAGAAAGATTAGGCTGATGAAAAACTTACCGTAGATTGAGGGCAAACGTAAAACTCCTACCATAAGACTTGGATGTCTTCGAAGTGCGTTTTCGATAGTGTCCCTTCCCACAAGGACATTGTAACACCTCATCAACCCACATAAAAATTTACAAGCATTGCCAGATTTTGCCTACACAAAGTTGCCAGTTATGTATGCCCAGAACCAATCAGAAGTAAAATGAATGATGACTTCACTCACCAACAGTGGACAACAATAATACAGACATTGCGGATTCGCACTACTATTGACACGCGAGTAATACACCATCCTGCTCCGCACTCACTGTCATGCCCCGCCAATTTAGCAGCGGAATAAATCGGGGAGGCATGAACAACAGTATGGTAACGTAAATTGCGTATACATTCGTAAATATCAGAGCAACTAATGAACAATAATTGCAATTAAAACTCATCATTTTATTAATATTTCTTCTAACTATTACAACCACTAATTCAGAGCCAAACATAGGGCTCAATGACATTATTACATTAGAAAAGAAATCTAAAGCAAATATCTATCTAGACTTTAAGGTACTAAGGACATTCCATCGCTATGACTTCAGGACGCTCATCACTCCAGTCCAATCCCGTTGTTGTGTGTAAGGTCATCACCTGACTTACCTGAAACACATATAACAAATAACGAAAGGTGAGCGATAACGCTCAGTAGGACTTAATATCTCATGAACACAAGCATGCTTTAAATAGTTAATGTCTTAAATGCAGGTTAACTAGAGAATAAAGTCATGTAGAGCATGTCACAATAACGAGAGAACAATTGCAACTGGCACAGGTAAAATAGCACGACGAGAACGATAATAGAATGGCCATGTAACAATATATCAAGTAAATTACACAACGGTGCACTAGTAACGATCACGCTTACACTTGTAGAGATAGCACTTTGATTGTCATAGATTAATCTAGATAGTAAACTGGCGCTGGATGCATGCCGTAACACATCCTTGATCATTTTAACACCCATGGGTACTGGCACTTTTCGGCGCTCCTCCCAGGACCTGATCGGGCCCTATTGCGCTGGCATTAGTCATTTCTTTTATCTTAGACAATCACACGAATGACCAATAGAGTACCAAGAAGAGATAAGAGAGTACTAGACGAGATAGATGAGAGAGTAGAGAGAACGTGAACATGTAGAGGATATGGACATTAGATGAGATAGGGACAATTTCGTAAAACAACGTGAATTTCCGATAGTACGGTTGCACAGCACCAGATCGGGTGCCGACAGTCTGGTAAAAGTCACAACCACCCACTTTGTCGTGTCGTGAACACGGCCAAATGGTTCGGAGTGATCCCGAGACGAGAAGGAAAACACTAAGGCAATGGATCGTACTGATCCCTAGGATGTAACGGTTTTAGGGTACAACCAGCTCGTTGATTGAGGACGTGCGCCAAAGTCAGAAGACTTACGGAGGTCTTGACAAGGAGTCCCTGGTCCAGTCGAGAGTATTCCCGTGGAGAGGTGGTTCAAGTCAAGAAAAAGTGTGTAAAACGGGTCCTTCGTGCCTCGAGTGCTCGAAGGCCGAGGGAAAACGATAACAGTATTTAAAATGCGCGAGTAAAAACGAAGACAATTGTATTTAATATAATAGGGTAATTTAGTCATTTATTTCACTATTTTACCGAATACATTATTGCATAACTTATCAAGGTCAAATGATATTTAATAATGTTGTGTGTGTAAGTGTAAAAAAATCTTGAAGATATGACAAGTCGTGCAAACGTCATTTTAAATTTATATCATTAATGTCATTTATTAATCCACCAAGTCGAATTAATTATAACATGATTTAATCATGGCTAATTAAAGGGTATAAAGCTTAAACAACAGGGCATATGTAATTTTCCATTCTGGTCGGATTTATGAAAACGCGGCAGACTCACTCGTCGTAGTTCAAGTCGCGACGGGGCGTCTGGCGTGACACGGGACCTGGCCGGTTTGGCCCGGTCTGGAGTGAATCGCGGCGGCTTATGCCGACGCGTTCTTGACGTGATGCCATCGGCCGGCGCGACCTCACTGATATCGCGGCGGATCGCGCCGTCGCAATAACAAGTGAGATGTTTTTTTTTTTTTTTTCCTTTTTCCAGGGCAAGTCCTCTGTGATATAGGGACGTTTTAAATTCTATATAAATGTACGGTGATCCAAAAGTACAAAACTGTTTTAAACGAAAGTAGACATGTATATCTATCAACATGCACGATTATTTGAAAATAGACAAGGTTTACATATGCATTGATCGGGTTACTTTTTGGTGACCTAAACAGATGCAGTCAAGGTTCAACGAATTAATTAGGGATGTATACTGATGAAAAATTACAAAACTAGGGGCGTTCGAAAGGTAACACGATGTAGTATTTTAGAGAATTTTCTCATAGCAATATATTAAGTATGCACGAAGTTTAAAGATAAACTTGAAGAGTCGGGTACATGCATCAGACAGAGATTCAAATATTTAATTCTCCTCATGGGAGGTCAAAATAGAGCAAGACCAGAGACGTTTGAAAACTAGTATGATGTAGTCTAACTGAGAATTTTATCATGGCATGGGAACGAGTACATGCAAGGAATTAGAGAAAATATGAGATTTTGGGTTCATGGTACAGCAGGTCATCACGAATTAAATTTGCCCAAATGGATGAATGAAATATCACGAAACCATAGGGCTTTTGAAGAGGTACATGAACTCTACCTAGGGTAATTATTTCACGATTTTAGCTTGAGAAATTGCCTACCTTTCGTTGCAAGATTGAAAAGCTAGGGTTTTTGGACGAAGAACGATCGAGATGAAATCCCTCCTTTCCAAGCTTCTCCTTCTTACTCCTTCGTTCTCCAGCCTCTCCCTTCATCTCCCAAAGTCTAAGCACAAAAATGAGGGTTGATAGGGTTGTATTAGGATGTATTTGGTTGCTACAAGAGTCCATCCTCTCTAAAACTCTTCATACTTCTTCCAACTCTTTAACTTCTTTATTATCCCCTTATTTCTTGCATTATCCCCACCTAATAGGATATATGAGAGGTCTATTTCGTGGGTAATGGTTAGGATAGGTCTAGGACTCTTATAGAGACATTTATAAGCTAGTTTAGTCATTATCTTATCCCTTTTTAATTTATTTAAATATTAACTCCGAATTTACACATTTATCTCCCATATTCTAGCATTAATCCACTAATTGGCTTAGGGAGAGATCTAATTTCATGGCTAATGTGTTAGGATGGGATGGGACTCTTTTTAAGATAAGTAAGAGTAAAATAATCATTATCTTAACCCTTTTCTATTTATTACTATTTTTAGGTACGAATTTAGACTAATTACTTCCCATCTCATGATCTCTTCTCATTTGGGCCCATCAATTCATGTTAGGTCTATTAACCAAACGCCATTACTATTTAACTTAATGGGTATTGATTTAGTTTCCAATTATTCACCATTGTCCTTATGTAAATCTATTTATCACACTTATTCAAGTAATTTTATATTTTTAATTGAATAAATATTAGTCATGCCACTATTTCTAATATTCATCATTTGGGTAATTACTCTTGGCCCAATAACTCATGTGAGCTTAATTGTACAACCCATGCACTTACTTTACTTAATGGGTTTTTATTCCTTTTCATTAAAGAATTTATTTATGGCCAAGATTGTCTATTGGTCCAATATCATAATGGGCTATCATCCCATATTATTTTAATTACTCACATGTTTTATTTTTATTTATAATCCACTTTGGGTCAGAAAATAACAGGTTCTTTGACTTATTCCTTAATTATGCTAATAAGTCGCATAAATTCTTAACTAAGTCCAAACGATTTTTCTATGCCCAGATTTCATGATGGGTCATTAGAGAATTTATTTTAAAGTATAACTACTATTTTTACAAAATTTTTATAGGGGTTTATATGCATGCAATAATGATGTGTATCGTTTTAATTAATTAAATTATAAATAGATAAATTCTATTTATCTATAATTTTTAATTAATAGATTTTTCGGGGTACTACACTCACAAACAATACCATTGTCGTTTCTATCCACAACTCCTAGTGGTGAAGCCATACATGAAGATTTCCTAGATGAAATGACAAGGTACAATGTGGAGACCTTAATTAACATGTCCAATGTTGTATGTTGAAAAAAATGGGCTCAGTTGGGTATGTTGTATGACATGAAAGATATGCATAGAAGTAAGACACAGCATCCTAACCAACCAAGGAAGATTATTCAATACTATGGTGGTTGCCAAAATTGGCCATCCTACATATAGTAGAGAGTACACCATGGTTGGGGTTACTAGTGTCATACCTCCCAATGACTTATTCTTGTATATATGCTCTCCCATCATCATTGCCCATATCACCTTACCCTGCATATAGAGTTAGTGAGGTTGCATGAAATAAAATTCCAACACAAACATGTACAAGAACATGACAATTGACATCAGCTGCCATCAATATATGAAGCATGTACAAATATAAATTACCATAGCATATAAACCACTCACCACCTGCATTAACAAAAATTAAATAAGCAGAACCCTATGGTGGCCCGCAGGCCATAACAAAAAGAGATCACACCATTCCATCATTGTATATACCAAAGGAACAAATCATTTTAACTACCTGCATCAACACAAAATAAATAAGCAGAACCCTGTGCTAGCCCGCAGGCCACAACAAGAAATGATCATACCATTCTATCATTGTATGTACCATAGGAAGAAATCATTCACTACCTACAACAACAAATAGGTATAACAGAACCATGACCTGGCCCTCATGCCAGAATAAGAAAGTCATACCACTGTATAATTGTATCTACCATACCATAGAAACCATTCACCACCTACAGCACCAACAAAAAATAGAACCATGTGCTAGCCCGAATGCCACAATCATACAGGGTCATACCATTGTCATCATATACGCATGACCCGCATGGCACAAAATAACTTGCTGATATCTGCATATTAGTTAAGGCAACATAATAGGTTCATGAAATGCATCATAATTAACATCACATAGTTAGTGAATTGCATAGAGAAGTCTCCATTTAAGTCTGAAATGGAAGATAGTATTCAAATACATGCCAACCAAAAGTGAAATTGTTCAAAACACAATAAGATGTCAACTACTGCTAACAAGTGCATATTAAGCAAAGAGTATTGTACTTAAACCATGATTAAACTGAACTATTGTTCGTGCAATCCGTCTTGTAAATCCCCCTATCTTCGTGTGCAATTGCCCTGCCCGTATGATCGGATATGTCCATTAGAAATTGATTAAATTAGGGTAGAGCAATATTCTTACAAGTCAATGTGTTCAGAATTACCCTCGAGCAGTGTGTTATCCATCCACCGGGTGGCCATTCATTGCGGAATCTATCACCCCGGGCAGCTTCACTTCGAGGCACGTGGTCATCCACATGTACATCCTCATCTCCTTCCACCACTACATGTACATGTACACAATAGGGCATAGCAATTCTGGCTTGTGTCTTAATTGGGTAGTTGCGACGTTCACCAAAATGGTAAAAGGTGCTTTCAAAACCCGAATGCACGCTCAACAACATTACGACGTTGCGCATGTCTGTGGTTGAATAAGTCTTTTTACCTCCTATACCGCAATTGGGTGCGCCTAGTCGAGTTGTACTCAAGAGATGTACTGATGCCACGATACGGTGCTAGAAATTCCGGAGTGTTTGCATAACCAGCATCCACCAAGAAATATTTACCTATTCAGGCAAGTGATATTTTATCCTCAGAAAATGAACACACATGCCCTTCATATACATGATAATGAAGTATGAGATATTACCTTCGGGTACCTTGAAACCACCACTCTCAAGTGCCCACCTCAACACTCGCATATCAGCTGCAGAGCCCTCCCATTCAACGACCACACTTCTGATATCATATCAAAATCTACACATCCCTCACATTTTGTGATGTCTCTCACCTTTCTGATTTCGGTATCGAGGTTGGTCAACCAAAGGAATTTTGGCGGAGATATGAGTCCCATCATTGCACCAAGAGCATTCTATGTATCATATAACAATTGTCATCCCACACATGTATGATATTACATTGTGTTGTAATTGCAATGAATGAGGCAATCACCTTGAAGAAAGGGTAGAACTTTGGATCATGCCGAATCTCTTCGATGCCAATGCTATCTTGAGTGGGCATTTTTATGTAATCACATCGTATGCTAGCACTCCCATTAGGACATTATTAAAATGCCTACTGATGGTCTCACTAGAATGTTGAAACCATTCTCTCAACAGCTTATTGACAATCCCATGCCCGACCTCTAACAAGAAGATGGCCAATTGTTCGGTGGCAGACATATTTTTGGTGTTTTGTAAGACCCCCTTTTCTATTAGTTTGTCCCTCAATTTCACAAACATGCTTGGATGGACGCGGAAAGAAGAGTATGATCTACCTAAATGGCCACACATAACCTCTTTAACCCATCTATGACATTGTCTCCGCGTTAGTATGCATTGGTCTCCTGGTGCCGGACTAGATACCTGGCTACTATGCAGCAGGATTACTGTGTCATCCACCTCCTACCAGTAGTCTTCCTTGTCCATCAATTTTGAAGAAATTGACCAGTGGGTGCAGTATTAAGATCCATTATACCGGGGGAAACCTACTATTAAAACAAGCATACACAGTGATAATCAAGCATTTCATATATGCTGACTAATTAAATAAGTACACATGTGACATGACATCATGATAAGAAAGTAATTCAGCTATATGCAGAATTAAAAAAAGAACTCTTGCATATAATTTACTCCCAGCCATCCTACCAGAAAAAAATTTATGATTGCAGACATATACTTAAGAAAAGGATATCTTATGATCACATGTAACCAAGCCGGCTTAGAATCCAACCAAGCCGAAGATGTACTGGAAGTCCAGGAAGATGCACCGGTCATCCAACCCCTTCATTACATCTATGGCCTTGTATAATAGGTGATCCGGTATACCATCCACTTTCATTAATTGGTCCAACGCAGAAGAAACTGGGGAGCAACAGTCTTCTGCAGCTCAAGGGCCTCTTTTTGAAGGGCTAACCTGTCCTCTCCTAACTTGGCAATCTTTTCAAGTGAATCATTGCATGAATCTGAGAAACGTCTTTTTTTCCTACTTGATGTCTGCGTAACAGTAACATGGTTTGTGGTGTGCTGTTAGGGGTAGGGGCATGATCAGTAGTCTGTGGTGATATGTCCTCGGTTAAAGTTGGCTGCTGGTTGTCAAGAGGATTATGATCACCATCATTTTCATTCATGTCTAAGAATAGGTCATCATCATCCATGTTAGGTTCATCACGTTGGTCCAAGTAAGAGTTGCCAAAGTCCCCTGCACCTAGGTCACCCCTTGCCATTGACGTGGCAGTAATAATGTGCATTTGGTCCATAAAATTAAAGGACTTTCCTTTCAGAGTCTTGTAATCTTTATTAATATGAAAAAATCACATTTTCCTTGTTTAGGGTGAAGGCAATTGAAAATTGACAAAAGTTATGTATTGTATGCACATACCCGCAATCATTTCATCCCAAGCATCTTCCGAAGGTGGCACTGACATGTTTTTTTTCATCATCCCAACCGCAGCCAGACCTACTCTTAAGATTGACGTACATAACATACCATTTTTTCAGGTTCTTGTACCTATTTTTCAAGTTGGACAGTGTGTAAGAAAAAATTGTTTTGTCATTGAACTGCCGCAGTGCCATCCTCCAAGCCTCTTTTGTAAATGTCCCATTTACAAACCCACATGCTGGACTTTGTGCTCAACTAAGATGTCCACGAGTACTTGATCTGTAATACCCTCAAATTTTAAATACCATGATTTGCTTAGAAATTCTTGTTTATGTAAACCGATTAGGTTTAAATTGTGATATTTAGGATTAAGGGTATGTTTAATCACTTTATCATACCCAGGTACTACTTTCGGTCGTACGCCCCTGACAGGGCGACACCGGAAAACTGTAACGAAAAAAATCTGAGAACACCATAATTCTAGAAATTGTGGAGATATCAAATATGTAATTATCCGGAATTTTTGACGACCGGATTTTGAGATTAAGTCGACGCAACTATTTTTCGGGCGATTTTTCACCAAGTAGAAATAATTCTAAAAATTAAATAAAAATCATGACAATTAGTAAAACCTCCTATTAGTCTATGGTGAAATTTCAAGTTAACGGATATCATTAGAACACCTAAACATGAAGATCTTTGGCCCAGCTGAATTATGGGCTATTTACGGCAGGGATTTTTCTGGGTTTTTCCTGGGGCTACGTGTGAGGCTTAGGAGAAGCCAACACACATTAAAATAAGGATGGAGCTTGGGTTTAAACTATTTCATGATGGGGATGAGTGTAGGTGTGAGATTGGAAGCATGGGGGCCTGTTAAACAGTAAAAACCCATGGGTTTTACGGTTTACACCTATGCGTTTACGTGTTCCCTTGCATGGGAACCTAGTTTGGCTATAAAAGCCACTCCCTCTGCTGAGTTCGATCCTTTCTACTCTTTAGTTTCTGTCCCTGTTCTTTCTCTTCTACTACTCTTGGCTGCTAGAAGGGTTGTGGAGGAGCTCCTTGAACTGTTGCTGGGGAGCTGTTGCCGTGCATCTACAACTGCACCCACCTCTGCCCCTATTTCTTCTGTAGCTGCTTCTTCTTTGGTTTAATTTGCTGTTGAAGTAGCTGTCGTGTCTAGCAAGGCATCAATTTGGGAGGAAGCTCTTCTTCCACTAAGTTAAACTCTTTCACCAAGATCAAGTGGAAGCTTTCTTGCTTAGCAAGGTAGGTTTCATCTTCCATTGATTCGGTTCTGTCCCCCTCACATGATAAGAAAATCTTCTTGATAAGCATACAAGATGATACACTGAAGCTATTCTATTTTCTTTCAGTTTGGTAAACACGTTCTTAATGGGAGAAGAACAACCTTGTTCCACTCTAAAGACTATTTTCTATCTTCTTCTTCCACCCTTGATTCATGTTTATATTATAGAGCCTTGATGGAAATTTCGATATCTTAGAACATTGTGATTTCTTTCCATCTAGATGTTGTACCTCAAACCTTGATTTTGGAGCATTAAATACCTTGAGTTTGAGAGTTTATCTTGTGGAAATCTTTCCATATAATCCTTGTATAAGGACCATATTTCCAGTACTATGTCATGCTAGTTTCTAGCTAAACTAGTTTGAATTGCAACCCTCTTGTTCTATCCCATTTGTTTAGCTTATAAACCACTATGGGAACTACAATTAGACTCTTCAAATTGATATAAATCATGCCTTGATTTATAGTTCCAATGTTAGAGTTTTTAGGATGAATACAAAGTCCCTTATGCAAGAAAAATTGCGGCTGTCGACAGGCAGCTCATAGCTGTCGACAGGCCAGCCTTCCTGAACTCAGGAATAACTGGGACTGTGTGCATCTGTTGACAGCCATCTTGCATCTGTCGACATATACATACAGTCCAGCAAGATGATGTTCTGTCTGCAGCCATCTGTCGACAGGTCCTTCTTGGCTGTCGACAGGTACAGCCCTGATTTGAATTTCTGCACCATTTCTCTTGCTAAATTCATGCTAGAACTTCATCCTAAAAGCCAAGAAGTTACCCTCTCATTTACCTTGGTATTTATTGTCATACTACCTCAAAGTTTACCCACATTATGTACCTTAATCTCCCTTAAGTTTTCTTAAAGTTAGCAATTACGAATAGTACTCCGATTGAGTCTATTCTTCGATGTTCGGTAATGAAGGTTATAAAACTTGACCACTTGAGAGTTCATATGTTTGAACACCTTATGATATGAATACTTGTGATGACAACTGTGTACCCTCATTTTCTTGGGTTTTTATGTGATTTAAATCTTCTGAAGTTGTCGGCTTTGAGTCATCACCTTGTCTCAACTAATTGTCCTTCTTATTTTCTTGAACTCTGAACTACTTTGTCACCAAATATTTGTATTAATCATAAATCAAATCTTCCTTTGATTTCTCATTTCCGTTATGCTCATGGAAAGAAATTTATGATTTGAAGACAGTGCTCTCTTCAAAAGAGGGTTTAGGATTACTTGTAGTAGCACCCGCTACTTGTGATCAGCTGAGGGCGACAGTTTGTACGTATGTAAATCCAAGTCAATGGACTGACGATGGTGGGTAATAAAATAATTATACCCCGTCTTGCGCAATGAACAAGATCTAAGGTGCTGGAATCGTCTAGGCACTGAGGATGGTATATTACGTCTATGTAGTAACCTCTTGAGAGCAGTGATGCCTGTCGAATTTGTTTCCAAATAAGTTATGGTCTGAATTCTGAAAGACAATATGACTTTTATTCTGATGTGATTTGTTGGAGCTCATTATGAAATCAATTGAGCTATATGTTTCTGTTAAGTATGAAATTCATGAGCAATTATGTTTTGATCCACATATGCACTATTTGAATAATCATTCAGTTCTGCAAATTGATACTTCTACTCTATGTTTACTTATACCTACTGTCCTTTCGACTCATGCCTTTGTTTCTTCAACCCTTTCAGATTGAGGTGTGTATAATCTCAGCTACATGTGAATCCTATTTCCGCTGCGGATGACGAAGAAAGAAGAAGAATAATGTAGTTTTAGTAGTTTCTTTTATTGATGAATGTATTAAGTTAGAAAGAGAGAAGCTTGACTTTTGTAAATAATGAGTGTTGCTACTATTGTCACCTTGTGATTTTAATGTGTTCGAAGATACCTTTGTGGAATGGTTTGCCAGTTTTGTTGCATTGCGCGGATATCTACCCATAACGAGAGTTGTCAGCGTAACCCCTCTTCCGATCAAAGGTTACGTATGTGTTGTGTGCAGTCGGAGGAGGGTGTTACATGCTCACCATCCTCCTCCAATTAGGGACACGTCCCTTGATTGTGTGGCCATTCTTTGTGACGAAAAATTAAGTGAGCTAACACCCACACCATGAGTAAAGTAAAAAGGAAAAATTGTAATATCTAACAATGAATAGAGAGCCATAAGGAAACAAATGATATAGTTTACACTAAGTTTATAATAAAATTAAGTGAGCAAAGACCCAGTATGATTAAGTAACTTTCAGGAAAATGAAACAGAACCATAATATTGTAGTTAAAGACAGAAATACATTGCATAGACAGTATGATTAAATTAAAAAAGACTGCAGTAAATATAGAAGTTAAATAGTGAAAATAACAGAAGTATTCACTAGTATACGTATGACACTAGAACAAATAAATACATTGCATACACTGTGATTAAAATAACAAAAGATTGCAGTATATAGGCAGTTAAAACACAGAAAGATGACACTAGTGAAAAATAATTGAGGCAAACAAAGTTCAGTTTATACTAAACAAAGATACAATAATATACAAGTTCAACAGTGAAACTAACATATAGTTTACATATGACACTAATAACAACCATCTGTTATAAGTATGTAAACATGTATTAACGCAGCAGTCGAAATAGGAAAAGTATGGAACACAGTGAAATCATGGCCTATTAAGAAAAGAAGAAAATCCAACTTTCGAACAAAATGCATACTGTAGGTAGGGTACCACTAGTACATTGAAACCGTAGAACCAACTACATGCAAAATAGTGATTAGACTAAGCAAGGATATTATAATACAACTGTGAAACTAACATATAGCTTACATTTTGTCTTACAAACCATCAGTTTATAAGTATGTAAACATCTATCAGCAACAGTTGAAATAGGAAAAGTATGGAACACAGTGAAACTAAGGGCCTATTGAGGAATAAAATCCAAATTTACAAGAAAATGAGTACTGCAGGGAAGGAGCTACATTGTACATTGAAACCGTAGAACCCATCCACATGCAAATACATGGCCAGAATATGACCTTATTACGAAAATATCCTTCAGGTCCAAGGATACACAGTCATCTCCACGACCTATAAAATGTGGCCAAACCACTGACAGTAAAGGGGAAGGATATTAAAGCAACCTCCGACAATTAGCCGATCAAGGGTTTTGTACACACAGTGGAAGAAAACGATGGAACAGGGAAAGAAAGCAGAAGACTACAGAAACCTTTTGTGTGCCCTAATATAGAAAAACATAGGCCGGGAAGAAGCGAAAGTTAGCGTCTCACGATGGAAAACTGTCGAAGGGTTTTTGTACATAGAAAGAAGAAACACATGGAAGAGGGAAGGAGCTCACGATGGCGATCCGTCCAAAGGTTTGTGAACAGAGCAAGGAAGAAGCAGATGGAAGAGGGAAGAATCTCACAACGTCTGCTGCTAGTAACTTCCAAGACGACTTCCTGCAGCCCCTCGCCGTGGGTACAGGAGAGCGACGGAGGCGTCAAAGTTCCGTCACCGACGAGCAGCGCTGTGATGTGGAGAGAGCGGGGATCACCACCGCCAGAGCTATGTGCAGCAGAGCAGTCGCCGCGGGGAGGAAGACAAAGAGCCGAAGCATGTCGCGTGCAAATGGGAGAAGGAGCATCGAGAGCCAAGGCACGAGGGCAAAGTCGTGGGTGTGGGAGTGACAAGACGTCGCCTTGGGAGGAGATTTCGGGGTTGGGGATTGGGGATACACCATTACAGGGGTCCCCATGGAATGGCGTATCCCCGCTTTTACCCGGGTAATAAACATCCTATTCCCCTTATCCCCTCTTATCCATGTGAATAGTAATGATAACAAACAAAGAATAGGGATATCACCCCGCTATTCTCGCCCTGTCCCGATACCAAACATGACCTTAAAGAATAGATCTTGTAGAATGAGAATTTAAAGAGGTGGAAGCACTTTGGAAGGGTATTCTCATCTCGGAGCCTCATTCTTACTTCATCCAAGAGCACCAAGAAGCATTAAGGAGAGTAAAATTAGAGCGTCATGTCAGCAAGAGAGGAGAGAAGATTAGGAATCAACAAAGACCATAAAAATGTAGGGTTGTTCACTATTTGAGTCCAAACCGAAAAAATCGAACCGAACCGACCGGTTCGGTTCGGTTCGGTTTCATGAGCTGTGTGGTTCGGTTCGGTTTTGGCTGGGAAACCGAAATAAATCGAATACCTAATATAATTATATAAATAATAGAATTAAACAAAAAAAAAAGAAGTAGCGCGTGGAGGGCGCCTTCGCGCCCTCCACGCGCACTCGCAACCGCCAAAGAAACTGTCTTTTAACAGTTTTGATTGTAAATGTCATAAAAACCCCAAACATACCATAAAAATATTTAAAAAATATCAGAAATGTAATATTCGGTTTGAACCGAACCGGTTCGGTTAAAACAATAAATTCGGTTCGGTTCAGTTTCTCCAAAAAATGGAGAAAACCGGATCGAACCAAACCGTGAACACCCCTAATAAAATGTTCGAGTTCAGAACTTTTGCCTTTGAGAAGTTTTTTTTTTGCTAACGAGGAAACCCCGCCCCGTGTGGCTTTGTGGACTCAAGGATGGTGTTCGTGAACTCCAAGGTCAGGACTTGGCAGTTCCTACTTTCGTGGTACCCGTATTGCCTTTGAGAAGTTAATTATTATTCCCTGTTTAGTAAGAGTGTGTTCCACTATCACATAGGCTCTACTATATATCCACCCGTGTGAGTAGTAGGCATTTCGCATACCCTTTATTACTTAGCTATTAATGTCTA
>CM024756.1:152999199-153055333 GCA_014218235.1 Colocasia esculenta
GACCCCCCTCCTACTCATGTCCAGTTTGAGACTAGAACTTCCACTATAGTAGCACATCATTTAGCTCATCTCCCTTTAATCCAACTGTTGAGGATGGATGGACTACCCCATATCCCACCACCCATTGCTTCTGTTCTCAGCAACTTATGTATTACCTCGGCTTATCTGTAATGAAAATAGCTCTTTACCAGTAAAAAAAAAAAAAAACATAGCTACCCTACCAAGAGAAAGTTGTGGCAGACAGGAGATCTAGCATGCGTTGTCCAGAGCATGTCAGATAGAATGTCTGTGGTCTTGTCCAAAGGATTGAAACACAAGTTGTCTTTGTTGCCTTTAACACAGGAATTGGGGAAGGTAAAATGGAGTCCCAGTGCCGTACGAATAAGGAGAGGATTCAAAGAACCGGAGCATTTCCTGGTGGGTTTGACATCTCCACGTACCTATCTACAAGGCAGACTGGTTGGTAAAGTTAAAAGAAAAAAGGGATAAATTTCTAAGTCCAAGCTCTCTCTCTCTAGATCTATATCTCTCTATCTATGAAAGTAAAACTTTCCTGTCACTTATTTTCTAATTATGCAAGTGGTATTGTCCAACCTTACATGTGAAGGGGCTTTTGTTCTCTTCTGGTTCGACTCTTCTGTTCTTTTCAGGGAGGACCCCCCTCCATTATTCACATTTTTCCTATAAGAATGGATCTTGATCAAGACCCTCGATCCGCAGTCTCTCTTTTCTAACACCAATTCCATTTTTTTTTCAAACCAGAGGTGACGAGGAAAGAAACAGAAACTAAAAGCTAGAAAAAAAAGTCCAAGTTGCTAAACTAACCCCATTATCTCTTAATCATTGACACATGCATCGATGTTCGCATTAAAACTTATCAGGCCTCTAGCCTTCCCCACCATTTTGATCTCTCTCTCTTTCTCTCCCCCCTTTTCTCTGCAGTGTGCTTGTGTCTCCGGTAGATGCGTGGGTGCCTCTGATCATATATACCTCCCCTCTACATATGTTATCTCCCTACCTAATGCGTTCACCTTATTAAAGCCAAAGATGAAAACTTTACGTGAAGAGAAGTCAGAAGCATGTACACATGAAAAAACCTCCGGTGCCTGACAAGTGAGGACAGTACCGTGAGGAGCTACTGCCCATTGTTAAATCCTTATATACGATCAGTACTGGTGTATAGAGGCCAACCCATGTTGGTGTTTCTTCTCTCCTCAGCCCTTGCACCATCAGGCAGCTGGTGACAAGTGCAGCCTGTTCCCACCACTCCCTCAGGTGTTCGATTGACTTTGGTTTCCCTAGCTACCTGCATGAGAGAGGCAACGGATCCTGAAGACCAAAATTTCCAACATATTAAACCCTCGGTATCTGCACTGAAGAAAAAACCTAGGTCAGACGGCTAGCCGATGAGATGTGGTCCCCCATCGCGACACAGACCTTCTAGCTAGTCTTTGGACTTGATTTAAACCCTAGCTAGACTTCTTCGATGTCAAAGCTCACATACATGTGGCCCATGACGTCTCACACGCACAAGCAAAAGAAAACCCTCTCCTCCTCCCCCCCCCCCCTCTCTCTCTCTCTATCTATCTATAAACCTATATACATCCATCTCTTTATCTATATAGATCCATCTTTTTCTCTCTCTTTGTACATCACACATATAGATCTCCATGGTGAAAGATATGAGGGCATTTTGGATCCACAGGTGGCAACTAAAGTTTAGCAAAGATTGATAGGACATACTTCAGTACTCTCCATTGACTGGGGGTGCTTTTCTTAACCTCTACTTCGCCTTGGGCAGCAGCAGATCATATATCAACTGAAAGGTTGGAGTAATTTTCCAGATAAGAAGAGACGAGCATGCATGCAGAACACATTTAATTAGCCCCGTCAACTAAGGGGCGGCCTTGCTGCTTTTCCTCCTAGGAATGAGTCTATATCACAGGAAACCCATGAAAAAGTCTTCCTTCTGGAAACCTGGAAACCTGAGCTAGGCCAGAGTCAATAAGAATGAGGTGGGTTTGTTAGAGAGATGTTGACATGTACGTATAGCTCCGTACTTAATTAGAGAGAAGGGATTGCTTCACCACTGTGCGCAGGGTCTCCCCCAAATCTTCTGATGATGCAGGAGCGAGATCACACTGCATGCCGTCTTCTAGCTAGCTAGTAGTGGTTTTCTTACCTATTGCATGGACGCAATATAATAACCGCGCGTTGAAACGGTTATCTATCTATACAGTACGTACGGTGGCTGTGTGATGCCATATGCACCCGTAACCTAGCTTATTCAGACATAGAATAAGAATTTGCTGTCTAATCTTCACAGCATGATTGGGCTCATCAAGAAAGAAAGTCCCAACAATCTCCATCAAAGAAACTTAATTTGGACCATGCTGTAGTGCAAGGTACTGTTTTCTTTTGATGTGATTTTATTTAATCTGAGACCATCTACTCAGCCTCCCACTATTCAGACATGCGGAAAGCAGCACACAATTTGCGCAACTTTCGTGAGTCCCCACCCATCTTCAGCATCTAGTTAAGGTGCATATGCATCAGCAGAGAGGAGACTCGGTCTTAAAGTTTAACGACCATACAGCAAGTTCTTTGAGTACATCTTACGCCGGTTAATTAGAGGCCCATAACGCGTCTAATAAGAGAACTAAATTAGTCTCCGAATGCACTCTGCATATCCCACCTGTTTCCACAATGACATCAATTTAGTTCTGGGTAATTAACTTAAACGATAGATTTATATTATGTGATCGAGGTTTTTGCATCCACCTGTCCTCTCCAGCACTCTTTGCAAACGCTAAAAGCCAATCAGATGGACTAAAGTTCCCGGCGGATTCCTCCTCCCTTTCTCTTAATATTCTTAATTATTCCCTTCTTATCCTTGCACCTTAAGTTTAAGAGGAGGTGGGGGTGTAGCTGGCGATGAGGGTGAGGGGAAACCCACGGGAATCCGGAGACCAGAGACGAGGACAAGCCACAAGAAGCCCTCCAGAGGCTCTCCCCTTTTCCCTCCCTGCTTACTGATGTCTAAGCAAGTCTTCCCTACTTTTAGTTATTAATTCTCCGGTCTGGGATTTGCGAGGCTTTCTGTTTGGTGTTTAGCAAAGCTTTTCTTGTTGGTGGCGCCATATCGGGGACCCCGTTTACGTCAGAGACCGGAACTGAGGTCAACGGACGTGCTTGGTTTCTTCTCTTCAACATCCCCACCGCCCCTCCAAAGAAAAAAAGTAGCGTTGGCAATCCTCGACGCCTGGCCTTCTTCCCTCTAGCTTTTCCTCTCTCTCTCTCTCTCTCTCTCTCTCTCTCTCCATCTATATATATATATATACACACACATTAGCAGGGTGATAGCTATACTTGCTGGAAACGCTTGCGCTATGCACCCTTAATGAGTTAATCTAACCACCCATCTCCACGTTATTAATTTTTGCTGTTTGCCTCATCCCCCACTTTGGCGTATCGCTACTTCTTCGTGCGGAGCTCAGTCGTATCTTCATCACCTTGCATGAAGTCTGTGGGAAGGGAAAAGTTATTGTTCCTTTTTGTCAATCAAAATATCTTCCATGTTATGGTAGATTGCAGTTAAACTAGTAAGAAAACGTCATTACGATCCTAATGAAATTTATAGTCTCGATCTCTATATAATATTGTGGTGCATCTTCTCTGTTATCCGGGCGTCCATGCATTCAAGTTATAACCTGCAGATCAAAAGGGAGGATGGAGTTGGTGACTACTGATGACAAAGCCATGCATGGGAAATTACTTTGTTCAGAGTCCCTACAACTAGTTTTCAAACATTTTGGACCAATTGACCGCTTGATGTCTTCGAACATGATAATAATATATGAAAACGTGTGTGACGGACAATGTCCTTTTACCTTCATGGTGATGAGGAAACGAACTTAAAAGTTTGAAATATGATGACCAGTTAAGTTAATTTCTGCCTCTTCTGGTCATACTACTGAATTCGAGTTTGTCCCAGTTGGGGTGAATTTTAGGTACGTAGTCTGGGTGCCGAGAAGGGTTTGAATATATATCATCTTTGTAACAATTGCATGCCATGAAGTTTTACAGGGACATAATTATCTTTATTGATAAATTCAAGTAGTACACATATATATTAGGTCAAGGTGGAGCGGTTGAAGAGTAATATTAGGCTCCCGGCACTGAGCTGGAGGGGCCGCGCCCCTCCACACGCACGCCGCGTGGAGGGGGTGGGCCCCTCCAACATTAAATGTTATTTTTTTTTTACAATTTGTGCACACAAATGATGTATTTGTAAATACATCATTTGTACACACAATAGACACACGATCAAATTAAGTGCAAGAAGAGGCATCATTAATCCAGCAAGAAGAGGCATCAATCCTATGGATAATTAATGATATTACTATCATGTTTGCATGAGGAATATTTATTGCACTTTTTACTAACATATATATTATGCCCACCAATGAGAAGGCAAAAAATGTACTAGAAGTATTTATTAAGAAAGTGATAGTTCATATCTTGAGGGCAATGAAAGGCTGCTCATACTAAAGTGTATGCACCCCATCCATCAGAAAAAGAACTGATTGGACCATGTCTTTGTTTTCCAGAAGTGTGTGTGGACTTCCATACTATTCAGATGCAAGAAAAAGCCTGTGCGCGCAAGGGAAAAGAAATAGATATCCTTTGACGGAGGCTTCCTTTGTCTGCACACCATCACTCTCTCTCTCTCTCTCCTTCCTCTATAAAACTCCATCACATAGCCTCGCCTTCTCCCCACCTGGCCTGAGGGCACCTTCTTCTTCTGCTTGTTTCGTCTGGTTTGTTTGGGCTCTTCAGAGGGAAGAAGAGATGGGTAGGGCTCCTTGCTGCGACAAGGCCAACGTGAAGAAAGGGCCATGGTCCCCCGAAGAAGACGCAAAGCTTAAAGCTTATATCGAGGAGCATGGGACGGGAGGCAACTGGATCGCTCTTCCTCAAAAAATTGGTCAGCCCGCTGTTATAATCTTCCTCTTCCTTCTTCTGTTTTCGTTGTGAATTTTACTGCATCTCTAGGTCTAAACTAGCAGCGAATTACATATATCTTTTTTGCTCAGCTATAGAGAAGGATGGTTAGAGCAAGAATGGGACTCAAAGAAGAGCCGCCTTGGACAGATCAATATATTCTGTTCACTAAATTTCATCGGTTTTCCTACATATATATATCCTCTCCTTTTTCTGTTTCTTGGCCGAATATTTTCTCCCCACCTAAAGAGTACCCACATTCGAAGAACTACGTAGACATTTCTTGTCTTGTGAAGGAAACAAATAAGCAAGGAATGAGATATAACTTCGAGGCATCCGTTCTCTCGCTTATAATGGAGATCTAGTTTTTTTTTTCTAAAAGAAAACGTTACCAAGCTAGAGAGGTGCTTAATTTGATTCTTCTCTTGTTTCTGAGATCTTCTACCTCCACTGACAAATATGTAGGTCTGAAGAGATGCGGGAAGAGCTGTAGGCTAAGATGGCTGAATTATCTGAGACCCAACATCAAACATGGCGGCTTCTCAGAAGAAGAGGACAACATCATATGTAGCCTTTACATTAGCATTGGGAGCAGGTACATATTTATCTGGATATATATCTCCCGTCCCCATAGATATACAGTGTGGTGATCATTCACAAAAGAACACACACATCTTTTCCATCAAACACACACCTCCTTCATGCCGATCGAGTCAAATCACCAGTGCGATTGCGAAAACTAACAATCTAAATTTGCACCTCTCAGGTGGTCAATAATTGCAGCTCAATTGCCCGGAAGAACAGACAACGACATCAAGAACTACTGGAACACCAGGCTGAAGAAAAAGCTGCTCGGAAGGCGCAAAGAAGCACAGAACCGTGGCTTCTCACCCTCAAATATTGAAGAGTCCAAAAACTTTGCAAACGGGATGAACTGCGAGGGCTCGTCACAAGGCCTAAGCGCCTCGGCCATAGAGAGACTGCAGCTCCACATGCAACTGGGGCGCCCCCACAACTCCTTCTCCTTCTTCAACAACCTGTGGCCCAAGTTTCACCCTCTCGGCGACCGAATCCTCCAAGGCCAACAAAATGGTGCCATCTCTGCAGATGCGGGTCTCGTGACGGTGCAACAAAACCCAGATGTCACTGCTGCTGCACTTGAACCATCTCAGAGGGCAACAATATTCACACACAACCCTAATCAGCTTCCTCCATGCATGGCCAGCAATAACATTAATCTAGGAGACCCTGATCAGATCACTTCTAGTCCATTGAATGGATTCTCATCGTCTTCGAGCTCCATGGCTTTTAGCATAGAACAACCTAATGAGAGCTTCAATTCAGGGTTGCAGCTGGCAGAACTAAATGATCTGCTGCTTTATGGGAAAAGTGGGTGTTTTGATGGGAATGCCACCGACCAGCCACCGACCAGCCTTGACTGTTTCAGAGAAATGGGTGGAATCAAAGAGGGAGCTGTTTGTTGGCCGGAAGACTGTTTCGGGGAGAAGTCGTCAGCCAGTTCTTGGGGAATCGGTCAGACCGACACCATGTTTGATGAAGGCTACATGTTCGGGTACGATAGCTAGCCACCATAGCTGGAGAGACACATCTTGAGAGATTAATTGATGTTTTGTAAATGTGTGAATAATACTGTATTAATTGTTACCTCACTATGTTTGATCTCAAATATATCCTCAAAGTGTAGCAATGCTGCTTCTGTTTAATTACCTGCGTTTACATAGACTTCAACCCTATATATATATTTAAACTGTCTGGATAGGGATTCTGAGGATACAAAAGGACAAAAGGTTCCATGCTCAAAGGATTTGCTTCCTCCACATGCCTAACAGATCAGCTTAACTAGCTAGTTGGATACTTCTGTTCCTGTGAATAATTAAATGTAGTGCTGCTGCAAAATCTCTGAAGTTTGTCAACGTCCAACATGGGTCGTCGTTTCAGTACTGGCATTGCTATGGGTTTTACATGTGCTTGGATTCTATGAGCTAGATAGCTGCAAGGAAGATATGCTCCTCCTAGCTGACACATTCGCGAATACCCCAGGTCAAGGATCTTTTTAATTTCCTTGTGCGGGTCTTTCCATCTTGTTTCTTTAATTTGGAGTACTGGAAATGCGCACTGATTCTTGGGATTATGTTAACCTGCGACAGTCCACAAGAATCTCTGCTATCTAGATCATTGCAGGCTGCAGAGATTAGTTGCATCGAATGGCTTTGTTAGCTAAAGAAAAAGGAAGACTATATATGCTTCATTTGTTTGTTGTCCATTGTACGTCCAGTAATTAAGCAACCGGTGTTGTCATGATCCAACCGTTATAAATATTAGGGCCTGTAGCTTGTAATTAGGTACCATGAGCTTTATTATATGAGATGAATATAATATTCTTTGAGCAACTTGCAAGGCTCAAACCCTTGACCTCCTGGTGTTGAACATTGAGCCCTAAGCCACTAGGTTCCTGGATATATATCTTAAAAAAAAAACTTCGAATCCTTCATCTAGGTTTTTCCCCTCGTCCTTCTTACATATATATATCCGTGCATTTGACGACGGTGTTCAAACAGTACATACTAGCAAGAGATGAGTGGTTTCTACCTGTCCAAAAGTCGCTGCAAGAATGAACCCTCTTCACTGAAATGGTAAAATCCTGATTGCATCCGAAGGGGGAGCACTTGGATTTGCCAGAGAGGAGAGAGAGAGAGAGAGAGAGAGAGAGAGAGAGATGAGAGAGAGAGAGAGAGAGAGAGAGAGAGAGAGAGAGAGAGAGAGAGAGAGGAGAGAGAGAGAGAGAGAGAGAGAGAGCAGAAAAGGGGAGAGATTTTCTCACCTTTCACTAGTCGTGCATCTCTATCCTTTTCTTTTTTAATTGGAAAACCCACATGGACTATGTGGAGGTACAACGAAGTAGGAGGCTCTAGGAAGTGCCTCCTTGTCAGCTGAAATTTTTTCTCTGGTAAAGTGAGAGACTTCTGTATATAGATGAGAGGCTATGAGATATCAAAAGGATATACATAGAGTCTCTCCCGGAAGGCTTATCTCAAGTCCTTTATTTATGATCACAATGGCATTAAGAGAATCCCGTCCAAACATACGCTTTTCGTTGGCAAATGGCAAGTGAAGAGACTCGATCTTGTATCATATCGCAGGCCATCGGATGCTATATGGGAGAAACTAACAATGATGATGCACCAAATCTTCGAGTGATGGATCTACAAGGAAGATAGAAGATCATATACATTTTAGAAAAAATTCTCCAATACTCAAGTCAGTGATATGTAAGAGCAAAAAATAAGAAAGACGAGATAAGAGTTTAGAGAATATGGGGATCGCTCTTCACCAATTTAAAAGTCTGAGGAGTACTTGCTTGTCCTCTTTTTCGAGGAAGTTCCTAGAGATTATATAGCTATGTGCTTCTTACAAAGGTCGAACAATTGAAAAGATAATTCAAGTGATGTGCCCCAAAAAAGAGAATATTCTCATTCTAGCTACTTTCAACTTATCCTGATACCAAACATGATCTTAAGACTTCTCATAATCCATCAAGGACACCAACACCCTGGGTGTTTTTAATAAGAAGTCAGAACACACCCACAAACTGAGACCTTTTTAATTAAGATGGAACCAGTAAAAATTAAAGTGGATAGTGCATATGGGAAAGTCTCGATATGCCCACCTCTAATGGGGGGTGTAGTTTGGTGCACACCAAGTTGAACTCAGTTCGTATATATCCTGTACGGACACAGACATGCATGGAAGATAACTTAACTAAATCCATCGTGTGCGCCTAGGTTGCATGCTTTGTTGGACGGTGATGGACCAGAACCTGGAGACTCGGAGTCGATCAAAGTGATCATCTTGGGTCGTCCAAATTCCTTATATAAGTTCGATGGAGAGCCAAACCTTGTGTCTTGAAGGGAGCTGTCTAATTTCTTTCATTCCCATTAATATTGCACGGGCTAGAGTAGTTTAATTAAGCTTCAACTTGTCAGAGGCCCAGAAACTGAGATATATATGAAAGAACACCGCGGGGCTCCCTGCAGCATGAGTAATCCTAATATTTTAATCTACGGCAAGTACTTTCAAAATCATATATAATATATAATACCAACTTCCCTTATCGAAGGGAAGAAAATTGTCACGGTCACTGATCATTTATGTGTCGCCAGATAGAGGACCCCGGTTGGGTCGATCGGTTAGAACTCTTGTTTTAAAGTAAGAGGTCTCGAGTTCGATTTCTGGGGGGGGGGGATTTACTTAATTTACATGCAATTCTCGAGGTGTGTAAATCCGGAGTTTTTCTGGTCAAGTGGGGTAAGGGCAATACGGGTATACGGAAAGTAGGAGCTGCCAAGTCCTGATATTGGAGTTCACGAACACAATTCTTGAGTCCACAAAGCCACACGGGGCGGGATTTCCTCGTTATCAAAAAAAAAAAAAAATGTGGTCGCCAGATAGATATATATACGAGTGGTTAATTAAGATGTATATATATATGTGAGGTATTTGATCCCTTATGAAAAGATGTTCTCGTGGTTATGTGATTTCAGGAGGCGCGGGATCGATCCCACAATTCCCCTCCCCCACCAACTTAACTTTCCGGAAAAAAAAGATGATTCATGCAAATATGATGAGAACATATGTGGTGGGTTTTGATGGCTTCTACCCCATATGGAAAAAGGGGGCAATCCTTTTCATAGAAATGTGATTGCCTCTTTTGATATCGTGGCCGTGTTTGGAATGAAACTAGTACAATCATGGCCATGAGAATATCAGGCCACAACATAGGAAAGATGGGTTAGAGCAATTGTGCTTAATCAAATCTTATAAACGCCACCAAGACTCGCAGATTAAAGAGACCTATTTATGAATCTTTAAGACTTGTTCAGACCAAAATAAAAAAAAGGATATAAGACATTTTATACGAATAAATTTTCAAAAAAATAGATATAATATATTAAATAATAAATTAATTAGAAGTGTCTGACTGTAATAGAAAAATTATTACTATAATAAGATTTAACATATATTTTAACAAGAGATAACATTTATGGTAACAGTTCTATTAGAGATTAAATAATAAATCAAATATTTGATTGAGATTTTTAATTAGTTTATCTTGTAATAAATAAATAAATATATATATATATATATATTATTAAAATAAATCTCTCTCGATGTCTAATCTATTTCGGATTAACAGAAAACTTTTTTGTTAACATATTTTTACGCCACCCAGATTCCAACAGAAATATCACTCTCACATGGTTGGGTGGCACGCACGATGAATGATTATAGTAAGCTATTAACGGGACGGCAAAAAATATCATGTCACGCTACATTATATATATTTACCTAAATTTGGGTGGCCTAATAGAAGAGAAATTATCGATATCACTTCATCTTTCCTATCCATTCAAGATGATCAACAAGTATCACTCGGAAATCTAACAATTAAGAATAATCATTCCATGTTTGTATAGGTCTATGTGTTTGGCGTCTTCCGTATAAAAAATTCACATAATGTTATTTCTGTCTTGAGGGGGGGAAAAAGAGTAGGTCCCACTACAATTTTTTTTAAAGAAAAGAGAAGATTACATGAACTGTTTTCACCTTGTCTTGTGGTAGGACAGTCTCAGATTTGATTCTATATGGCGCCTAGCTCAGATTTAAGATAAACTTATAGCTCAATTTAGGGTTGTGCTCGGACGTCCATCTCTAGACCATGACAGTATGATTCACACTCACTTGTGTTAATAAATACGGGTAATGAGCGCTAAGTCTCTATGCCTCAGTATGGATGTCGATAATTTTGCAATCCATGTATGTCTGTAACAGCCGCATATCAATATATATATGATACTCACAATGTTTTTTCAATCATAGGAAAACACCATTTTCTTTCACTCTATTCTTCTCTGTTTTCTGCTACTCTGTTACTCTGGAATCACGTTACAGATCAAGAAATGATCGCAAAGCACAGTGGACAGAGGTGCGACGCTGTGGGCACCCCAAAATTTTAACGGGCTCATTTCCATGGATGGCCCAACTTCTGAAATCCCCCCACAAATCAAATCAGAAAATACATGTAAATGACCCACCTACTAAAGCCCAAAGATTTCCATTGGCCCAAGCCCATCTCACCCCATGCAAGGGGGTGAGATTAAGCAAATGCAACACCTCCCAAAAGGTGTTGCCTAAAATGGAAAAAGTAAAAAGCATTTGCAAGAGGTGGAAGGGCCTACTTTGGGTGGGTCTTCTAGAAGCTTGGGAAGAGGCAAAAAGAAGGGGCTCCAAGGGTGTCTTGCGGCAGAAGGCATCAAGGGGAGGGGGAAGAGGGTCTTCTCCAAGCAACCAAGCCAAGAAAGGGAGAGGGGCTGCTGCTGGTTCTTCTTCTCCAAGGGCCTCCCGTGAAGCTTCTTGCAAGGGGAAAAGGTGAGGGAAAAGAGAAAAGAAAGAGAGAAAGAGGGGAGGAAGAGACACCACATTTATGAGTGGTCTTGTCATGAGATGAGAAAGAGAGAAGAGAGAGAGATGAGTGGGTGGCGTAGGTTTTCTTCTCCCCCTCTCTTTTGTTCTTTCATTGTTTTGTACTTCTCCTCTTCTCCTTAGCAATAGAAAAAGAAGTATCTTGTGTCCTTTTGTCCCTTGTGTCTTGTGATGCATCATACCCCCACTCTCTTGCATTCAATGTTTGCATGAGTTTTAAATCTTTTTCTTTGGTTTGGTGCTACTAAGAGCCACGGGATGGAGAGGGGCCATCTCTTACATGGTGGACCTCCTCTCATCTCAAAGAGCACATATAAGACCTCCATACCTCTTCATGCCTCAATAAATGAGGTTTTGAGAGGATGGGGCTATATGGGCCTTGTTTGGGCCTCCTAAAGAACAAATCTCCCATGGCTTTCCTTAAAGGAATGTGAGGTTTGCTCACTGTCCCTCATCCCATTTATGAGAAGTTTTGACTGTTCTAAGGTCCTTAAACAGCCCCCCTTGCAATGCTTGGGCCGCCCCCTTTCTTGGAGCCTACATGGGCCCATTGCATGCCTTCAAGAGAGGGGTCTTTCTCACTGTTTGGGCCTTCATAAATGGGGTCTTCTTCACTGTTTTCCCCTCAAAAGAGTTCAGATTTTCTGATGTTTAAAAGACCCATTTCGTGTGCCTTCCACCCTTGGGACATATCCTTTTGCTAGCCAAGAGGTTGGGCAATCAATACCCATGCCTTCTTGCTTAGCACTCTTTGTAAGAGACCCATTAACTTGCTGTTTTGACCCTTAAAAGTGCAGATTTTCTACTGTTTAGAACAGCCCCAATGTGCATGTTTTCTACCTTGGGAGCATGCCCCTTTGCTAGCAAATGAGTTGGGCAATAATGTCCATGCTCAAAGCTAGGCTTTGCATGCAAAAGAGCCCATTAAATCTCCTGTTTTGACCCCTAAGAGTTCAGATTTTCACTGTTCAAAACAGTCCTAAATGTGTGCATCTTTGCCTTAGAATTGTCCTCATTTTGCTAGCAAATGGGTTGGACAATCAATGTCCATACCCAAAGCTTAGCATCTTATGCAAAAGGCCATTAGATCCCTGTTTTGGCCTTCCTAAAACTAAGGTTTTCATGGCTCTAAAATAGCACATTAAGAGGTTTTTTATGTTAAGGGTGTGCCTCCTTGCAAGCCAAGGGTTGAACAACCAAAGTTCATGCCCCCATACTTAGCATCCATGGAGAGCAGCCCAATAGACCCCTGTTTGGGCCCAAAACCGCCCTCCACATGGGTTGGCCCAACTCCAAGAGTGTTGGCCCATTTCCCATAAGGGAGGGATTTCAGCTGTTGATTCTGTGGGTGGCCTTCTGATTCGGCAGCCTTGAACAGGCCTGCCGAATCGACAGCCAGCCCCCACCCTTGGCCGGGCCATGGAAGTTAAACCATGCTTCACGTGGTTCGGGCCAAAGAAATGGACAATGGACCAATGAGAAGCCCATTTAAACCCGGGTTGGACAATGTGATGTCTATGTCCGGGCATATGGGCCCACACACGCTTCATCTACCGATCGGTATTTGTGTGGTCATGGTGATACCCACCTCCACTAAAGGCTTGCCTTGGGGGTTGGTGACATGTGTCATTTGGGTCATGTCGTTATTTGACATGTACCCTCTCTTTTGGTACTGCCTCCATTTCGGTGGGCGTGTACCGTGCTCTCCCCCTATCAACCAAGATAAGGGGAGATGCTGCCGGATTTTTGCCATGAAGGTCGAATCGGCAAGGGTCCCTTTCCTCTCTTAAAGAAACCCTCCAAGTCTAATGGAGTGGCGCCGAATCGCGAATAGAACCACGTTGCACCCCTTAAAAGAATAAGAGAGCCGATTAAAAGAATATTTCATCATGAGGGCAACAAATGGGCAAATCGAATAACTTTGCGTTGCACACGTTTTAAAAGAACAAGAGCTTAAACCAAAGAAATCTTTTCATGATAAAAGTAAAAAATAAGCAAATAGGCTAACTCTCTTTTTACATGTCTCAAATGAAATAAAAGGATAAATGAAAACTACTTTTTGACACAAAAGAGCAAATGGACCATCTTATGTTTTCAAAAGACCAAAAATGGAATTCTCTTTGTAATAAGAAAAGCAAATAGATCATCTCACATTTTCAAAAGAACAAAAGACCCGAATGAGAACCTGTTTTGTAATAAAAGAGCAAATGTGTTTTCAAAAGAGCAAGAGACTGATTGAGAATGTTTTCATGCCAATGAAAAGAATCAATGGGCAAATGGGTAAAAAGACTCAATCACATCTAAATAAAAGACTCGGCGACCTCGAATAGGCATCGTGTCTGTTTATCTCTCCGGCTTAATTTTTTTGAGCTGCGCTTTGCACTGTTCATCGGATGTCTCCATACCAAGGCCGCAAGGCTTTCTAATTTCTGGCGATTAATCAAGGGTTTTCCCTCCCAGAGGGATGTAATTAACGTCGTTGCGTTTAGGCAACGACGGGATTTTGGTCCAGGACCCGACACTCCACTTTCGTTTGACGAAGTCAAACGGCGCGCACAACAGACTTAAAGCCCTCCGACTCTCGGAGGCAAACCATTTGGTTGTCACTTCGGTGACTGGCACGCCCGCGCTGCGCGAATTGCCGATTCATCTCACGTCACTCTTGCTCAGGTGGCGTTCGACGGGATTTGGATCAGCAATACGTGTGCATCTATGAGAAACATGAGAAAACATGATAAAAAGACACCATGATAATAGATTTTCTAAATTGTAAAATTTTCCATTTCCACAGACGCAGGGCCGACGAAGAGCCTCGAGGAATCAGAGCTTCTGAAACTAGCTTCCAATGGAGGGAAGGGAAAGAATAGCCCCACCTCGCGCACATACACGTTCCAGGCATCAATGGCATCGACTGCGATGAAGAAGGTGGAGGTGCCGGAGAAGGTGAAGAAGGCCAATAAGGGCGGCAAGGTCAAGGAGTAGTGAATGGCTTATTGGGGTAGAACGGGCTCCAACGGGTCAACTTGGGCTTTATTTATTTTAATTTGTTAAATTTAATTGAATTTGAGTTCGACTATTTTAATTTTGAATTAGGTTAGATTTAAATTGGGCCAACTCAAATCCACTCATTGACATCCGTAGCCGTGATCAAACGGCCCAACATGACGCTGGATGAGGAAATACCATGTATCCTGGGCTTTACTGTGTGGATTTTCTTCTTTCTTTTGACTTTTTTGATCTCGAACCTGATATTATGATGTAGGGGCTCTGAAAGAAGTCTTAATGGATACTTTTTCTGTTACAAGCTAATAGGAAAGCTTCTCTCTCTCTCTACATATATGTATACACAAAACCGATATAGTTTCTTCCCAATACTTCTATGTCGGTCCAACATCAATATTTCATTTCAATCAGATAAGTTATCTTAAGGCGCATGCATGTTTGTGCAAAACATTTCTCGATTCGATGATTTTCTTAAAAAAATCAGGATCATATATATATACTCAAAATTAATAATGAGTGCTACTTTTTACTCATTGAAGGATATATGATCCTTTTTACAATTTTTTTAACCATCAAATTGACAACCAGATTACATAATTAATATATGTTCTTTGAATCTTAAAGAATGAGAAAAACATGCTGCGCGGACAAACCCTGTAGCAAGGAAAGCATGAAGACATCGTTCAGATGTTTCAACAGTGTGTGTGCAAGCATGGGCCAGGCCAAATTTAGGCAACACTAATTTTGAGTTTGGGCTGTGGAGATCCTGTGTACCAACCTTCTTACCCATTTATTCTTCAAGATGAGCAGCTTAATTTAGAAATGGCCAAGCTAAAGGTGTTATGCTTATTTGGTGGGGAACGAAATAAAAATTTATAAAGATTAGAGATCAAAACCGGCAACTGCTAAATAATCTCATAATTTATCTGTGTTTCCACCTCAACGACACTTCCACCCTTAAAAGTGAGTTGATACTTCTGCCTCCGTCAAAATGAGGCGACATTTCCACCCTTAAAAGTGAGTGATATCTCTAAACCCTTAAAAAAAAAATCAAAAGCCCAAGAGAGCCGATTTATTATATTGAAAAAGGGAAAATCTGAAATCAGAGATAAAACAGGTTACAAGTCAAAATGAAAAAGGAGTTAACTAGAACTCCATAGAAGATCTATCCCAGGAATGAGTGCGCCGGAGGATCGCCCGAGATTGTAGACCTGGTCTTCGAGAACAACGCTCTATGTCATCTTCCTCCGAATCCATTCCAGTTACTTCTGAATCAAATTTAAAATTAGGCATAAATATATTTTCAGCTCTGGCAAGCTCGACAACAGAAGTAAACTTCGTCCTCTAATCTGTGATATTAGTTCATGGAGTTGGATCTGGCGCATTAATAACTTCTAATTATTGCACCGGACTAGGGGAGCGTTCTCTAGCAGTCGGTAAAGAAATTCTAACACCAACTTTACGAGAAGGACGTGAAATAATTTTCTGACGTTCAAAAGAAGAACTGTTAGAGAGGGTGTTGGAGCACTCTCCATTAACCAACTTTGTTTGAATAATGGGGACTTAGAAGACTGACGCACTACTTGCGCAAACGACAAGGGGGAAACTACCTTGGCTGCAGTATGAGAATCTTCAGCTGCCGCAGCTCTCCCATGTCATCTTCCTCCGAACCCTAAACCCTAAATCCCATCAAAATGGGGCGGCATTTTCACCTTTAAAAGTGAGCGATATACTTCTACCCCGTCAAAATGAGGTGGCAAAGTGAGCAATACTTCTATCCCCACTAGAATGGGATGACATCTCCATCCTTAAAAGTGAGTTATACTTACCAAAATAGGGCAACTGATCCCAAATGATATCTCACTTGGGCATTTTGCCAAAGGGGACCATGCGGTCTTATGCCTACCTTGTGTGACATGTAGTTGAGACTTGGGAGGATATGGGATTCTACAGGAGTACTGTAGAGTGTTCCTGCTGCGATCCAACAAGGACTACCACTATGATCTCGGACCAAGGTATCATATCAAGATAGTCTTAGAGAATGGACCTTCGTAGAATGAGAAGTTAAGGAGGTGGAAGTCATGATTGTTGGAAGGGTCTTCATCTCGGATGGTTCTTTCTTCTTTCCATATTCCAAGAGCACAAGAAGAATCAAGGGGAGTACACTTAGACTGTCATGTCAGCAAGAGAGGAGAAGGAATCAAGAAAGACCATAAAATGTTCGAGTTCAGAACTTTTGCCTTTGAGAAGTTAATTACTATTCCATGTTTTTATGTAAGAGTGTGTTCCACTATCACATAGGCTCTACTATCCACCGTGTGAGTAGTAGGCATTCGCATTACCCTTTATTTTACTTAGACTATTAATGTCTATATGTGAAATAGAGTGATCTCAAACCTTTCGCATCTTTAGATAGGGTGAGCTTTTCCAAGTATGGCTCCATGTGGTCTGCGCCTTCAAAGTTTGACAGTTTGTTTTGTCAATGCATGGACCTCGGCTTTCAGCTTATGTTTGAGACGTTGGGATGGTGCTAGAGAACTAAGGAAGGTTGGTCGAGGGTGAGCCCCTTCGTCATAGAATGTGCAAGATTGTGGATATCTGTAGAGAGGCTACCCCTTCGTTTGCTAATTAAGATCTTATGCGAATGCATAAAATATTCTTGGACATGGGCAAACAAATTAATTAAGAACTCTTCTTCCCAATCTTCAACAGATCCTTTTATTACTAGTATTATTATTTTGCTAGTTCTTCTTAATTCCATGGCCCTATTAAATGCTGCCTTCTTGCTGTTGGCGGAGGGAAGACATTGGTGGCTTCAAGTTATCTAGTGTTTTGTGTAGTCAAAGCTCAATTAAGGATGCTTTGGATTGTTGGCCGCACAAACCGGCAAAACACCCGGAGTACTCCATTTTAGTGCTGGACCGCACGTACGTAGAGAGGGTGCAATTGGAAAACTAACTAGTGTTCTAGAAGACCCCAAGGGGCTTTTAATCTCGGGGAATGTTTATAATATATATCACTAGTATGTTCTTAATCATTCTAGATATCAGACGGATCAATTTATCAATAATCTAAGTTTAATGTTTCTATTTCTTTTATTCCTTTAATTATTAAATAGATGGTAGAAAAGAGAGAGCAAGAATAGATGCACAGTATTAAATTGTTCTGTAGAGGCATATACTTTAGTTCTGTATTGAATGTAGTGAAAATAAATATATATTTATAAGTAAGATAAATTTTTTGTCTATAAAAATCGAACAAGAGATTATATGTTATGTCCGAACGTCTTGTTGCAATAAGATCTATACATCTTTATCTTCACTAAGAGTTGTGTAGAGACATAATTTAATCTCATATTATATGTAATGAAAACAAAATTGTGTTCATAAGTAAAATCCATTCATCTTCTTCTAAAAATGTCTTTTTTTTAAAGAAAAAGATAACTCCAAATAGAGACAATACTTTTTGAGAAGACATGTCATGCATCAACAAGTTCTATGAATATTAATTTTGGCTGGCTCTATATGTGTTTGATATAAATAACTGAACTGTATTAGAACGCTATGATTTATAAGTACTATTACTGACTGTATTAATCTTCCTCATAGATAGGGGTGTCAATGGGCCGGGCCTGGACCGGGCCTGGTCTAGCCCAGGTCCAGCCCGGTCTCCAGATAACCGGCCCAGGCCCGGAGCAAAGCCCGGTTTAAAAAAAAAAAGCCGAGCCCGGTGTCAATTTTTGAGGCCCGGCCCAGGCCCGGTCCGGCCCGGCTTGGGGCGAGCGGCGTGCGAGGCGGGGGCGCGGGGAGGCCGAGGCGGGCGGGGGCGCGGGCCGAGGCGGGGCGCGGGCCGAGGCGGGGGCGCGGGGAGGCCGAGGCGGGCGGGGACGCGGGCCGAGGCGGGGGCACGGGGAGGCCGAGGCGGGGGCGCGGGGAGGCCGAGGCGGGGGCGCGGGCCGAGGCGGGGGCGCGGGGAGGCGGGAGGCGGGCCGGCCGGGCCGGGCCAGGCCAAGCCCGGAATCGGCCCAGATTTTTTCCGGGCCGGACCGGGCCGGGCTGAAATATAAAATTTAATAAAAAATTAGGCCCAGGCCCGAAAAAAACCGGGCCGGGCTTCCGGGCCTCCGGGCCGGCCCGGCCCAGTTGACACCCCTACTCATAGACCACCTTCCCTTCTGCTCTTCTAATATTAATTAGTTTCAATATCTATAAAGTCAACCTTAAATATATTAGTATCAAATTTTATATCGTATAATACACCAACCACATAGGACTTAAAGAAAGTCAACCTTAAATATATTAGTATCAAATTTTATATCGCATCAAAATTAATACACCAACCAAATAGGACCAAATTAAGAAATGACTGTTTCTTTCCTCTATTTTATATTTGTTATTTTGGAATATGTATATATATACAAGTCTTTCAAACTGAACAACCTTCCAAAGAACAGATGCTCCCCTTTTTTTAATTTTTTGGTTAGTAATCTATTGGACCTAACCACCGGACGACATATATCTATATATATATATATATATATATATATATATATATATATATATATATATATATTCTTCATATCTGCAAATTTGAGAGAGTCGCATCTCGAATCTCGATTCCTTCAAGAACTAGAAACGCGGAATCGCTTCTGTGATATTGATATGGGCACGTATGGTTGAATAAAATAAATAAATAAATATTAATAAATAGGTAATATAGCAATGCAAGCACATGTTCACCGACACATTAACATGAGATCCTTATTAGATATGCAATGAATAAATGATGTCATGAGCATATTTTTGTGTGATTCTTAAGGTGAAAAGACTCAAGATAAATCATAAATTAAATGTGGCGATTATAACCCCTTACACAAATATATCTTATTTACAATTTTATCACTCGTATAAAGGAGTTGGGATCTTCTAGAGCCCCCCTTAAGAAGGGGGCTCGGTCAATACCATGGGTGGGGTGAGTTTTTTTTTTACCTCTTATTTTAATTGCACTTTTGTATACACAGGGTTAAAAAAAAAATCCAACTCACCCATGATACTTATCAGACTCCCCTCCTACGGGGGCTCTAAAGGATCCCGACTCCATATAAAGAGTATGTCATATATATGTTCATTCGTTAGGCAGCAAATAAATTAATCTCCACTCTCCCATATATATAGTTCTCAAACTTCCCATCTCTCATTCTCCACTCAATTAATATACTAATATTTCTCGGATTGATGGCACGATGATCTGCTCTAATCGCTTTTGCAGCCCCAAAAACGCTACTTTTTTTTAATCCGGAGTTCTGAGACACTCACATGGGTCGGCCTTCCTTCTAATTCCACCCTAACCCTCGAACCACTCCCAAATGATTCTCTGTATCTAAGGAGAACAATCCTCTCCTTGCCATCCTAATCCAACTCTGCAAGGTCACATTCAGATTTGTTCCTAAACACTTAACTAAGTTGAGATTAAATTATGATTAATGCTTAAAATTGTTTATGAATTTCTTTTGCATATATACCTTCTTAAAATGAAAATCATACAAAAATCTATCACGAAATTATATTAGGGCGAATAACTTTTGCACATGAATTTGAGTAGCAGATAGGAATTTTATTCAATAAAATTATCTAGACTATTTTGTCTAGTGGAGCCATTCACTACGATCATCCGACTTAAGTCATTGGGGTAAGAGTTTTGACACTTTAAAATTAGATTTTGAAATAAAGAATTAAAAATTTAATTAGTGGGGTCATAGAACCCCACACTGATCCCTTCTTAGAATCGCCACCAATCAATTAATGATCTTGGTCCATTCTCTGGTCATAAATTGTCAAAATCTATTGAGAAATGATGCTCAATTGCAAAAAGGTAGAATATTCTATTCATATTTCAACAGAAGTTCAGTACATTGATGTTTGTGTTATTGAATTATGTAGAGATATTTTTTAGTCCCACATTGAAAGATAGTAAGAATAAGTGTGTATTTATCAGCAAGAGTCTCACCTCTTCTCTCAAGAGGATTCTTTAAAGGTACAAAATCTTAAGTATGAGGACAATATTTCTTGGGAGGCATACTTAAAGTCTCTTCATTGACGCCGCTGTGTAGAGATATTGATATTCTTTAGTCCTATATTGAAAGATAGTGAGAACAAGTATGTACTTATCAACAAGAGTCTCACCTCTTCTCTCAATAAGACTATTTTAAAAGATAAAACTCCATACCTCCTGAGAGGCACACTTCTTTAGTCCTATATTGAAAGATAGTGAGAACAAGTATGTACTTATCAACAAGAGTCTCACCTCTTCTCTCAATAAGACTATTTTAAAAGATAAAACTCCATACATCTTGAGAGGCACACTTAAATCACATATGTCTCTTCAATTCATATATATATATATAGGGTATATAAGTGAATACAAGGTGTTTCTGATATTATATTCAATATACATATAAAATGTAATTTTTTATATTAAAAATATTAATTAATTAGTCGGGTGCACGAACCCCACAACATGGGAAGCCATTCCAGATCTAACTAGCATTTCTCTTCAGCATTTGCTAACTTGAAGAGGTGTATGTGGACAGAGAATCCATCCCTGTTGTTAAGTGCTAACTGTGTGCGCGTAGATCTTCCTCAACCAAATACTTGAATAACAAAGGACATCTTCTAATTAAGTTCGGCTTCAGGTGGATGCTGCCCGCTTGACCATGCTTATGGCAGAGGGAGGCGCATCACTTCATGTGGCCGGCCGGAGCCCTCCACATTACGGCATGCCGCAGCAGCCGGCGCCACCCCTCCCCCCAACTCCCCCATCCTCACAAAAGTACCCACTTGCCAGAAGTCCTTAGTTCATCCATATTAGGCACCATGAAGACCCCCTATAATGCCATCTCTGCCTTCTGCACCATTTGCTGCTTGGTCCACGACAGGGAAAGGCGGACTGACACTCACAGAGAGAGAGAGAGAGAGAGAGAGAGAGAGAGAGAGAGAGAGAGAGAGAGAGAGAGAGAGAGAGAGATGAGAGAGAGAGAGAGAGAGAGAGAGAGAGAGAGAGAGAGAGAGCTGCAGAATAAACATATAGAACACAGTCTGGGGTCTGCAAGGCGCTTAAAGAAACACGGCCGTCTAGCTTGATGGGTATATTCACAGATCGACGACCCTGCACAGCCACATTTAGAGCCGCAATTACAGGTGTTGCTGGGGCCGGGAAGAAGGCTCCAGTTTTTTATCATATCGTACTGCCTCCAGCTGTTATTAAAGTAAAAGGATGGTGTTCATATTATATTTCTGGTACTCTGTAAAGTGGGCATCGATCATCATCGAACATGGGTGCCACCAAGATAGAAGCTTTGAAGCCGTACTCATAACGACCCTTAACCACCGCGCTCTGTAGCGTCTATATATATGTATGTGTGTGTGTGTAGGTCCATATGGTGGTGGAGTGGAGGGGTTGCAGGCAGGAGGCAGAGGAGAGGTGATTAGTGCCAGTGGCGCCGGTGTTTGCGGCTGCTGCGTCCATGGCCCCATGTAACCTGTCAAGTAGAAGCAGCTCCGGCTCTGGGTCGGCCGCAGCCGCGCTCGTGGTGCTCGTGCTCCTGTGCGGGTGCGGTCACGGCTTTGACGTCGACGGGCGGCGACCGGGCCTGGCGAGGCAGTTCTTGGCGTCGCACAACGCGGCGCGCGCGGGGCTGGGGCTGCCGCCGCTGGCCTGGGACAAGCGGTTGGCGCGGTACGCGCAGTCGTACGCGAGCCAGCGGCGGCGGGACTGCGCGCTGGTGCACTCGGGCGGCCCTTACGGGGAGAACATCTTCTGGGGGAGCGGGCGCGGGTGGACGCCGGCGCAGGCGGTGGCCGCCTGGGTGGCGGAGCGGCGGTGGTACGACTACAGGGCCAACTCGTGCGCCCCGGGGCAGATGTGCGGGCACTACACGCAGATCGTGTGGGGGAGCAGCCGGCGGCTGGGGTGCGCCTCCGTCACCTGCTCCGCCGGGAAGGGCGTGTTCATCGTCTGCAACTACGACCCTCCGGGGAACTACATCGGAGAGAGGCCGTATTGATCATGTTCGCAGTTATTCCAAATGTAAACGCATTCAAGTCGGTCCTCTCCTCAAAACCAGTATATATGTGAATAAACAATAGAGTCTTCAAACACTGCCTTTTGGTATTTGCACAATTTTTTTTGTTAATTATAAAAGTAATCAGATTATATATACATATTAATTGAAAGAATCTTCTTCAAGGTTCTCGGGTGTATCACAGCGTGCCACGGTATTTGCGAATTCGAAATGGTCGACATGATATAGTAAAATTGGTCAATCGATTTTTTTTACTGATCAATTAATTTTTCTAATATATTATTTAAATATCTAATAGATCAAAGTTTAAAATTAGTTGACAATTTTTTCTTATCATCGATAACGTCTAGCTCTCATGATCTATTTGATCTCTAAGGAGAGATTAAAATTGATCGGACCGATTTTACATTTCTATCGATTGATCGATACGGCACGGATTGTATTGTACCATACCACAGAGAGTTCGGTACGCACGATACATGGTATGATCAACCTTGATCTTCTTACATAGATACAAGTGCAAATAGTTTTCCCTAAATTAAGCTTCGTCCAAAATATTTTGTAAGTTGCACTTATATTTACCCAATAAAACTATTCCTACTCTAGTAAGTGATCAATATATTTAATATAAAATTTCACCTTAATTAGATTTTACTCAAACTAGTTACATTATACGATCATGGGTCGTGGTTATATATCTCGTGTTTCCACATTTGTTGGTCGAGAACTACTTAATGCATATTTTTTTGTGACATTAAGATTGATAGCGTTCAATAAGATTGTGTCATCTCAACTTGAGTATTTAATATGTCTTCTTATCTCTATTTTTTTAAACCTCGAAGATGATTTTAATACACACCAAAATTTGTACTAAATATTTCTCTTATACCTAATAATAGCTTGTTATATTAATCCTCACATGCGTATAATAGTTGCACCGTCTCAGACAATATGTACTGTGTTGTTCCTCTTTCCCCACTCTCTGATCGAAACAAAAGATGCAAAACCAGACATGAGAGGTTGTACTTGGTGCGCACTAATGAACTGTGAAGGCGTCGTGGCACAACCATCGCCAACTCCATTTGTGGCTACACACACATCATGAACACGTACATATCGTTGTACGTGAAGAACGTGGATGGGGCCGATCGATGGGAGAGGGGTGGGAGAAAGAGCTGTAAATTGCAAAACGCCAATCGCCAAACGCCAATCGCCAAACGCCTTTGCAGCTCCAAGTAGTAGCTGGATGGACCAGGCTTTGAAGGGACCGAGATGGGATCCCACACGAGAGAGCCAAGTAGTAGCTGGATGGACCAGGCTTTGAAGGGACCCGAGATGGGATCCCAACACGAGAGAGTAGCAGCTGGCTGGCCCTCCACTGGGAGCCAGGTTAGTAGATGCCCTCTCACGAATGCGTGTGTGCGCGCGAGCGCGCATTCCAAGAGGTCTTTTTTTTTTTAAATGACACAATCATTGATCTCAATCTAACAGTTATTAATAAGGTCTGGCTATCAACGGACCAAACTATATGTCGATCCAATTCTGCCAAATTTGCAAGGAACAGATGGAGGATATGCGGCACATCTTTATCTCATGCAGAGGGGTGAAAAAATTGTGGTTAGAGGTAGCACACTTTTAGATTGGAAAGTCTTACCTACAAACATGATGGAGCTGGTACCAACTGAGCTCGACCCGAGAGAGAGAGAGAGAGAGGGGAGTCGAGAGAGAGAGAGAGAGAGAACGTCCGATCTATGAACGATTTTCTCAAAGTAAAAAAAGTCTTATTTTCTCTTTCTAAGAGCTCACCTTCACGGTGATCCCTCTCTAAAGTGGTGGTATAGAAACTCGGTTAACAAATAATCTTTCTTTCTAATATATATATATAGAAGAAATGAAAAGATGTCAAGACAAGTCGACTAGATTACGTCATTACACGCGCGCCCGCCCAACCCGACAACGCGCGTGTGTAATATAGTCTAATATAATCTCACTATTATCTATAAGATATAGTCTCATAGACACTTAGATTATAAAATTTTTCTCTCTTTAGAGATTTTTTTATGTGAGACTAAGAATCTCGCATAAAAGATAAAATCACACACTTTTTTATAAATCTTTTACTTTATGATCAATCCTTGTGTTTCTTTCTCGTTTTCTTAATATTACCCCCCAAAACCCCTTTTTACCCAACACAAACATGATGGAGCTGTGGGAAGTCTGCACGAAAGGGGATAGCATGCAGGAATGCAGCAAAGATTTATATTGAAGCAGTAGTGGCATTTGCAGCAGAGGTTATTAATTTGGAGAAGAAGAAATAAATGTATATTTGAAGGGGAGGTCCACCAACTTGAGCTGGAGGGAAGAGTAGAAGACAAATCATTGATGAAGTTCTTAATTTCATCAAGCCGAATATATAGTTGTTTGGTGAGTCAAATTGTATGAAAAGAACGTGTGTTTGTACTGCTGCATCAACTCATGGGGACCCCAATATTTATGCTGACAGTACTGAGAAATGGAGGTCACCAGATCTCAAAAATGGATTAAAGGTAATTCTGACGGGGCAAGGAAGGAGAAGTCTGAGTCGACCCACTCAGGAGCAGGATATATTTTGAGAAAGGAGGATGGAGAACCCATTGCTGCGGGTGCCATTTATTTGGGTCCTGAAACAATTCTTAATGTATCCGAGATTCTGGCTGCGAAAGCTTGTGTTGAAAGAGCCGATTTTTTTCAGGGATCGGGACTTTGGATTGCACCTAGAAGGAGACAATATTGTTCAGGTCATCAAAGCGATTGTGGAACCAGAGATGACATCCTGAGGTCATCATTGATTCCAGAGATTGTCGATGATCTTTGTCTCGCAAGATGACGCTTCGAAAAGATGTAGAAAATAAGAATAAATTATTTTACCGAAAAGTGGGATAAATTATCTCTAATTTATCTTCACTTTTTTAAGATTTTCTCAAAATATTTAAATCATGGTTATCTCTATTTTTTTGAGACACCAAATTTGAGATGAAATTAATTTAACTCTTATCTCTTATTTAATCTCATATCAAATAAATACTTAAAATATAATTGATATTTGAATAGATCGGGATTAGAGTTGAAATAATTTAATTTTTTTTTTAAATTTTGAGAATATCTTCGTTCTAACTTCGATCTATCAAAGTATCAAACATGACCAGAGATTAGAGGAATTGTTGAGAACATCAACTGTTTATTGAAGAGATGGAGATGGTCATTTTATAGAGTGACACATACCCATAGATCTAATAACACAGCGGCAGATTAGTTGGAAACAAGTAAGAACTGCAAAGCTCAGCATCTCTTGGTCGAATACTATACCTGAGGAGCTTTTCAAATTATATATGTTTACAGGATGTATCAGGGGCCACCTTCAGCGAAATTAAGGAAGCCACCTTAATCTGCTCCAAAACTTGATATTTTTGTGGGTATGGTGCCTGAGCTGTACTATAAGCGCCAACCTTTGTATTTCCTCGGCATATATAATGGTATATATTAGTTCTGGTTGGGAGCCCTATGCTCCTTCATCCTATCAAATAAAAAAATAAAAAAAAACGGACCAAACTATATCATATCATTCTTATATACATATATATGTGAACAAATTTCTCACTTGTTATGTCATCCAAGAAAGGAGCACTCAGACAAGAGTGTAAATTAAATCTCTCCTCTAGGTAATCAAGAGAGATGGGGTTTAAACCCGAAATCTCAAGGGGAATTGTGATATGGTGTGAATTGAGTAATGACCCATTAAAGAGGTGGAAGGCTAGATGTTAGACTTTCTTTTTTTTCTTTAGATTTGATATTAAGATCATCTCGTTCGTAAATAAAATTTTAGATCTCTGATGCACAAGTAGGGAGCTAGTGTCGTTCTTATGAATACTACTAATTTGGTTGTAGGATAATGCAAAAGACGGTCACCTCCTAATTTTTGTAATCTGTTGGAGTACCTCAACTTGGGAGCTAGGTTTCCTGTCCATGCATGTCTCTATCGTCCTAGATCTCTTATAGCGAGACAATATTGGATATATATCACATTAAGACTATACAAAATCATGTCCTACCCTTACATGTTGTTCCACCACCAAGATGAACTACATTGTCTTCTTTTTTTTTTTTTTTTTGGAACAAGGGACGTAGGTCCATTTCATTTCACATAATAGGTACAATTAAGGGACACAGAACCCAATCCGATCGTCGCACAAGATGTCGGAGGAGATATCAGTCATCATCGGAAGTTTCACGGCAGGGGAAGATGCGCCCCCAGACAACTCAATCGTTGGGGATGAGCTCGACGGGGTGGGAGGAAGCCTCCAATGAACACTGTCGGCATGCAAGAAGATGAGCTTGCATGAGAACGCAAGGCATCAACAACTGGGGAAGGTGGCAGGATCTGATGAGCTCGACTAATCGCCGTTGCGAGTCTCGCTGGAACACCCAAGAAATCGAAAGTAAGGGAAACTTGAACAGAGTACTAGTTAGAACACTAATGACTGTCTCTGCCGAACCTCCGAGCGACCGGTGAGACATCCATTGGCACCAAAAAAGAACCCTCCAACAGAAAGGAGTTACCCTTCTCGGAGGAGACAAAACTCCAACCAAGGTAGGAAGGCAAAATCTAACCCCACCGAAAGGGACCGCCAACCTCAAACGACGACGAGAGGATGGGTGGGAGGGGCTCCTTTTTGGGGTAGAGAACCCCCTCCCCTCTGGACGAGGGCGGCGGCGATGGGCTTAAGGCACCATGGCGAAGGCGAAACCAAGAAGAAAAAATCCTAGAGTTTCTCTCTCTAGAGAAGTCTAGAGAGAGAAGGCTCACCTAACCCTTCAGAAAATCGATGAACTACATTGTCGACTCAAGTCAAATGTTAGGCGATGCAAAAAAAATCTTTCACTGTAAAAAGACTTGTGAACATAGGCACTGAAATACCCTTCTTATTATTGCATGTGGTGACCACTTTTTTAGGTGGTGAGTGATTACATCCAAAGAGATATTTATTACATTTTTCAAATGCATTTAAACATATATTTTTTATCTGAATAGGTTCAATATGTCACAAGTGCATTGGCTTATAGAAAAGATAGAATTACATTTCTAAATGCATTTGAAAAGTTCTCGTTACAGAAGTTGTACTTATTTTCTATCAATGCATATACATATATATATATATATATATATATATTTGTATTTCAAGTGTATTAAGATGTGTCAGAATTGTGTGATATTTTATGAAAAATAAAAGTGAACAAAGTCTTAAGACCATATGACATATCCATTGAAATATGGAAAGGTCTAGGAGATATTGGTATTAAGTGGCTGACTAAATTTTTTAATAAAATTTTGAAAGAATGGAGGATGTCAAAAGAATGGAAAAAGTATTATAGTTCCTTTCTATAAAAACAAAGGAGATATTCGAAGTTGTAATTATTATCATGGAATTAAGTTCATGGGTCATATAATAAACCTTGGGAAAGAGCAATCGAGAAATGTCTCCGATGTATGACTACTTTATCAGAAAATCAATTTAGTTTTATGCCGAGCAAGTCTACTATAGAAGTTGTTTTCTTATTACGACAATTAATGAAGAAGTATGGAGAGATAAAAAAGATTTATAGATGATTCTTGATTTGGAGAAGGCATATGATCGAGTACCAAGAGAATTGATTTAGTGGATATTAAGAAAGAAGAAAGTGTCTCAGGATATATTGATCACTTGGTTCAAAATAAGTACGAATGTGCTATACTACTACTGTGAGAACCATTGCAGGAGAGGTTTGTGAATTTTTTGTCATTATATATTTGCATCAAGATTCTGCACTAAATTCATATCTCTTTACTCTGATTATGGATGAAGTAACAAAATAATGCTCGGTGACATATCTTGGTGTATGTTATTTGTAGGTCATATCATTTTAATTGATGAAATATTAATGATTTAAATGTAAAGTTAGAAAGTTGAGGGATGCTTTAGAGCCTAAATGTTTTAAAATTAGTAAGAGCAAGTTATTGTTCATATATTGTAATTATAGTAGTGAGAGAGTGTTATAAGAAAATTATATGATTCTAATGATGGACAAAACATTCTAAGAATAGTAGTATTTGGTACTAATTACGATTTATCATTCAAGAGAATGGAGAGATTTGCGATGATATTACAACATAATTAAAGCAGATTGGTAAAATAGAGAAGTACATAAGGAGCCTGATCATCATAGACCCGTGAAATTAAAAGATAGTTTTATAAAATAGTTGTGACGACACTTGTTTTATTATATGGTGCCTAGTGTTAGACAGTACAAAAAGAACACATTAACACACTAAACAAAATTGGACTGTACTTACGGCAAAAAAAACCGTAAGTGTTACATACAATTTCGTAAGTAAAGACTTGTACTTACGAAATTACTTACGATCATAAAGCGATAGCGTAGCAACCGATGCTATAGATCTAGCTACGGTTGTCAAATGTAAGGTTACCATCGATTTTAAACCGTAAGTGTAATCTTTATACTTACGCAAAATAACCATAAGCAAATGTAATATAAATCTGTAACTATTCATTCTTTTTTATTTGTAATTGTTACACTTTTGAACTGTAAGAATTTAACCGTAACAATTTTTATTATAACAACAATATCTATAAATATTCATAGCTATAGTGATAAATCTATTCACTTTTACTATCAATTTTCATCCGTCTCACAAAATACATTTTATGATAATACATAATTTTATATAATTCGCCTACATTATATCCGATCATACATCCATCATTGATCCACCTATACATGCATCACTTGTCAACCACAAGAAAAGATAATACATGATAATCATCATTCTATCCATTGCATAAGAAATATTCACAAAAGTTTTTGTCATATGTACGAAAAGACATTGTTCATCAATCATTTGGTCAAGTTGATACATGGCCAACAAAAAAATTTGATCTCAAAATAAGTTTCAAAAAACTGGCAATGTAGCAGCTGAACAGGTTGATTTCCTCCCCAAAAATGCTCTGTTGAAAGTCGATGCTTGTTCATGGCTCGCGAGCCCTTGATGATCCTTCACTGCATGCTCTCACCACCCTTCTAACATATGCTGAAACTCTAATACCATTAGAAATAATGTGTGATCATAACATGAAAATAGGAAATAAGTCAATATTGCTCTTCTTTTTCTGAATAGTGACAGTCAACATTAAAAAAGGTGAACGTAGATAAAAACTTACATTGTCACATTGCAGAAGGGGATGGGTAAACAAAAGAGAAACATTAGTCAATGCTCAGTTAACAGGAACAATCTCCTTACAAATTAAACTTTGACATAACAACAGCATTGATCCATGCAACTGAATCAAGAGGATCGCTATAATCAAACTCCAGATCTGCAAGACACATGAGTTGCCAAATTTTGCAATAATGTTAGTACCCACTCAGTCATAAAAATGCAGCATAAAATTGAAACCAAAGAGCTTCATAAAAAATAAGTGATATGATCGCATGATGCAATTAAAACTGACAGCCATGAAAGCCCATTGGGCGTAGGTTTCATGCAACCAAAACCTTGAATTGGATTATTGGATTATATGCATTGAGTCCTAATTTTTATCAAAGGACAAGTATGGGAGACACTGATCACAAGGACTCCTAGCTTCCATCCTAGAGTCAGTTACTAAAACATAATGGCAATTCTTAACTGAATATTCCATAAACAAATAGGCATTAGTTGAAAAATAAAATATGTACATTACACAGTTGGATGAGATGTGCGGAGCGTAGCTATGAGGCTTGAAGGCCCAGCGTGGCTATGAGGCTTCTATATATCTACATTAGTCAAGTCACCCTTGAAATGCTTGCTCTGAAACACCACCTGCAAATCTGAGACTATCCGCTGAAAGGAGACGAGGGTTAGTCCATATATATCTCACCAAATTTTTTAGAACACATAGCCTTCCATATATATAGACCAAATTACTGCCATGAACAAGTACAAACAAGTAAAATGATGCGGTCTTTTCTGAGAGAATTGTTGCAACACAGTTTTAATCTGGCTAGCAATACTCAAATTAGTTTGAAACTGATAACACAGATATATGACAGATAATCTCAAAATTTTCCTGCAATTTCACTCTTAATAAACAGATGAGATTAAGGGATATATATATATATGGACAAATTAATTATAGGTTCTCATCAGAGGGGAATTTTAACTACAGATCCTTATCAGAAATGTATAGAGAAAAATCATAGTACTCATTACCTGAGGATAAGCAATAACTCCGAACAGCAACAATAACAGGGTTGTCCAAGGGCAAGAAACTCCAAGCATCATGATTAGGATTATTAATAACATCCTTCACTAGCACTTGCCCCTCAAACAGACCAGTAAGCAGTTGTTGGTGCACCTCCAAACCAAATGTCCCTGAGGAAGTCTACCCTTGCACCATAAAAAAATTATCCATTTCGTATACCCAACACCAAAGCATTCCTGGCCAGTTCAAAAATGCCACGCCCTACTCCCATTGAGATAGGATATAAGCAATTAACTCGCCAGGAGCTGTTTCTAACATATTTTTGCCTGGCAAAAGAACTCTACAACGAACTTCCATGAAGGGTTTGCTTCATGACCATGCAAATCTGAAACTGCTCCAGCGAGCGAATAACATGGACACTACCTCGTCCATCTCGGTCGTTTATCTGGATTTCCATCTCATCACCTCTTCATCACATTTGCCAATGAATTTGGACATCATTGTGGTATCTCAGGCCTCAAGTTCTGTAAGTTCAAGAGAGTTATTTTATGTCTTAGTGAAGGATCACCACCATGAACAAGTAAATGCGGCCGTCTAACGAACAACTGCCGATGTAAACTCTGAGAAGCTGAGATCAAGATATGGCATGTCACAGCAGTATATCTTCCATAAGCAGATGCCAAAGCTATAGACATTGCACTTTCTATTATAAGGGCTGCCATTAAGGACCTGAAATATAAATGCAGATGAAGTTCCTTGGAATTTACTGCAGAAAGAGAGGGTATGTGCAAAATCAAATTTGATATGCAGATGAAAAGCTAACAGTTTCGTATCTTGAAAATAAACTAAATAAAGAGAAAAGAATGCAATCCCATGACAACATTTTCCCACATGGAATTGTGGATCAGTGTCACCAGATATGGTATGCTAGAAGATATGGCAACCGTAGCTGATAGGACGTCATGGCAGAAGTTTCATGGACGATCGTTTCTCAAATAAAAATGAATAGAAATAACCAAATGCATACATTAGTTTCCTTCTAGGAACATAATCTTTCTCTTCTCAGCATTATACAACCTAGTTTCCTCTTGTAACTATCTCATTTACATGATGTTCAAATTAAGGTACAAGCTACATAGTAATTGAATATGATGGTTCATACTTCTCCATGGAGGAGAGGTATGCCTACAGTTATGATTTTATTGCAATAAAACAGAAAAAGGATCATGCAAACGGTTCTTACCTCACAAAACAGTAGAAAAAAAAAAAATCTAAAGTTCCCTTTCAGCAGAAAGAAGAAAAAATAAAAACTCTAATGTTCGAAATGGACAAGAGAAACAGAGTGTTCGGGTTTCACTCATTTCAGCTTGATTGTAAAAATCCGTCGAATGAAGCCCTTTGGATCTCGTCGTCTTCTCATCTGCAACAAATCGACAACAGAGAATTTATCAAGCAAGAGAGAAAAAATATTAAAATCAAAGGATGACAAGTATTTAATAAACACATCTTAAAAAAGAAAGTAAAAGAAATATACGAGAGTAACTGATATAAAATCTTTGCAGTTCTCCTTATAGATGGTAGATGGAATCACAAGCATCGGAAAAAGAATCATTAATACAGAGAGGGAGGGAGGACTGCCCACCTGTGACGATGCTAACGACACTCAAAGGCACCAATTGCTCTGCTCGTCAGCCGCTGCTTTGCTTGGAGTCACCCGTGGCTTTCTCCATCTTTCTGGCTTTCTTTGTATCTGATATTCCCTGATCTGCCACGCGAGAGTGTGGAGAGGGAGGAGGAAGTAGGCGAAGCTCAAGAGAGCGATCAGAACAAAAACCAAAAAAAAAAAAAAAGACAAACAAAGAAGACTCTGCTCTACCAGATCTACCTCGCCAGTCACCACCAGCACAACCAAAAACCCCAAAAAAAAAACTAGAAAAAAAAACAAGAACACACACACACTGAGCTCTCACCGATGATGACGAGGCGGGGGCCGCCGTAAAGCACCGCTCCAAGGCCACCCTGTCGTCCGCGTCCATCTCACCAGAGGGGGAAGCCGCCGTCGGGGGAGATGCGACCATGACCCACGGGGGCGGCGGGCGACCTTGAGGCGGAGGCAGAGGCAGGGGCGGGAGACGTGGCCACTGCCGCAGGTGGGAGGAAGGCCACGGCGGTGGTGAGGAGGGGGCTTGGCGGCGGCGCGAGAGCGTTGCCCTTCGTCCAAGCGGCCAGCGGGATCCCACGATCGGAAATGCCAAAATGGGGGGTGCTTTTTGTGAAAGAAGGGAAAGAGACGAGAGAGCAAGAATGGGAACTGGGAAAGGGAGCAGAGGGTGAGGGTGTCGTGGATGATGGGGGTTGTGGGCGAGATTTGGGGGGCGGGGGGGTTGGTGGTTATATACTTATGGTTTATACATATCTTTTATTTAATAAAAATTTGTCACCTTTATATATATAAAAATTCACAAAATTGACACTCAAAAATAAAAATCGTAATGACTAATTAATTTAATCTTACGAAATTTCAAACAGTAAGTATAAACCGTTACTATAGACTATGTTGTTGTAGTGACTAATGTGTTTAGTAGAGATGAGGATGTGAGATGGATGTGTGATAAAATTAAGAAAATAGAATTAAGATGAATATTTTCGTGAGGTTTTGAGTAGCTTTAATTGATAGCAAAATGAGAAAAAAAAAAAATAGATTCTGATGGTTAGACATATGCACCGTCATGGTAACTCCGCGCCAGATAAATGATGTAACAAAATCTTAGTGAATGTTAATAAAAGAACTCGAGATACATCTAAAATAAAATGATGCGATATTATTAGGAAAGATATTGACTTCTTAGATTTAAAATGAATATAACATTTGAAAGAAATATTTAACAGAACATGATCATATATCTTAACTCCAAATAATAGAATAGACTCTGATGACGATGATGTTGCATATAAATATTTTTTTTTTTGTTGTATACATGTGGCCAGTTTGTTAGGTTGTGAGTAATTATGGAAACATCGAACTTATTTTCTTTAAATAAGTGCATATGTATTTCTATATAGTATATATGTCAGCTCGATAACTTTACATGGAAGAAAGTTTGCATTTACAGATGTTCCTATAATTATATTTTATTCACATATATTGTCCAGTATGTTAGAAGGGCAGGGGTTTGTGGCATAAGGGAAGCACTTCCACTCCTGAGACAGGCACGTAGGAGCCACCTTGTGCCGGAGCACGAGATGACAAAGTTGGATCCCTTCTAAGGCCAAGAGAGAGGCCCAGGAATAAGGCCCAGAGACAGAAACGAATCCTCCTGTCATATGAGTTTTACGAGTGCACTAAGTTAGTATGACATCCGTTGGTGCAGTTAATTTTTTTGTATTTTTAAATTTATTATATCATATTGAAATAAATCTCATCATAAGCCAAATATCCATATAATCTAGTCAATGATTGGACGGTTTAGAATCTAACATTTTATTTTAACGTTCAAAATTTTATTGTGGCACACAAACTTTACTCTTTGGTGTAGTAAGTCGAAGTGGGTGCTATTAAGGCACCGTTTGTTACTGCGATTCACAAAGTTAAAATCGGTGAAAGTTGATTTGGCAGGTACGAATTGTACGGCGTCTGTTTTTTGACATCGTCTACCGTGCTCCGCTGCAAGTGCATCAGAAAATAAAAAAAACAAAACATCGCCCTGTCAGCCAAACACAACGCACACTATTTTTTCAAAATTTTTCGAAAGTGACTTTTGAGCAGCTTTTGTAAAAGTGGAGGGAGAAAAAATGTTGTGTCCATCTCTCTCTTCCGCCGCAAATTCATGGAGCGCGACTTTCAAAGTGGGTGGAAAATATTTGGGAACATAGTGATTTGTGTCAGAGCTTTTGAAATGGAAAATTTTTCTCATCGCAGTGTCAAAGGGTGCCTAAATATCAAAATAGAAACTTGAGCATAAAAAAAATAGATTTTAAAATAAAAAATTAGGCTAAAAAAATTGGTATAATATGGCACAATAAATCACACGAGGTGGATTAATGAATTTTTTAAAATATATTTAAAATTGGCATTACTACATCAAGATCGGTGGAGTAAGTCTTTCTCTTCCTCCTAACCTAGATGGAAATGGAAGGCCAAGCTTCAATTTTCTATGGTAAAAAAAAACCAAAGTTTAATTAAAACCATAGAAGAATTTAAAAGAAGAAAATCCAAAAAAAAAAAAACACAAGCGTGAGATTTAACACTTTCCTCTTAACTCATGTGAATATAGTTACGAACAAGGTTTCAACTAAATCAATACGGCCTCTCGCCGACGTAATTGCCCGGCGGGTCGTAGTTGCAGGTCATGAACACGTCCCCGCCGTCGCACACCACCCGCGCGCACCCGATCCGCCGGGTGCTCCTCCACACGATCTGCGTGTAGTGCCCGCACATCTGCCCCTCCCGGCACGCGTTCGCCGCGTAGGAGTAGTACTTCTCCTCCGCCGCCCACGCCGCCACCGCGTCGAATGGCGTCCAGCTCTGGCCGGAGCCCCAGTAGATGTTCTCCCCCAGCGTGAACCCCCCCGCCGGGAACGAGTGCTGCGGCCTGCAGTCGCCCCGCCGCTGCCCCGCCCACCAGCGGGCGTACCGCTCCAACCGGGCGTCCCAAACCAGGGGGAACTCCCCGTGGGCCGCCCGCACCATGTGTGGGCGAACAGGAACTCCAGGGCCTCCCCCACGCAGCCCCAGCACAGGAGCTTGGAGACCCGGTACACCGTCTGGTTGTCGGGTTTGGGGTCGTGGTCCGCCGGTTTCTCCGGCGGCGCCTCCTGTGGTGGGTCGGCGACGACGACGGCGGTGCTGCCTGTGAAGAAGATAGCAACAACAAAGGAGAAGAGAAGCAGCTGGGAGTACTCGACCATGGCAGCTAGCCGGCAGCTACTTTAATTTAATTAGCTGCTTCGGCTAGCTTCGGGTTTGCGATTGTGGAGTCCTGCGAAGAGCAGGAGCTTGGAGATGGCGATGGCTAACTGCGAGCTAGGCATGGGGTGGTGTGTGGTGCATCGATCTGGTTAATTATTAAAATAGGGAACAAACAGACGAAGAGAACAGTCTGAGCTCTCGTGAGGACAGAGGTTGGTGTCCGCCGTGAGCAGAAAGCTTTGTTTGTTCTTGCCGACGGGCTCCACATCAGGATGTCGTCCGGCGTGTCGGAGTCCCAGTGGACGGAAGAAGCGGACATGGGTCGCCCTTGGAGGGACGTATAAGGGCTTCGTAGCACGTCCACAAGTTTCGAAGTAGTGTTCTTCCTAGAAAAATAAGATTGCGAACTTTCTCTGGTGATCTCATTACCTGCCTGTCGTGGTCTTTGTTTCAAGGGAAATATTTAGGTCCCATTGTTTCGACGTAAAATCTCAGGTCAGTAAAAAATTTTAAATAATAATTTGTTTGGTACCATTGAAAAGTTATATATAAAAAAAATTTACCTAAAATTATAGATTTTGACATTCTTAACAAGACTTCGTAAATTATTTTACTTGATTTCTCTTTCATATAAGATTTTCATGACTTAGACTACAATCTCTACTCCATTCTTTGTGTTTGATGCTTGAAACTCGACAGTCGACAGTTAATGGCTGGCGTTAACGAGACTTCGTCAATTATTTTACTTGATTTCTCTTTCATATAAGATTTTCATGACTGACACTACAATCTCTACTATAATTCTTTGTGTTTGATGCTTGAAACTCGACAGTCGACAGTTAATGGCTGGCGTCCGACAGTCGGCACCCAACGTCTGACGTCTGATGTCTAGCACCCGAAGATTGGCACCCGACATTCGGCGGTTGACATCCCGCGCACGGCGCCCGATGTCCAAGGCCTGGCGACTGGAGCCCAACGCCCGGCACCTGGCGCCTGACATTTGGTCTCTGGAGGCCGGCATCCGACGCTTAATTATGGACTGGCGCCCCACGTTCGGCGCCCTACGGCTGGCGTTTAGCCCCCGACATCTAGAGTCCAACGATCGACGTCCGACTCCCGATGGCCGACATCTGGTGAGCGGTTGCCTGTGCCTGACTGCTGGCGTTGGGCGGCCCCAACGACCTGCGCCCTACTCTGGGCTTTCGGCGCCCGACGTCCGACTCCCGGCACCCGATGTCCAGCGCCTGGCGCCTGACGTCCAACGCCTGACGGTCGACGCCCGACACCCAATGCACCCAGCGTCGGACGACCGAAGATCGACTTCCAACTCCCGGCTCCCGACATCCGTTAACCTACGCTCGACAACTGACGTCGAATAATCAGCGATCGGGTGGTCGATATATGGAACATATTTTTTATTTTTTAGACTTGTATTTATTTTAACAATTTATTTGTAATAAATATTTTATTAAAAAATAAATATTATAAAATCTTTTCAAAGAAAATATTTCCGTGAATATCAAATGGATAATTATATTTTTTGAATTGTCTATAAAAATTAATTCTTACAAAAAAATTCTTATGAATATATTTTACAAATAACCCTAAACCCTTTTACATACCTAGTTAATTGTGTTCATAGACGGGAGCAAACGTGGTTCTCACTGTCATATTCCGTACATATAATTACCAAAATGAGAACGGAGTCTACCATTTGTGTTTAAGATCGGATGAGAGAACACTGTTTTGTATGGGTATCAAGTGTTTCTCTTGTTTCATTATTACCGGTTGGTTGCCTTTTACTCAATGAGTCCTCATTTGCGATATTTATCTTTTATTTGTTTTAAAATACTTTTTATATAACACTCATCTATATAAATAAAAAATACTTATTATAATAGAGTATAATGTTAAAAATGATTTTATTAGTTGAAAAAAAGTCATATTATGTCCTCTCAATTAATAAAATTATTTTGTCAGGATCCACGAAAGCATTCTGGTCATAAAAAATATGTATATATATATATTAGATGTATTTATATAATTTAATAATCACTTTATATAGTGGATGTACTTATATAATTTAATAATCAACTTAACAGTCCTAGCTAGAAAAATAAGAAAGGATAAAGATCATACGACCTCTACAAGACCAAAAGTCAAGAAAGTGGCAGGAATGATCGGGAATACAAGGTCCCTTAATTTAGATGTAATTAAACATCGAATTATATGCCCATATAGTTTATGATGAGATATAATTCAAAAATATATTTTTAAGAAAAAGTATACCCATTAGCAGCGTACTAACGTAATATACTGCCAAGGGCGGCACCGAGACGAACTTGCATCGTTTTGTGTTTATGTAGTTAAAATTGTGATTAAAATATAAAATATGTGTATTTGTATCTAAATTATATAAGCAACTTTTAATTATTTGTAATGTATACTATATAAGACTAATATAGTTGTAACAAATTCTGTTCGGTTTCACAAGGCAAACCAAAGTAGTCTTCAAGTGGAACCAAACCACTCGGATTGATTTGATTTTTAAGTTTGAACTGAATAATAAACACCTCTAATTGTACATAAAATTATGTTTGATATTTAGATAGATCGGAATATTATTCTCTCCACTCTATCTCTTATCTATTTAAATATCAAACATGATATAAATGTTTCTTTTGCCGGAGGGTTTTTTGGTTGGGTTTGAGCTTAGATTCGATTCTATCTAACTTTTAGAGGTTGTTTGGAGGAAATTTACATAAAAGTATAAAATTTAGCAACTATATATATCTGTCCTCGTGTAGTTATAAAAAGTCGACATTCTCCAAATTAAATGGTGTACAAATAGCTTTCAAGATCTAACATTATGGCCTCCACTCTTACTGATCAATCCAACTTCCTAAAATTAATTTCACTGTAGAGTAATATTTGTTGTAGATTTGGATGTGCAGCAAAAGAGACACATCATTATTCAATTGATCCAAGTTAGATTGGTAGGACCCCTACATTTAATATAGCTAGGGCTCACTAATCTACTTTCCTAACAATCCAATTTAGACCAAGAAAATAAGATTTTTTTTCCTTTACTACACACTTAAGTATATATATAGTGCTACTCTTCACTATAATATATACTAGTTGGACACCCGTACGATGCACGGCATTTGATTATAAAATATATTAATAAATATAAATTATTTTTTAAATTATATAATTTTAATTATAAATTTGTTTGTTAAACTAATTTTAATTAAAATGTTTGAACATGAATAAAACAATTACACAATAGATTTTATCATAAAATGTCAACAATTTTTTAATTGATATATTACAGATATAAATGTTACTAAAAAAAATATTATCATAAATCATCGATCATTTTGAAATCAAAGTTCAATGACATTCTTATCATTATATCTTCAGAACAAAATAAATTTTCAGAAAACATACTTTAACTATTATAGTGCCAAAACAAAAGTATGTTCTTAACAACAATCCAAAATATCACATTGAAAATGTTTTGGGAAAGTTCAAAATGTAGAACGATAAAGTTCATTCTTCAAAACTGTCAACGTCATTTTTCTCAATCTTGATCTGTTTCTTCTTGTTGCATGACATCTGAGCAGGAGTAAAATCTTCAGAAGAGTTTGGCTGGTTAAGAGTATCAGCTGCAACTCTCTTCATTGGAGTAATACTACTTGAAGAGCGAGAGATTGAGAGTGTGGTCCTATAATTATAATAAAAATGAAATTAATAATATGATTAAAAAATTCAAATATTCAAATTATGCATGAAAGAAAATTTACTTCAGATTTTACTACATGTTCAACTTCAGCAATACGTACCCTCAGATCCTATAACACTATGATCGAAATTAGTATGATCTTCAACACCCTACAATGAATTTTAAAAAAATTACAATTAAAGAAAAACCTATTGATTTAATGTTTTACATAGAATAGTGAGTCTTAATAAGAATGTTTGATTAATCACAAATATAGATTTCATGACTTTACTAACCTGAATGATATTTGATGTAGCCAAATATGTATCAATGATGCTTGTGTCATCAATGATGCTTTTTCCCAGCTTCGTCGAATTTTGGGAAAAAAACCTTCGTCCAATTTCGTCTTGCACTGCAATGAGTATTCCACTTCGTTCTTCTAATAGCTCTTTCTCTCCATCGTTTAACAAACCTTCAATTATGCTCATTTTTTTCATTACTTATGAGTAGACCATCCTCTAATCTCCGTACATCCATAGGCAATATCTTTCTTTCAAATAAGCATAATGATTGATACGCAGTTGTCTGTTGGTTGCGATCAGCCATATCTAAAAAAGACTTAAGCATAACATCTCATGAATAGCCAGCCATACTGCAAAAAAATAACTATCATATCTTTACATATGAAACTATAAAGCATAAAGCCATTTTGATATGTACATTAAAACAAAAAAAAACTATAAAACCATAAAGTTATAATTGTTTGGATTTTTTACAGTTTTTGCAAACAAAATCTTGAAAGACAGGTGTTACCAAATGATGTTACCAAATGGTGTTACAAAACTGTTTCTCTTTTCTAAATCTATTTTCTCTTCTAATGCTATTTATTACTTATATATCTTCCTGGCCCCAAAGATTGCAGTGAATAAAAATGAAGCTATCAGAAGGTCCTCCTTCTGGAAAAGTTCGCAGTTATTATGCTGGGAATGGGATGAGGTTTGCAGGAGAAAAGAGGAAGGAGGGGTTGGATTAGATAGCTTGACATTTTTAATAAGGCAGTTCTAGCAAAATGGCTATGGAGATTAGGTGAAGCTGATGGACCTCTTTAGCAATGGATTGTTAGAACTGAATATCACAGAAACAGCAGATGGAATATATGCCCACTGATGCAGGAGCAAATTCAAATAAGGTAAATGGCAGAGACGAAGAAGGCAAAGAAGAGCCGTGCTACCTCTAGGATGAAAAATAAAAAAAGTAGGAGGATGGTTCGGAAGAATAGGGAGAACAGAGATTCGAGAGGGAGTATGATACCTGCCGTAGAAGAAAGAGTCTTGGCACGTCGCTGGACAAAGCTTGTGGAAACGGCGATGGAGATGGTGCTTGCCCTCGTGAAGAAGCAGAAGCTGCGAGGAAGAGCCGAAGCAGAAACTGCGAGGAAGAGGACTCGGGCAGGTGGAAACAGCGATGGAGAACGCGCTTCCTCTCCTGTGGAAGCAGAGGCAGCCAGGAAGAGCAGGAGTTCATCCCCAAGCGCCATCTTCATCTGCCGTAACTGGAAGGCGAAAGTTCGCCGGGCCTTCGGCTTCTCCCCGGGAATGAAACGACAGATGGAGAAGATTGGGCACAGATGGGGGGGGAGAGAGAGAGAAACGGGAGCAAGGACGCGTCTGCGAGAGCTTTAGATTTATGCCACGTGTTCTGGGTTTAGTTTAGGCGGGAAACAACAAACTCTATTTTAGTAGTATAGTATAGATAAATATGTAGCTCCACGACTCTTCCACACTGCCCCAATTTTCAATAATTGAGAACTAGTGCACGCTTATAATTAATGCTCTCTCAAATCATTTGCTAATTCTTCAGCTTTTCGTGTTGATGATAAGTGATAACATATGACCCAAGTTATATATCCCATGTCGTTGTTACCTAATTTCTGGCACTTCATCTACTAATAGCTTTGTTAATTAAAGTGTTATCGTCGGTCATCTATGAGATAAAAAAGTTTGTGTAAGATCACTAAAAAGAAGGGTTTTACACTGTGCTTGAGGTCATGTACTTGGAGATTATTTTTAAAAAGTGAAAATTGTAAAAATTAACAATCACTGCACCGTGACGTGGGCGTGAAGTTTTTGACCTCGTCGCCTGCGCCTCACAGCATAGACGACGAGATTTGTAAAAGATTTTTTTTAAAAAAGTTCGAAAGCAACTACTCTCTCTCTTCTTGTCTCCTTCTCGTCCAAAATTTTTTTGGAAACGGTGGCGAACCTGCTTCGCTGCACCAGAGAGAGAGAATGGACATTCTCTCTATCTCTCTCTTATTGTAAAAATTCCGGTGCACGTAAGTCGGAGCCGATAGACCACCATTTGGAAGCGCCACAAATCTTGTCAAAGATTTTAACTTTTAAGATTTTTTTCAAACTTCATTCCAAACGTGCCTGAATCGAAGATTATAGATTCGACACTTTTTATATTCGAATTCGTACATATTTCATAAAAAAATGCCACCAGTGTGTAGAAAGATCAAAGATGGTCGCGCATGCTGAAATAGCCCTTTTGTAATGCAAAAACACCCGAGTTTGTCTACAATTCTTGCCATGTCAATGATGTTCTAAACTCGCTTGTTAACAAAATTGGATGGGTGGCTGCTTATAATTAATGGAATTTCGATTAACCTGATCTAATTATTTAAATCTAGAAAGGCATATGTTGGGTTCAGTTTGAGCTAAGTAGAACTTTGGTCAATTGAAACTTATATCTGAACCAACTTACTTTTGCTGCAATTTTTTGCAGATGCCCCTATATTAAGAAAATTTATTTCTCCTATAACTATCGAGGACTAACACCATCAAAATGTGTATATATCCCTCTTTTGCATACAAAATATTCTCATAGAATCTAATGTAGGCTGTCGGACCAGGCCGACCGGCCCCAACACTTAAATAAAATAATTAATAATAAAAATAATATATTTAATAATATAAAATTTATAATCTCACTCAATTAAATAGGCTTTTGTTGTTACTTAATTTGTTTGAAAAGAGAGTTTTTAATTTTTAAGTAAGTAAATTAACATAATTTTAATTAAGTAAAATTTAAGATTTAAAAAGAAAAAGAAAAAAAGGGGTCGGGTTGACCCGTTGGACCGAACTCAAAGTCTAAGTCCGACCCATGGACTTAGTCGAGCTGAATATTTAGACCCGATTAAAAATCTTAATTAGGCCGAAAAAAATTTGCGGCTCGATCGAAAATCGGGTCAGACCCACTGGCTTGTCGGACCGGCCCAATTTAATGACATCCCTAATCTAATTTAATCTCTCGTGACATAAGTCAAGAATATATGCTTAGAATTTTTTTACTGTTATTTTTAATAAGGATATATATGTAAAATAAAAAAATCCAAACACATCTGTTACGATACCTCAGGTTAGTCGAACTGTTGAATGGAACCAAACTGGTAGGGCAAAGCAAGACGGTAAGGTCTTTGAAAATATCTTATATCCATAAGAATTCTTACACAATAAATCTTCTAACATAGAGATATATACCAAAAAAACTCTCTCTCAAGCTACTACATTGATGTGATCCTTGGGGCTGATTGGCTATCTAAACATCATGTTGAGTTGGATTGCCATTATAGGCAGATAACATTTTTGAATAAGGAAATCCTACCAATAAATTTAAGAAACCCCGTGCACAAGGTGTACCACTCTTATCCGCAGTTAAAGCATATAAGTTGGTGAAGAATGAATGATAAGGATATTTAGCATCAGTAATAATGATAAACTAGAATGTCATAGGCTTAGAAATTGTTCCCATAATTGAGATTTTTTCGATGTATTCCTAAAGAACTACCTGGTTTACCCCAAGTCGGGAAGTGAATTTCACCATTGAACTTATCCCTGGAGCTACACCAGTTTCTAGAGCACCTTATCGAATGTTAGTGGAGGAATTGAAAGAATTAAATAGACAACTCATGGAATTGATTGAAAGATGATTTATCAGACCCAGTACCTCTCCTTGGGGTGCTCCGGTCTTGTTTGTCAAGAAGAAGGATGGAACCTGTAAATTATCGACAATTGAATCAGCTCACCATCAAGAATAAATACCCACTACTCCAGATTGATGATTTATTTGATCATATGTCAGGAGCACAATATTTCTCAAAATTGATTTCAGGTCTAGATATTATTAATTAAGGATTCAGGATGAGGATATCTACATGACAACTTTTCAAAGCAGATATGGGCATTATGAATTTGTTGTCATGCCATTTGGGTTAACTAATGCCCCTTCTACATTCATGCGATTGATGAATGATATTTTCAGGCCACACTTGGATCAATTTATTGTTGTATTCATTGATGATATCTTGATCTATTCTAAAAGTGTGGAAGAACGTGAAGCACACCTTCAAATTGCCTTGTAGCTGTTGCGAGATCATAAATTATATGACAAGTTTAGTAAATGTGAATTTTAGATGGAGCAAGTAACATTCTTGGGGCATGTTATTTCTAAAGGCTGTGGATTCTTCCAAGGTCAAAGCTATCCAGAATTGGGAACAACCTAAAACTATGACAGAAGTCAGAAGTTTTCTGGGTATGGCTGGTTATTATCATCGATTTGTTGAAAACTGTTCTAGAATTACTGCATCCCTCACTCAGGTAACTCGGAAGAAGTACCATTTATGTGGAATGAGGATTGTGTGTATGCATTCCCGAAATTGAAAGAATGTTTAACAAATGCACCAGTCTTAGCGTTACTTGTGGAGGGAAGAGCTTTTGAAGTCTACACTAATGCCTCAACCCGATGCATTTTGATGCAAGAAGGGAAAGTCATTGCATATGCATCTAGGCAGTTAAGGATTCTTCAGAAGAATTATCCAGTTCATGATTTGGAACTCGCAGCAGTAATTTTTGCTCTGAAGCTATGAAGACATTATTTACATGATAATCAATTTTTTGTATACTCAGATCATAAGAGCCTGAAGTACTTATTTTTATAGAAAGAATTAAACATGAGGCAAAGAAGATGGATGGAGTATTTCAAAGACTATGATTTTAAAATTGAATACCATCCTGGGAAAGGCAATACCATGCTGATGCTCTCAGTAGAAAACTTGTGGCACATATGGCATGTTGATGGTAAAGGAATGAAATCTTTTAGAAGAGTTCTCCACTCTAAACTTATAAGCCAAACCACAGGAAGATAAAGTCATGATAGTAAACTTGAAGGTCCAATCTGACCTTATGAAGTAAATCAAAGCACAACAAGACAATGATCCCAAGCTAACTGAGATCAAGAAGGACCTAAAATCTAAACTTGATTTTTGTATTGATTCACAAGGGAATCTTCGATTCCGAACAAGATTATGTGTGCCAGACGATTCAAAGATTAAGAAGTAGATACTAGAGGAAACACACTGAACTTATTACACTATACACCCTGGAAACTGTCAATATGTACCAAGATCTCAAGGAAAACTTTTGGTGGTATAATATGAATATGGACATTGCTGATTTTGTAGCAAAATGCTTCACCTGTCAGAAGATTAAGGCCGAGTACCACAAACCTGTAGGAAAATTGAAACCTCTGGAAATACCAGAATGGAAATGGGACAACGTAGGCATGGACTTTATCACGGGATTACCCAAAACTCGTGGTGGATATGATGCCATATAGGTAATAATCGATCACTCACCAAGTCAACTCATTTCCTAGCTGTAAAAAGCAAATGGTTTGTCAATATCTTTGCGGCATTATATTTAAAGGAAATTATTTGATTGCATGTAATTCCAAAAGACATTATTTCTGATCGTGATGCAAGGTTCACTTTGCATTTCTGGAAGGAACTACAGGAGGCATTGGGAACTAAACTAAAATTCAGCACAGCTTTCCATCCCCAAACTGATGGGCAGACTGAAAGAGTAAACCAAATTGTATAGGATATGTGTGCATCATATGTGCATTAGAATTCTGGAATGACTAGAATAATCATTTATCTATTATGGAATTTGCTTACAATAATAGCGACTAGAGCATGATTCAGATGGCACCTTTTGAAGCACTGTATGGAAGACAATGTAGATCACCCATCTGCTGGATGGAGTTGAGTAAACCACAAATTCTTGGACCTTAAATAATACAAGAAATAACGAAATTATAAAGATAGTGCGAGGAAGGATGAAGGCCATATAGGACCGACAAAAGAGTTATGTCAATCAGAGACGAAGAGAGCTGGAATTCCAACAAGGGGATCATGTCTTCCTAAAAGTGTCACATCGAAGAGGCATCCGAAGATTTGGAATCAAAGGAAAGCTCAGGCCACATTATATTGGGCCATTTGAGATATTAAGAAGAGCCGGAGTGATGACTTACCAATAAGCTGAACCTCCTCAATTATCCAATGTACATGATATTTTTCATGTATCTATGCTACAGAAGTATGTCTACGATTCATCCTATGTCATAGAATATCAAAATATGAATTTATAGAGTAACTTGGCATACGAAGAGAAACTGGTGAAAATCTTTGACTGAAAAATCAAACAACTCTGGAATAAGGAAGTTCCACTATTAAAGATTCAACGGAGTTGACGAGGACAAAAAGAAGCAACATGGGAATTAGAAGATGCCATCAAAATCAAATGCCTAGAATTATTAATTTGTAGGTAGTATTTAGTTATCCTTATCCCTATACTAGTTGAATTTCGAGGACTAAATTCTTTTCTTAGTGGGGGAGGACGTGTAACACCTTGATTATATATATTATATATATATATATATATAAATAAATAAATCTTGAGAAATTTTGGTTAATTGATTTTAAATGTTACATGTTAATATTACACTTGACTAAGTGTATTTCATGATATCACCAACAAAATTATTGTTAAAAGTAAATACACAAGAATGTACATAATGCCTAGCCAAGATAAATTGGTATATCAGCTTAAATAAGAAAGAAATTGTATTTGAAAGGAAAGAATTAAAGAAATGATATTATAGTTATATATATAGTCATATATTGCGTAACTCCTTCATTATTCATGTACGTAACCTATGTGACGTATCAACTATTATGCATGTTAACCATGGGTGAAATCAAAACTTTGTGGGTAAAATCTATCTACTAAACCCATCGGCTGACCGCAATCAGAATCTGCACTTCGAGACGGTCGGCAGGGTGCTAGTTTCAAGGAATTCCGATCCGAGGCCGAAATTACACCGCAAAGCGTGTGTACTAGTACACCGATTGTCGTACCCCTTGGGTAGGACGCGGATATTTGTTCGCCCGGCGATCGGAACCGCCCGCGAGGCCCCAATTCGGAATCGACACTTCGACCCGGTCGTCACAAGGTCGCATTCGGAGATTTCCGATCCGACGCCCAAATTCCTCTCCGGGAGAATGGTCGCGGGCTGCCGATGCGATCGCATATGGACACTCATTTGCTCAAACAGCATAACTTTCTGCTCGGCTATCGGAATCTCTTATAAGACACCAATTCGGAATCAGCACACAGAGACGCCTCTCGTCCACCTATCACCTCAGGCGATAAGATGTCGTTTCGGGGTCGAAAAACCTTCATTTCGCACTCCAAAATTGTGATTCCAACCGACGATCTTCCCATTTCCAAGATTTTCTAGTAGTAGCATCTCCCTCTATTACGTGAACAACTGGCGGGGCAACCACACGGAGTCAGCCTGTAAAGGCGATCGGAAGTTGTGTTCAACTCGGCGTAAGAACTCCTCCCCAGGTCGTAGATATGGGTGCACAAACATCGTCGATATAGTCCCCCCTTCCGGTTTATTCCCACCCCCTCAGCGTAAGAACTGGACATAACTTTCTGTCCGGGTATCGGAATCGCTTATGTGACCGCAATTCGGAATCGGCACTCCGAGACAGTCGACATGGCGCTAGTTTCACAAAATTCCGATCCGGGGCCGAAATTCCGCCGCGGAGCGTGTGTACTAGTACACCGATTGTCATACCCCTTGGGTAGGACGTGGATATTTGTTCGTCCGGCGACCCGAACCGCCCGCGAGGCCCCAATTTGGAATCGGCACTTCGACCCTGTCAGCACAAGGTCACATTCATAGATTTTCGGTCCGGCGCCCAAATTCCTCCCGGGGAGCTTGGTCGCGGGCTGATGATGCGATCGCATACGCACACTCCTTCGCTCAAACGGGCATAACTTTCCGCTCGGTTATCAGAATCGCTTATAAGACCCCAATTCGGAATTGGCACTCAGAGGCGCCCATTGCCTGTTTATCGCCTCAGGTGATAAGACGTCCTTTCGGGGTCGAAAAACCTTCGTTTCACACTCAAAAATTGCAACTCCCTTCGACGGTCTTCCCGTTTCCAAGATTTTCTTGTAGTAGCGTCTCCCTCAATTACGTGAATCACTGGCGGGGAAACCACACGGATTCGACCTATCATGGCGATCAGAAGATGTGTTCAACTCATCGCGAGAACTCCTCCCCAGGTCGTAGATATGGGTGCACAAACATCGCCGATTTAGTCACCCATTCTGGATTATTCCCACCCCTTCAGCGAAAGAACTGGACATAACTTTCCGCCCACTTATCAGAATTGCTTATGTGACCGCAATTCGGAATCGGCACTCTGAGACAGTCGACAGGGCGCTAGTTTTGCGGAATTCCGATTCGGGGCCGAAATTTCGCAGTAGAGCATGTGTACTAGTACACCGATTGTTGTACCCCTTTGGTAGGACGTGGATAGTTGTTCGCCCGACGATCGGAACCGCCCGCGAGGCCCCAATTTAAAATCGACACTTCGATCCAGTCGGCACAAGGTCGCATTCAGAGATTTCTGGTCCGACGCCCAAATTCCTCTCCAGGAGCGTGGTCGCGGGCTGCCGATGCGATCGCATACGGACACCCCTTTGCTCAAACGGGCATAACTTTCCGCTCGGTTATCGGAATCGCTTATAAGACCCCTATTCAGAATCGGCACTCAAAGGCACCCGTCGCCCCCTTATCGCCTCAGGCGATAAGATGTCGTTTCGGGGTCGAACAACATTCGTTTCGCACTCCAAAATTACGATTCCAGCTGACGATCTTCCCATTTCCAAGGTTTTCTAGTAGTAGCATCTCCCTCGATTACTTGAATCACTGGCGGGACAACCACACGGAGTCAGCCTATCATGGCGATCGGAGGTTGTGTTCAACTCGGCGTGAGAACTCCTCCCCAAGTCGTAGATATGGGTGCACAAACATCGCCGATTTAGTCACCCATTCTGGATTATTCCCACCCCTTCAGCGAAAGAACTGGGCATAACTTTCCACCCGGGTATCGGAATCGCTTATGTGACCGTAATTCGGAATCGGCACTCCGAGACGGTCTACGAGGCGCTAGTTTTGCGGAATTCCGATCCAGGGCCGAAGTTTCGCCGTAGAGTGTGTGTACTAGTACACCGATTGTTGTACCCCTTTGGTAGGATGCGGATAGTTGTTCTCCCGACGATCGGAACCGGTAGCGAGGCCCCAATTCGAAATCGGCACTTCGACCCAGTCGGCACAAGGTCGCATTCAGAGATTTCTGGTCCGGCGCCCAAATTCCTCTCCAAGAGCGTGGTCGCGGGCTGCCAATGTGATCGCATACGGACACCCCTTCGCTCAAACGGACATAACTTTTCGCTCGGTTATCGGAATCGCTTAGAAGACCCCTATTCAGAATCGGCACTCAAAGGCACCCGTCACCCCCTTATCACCTCAGGCGATAAGATGTCATTTCGGGGTCGAAAAATATTTGGTTCGCACTCCAAAATTACGATTCTAGCCGACGATCTTCCTGTTTCCAAGATTTTCTATTAGTAGCATCTCCCTCGATTACTCGAATCACTGGCGGGACAACCACACGGAGTCGGCCTATCACGGCGATCGGAGGTTGTGTTCAACTCGGCGTGAGAACTCCTGCCTAGGTCGTAGATATGGGTGCACAAACATCGCCTATATAGTCACCCCTTCCGATTTATTCCCACCTCTTCAGTGAAAGAACTAGGCATAACTTTCTGCCCGGGTGTCGGAATCGCTTATGTGACTGCAATTCGAAATCAGCACTCCGAGACGGTCGACAAGGCGCTAGTTTCGCGAAATTCCGATCTGGGGCCAAAATTCCACTGCAGAGCGTGTGTACTAGTACATCGATTGTCGTACCCCTTGGGTAGGACGCAGATATTTGTTCGTCGGCGATCCGAACCGCCCGTGAGGCCCCAATTCAGAATCAGCACTTCGACCCGGTCGACACAAGGTCGTATTCGGAGATTTCTGGTCCGGCGCCCAAATTCCTCTCCAAGAGCGTGGTCGGGGGCTGATGATGCAATCGCATATGGACACTCCTTCGCTCAAACGGGCATAACTTTCCGCTCGGTTATCGGAATCACTTATAAGACCCCAATTCGAAATCGGCACTCAGAGGCACTCGTCGCCTACTTATTGCCTCAAGCGATAAGACTTCGTTTTGGGGTCAAAAACCTTCGTTTCGCACTAAAAAATTGTGATTCCCTCCGACGATCTTCCGGTTTCCAACTTTTCTGGTAGTAGCGTCTCCCTCGATTATGTGAATCACTTTCGGAGCAACCACATGGAGTCGGACTATCACGGCGATCAGAAGATGTGTTGAACTCAGTGCGAGAACTCCTTCCCAAGTCGTAGATATGGTTGCACAAACATCGCCAATATAGTCACCCCTTCCGTTTTATTCCCACCCCTTCAGCGAAAGATCTGGGCATAACTTTCCGTCCGCGTATCAGAATCGCTTATGTGACCGCAATTTGGAATCGGCACTCTGAGACATCGACAGGGCGCTAGTTTCGCGAAATTTCGATCTGGGGCCAAAATTCCGCCGCGGAGCGTGTGTACTAGTACACCGATTGTCGTACCCCTTGGGTAGGATGTAGATAGTTGTTCGCCCGGTGATCGGAACCGTCTGCGACGCCCCAATTCAGAATCAGCACTTTGACCAGTCGGCACAAGGTCGCATTCGGAGAATTCCAGTATGGCGCCCAAATTCCTCTCCTGGAGCGTGGTCGCGGGCTGCCGATGTGATCGCATATTGACACCCCTTCGCTCAAATGGGCATAACTTTCCGCTCGATTATCGAAATCGCTTATAAGACCCCTATTCGGAATCGGCACTCAGGGGCGCCCGTCGCCCCTTTATCGCCTCAGGCAATAAGACGTCATTTCGGGGTCGAAAAACCTTTGTTTCGCCCTCCAAAATTGCGATTTCAGTCGACGATCTTCCCGTTTCCAAGGTTTTCGAGTAGTAACATCTCCCTCGATTACGCGAATCACTGGCGGGGCAACCACACGGAGTTAGCCAATCACGGTGATCGGAAGTTGTGTTCAACTCGGCGCGAGAACTCCTCCCCAGATCGTAGATATTGTTGGGGATCGGATGGGTGGATGGATCAGATCTAGAAGGGGGGGTTGAATAGATCTAATCCCAATTAATGCAGAAACTTAAGCAATTTAAAATTACTTCGAATCAGAGATCAAATCACCCAATTAATTTACTGATCTGAAGTGTGATTAGTGTGTGTGAGCAAATCATTAGTAGTATGAGCGAAATCCCTATGCATGCATCTAGCGTAAAACAAAGTCAAATCACAATTCAAACCATTGCACAGAGGATTTTAGGTGGTTTGGAAATCACCTCCAGTGACTCCTACGTCCACCCCTCACATAGTGAGGCCACACTACTCTATAACCTTGAGTACAACTCACACAGGAGCACGACAACTCCAAACACCCTTGAGCACGGCGACTCAAGAAACACCTGGAGCACGGCGACTCCAAACTGAGCACGACGACTCAAACCACACAGTGAGTACGACGACTCACAACCCAGAGCACGACGGCTCACGGTACAAAAGCTAGATCCAACACAAACGAGATCAGATCCTCTAGCAATGATCTGATTCAAGACAGTTTCGTACACAGAAATTTGTGCAGAACTTCATGCACAAACATCATTGACGAAATAGAGAAGAACAAACTCTGATATAAGGGAAAAAGATGTAGAAAGAGTGTTCTTCGATGAAGAGGCCTTGCAGACGCTTCAATTGAGGAGCCTTGATGGAAATCGATGGAGATTCTCCTCAATTGGCGATGCTCTACTTTGATGGCATCTGAAATGCCAGAAAATCCTTCTTCTCCTGAGTCTCTTCAGTTGGATCTGCTCCCTTGCCTTGAACAACAACCTCTCTCCAGGGATCCCCCTTGATTCCCTTGATCTTCCTCTTGAAAGGAAGGCTTGCAGCTTCTGGAGATAGAGACAGATCTGGAAAACCCTCTTTGGCCGCCAAAAGGCTTCTTCTGGAAGTGTATGGGCTCTCTTGCCTTTGGGGTCCAAGGAACATGGGTATTTATAGCCCCATATGTCCATAAAGTGCCTTGGGGTGCATGGGCACGGAACCCTAGGTCAAATCCCCTAAATCCCAAGCATCCACGTGTACAGAGAAATTCACGATTTTGACCTTCAGCCGGAGTGTGTCGACCTGCCCTGAACTAGTGTCGACCTGCTATCCCATTTCTGCAACTGGTCTGCTGGAAATTGGGTCTAGTGTCGACCTGCCCTGAGCTAGTGTCGACCTGCTGTGGAAATGGATTTTTTTAAATCAATTTTAAAATCTATTTTATCATGTTGTCTCATATTCTCATGGATGAATGCATATTGCGAATCCAAATCCCATCGAATGCTACACGAGCAATGGCGACGTGAGATGGATCGGCAATTTGCACAGCGCGGGCGTGCCAGTCACCGAAGTGACAACAAAGTGTTCTGCCTCCGAGAGTCGGAGGACTTTAAGTCTATTGTGCGCACCGTTTGACTTCGTCAAACGAAAGTGAGTGTCGGGTCCTGGACCAAGATCCCGCCGTTGCCTGAGCGCAACGACGTTAATTACATCTCTTTTAGAAAGAGAAAACCCTTGATTAATCGCCAGAATAGAAGGTCTTATGGCCTAAGTCAGGACATCCGATAAAAGGTGCAAAATAAAACTACAAGATTGCAGTTAATTTTGAAAGAGGTTTAGATGTGTATATGCTTTTCATCTTTTAACAGTCAATTTGCATGCTCATTTATTTATTCTTTTATTTATTACACAATTTTTTTTATTTGGTAATGCAAGAAATTTGATATGTTTTGGTTGTCATTAATTTTTCATGATTTGAAGTCATTTGGTCATTTGAATGCTCAAACATCATCATGCAAAACCCATTCGATTCAGCAGACAAAGCGATTCGGCAGCCAAAACGATACGGCAAGGGCGAATCGGCAAGGGCCAATCTGCCAGGGTGAAACGGCAGGGATACTGTAGCAGTGATACGGCAAGGGCCCTGCCGGATCGGTCCTGCCGGATCGGTCCTACCGTATCAGTCCAATTTTTAGGCATAAGTGATACGGCAGCCCCATTTATGCATAATTCTCGAAATCCGCGGGGAATCTGAGCGTGCAATCAGGAGGATGGGATATTTAACCCATATAGACAGTACTCATGAACTCAAACGGGGTCTGGGTATCAATTACCCGACACTTGATGTTCAAAGCCGTGCGGAAAAGCGATACGGCAAGCCTTTGGGGATTTGATTCTCGAAATCTGTGAAGGGGCTGAGCCTCAAATCTTGGGGGCAGAACCCTTAGGGTATAGAAAACCAATCCATGAACTCGGATCAGGCCCAATCAGTGGCGATCCGGCACTTCATGTTCAAAGCCGTGCGGAAAAGCGATACGGCAAGCTTTTGGGGACTCGGTTCTCAGAATCCGTGAAGGGGCTGAGCCTCAAATCTTGGGGACAGAACCCTTAGGATATAAAGAACCAATCCATGAACTCGGATCAAACCCAGATGGCGGCAGTCCGGTACTTCTTTTCAACGCCGTACGGGAAAACGATACGGCAGGGCTTCCGCGGTCTCGTTCTCGAAATCCGTGGAGGGGTTGATCCTCAAATTTGGGGGACAACATCCTTCAGGTACAGAGAACAGACCCATGAACTCGGATCGAGCCCAGCCGACGGCGGTCCGGTACTTTCTTTTCAACGCCGTACGGGAAAACGATACGGCAGGACTTCCGCGGTCTCGTTCTCGAAATCCGTGAAGGGGTTGATCCTCAAATTTGGGGGACAACATCCTTCAGTTATAGAGAATGGACCCATAAACTTGGATCGAGCCCAGATGGCGGCAGTCCAGTACTTCCTTTTCAACGCCGTACGGGAAAACGATACGGCAGGGCTTCCGCGGTCTCGTTCTCGAAATCCGTGGAGGGGTTGATCCTCAAATTTCGGGGACAACATCCTTCAGGTACGGAGAACAGACCCATAAACTCGGATCGAGCCCAGCCGACGGCGGTCCGGTACTTTCTTTTCAACGCCGTACGGGAAAACGATACGGCAGGACTTCCGCGGTCTCGTTCTCGAAATCCGTGAAGGGGTTGATCCTCAAATTTGGGGGACAACATCCTTCAGTTATAGAGAATGGACCCATAAACTTGGATCGAGCCCATCCGACGGCAGTCTGGTACTTTCTTTTCAACGCCGTTCGGGAAAACGATACGGCAGGACTTCCGCGGTCTCGTTCTCGAAATCCGTGAAGGGGTTGAGCCTCAAATTTGGGGGACAACACTCTTCAGGTATAGAGAATAGGCCCATGAACTCGGATCGAGCCCAGCCGACGGCGGTCCGATACTTTCTTTTCAACGCCGTTCGGGAAAACGATACGGCAGGACTTCCGCGCTCTCGTTCTCAAAATCCGTGAAGGGGTTGAGCCTCAAATTTGGGGGACAACACTCTTCAGGTATAGAGAACAGGCCCATGAACTCGGATCGAGCCCATCCGACGGCAGTCCGGTACTTTCTTTTCAACGCCGTTCGGGAAAACGATACGGCAGGACTTCCGCGGTCTCGTTCTCGAAATCCGTGAAGGGGTTGAGCCTCAAATTTGGGGGACAACACTCTTCAGGTATAGAGAATAGGCCCATGAACTCGGATCGAGCCCAGCCGACGGCGGTCCGATACTTTCTTTTCAACGCCGTTCGGGAAAACGATACGGCAGGACTTCCGCGCTCTCATTCTCGAAATCCGTGAAGGGGTTGAGCCTCAAATTTGGGGGACAACACTCTTCAGGTATAGAGAACAGGCCATGAACTCGAATCGAGCCCAGCCGACGGCGGTCCGATACTTTCTTTTCAACACCGTTCGGGAAAACGATACGGCAGGACTTCCGCGGTCTCGTTCTCGAAATCCGTGAAGGGGTTGAGCCTCAAATTTGGGGGACAACACTCTTCAGGTATAGAGAACGGGCCCATGAACTCGGATCGAGCCCAGCCGACGGCGGTCCGGTACTTTCTTTTCAACGCCGTTCGGGAAAACGATACGGCAGGACTTCCGCGGTCTCGTTCTCGAAATCCGTGAAGGGGTTGAGCCTCAAATTTGGGGGACAACATTCTTCAGGTATAGAGAACAGGCCCATGAACTCGGATCGAGCCCAGCCGACGGCGGTCCGGTACTTTCTTTTCAAAGCCGTGCGAGAAAACGATACGGCAAGACTTCCGGGGCTTGGTTCTCGAAATCCGTGAAGGGTTGAGCCTCAAATTTGGGGGACAACATTCTTCAGGTATAGAGAACAGGCCCATGAACTCGGATCGAGCCCAGCCGACGGCGGTCCGGTACTTTCTTTTCAAAGCCGTGCGAGAAAACGATACGGCAGGACTTCCGGGGCTTGGTTCTCGAAATCCGTGAAGGGGTTGAGCCTCGAATTTTGGGGACGACATCCTTCAAGTATGGAGAATAGACCCATGAAGTCGGATCGATCCCAGATTCCAGCAGTCCGGGACTTCCTTTTCAAAGCGTGCGAGAAAACGATACGGCAGGACTTCCGGGGCTTGGTTCTCGAAATCCGTGAAGGGGTTGAGCCTCAAATTTGGGGGACAACATCCTTCAGGTATGGAGAACAGACCCATGAAGTCGGATCGAGCCCAGATTCCAGCAGTCCGGGACTTCCTTTTCAAAGCCGTGCGAGAAAACGATACGGCAGGACTTCCGGGGCTTGGTTCTCGAAATCCGTGAAGGGGTTGAGCCTCAAATTTGGGGGACAACATCCTTCAGGTATGGAGAACAGACCCATGAAGTCGGATCGAGCCCAGATTCCAGCAGTCCGGGACTTCCTTTTCAAAGCCGTGCGAGAAAACGATACGGCAGGACTTCCGGGGCTTGGTTCTCGAAATCCGTGAAGGGGTGAGCCTCAAATTTGGGGGACAACATCCTTCAGGTATGGAGAACTGACCCATGGATTCAGATCAAGCCCAGATTCCAGCGTCCAAAACGTCATGCTCGAATCCTCATGAGAGAGAAACGATACGGCAGGACTTGGTGCAGTCCCGAGGAGGCAATTTGCAGCAGACCCTGGTCACAAGGAGGGGAAGAAAATGCTTTTCTGGGGTCTTTTACGGTGGAAAGAACATATCAGAAATGGAGATGGGGTCCGGGCATTAAATTGTCCTCCCATTCTCATCCAAACTTATAAACTGCAAACCTTAATACAAGGAGAGAAAGGGCAGCGAACAGGAGGTACTGGTCTCTTAAAGCTGAGCAGAGGGGAGGGTTGGAGAGCCATGCATGAC